>JAOXYM010000017.1:12731775-12775531 GCA_028567055.1 Leptatherina wallacei
CTTAGTAATTCAAAGTAGTACAAAAGAGAAAAATCGACTCTCCCCAAACCAAAACTGTTTTATTTAGTCTGAACCTCCTTTCAACATCTCAAACACGTTAAAGGTTTCATTGTTTAAGAATAGCTCTCAAAAAGTGTAAATCAATGCATTCTTAGAGCAAAATAAGCCACTATGAGCTGTAGACAATGTGACCACATGTTGCAGTAACAGCTCCAGCACAGCGCCTCCATGCAGTCACCTGATGGAAAAAGAGCCACTGTGGCCCCCGAAGAGAAGGCACACGTTTAAAAAAAAAGCTGGCATTTTAACACCGTCTACAGAGTTTCCCGATGAGTTAGTCTGGTCTTGTCAGGATAAAAATGACTATAAAATGGCTGACAAGGGTCATTTAAGAACAAGGAAGGAATATTCAAGTGAGGTATTGGAGTGACATGTAAAACCAACAAGATTACCGTTTCTTTGCCATGAGGGAAAGACTAACTGTAGTTGAGGACAAGATGACTAATATGTAAAGTGACAAGTGGAAAATGCAATGGTTTGTTATAGTAAACAACAATGGACATACAGTGCATTTCACAATACAGTGATGTTATAATACAAATGGCTTTGAGTGCACAGGAACCTGCGATATACTGTTAACATGGCTTTGTCAGCTTTTTGCTAGGTAGATATCTTCATGAGGATTGATTTAATGCATCAAATGCATGTATCAAAATTATGAAACACATTAAACCACTTTTAAAAAGAGAAGAAAAAGAAGTATTTTGAACCCAGAGAAACAAAACAGACATTAAGTTTCTTTGTTGTATATCAGGGAAAGAAATAAAACTATTATTGCCAACCATGTAACAGATACTCTCAGAACATCATGGCAAACACACTCGCTTTTGGCAATGACTGACATTAAGGTTCAAGTAATATCTTACATTGGTAGAACATTTGCATTAACATTCACTCCTCAATGTGTGCAGACTTTGTCAAAAAAAAAAAAAAAAGCACAACAGTTTGCTCTTTTTTTGCCTCTTTCTCATTTGCATGGATGACTGTGTTTTTACTGCTACATTCAACGTCATTCAACAAAAAGATGTCTGCATGAATAGTTATGGTAAACAATGACGGCTGGTGTTGTATTTATGAGCTCTCAGAGGACTGTGCTGCTTGTTTTGTTCTACCAGTGTAAAATCACCACCTTACTTGAGAAAAGTGCATAATCTTCCTGATATCAGACTTGGCATACAAACATTACAACCCATATAAATTAGTCAGTGCACTTAATAATCAATGATCAACATGACCATTTAATGCAGATTTCGGAGTACTCAGCACACTTGGTTTTCAAAAATAATGACAACTTTTTAAAACTGGTCAGTTACTGATGGAAAAACAGCATGCAAGAATACTAATTTGGCTAAGTTTGATGGGGGAATTTATTTCAAGAGATACAAGTTGCTACCTTTATTCCATAATCAATTAGTATTTTTGAGAAATTTAACATTGTAACAAACCCACTCATGTTTTCTTATGATTTGAAGCTGTAAATCAAGATGAGGGGGAAAAAAACAGGCATTTTTCAGTATCGCTGGTCAAATTCTGAGCATTTTATCACATTCTGCTCTTCATCTGAAACACACCTTGTGTTGCTGTGATACAGGAAAATGGCACCTTTCTCTGAGTGTTCTGTGCATCTAAGCATGGCAGCCACGGCGCTGTTCGTTACGGGAAAGCATTCACCCACAGCCAGCCCAGCAGTGTCCCGCACACCCAGGTTCTCACATACAGTTTCCTGCCGTTCTCCGTCAGCAGTAATGGCAGTGTCAGTCCCCCGAGGATCATCACAGAAGGGAGGGACTTGGAGAGGTTCAGCATTGAGGGTTTGCCCTCCCCAGGGAACGTGCACAATTTGTCTGAATCCTGTGACTCGTAGAAATCTGTCAGCAGCCTTTTGAAAAAGACAGACAAGTCTATTAGGAATTAAAACTGAGAGAAATGGACAAGACAACGTTGAAAAATAAACTGCAAAGGAAAGCAAAATGAAGAAATCATTCACATCAGGATTTTTACAAGCACTTTCACCACAAACCCTAAATTCATAAGGCATCAGGGTTATTTGAAGCTTGGCTAGCAATGAATTAGATAGAGTACCACTTTGGATCCTGAACTTTGGACTACATAACTGCAAACACTTTTCACAGAATGAAAGTGCCTCTGGACCTTGTTGTGGGAAAAAGGAAAGGATCAAGGAAGAAGAGTCTGGATGAGTTGGAAAAAGTTTGACAAGGTATATCAAAATAAGCAAGTAAAAATAAACAGTATGCAGTTGGAGAAAGCGCTCAGAAGTCCCATCTGACAGAACTCTGGAGGTGTTCTGAAGAAAAAGGAGGTAGCAGCTCCTTTTAAGCCAGTGTCCAATTGGCGTCACTGATGGTGATAAAACTGTCATCATCCTTGAAGAACATGAGATTTGGTCCCATCCAGGCTCGTCTCAAAGACTGCCTGGGAAGCTGATACATCATCAGCTGCAAATGACTGATATTTTTCAATAGAGAATAGAAATCTTTTTCAGTATTACACCATATGAAACACATTGAAATTAGTCCCCTGCTTTTAACCCATCACTTGTTATGTCACTAGGCTGCCATTTTTCCAGCGTCCAGGGAGCATTCAGGGGGTTAAGGGCCTTGCTCAGGGGCCCACATTGGTTTACATCCGTTGTCAGCCGGGGAAGTGATCTCATGTTCTACAGATCCAAGCCCACCCCTGTAACTACTAGGCTACCACTCCCCTACCTTATCCATTTTGCCAAATAGACAATGTGACCTCAGAATGAACATGGAGATGAATATCTTTTACCACATTTCCAAGAAAAAGGGTTTTAGGTTTTATTTTTAGTTCTTAGATTCCACTTTCCACAAGGTTTTTTGTCTTGAATTTATGGTAATGGTGTATGATTTTATTTGGTTGAAGACATGTTTTTATAAATGCCATTATGACCATCAGAAAAACAACCTTTTCATCACTGTTGGGCCAAACAAGACATATAAAAGAAAATTGACTTAACATTACGTTTTACTTCATGAGTGCTTTAAAGAAAAACAGCCTTAGGGGAGTGTGTTTTTACATAATGCATTTAGATTTATTTGTAGATTAGGGTGACGAAGCAAACGAGCAGCCTCCATAGCGGGAACCTGTGATGAATGTACTTCAGTACTTTTGAGAAACTTCACTGGTCATAAATGGGAGGAAGTGTTCCGACACTGGTGGCACATTGTAGAAAAACCACACAGTTTACGTATGGACTGGATAACATGCAATTTCATTATGATTAATTGTTCCACACACTCACCGGTCCTTGATTTCGAACCGCTCGTGCAGCCACCTCCGGAAAAACACTGGCTCTGAAGGGATTTCCTTTATGTCCACGCGGTCGAAGTGTATGTGGACGCGGGGACATTCTTTACAGAGGAATTCTGTCAAACATAAAAAATAAAAAAATAAAGAGACTAAACAAAAACAGGAAAAGCCTTTCAGCAAATCAGCACGTACAGTAAGCACTTAAAACCAACACGAGGTGACAGTGATGGAGTGGAGCTGCTAAGACGTCGTGCTGAAATAACCTTTAGAGAGCAAAAGCAGAAATGACAGAAGTAGGTGAAATAACTGAGATCAGGTAGAGATTAAAACCTAAACAACTTTTACCTTCATCAAGTGGATTCATTTATTTCTTTTACAGTATATTATATATATATATATTTATGGTTTCCTGTGACAATCCCCCAGCCAAATTAAATTGTCAGGGCAATGAGTGAAGAAGCAAAGCCAAAGCGGTTGGGAAGGTCAGACATAAAAATTAAGCCAAGTGTGAAGGCTCATGGCTACATGTGTATCCCCAGAGACCCTCAAGTTCCTGTTTCCACAACATGCGATATTACCAGGAAATGTGTTACTGCAGCCAAAAGAAGAAACTTGATCGAAGACGGAAGTGAAAGATTGCTCTACTGCTGGAGAAAGCATCTCCATTAGCTGCTACACAGATCTAAACTGATCTTTCAACACCACATGCCTCTTTAATAAACACCAACAACTCTGACACACAGAGGCTCAGGAAGACTCATGCACAAATCCTTTATTTTAACAAAACCACACCTGAACAAGCCAAATCCAAAAACTTCAGCTATAACGCTGTATTAGTGCATACCTTTTCTCAAACAAGTGCTCTTTTCAGGATTCTGGACTTTGGAGAATCTGAACAAGTGTTTGGCAGCAAGACAGTATAAGACTCTTAAAGAATTTAATAAAACAATGGTGAACTTTTAAAAGAAAGCTGAGTTTCCACTGAAGGTCATGTGGGTTGGAGCAGAACAATGCTCCAAAACACACTTTAAAAACAACCACCTGGACAGGAGAAGGAAATCAACTCCGCTCTAGGGTGCCAGACAAAACTTAGTGGTCTTTAATTTCAATAAAGCCAAAAACACCTTGAGTCAAATACAGACTAGTACTACTAAAATAATTTACAGAAATACTCTTCAGTGAAAAAAAACTGCTGGTGTATCAACAATATACAAAATAATTACAGCTTTTAACTCCTTCCACACATCTATTTAGTTTAAGTTTTTAAAAAGATTGAGCTTAAAGTTCAGGATTTTTTAAATAATAATAATAATAATAATAACTCTCCAGGTGTTAATTTAGTTTGAACAAATAAAACAACAAGTTTACTTTTCCTAATGGAAAGTTTGGAAACAGAAACTCATTATTGGGGTGATGCAAGACTTACAACTAACAGACAACAAAAACATTAAGTGCCTCCTATAACACCAACAACAAGCCACTCTGATTTGAATACTGATGTTCAAACCAAAACAGGTAAAATCCCTTTGGAGTTCACAATAACACTAAATTGGAGCAATTCAAGTTAAAAGACAAATAACTGAGGAAATCTATTTGTTTTACTGTTAATTCTCAGAATCTGGGGCGAAACATTGATTCAGCATCATAAAACATGCCTTGTATGAAGCAACATGTACAAATTCATTCATACAAGCAGAAGGCCAACAATGCACCACCTTTCTCATTCAAGGATGTCAAAATACATCAACTGATGGCAGCAGATGAGGGATTTGAACAATGCTTTTTATGGTCTTTGGAGCTGTGAAGCAAAATTTGTTTCAATCAATATTTTGAACCAATTTCGTTCCAAAGCAGCAAAACTAAACCAGAGGGAAAATTATTAGACTATGCAGCCCTTAAGGTTCACATAGCTATTGTAAAACATGCACTTCATGTTGTGTTTTTTTTTCCACTGAACACTTGACTATCGATCGTAAGCAGACCCAGTTATCAAATAAACTGGGTTGAAGTTGAATCCTGAGTTGCTATACAGTCAGGGGTTTTACAGAATCAAACTAATTTTTAAGAAATTCATGGTGATTTAACTTTAACCACATGAGAAATTGTGGGATCTTCAAAATCACATTAACAACACAAACCATCGAAACATTCCCCAGAGTTTTGGAGTCTTGCACAACACAGTCGTGGGTCACTTCCACCTTCCTGCGAAATCACTAAAGTCACCTTCACCACATGAGGCCAGGAAGTGCGTGATGAGAGGAATGCTTTTCTATTCTCTGCCCTGTTTGCGAGAAACATCCATGTTTATTCCCGACAAAAAACGGGATGTTTTTGTCGTTTTTTTTTTTTTTTTTAATAAGATTCAAACTGTGCTCGTTAAACAACTGGGAACACACTATAATCAAAGACTCCAAAACACAGAGTCACGCTGTTTACAGGAACGCGTGGTTGTTTACAGGTGATGTTTGCTACGTGATTAATGACCGGGAAGGTTCTCCACAATGTGTCAGGTTTGATAACAGTGTGCGTATTACACTGGAGAACAATAAAAAGGCAGACTGAAGCTGCTGCTTGCCGAGTCTGTAAACTGTGTTTTTATCTGGTGTTAAAATGTCATTTGAATCATTATGATGGAAAAATGGTTTTTACATCTCCTCACCTAATAATTGAGTTTAAATGTGACAACATGCTTCAAACACGTTGCCATCATGAACTGTAAAAGCTAGCCGATGAATCCATATGCCTACATATTTATAAGTAGTGACTTTATACACACACTTATACAATGGCACCAGAAGAATCATTAGGAATTAATAAAAGGCAGGAATGAGTGAAAGTTATAAATTTGGGGTTTTTTCGGTTAAAAAACAATTTTAGTGGAATAGCATTGTGATAGGAAATTTTGATTTTTTTCTATGTCTTAACATGATTATTAGGAAAAAAGTAAATGTAGTGAAAGGATAGAAACACTGTCTCCCTCTTCCACCTATATTTCAAGCGTTTCCAATATAATAATTTTCTCCCATGATGATTTCCAGATGTTTATTTAACCAACATAAATTAAGAATTTGCACTAAGGAAACTCCTGCATGCTCCTTTGCTTTAAAATACCTCAGGTGCCTGCTTACCTGGCATTGATGGTGCAGTTTTTCTCTGACCGGAGCAATCCAGCGTTCCCTCATAGGCCACTGTGACGTCATACACAGCATCTAGGTGGCCCCTCATGCTCTCGATAGCTATATGAGATGCTTTCATCCTGGGTGTAAGCGTGTGCTTCAGAACAGCCAGTCCTGCAAAAAATAAAATAAAAACAGCTTAAAATAAATTCAGCAGCTGTGTGAAACTGCATTCCTTCTGAGCTTTAACAATAACAGTATTCCATGCCAGTGTTTAAACTTATAATACAGGTGTGCCTTCTGCAGACAGGACAGGCCATGTTACTGCAGTTGTTACATGCCATCTACCCCCTCATTTCCTCTAAAACCTCCACTGTCCAGTATAAACATACAGGCTTAAATCCCCTCCAGAATAAATTAAAAATAAATAAATAAATAAAAAGAGTAAATGCTTGTGTTAGCATCTGTCACTGCACAGTGTTTGTCGTTGGTCAATGTGGCACCATCCTCAGCTCACTAATAGCAGATAATGTCATGAGCACATGTCATCTCTCTCAAGTGATTTATTTGGATTAAAGGGGAAGGTAATATTCAGAGCTGTGGCCTGGAGATGGGCATAATCTCTGCAGAACTGCCGAACATTAACACCAAACTGCACAAGTGCATCATTATCATTGTGCAATTTCAACAAACACATTTAGCTGTAAAATGCTAATACCAAAAATACAAGCACCATGGAACTCAATTAGTTTCCCTTCCTCATGTAAAATAAATCAACACCTGGCAAAGAAATCCATTTCAAGAGTGGTTTAAGTAGTATATGTGAGCAGTACACTCTGTCCTACTGACTGGCAACTAGGGGTGGGTGGTAAAAATGGTATACGGTAGAAATGGTGTAAATTTGGCCAGTGATAGAGAATTTGGCTCTACCGGCCTGTCGCAATAGCTGCGTATACTTTAATCAAAAGCACAGAGCGGTTGGGGGAGGATGAGGTGCTTCTTAAGGAGACCGGTGCAACATCGGTCATATGGACCTGACAGAGAGGAGATTGAAATTGAGTCCCACCGAACGCGGAAGTGGAGCGGACGCACCGTGCTGCGGCTTCACAGCTGATAGTGGCAACTCAAGTCAATGGGAGCGGTGGTTCCACCAGGCGCACCACACAGTGTTTCTGAAGGCGCTCAGCTTCTCTAAAATAAGCGGCTGTTCTATTATTTACACTTTTCGCTTTGAATTGGGAAATTATAGTGCTTTGAATTAGCCTATTATCTTGTAGTCATAAGCATTTTCGGATCAGATTTCACACATCAGCTGATCCTCCAGCAGAGTGGAGGAAAAGTTGTGAGACAGCAGCAGAAGTGACTGGTCTGCTTCGGCTGTAACCTCTAAATAATCGTTTTAACCTCATAATAAAACATTGTAGATTCATGACAGTATTCAGTGTTTCCCTCATAAACTCAGCGAGACCTTCCTCTAAACCCACTTGATCCAACCCGGGAATCTAAAAATAAAACAAAATCCTGCAGTCAGAAAGAGCCGTTTCAGAAATATGCAGAAATTTCTATTCTTTTAATAAACTTGTTAAAATAATAATTCATGTATTTTTAGAAGTCAGGGACCAGCAAGGCTTCATGGTTTAACTGAATATGCCACTTTAGAAACTGTCAAAATGATTGTATTGGCCGAGCATTTAATGTTTACAAGATACCACAAAGATATATTCATCACTACAGATTTTAACTGAAAGTAAAAACAAAAAAACACCATGCACAAGATCCGTTAAAAATTACTTGAAAGGTTTAGAATTTTTAAATAAGTTTTAATGTTCTGAAAATGGCTTTTTTTTTAACTTTTTTTACAGTGTTTATTCTGCTGTGATGCGTGCGAGTATGTTTAGAAACAGTCATTCGTGTACGGAAGAAAGAATATATCGCAACATATATCATTACTGCACATGCTTCAATATAGATTTGAGGCCATATCGTTCAGCCCTATTGGCATTTTCTGTTATTCTTAATTATTCTGCATAAGTTGAAATATTTAATAGGAAACTTTAACGGAAGGTGATGCATTACTTAATAATTCTTTATACTTAATTTAGTTAATCAAGCCATTATTCATAATTCAAATCTCTATTTATACTTAGAGGGAAAAAATCTAATCAGTGTCAAATCACATTTTACCTTCATAAATATTTGAATGATTTTTCCCCATCCTGTTTCTGCCTTATATTTCATGGAAGTTTTTTGCAGTTTTATACATAAAAGAAACCTTGAAGATTATATCAATATCTATTAAAGAGCATTGCTTTTCACGGACAGGGATGCTCACTGGTAGAGCAGAAGCCTCCACGGTGGCACTACATTGAACAACTAAACTCAGTCAGCTGTTTTATAGACTTGAGTGGGCTGTATTGAATTAGTATTCAGCAGTGCAGCAGTCAGTGGCAGCTATCCTGCTTGTACCTTCTTTTGTAGCAAAAGCCTGACTGTCAGTGATAATGTTCTTGAGCTGTGGATTGTACCGAGTTCCTTCAGGGAAGATGACAAGGTACATCTGTAGGGAGAAGAAACACATGAAACACATGACTTTAGGGTGGATTTAATTGAACTGGCCAAAGAAAAACTTTCCAATGTTTAGAGGATTTTCTAAACTAGAAACTTACTGTTAAACTTACTCTAATGACATTGAAATGGGTAACAGAAAAAAAACTTTCATTGCTTTGTACCATTTCAGTGTGGATTGCAACTCAGCTGAAACATTTGTATTCAGTGAGGCAGTTAAAACATAATCAAACGGCCTTGACATGAATTCCTTCTCTGATTGTTTTACCCTTGCACAAATACAAAATAATCCTTTTGTCTAATCTGTTCCAAAATATTAAAGAAAATAAAAACTTTTAAAAATCTTTTTCAAATAAAATCTTCCTCACATTTACACAGATGACAAAAAAAGGACAACACAGTAGAAAATTACATGAATAATTTTATAATCAAATGGTACAAACAGCCTGGTGGGAGTTTTTTTTTTTATAGAAACAAACTAAAACACGGATAACAAAAGAAAAGATAAACTACTGTTATTCTACAACCTCGCTCTTATTTGGCATGTTTTTAAACACTGTGAAAAAGTTCATATGTTAAATATAACTTTTAGGGGTGAATGTTACAACATGGCTTTCGTTTCTACTTTCAGGTCACCGGAATCACATCTGTCGAAAACACAAACACACCCAGTTATATCTATTACTTACGAGGACGTTATGCTGATTTACATTACTTTCTGGATAATTAATTAACTTTAACCATAAGTCCTACTTGCCAAACCCCAACCTATACACATATATAAATTTTAAAATGTATAAATCAAGTTACAGGGGCATGCATTTTGTACCCGAAAGAAGAAGGATAAACCTATGTTGCAACAGTGTGAACAGACAAAGGTCCTCACAACATCAGTAAAACCTAGACCACACAATCTCACACACACACAATAATCCCCTACAGTCAGATCCAAAAAGCGATTAAAAACAAGCCCTTCAAGTCAATAACCACTGCCGTTCTTTCGTGTTCTGGTTACACAAACTATTTGCATGACGATTCTAGTTATATGGGAAATAAAAAGAAAGATTTATAAACTACAGATACGGAAACAGAAAAAAATGTTTACTGAAATTAATGACATTTCCTATTGAGAAATATGCTGTAATTTTCATAGATCTTGCAGAATCTGTGTCACATTACACATATGGATCTTAATCTGATTTCAAACATTTATTGAATATACTTACCGGTGTTCCATATATAGTCTGACTGAGGAGCTTGTTCCTCATGGCTTTTTCATTAAACTTTGCACTTCGTTTCACATAGATACCCCCGTGCTAAAAAAAAAAAAAAACAGCATTCCATGATGAGAGACATTAGTGAATTCAAGTTACATTTACAACAAGTTTAATTCTCACATAGTGGCATTACCTGAGAGAAATACCATCCATAAAGCGGGAGCCATTTGAGTCCATCTTTTAGTACATATCTGACATGTCCAAGAGCACTCTGCCTGATGGCAAGCATGTCAGCGATGATCCAGTCGACTACATAGAAAATAAAACCAGTTAAATCATACTTAACATTGGCACGGATTGTTTTCAAAGATGCAACTCAAATCTACAACCTGTACACTGGTGGTTTGAAAGGTAGATCACGTTCTCTTTGTTCTTTGGTATATTGCCATATATAACAATCTGCAAAGACAAGAAAAAAGCAGATAAAAAGCTAGATGTCTTTGACAGTCACAAGTCTGCATTACTTTAACAGTTATGTACTTAAAATATCTTTCGGCTGGTGGGACCTTAAATTCTGCGTTTTTCAGATATGAAATTTCACACAAAGATGATTTAAGTCAACCAAATCCCTACTTTTTCTGCACATCTTAACATACAAAAGACACCAGCTGTGCAAAATATGACAATGCCAAAAGAATGCAGACTTTCTTGCCATATAGCTGGCTCATCTAGAACTTGTTTAACAGTCTTGTTGGGTGGGTTCATTTCCCCCTTTTTTTCTTTCTTAGTTCTTGTTTTAAATTAATTCAAAAACCTCCAGAAATAAAATGTTCTGCATTGGTTTGAATACAACACTAATTGTATTTACAGGCATTTAGACTGCTTTTAAATCATGCCTGGGTCACTGTAAGCCTGTAATGCCTTCTGGTCATGATGATCGCACATAAATTAGTTCGGGCTTTACTAGTCTTTGTACAAAGGAAAAGTGTCAAGAGAATCACTCACCTCAACTCCTGTGTAGTTTTCAAAGAAGAACAGAACCATACTCTGGTACATGCAGTACAGTCGGTCGTCCAACTTGTGATACACACTTGCTGGTAAGACGGTTGAAAGTAAGCGCCAAGTGCCCCATGACAGCAAATAAGCTGGGGCTGTTCCCAGCATGATCGTGGCTGGAAACCAGTACCGCAGCGAGTATGTGTGCACAACCAAAGAGAGCAGCATGTTTCCACCACTGGCTCCTCTTACGAATCCCTGAAGTCAACTCCTGGACCTAGTATAACACACCGTGATTACGTTACATTCACCCTATCTATCCCACAGCACACCTGGCCTACTTTCAGCCCACCTGCCCCGAGAGGTCAGCATAAGAAAGTGAGAAAGCTGCAGCAAAAAGGAGCGAGGAGCTAGTTAGCTAAAGCTAAATTTAACCTTGTGTGCAAAACGCAGTTTGCAAAGTCAGCTTAAGCGCTAACGTGGAGCCATACTGCAATACATAAAAGCGGAAGTAGCTGAAGTTATCGGATAAGTATCAACATCTCAGAACAACATTCAGGAAGTCGACCTCGACCCAACTCCGTACATTTACTGTACAAGTTAAGAAGAAAAAAACCTAGCCAACAATAAAACGTGTTTGGCCAAACTAGAAGTTTCATCCAACTCTACATTTGTCATAAACTTCCTTTGTAATGTCAAAACGATATTAAAGTCAATCCTAAAAGTCACCTTGCTTACTAAAAGAAAAAAATATATATCTATTTCCTTCCTCAATTCATTTTATATCCAGCTACTAGCTTCTAGCAGCAAATGTCACACACGCCTCCATACATAGGACGCTGAAACATCGACGAATCTGATTGGGTGAGTGACGCAATGATGGCCAGCCAATAGTCGACAGCGCACAGTAAGCTCTCCATATGGTGTAATATTAAAGAAGCATGCAGTCTTTTTTCCCCTCTTTCAACCTTTACGTTAGTCCTTCCACCGTCAACCTTCTTATTAAAATCAATAGTATTTGTCTTTTTTTATACAGAAAATGTGTAATTAGCATTAGTCTGCAGCCATGCCCATGCACAGTATGATAAATAAAGCCACATTAAATACTTTTGTTAACTCCAGTTCTGAGATGGAATTAAGTTTTTAACAGCAAAATATTTTAGATGTGTTTGCGCTCAAGGTATCACATAATAAAACCTAAATTTTCTTTCACATTCTCTGCTGCTCGTTTTCGATCATCCTACTATGTGGATGGGTCACACTTGGTTTAATCATCAAAGACAGAAGTGAAATTATTACAGTTGTCAGACTATAAGCACCACTGTGCCAAACACTGCAGGCTACCTTGACTGAGAGATGTAGACAATGCTTAATACATGTTCATGATTTGTGTGTTCATTTAATGCATCTTGAGCTGAGGGGGACCTTCAGTCTGACAGGTGCACTGTGCTAATGCATCCTCAAGGATCCTTAATCAAGCATTTATCAGTAATATTTCTAAGGCATACTTTGGCTTTCCTGAGCTTTATAGAAATTAATCTACAGTGTATCTTCCACAGGCTTCCAGCCACAACATTTTGATAAAAACCAAGCTGCTACTTTTAAAACATTATTCATTTCACTATAACATGACTGTAAAGAAAGATAAAGTTGAATCTCCATGTCAGTACAGTGACCTTCTGGAGTAGCTGATGCGTTAATTGATTATCTTGTATTTAAGAAATTGTCGGACAGAAAACAGATAAAAAAAATGTATGTTTAAAAATTTATTAAAATGACAAAACATTTTCATCAGGATATATACCTCACTGACCATTAGAGTGTTGAACTGGCTCAGTAAGTATCTTTAAATTCACATTGTTAGAGATCTAAAAGAGTCACAGTAGTGGTCGTTACTTTATGCAAAAATATGTAAAAACCACAAAACCAACATAAAAGATGTAAAAGCAGTCCATCTAGTTTCACAGTTACTTAGACCATCTTTGAATAAATGACCATTTTGACTATAACTTGTATCTATGGTAACTGTAAGCTTAGCCTTTGAACACAAAATATTATTAAGATGATCTCTGTAAAGCCTCTGAGCACATTTACAAAGCAAGATGATATACTTGCAAGAAGGAACACTGTATGCTAGAACTGAAGGAAATCATATGATCAGGCTCAGTACAGGGAAAACATCAATCTGAACTTCCCAGTCAGAAAAAAATTCACCAGCTGTTACTCCAAGTCATAGTTATCATATGACAATATCTTCAGATTAGAGATGCTATCTGAAATAAAAACCATACAAGATAAAAGATTCATTACTAACATGGCAATAAGGTTTAAAGTTTTGCTTTTGAAAGCCACAGATTAAGCTGAGTAAATCTTACCCAGAATCCACTGCTCAGACAGGAGCTTGCTTCCCTCTGGTCTCCTGCCGTTGTACTTTCCTATGCAGATACCTGCCTGCCGCACAGTCTTGCAGACTGTTCCTCCACATAGCTCAATCAGTTCCACCAGACTCTGAGTGGGTGGCTGGGAGTGCTGTGAAACAAACATGGCTGGCTGGCCTTGGAACAGGTCCTGCTGATGCTCCCCAGCAGACAGGTGCCTCTGGAGACGGCAGATCTGGAGGAGAAACGGATAATTAAACATTGTACTTTTGCAGCGCTTCACAAAAGGCACAGCCAAGACTAAGACTAACTACATTTTACAAAGCAGTCAGAAAATAAAAATGTTTCCCTCTGGGGTTTGTTTTCTTTCTAAGAGTTAGGTGAGATGACCAGGACCACTCAGAAGATTATACAAAAATGAAGCTACAAGCAGTAGCAAGCCAATTCAAATAAGAATAAAAATGGAAACAAGACAATGCAGCTCTTTAATAACAAAATCTACATACCAGCAAATGTCAAAATATCAAACAACTATTAGTAACATCAGATGTTTCTGGCTGTCAGCTGACTTTAATGGAAATAGTCATAACCACAGGCCTGAGAAACAGAAAATAAATTGCTTTTTTTTTATGCTGTGATTTTATTTTTTTTAGTTTAACTTCCACAGGTGTTTCCCCTAAAAAAAAAAAGGACCTCCAAATAGGGTTAGGTTTGATGGGGCAAAGCTGGGAACATCCCAGCATTAAACTAAAATAATATAAAACCTAAATGATTTAAAAAAATTCCTAATCCACAGCAGGTATTAGTAATAACATGACAGAGACAGAAAACACACCATTTGAGGGGCATGAAACTGAAGCAGACCAATCATTTTATCACTCTAACTTCTGTCATACTATGTGCTGTGTGTATGGAATTGGGAAACATGGGAGAGCACATAGAAGAGTGTAGAGAGTATATTTATTTCTATAGAGAGTATATAGAAATGATTCATGCAATCATCATTAGTTCATCATTCACATCTGTAATGTACAAAGTGTGACGAGTACAAATGTCTCCCTCCCTAGCAGTACCAAGCCTACATTTAAGATGGACATTCCTCTGATAAACATAAACTTACCACATTAGAGATCAGTATCATCAACTCATGAAACACTTACAAGAGCAATCATGCCCCATTTACACTGGACTGATGATCATATTGATTAAATTTCTGCTGACTGTAGACTTTATCAATTCAGTTCAAAGAACTTTAAGCATCCACTGTAGGGCAATTTGAACAAATTAATGCCCACTTTAACTCCTAAGAATCCAATTTGTAAGTCACAATAGCCAAACAACTGACACCTCTAAGTCTGTTTCAGCGCTGAAGTACTGCCACAAGCCTGAGGGTGGCTGCTGGAGCTACAGCAGTAGCTTAACAATATGGCTTTGAGACTGTCGAAGCCAAAACAAAAATGGCTCAGGAGTCACTAACCATAAAAGCCAAAGAGTTTCTTTAAAGCTCTGTTTCTTTTTGGGTTTGGTGAGTGATGCTTTAAGTTCTCACTACAGGCCTGCTTTGTATTCAGCAAGGGTCAGTTAGTAAACTGAAGGGGGACAATTTTCTCTGTTCTCAGTCAAATACCTAGAAACAAGCTTTAAGAAATTTGGTCTTTTGTTATCGTTTCATATCAAATAATCAGAGACTTTTCTGAAATTTCAATTGAATTAAATTATATTTTAACAACCCTAAATAGAAATGATATTCTTGAAGTACAAATTCTAAAAAAAAATCTTGCCATTAATAAGGACAAAGATGAAAAATGAACAAAAATAGTAATTAAAATCATTATGTTCAGGGGGTAAATGTCAGTTAACTAATAATCTTCTTTAATGAGAATAATTAAAGACTATATCTAAATGTATATTATGGGGGGAAAGAAATCCCCCATAAAATGGCAACATAAAAGATAAATGCCAATGTGACCGCACTTCCAATAAAATGACCAGTTTGACTTTAAAAGTTGTTCAACCTTTTTAAAATGATAGAGTTCTCTTTGTGTAAATGACCGTGCAGTCATGGGCGCGGGTCCTCGATTAAGTTAAATTAAACTTACCGTCACAGTGAAAAGTCAGTGACATTTACTTGCTGCACCACATTCACTGGTAGTTAAGATTAGCATAAATTTAATTTCATATCTGTCTTCTTGCTGCATTTAAGATGCATTTATCACAACTCGCTATTCACATTTCACGATGACAGTGAACTTGTCTTGTGTTTAAGTACTTGCCAACAATACACAAATAATATGCATGAAAAATAAATGCTGCAATAATAAATGCTACGACATCAAAACCAGTGTCAGATAAAGTAAATAGCATTGATCATGTTACAATGCAACATTTCACAGGGGAATCTTAGGCCTTGTCATTCATGTGGATGTTACTTTTGCCTGCACCTCCCACCCCCTATGGCAACAGCACTCCTTGACAAAGGTGGTCTCCCCCAGCAGGACAATGCACCCCGTCACATCACAAAACTGCCCAACACGATGAAAGGAACACAATTAAGAGTGCAAGGATTTCATCAGACAGAAAATTCCTTACATCCCAGTCAGACTGAATAATTGTGAAATGCACCAAAGCAACTGAAATCCATGGAGACCCCATCCCTGATCCAAAGGATCCACAGCCAGCATCCTTAGGTTGGGTTATTGCATTTAATTACAACAGCAGCAGTTAGATGACTTTGACTGTAAGTGAGTACAGCTACCCGTGCAGCATAAAAATCAATGTTGGGTAGTAACACGTTACTGTAACTCCGTTACTTTTGTCAGTAACTAATACTCTACTCTGTTACCCATTAAATAAAGTAACTCAGTTATTGTTACTCTGTGGTGCGTTAGTCCGTTACTAGCTACATTAATGTTGACCAGCAGCTGCAGCTTCTTCCCATTTACAGCAGTGATGCATTGTGGGCAGTCTGGTAACGTCCGCCTGTTTGGGCTTGTTTTTCTGTAAAGTTGCCAATATCGTCAGTCGCGGGTTTTGGAGCTTGTTCTATTAAGTGTAGTTGCGTATTCAGGCTTCCTCTGCTTCCTCTGTGAAGCCTGATTCTCTTACAGCTGTCCACTGGAAGCAGTAGTAGTAAACACGCAACAGTCGTTTTTTCTTTCTCCCAGGAAAAGTCTCCCCCACAGCCCCGTTTCCTTGGTTACTGCGGCCGCGTCTGAACCGGCTCGCCCGCACCGACTCGCCCGCACCAGCCCACCCACTGAAATAAGAAAATATTCAAAATGAAAATATTTAAAGAGTAGGAGAAACTGCATCAATGCACTTGGTGAGCCTTCCATGCAACATGCTGCCTCATCCCCAAAACATTCATGTTATTTTATTTATTTATTCATTTATCTTTAAATCATTTGATGGCCTGACTTAAATAAATAAGTGTTGAAAAATGACTCCATGGTTGAGGTTATATTTCCTACCATGATGATATTAATTGGAGCATTTTTAAGAATATTCTTTTTAAAAAGTAACTAAATAGTTACTTTTTATAGTAACACATTACTTTTTGGTGTACGTAATCAACAAAGTAACTGAGTTACTTTTTTAATGAAGTAACTGTTACAAGTCAAATTTTTTCAGTAACGAGCACAACACTGCTTACAGTTGCAGCCAAAGATGGCCTTACAATGGCAGGGAGAGTGACTCAAACAAGTGCATTTACAGCAGAGAACAGGTTAAAGACCCTCCTGTTCTCTGTTGCATTTACATAGTTTTATTTAAAAGTCCAAATCTGTACTGTTTATTTTAAACTTGAATGTTAAACTTGATCATGTTTTTCATCTGTTGTCCTTTTTTAATCTTGATTTTAGACTTTTTTTCTGTTTTCATTTAATGTCATTCTTTAAAAAGTTAGTTTTGCTTTAATGTAATTTTCTGTATTGTAAAGCACCTTGAATTGTCCTGTACATGAAATGTGCTCTATAAATAAGCTTGCCTTGCCATTGATGCTAAAAACTGAGCTGGACTTTTTAAGGCTGAGAAACACCATAGATTAGATTAATCATCAGTTGATAAATCTCTTTCACCACCATATACACATTGTAATTTATTACATTTATAAAGAAAAATATCAGTTTAGATTACTTGAAATGAATGTTTTTGGTTTAAAATGGTTCGTAAAGAAGCTGAAAGCGAAACTCTGACAACTCTGACAGAACAATACATATTTCCGCTGACATACGATGCACTTATATCACTCTTGTCATGTGCAGCGAGTCAGCAGGCGGGCAGCTTCTGCAGCCTTGTAACCGTACAAGAATAAATTAAACTTGACATCCTCGTATAGTGAAATGCAGTGTGTGCTTGACAGCTCAGCAGATGTTACACATGCTCACAGCATGAGAAAACTGTCTGGTGTGTGGTATGCATAGGATCTGGCTCAGTGATAAATTAAATGAATGAACGGCCCCTGGAGGTGATGTCTGTTTGAATGAATCACCATTCCTGTTTCTTGTCTCCACTGTGCTTTCGATCCCCATCAAACAAACTGAAAAAAACGGGTGCAGATTAATCTACAGTATGAGTCAGCCTGAACACCTGAAAAAGTTCATGTTTTCGAAATGACGACAAGTCCTTCCTCTTTGATAATGCGCCTTAAATATGTTGCATTCCCGTAATAAAGGCTGTATTACATCAGCCTGCTTCCTACTATTCTGCAGAGAAGCAATGTGAGGTTTTCCTTTCAACGAATGATATATGATGCAGTTGACACAGAAACGTGTTTGTATCAAGTTAATATGACTACGGACCAAAACTCTGTACAATGTACGCTGGAACTGGTTCTTTGATGTCACAAAACCCTGACATGAACTTTACTGACAGCAAAAACATTTTTAGATTGGAATAATGCTGCAACAAAAGAAACCACCCACACTTTTCATATGCGTCATACAGGATGGCTTTAAGGAAAGGTAAAGCGTGTAAAGCAGCATCATAAAAACAGCGTCCTAATCTGCTATTTTACAAGAAACCATTCATTTTAAGTACCGAAAAATGATTTACTATACTGAGTATTTCAGTCACATTATTCAGATCTGGTGTCTGTAAACATTAAAAACATTACACTCTTTTTAACATCAGCAGAATATGCCTGAAAATGACTACACTTCCTTAAATAAGTTACATAAGCTTTTATGAAAATATTTATCAATATAAAGTTAGTTACTGTTGCCTTAAATCATACATAAATTTAGATGTGACGCAGTGCATCTGTGTGGGACCATTATTTGCCGTGCTATTGTAAGTCAGTGTAAATCTGAATGGGCCAGGATACAGGAAACACCCACAACCAGCAAACATTAAAAATCTGTACAACCTAAAATGGTAGCATGGAGTTCACAGTAAACAATGCTCACACAAGTTCTGCTGAGGGAATTTAAATTTGATTAGAAATGGCAAACCTTTAACCATCTATAAATAAGGATTTAAAAAACTTTGATTATTTTACAATACCCAGGTGGGCACTTCAGTTTGTACCAGTACTAGATAATAGACATCAGGGACTTTAAGACCCACAGGATGTTATAAGAATTTGTAATTGTTTTATGCTAGAGATATAAACTAAGTTCATGTGGAGGGAAAGACGGGGGGAAAAAATAAGAAAATAAGAAAAAAAAAGCCTTATAAAAGGGTCAATCAGTAGATTTTGATGCTATTGTGGATGTGGTTTCTTATAAAGACAATGCAGGAAATATGAGGTAAAAGGTGCTTTTTCCTTTGAATCTCCCATTCAAGGCTCCTGCGTGAGTGAGTGAGTGTGTGTTGTATGCTGGGAAACATTCTTCAATGAATGGGATGGACACTGTTACTATCAAAGTGTGCTGAACGTGGACAACGGCATCCTGAGTAGCTGTTCAAATGGAGCAGAAAACAACATGTGGGTGTTGTAGAGGATGTAGTGGAGGATGTGTAGTTTGTGCAATTGCTCCTGTGTGTTGTTTAGTGTGTATTGAAAGGAATCTCCACTTCACTGATCTTCACAGTGACTGGCCAAAGTGAAAAGGGGAGTGGTTTCAACTCAGTTTGTGAGCTGAAACCACTTTAGCAAGTGGCTGGGGGCTTGATGAAAAGCAAGCACATGCAGTCTGGCACCAGCAACCTAAGGACACACCATTTCGAATTCCTGATGGCTTTCTCTCCTCCTACCACTGAGAGGTAATAAAAGGAATCTGCACAACTTCAAGAGGACTGTTTATACTTGGATGCTGCTGAGGAAAGACATCCAACAATCTAGAGAAGACAAGAGGGGGTTTGTAACTAATAATTATCTTTAGGGGAAAAAAAACAAAAACCTTTTGAATGAAGATGCTGCATGTGGACTTGCTAGTTTTAAGCTTCTGTCTTGGTCTCGGAGTAGGATACAGTGCTGCTGCTAAAAGACAATATCAGATCCAAAATGGCCCATGCAGCTACACTTTTCTACTACCTGAGCAGGAAAACTGCCAAAGCCAGAACAACTACAACTATCCTGTTCAAAGGGATGGACCCACAGACCACGAGTCAACGCAGAGGCTGGAGCAACTGGAGATCAGCTTGGAAAACAACACACAGTGGCTGCTTAAGGTAAAGTGTCACATCCAATAAAAAAATATTCACTGCTTTTCATCACAGGGATTTAAGAGTAAAAGAAAGAAGGAAAAAGAAGCAATCTGTGTAGGTGTCTGAGAAACTTAATGATTTCAAAGAGAGAGTATGCTGAAAAGGAGCCTCCACAAAAGTGTTAGAAAAAAGCTTCTAATTTCCAGTTGAATGAGGGAAGGAAATATTAAAGAAAATGTTACACACACATACAAATACACACACATATACACAACAAGTAACCTAACTGAATCATGGACAAGTTTCCTCTGAACCTACAAAAAATACGGAATAGGCTATATTTCTGCAAGTAGAGCAGTCAGTCACTGTGTGAAATGTGCAATTTCATGCAACGGAAAATTTTGGCTCAAATCCAACCACAAGCTTCTTAACACGTTGACATGAAAAAGGTTTGATCCAGACTCCAAAACTGTAATAATAAATCTGTTCTGCTAGACAAAAGGCTCAGAATCAGATTAAATGACCAAAGGTAGGATTTTGCCAAATCTGTTGTTATATCATAAGTGTGACATATAAAAAACAAGCACCGCATCTACACCTATATTTGTTTCCTCCATGAAAACTTGAATTAATTCACGAAGAGTTTAAATACCCTGAAAATTTGTTGAGAGTCAGTGCAAGACTTTTAGGCAATGCACAATGGGTTTGGTGACAGACAGAAACTGAACACAGGTGTCCGCATGGGGGATCATTCATAAACCGCAGAACAGCTTCTCTTTTTTTGTCCTGCTTCTTCTCTTCAGCCTTTTCAGAGTGATTAATGATCAGAAGTTAAGATGAACCTGACAGGTCAGAATCCTTTCGCAGTTGAATCAAGAACTGAACAAGCTCTGACCCGTTCCACAGGAGACATTAGTCAACACAACCTTCAGAAGGACAAAATCTCAGGTGCTGCCTCCTCACATATCAAAGCCTGAACGCAGAACAAAGTCCAACAGCACATCTTATGCACTGACAGGTTACACATTTCTTACATACAGAGGGCTGCTGTTGACTAATAATGCGCCACTAAAAATTCTGTTTCAGTATCCTTCAAGTTTTTCACAGAAGCTCAGGGCTCAGGGTACCTTCCTTTCACTACATTAGAAAAGATGGGAAAGCAAAATCACAGCTAAGGTGTGAGGAAAGAAAAACTATGCATATACAAAAAACTCCAGATGGTCCATGGTAAAAAAAAAGAAAAGAAAAAAATCTGCTTGGCAAAATGTCACAGTGTGCATTTTTCTGGGCTTCATACATACATACACGCGTTAAATACTTTCATATGCTACATATTGCTCTGTGTTATATTTCTGTCTTGCAGTGACAGTAAATTATGTTTCCCAACTAAATTAATTTAAAACTTGGCCATAATGAACACTAAGTGACTAATAACAGCTGCTGTTAATAACATATGATCTTATTTCAATACAGTATTAATGAGAAGCATTAGTCTGTGCAAGAGTTTATCATTAGACAACAAATATCTTTGTGGAGGAAAAAACTGTGACAAGATTATCTAATCATTTAATGTGGCGCGCTGTTAAGTGTGGGACAGAAGTGAGGTATTCCAAGCCACACTTCTTACACAGCTGATCAGCTCCCAGTTGAGCATGACTTTAATCACTAAAAAGAAAGTTCTATTTTTACATTTGATGAAATACAGCATCAGATAAAATGCACCCACTTCACATGGTCAAGTGTCACGCCTCTGAGAGACCTGTGGGTGCAAAAAGTGGGTAAAGTGTGCTCACTCATGTATGAACAGATAATAGATATAACTTAATTAAATAAGTGCCTCACTGGGGCTCTATCTTTTGCAGCAGTGAGCTCATGGATGAATGGAACAGATGTGGATGGATTGAAGAAAAGTACAAATAAGTTCACACTGTATGCAAATGACTAACAGGAATATTTTTTCTGTGCTTTTAAAAGGGCTTTTTTTCCTAAATTGAAATCATCCAAGTACAGCAATTCGATTTCTAATGTGTCTATTTATGGTCAACGACCCCCAAATAGGTCACGCTTTCATATAAATGAGGAACTCCGTCATTCCTCGCTGACACTTTTGAAGCACGCAGAGTAAACGACTGATTAGATCACTAATTGTCAATGGGACATCCTGCCACCGACTCCATTGACAATGTTCCATACATCTGCGTGTATCCAAGAACATAAACAAACTAGACACGAAGAAAGGAAGACAAACAAACAAACAAACACAAAAAAACACTAATTGCATCTCTTATTTGCATTTGTCAAAAATAGTAACAAAGTTTGGGGTTGTATTACTGACTGATAAGTCAATGACAAAAAGCGATTCTGCAAACATAGTGTGGATGGCGAAGGCATTCCACTGACGTTGGCTTCCAGATGCACACAAGTGAGACTGTCATGAAGGATGTAACTCCTCACTCAACACTTCCATCCTGTTTACGAGTCGTGTGACCTGATTGCCACTCAGGAACACCATGCAGGAAATAACTTAATGATTAGTCTGGGTCTAAATCGGGACATTCAGTAAGGTAGATAAGAACAAAAAGGTTTAGAAATGGGCATTGACACATCACAAATCCAAAATGCTTTATATTACCTTGATATGGCTTTTTAATCTATCATTACAGAGGCAGGAAACATATCCACATCATGCCCTTCAGGACAAAAAAAAAAAGTCCAAGGAGGTTTTTAAAATTGCACTGACAAGACCCTGTCATGGGTCATATCACTTCTGTCCTTAGGGTGCTCCCTAAATAATAATGATACTGTAATTATCAAAGAAATGTACAAAACAAAGATGGCCACCAATGACATTTTGAAATCAGGAACATGATTACTGAAAGGACTTTGCAGGTGGTTCTGTGCATTCCTAGTGTGGACGTGTGGCTCTAGATAAATACAAAATGGTGATGAACTGCTACAACGTCACACAGTAAAAGAGAACAATGAATTAAGAATCTCGATTGTGTAATTTGAACATTTTGTGTTTGACCCTCGATTTGACCGCTCTACAATATTTACTTCCATTTCTGTACCATCCACTACAAGAGATCTTCTGTGTCCCACATTACAGTAATAAAATCCAGTGAGTAGAAACCTGCTTTTAGTGAATATAATACAGGGTTGTGGATGCATAACAAACCTGCTGGCTAATGATGGTAATCAAAACATCTTTAAAACAGTTTCAAGTCAAGTGTCTTTTTTTTCTGTTGCAGTTAGAAAACTACATACAAGACAGCATGAAGCAGGACTTTGTTCAATTCCAGCAGACTGCTGTACACAACCACACAGCTACAATGATTGAAATTGGAGCAAATCTGCTGAGTCAAACTGCTGAGCAAACAAGGAAACTCACCAATGTGGAGACTCAGGTGAGACTTCAGTTTTGTTTTTCTCAAATACAAGCAAATAACATGCTAAAAGTGCAGTGCATGTGACTGTTCAACCTTCTTGTTTTGTGCATGCAAAGATTCATGCATTAATGTGCTCTGTAATACACAATGATAATAATGTGGCTTTAGTGTTAAAAAATAAGCAGGGGGGAAAAACAGGCATGATGGCGTCAGTTTATTATTGTGGCTACACGTCAATGACCTTATGTGAGCCAACTGTACAGCATTTCCTGTTATTAGCACACTCGTATTCCCAGAGAAAGGGTCTATCAGTTTGTCACAATCAGACATCCGTCTGTTCAAAGACATCAACAGCTCCAATGGAGACACACAGCTTGGATCCATGTAAACAACCTGCTTTTTGCTGAGTTCAGTTCCTCCGAACTGGGAAATTAGTGGCAAGGTCCTCAACCCCAGAGTTTAGTTCAATACGTCAATCTGTAAAAAATATGTGGGTTTTAGAAGTTTCCCCTTGTTTAGGTATGCCTGCTGTATTAGAATATGGTCGCTCTTTCCTGTAGTGTTTTTTCCATTTTGAAAATGGCCGTTTGTTGAACACACAAGCTGGGCTCATGTGTTGAGCTTTATTACTTAATAGAATATGGAGCTAAATGCTATTTGACCCAAAACATATTATGATTTTCAAATCAAGTTGAGTTCTCATATATCTGATTTTCTTATATGTTGCCTCTGAAGATCTTATAATTTGGTCACTATTTTATGCATATAATACAGAGTGTAGGACTATTGGATATCAGACCATAATGTCAATAATCTATTAGATCGACATGTCACTACAGCCGGATACATCAGCCGTCAGCTGAGATTTAAACTGGTGTTGTGGGGGAAAAATTGTTTAATGAAGTCTTTTTTATTGATCCTTCTGATGGTAATTATTCACATCATACTTAAAAGGGTTAACAGTCTGTTTAGAATCTACATGATAGATGGATGAAGCATCACATCAAATATTTGAAACAGAGACTGACTTAATTGCTTTATCATGTTCTTTTTGTCTCAGGTAATTCATCATGCAACGCGGCTTGAACGACAACTTCTTGAGAATTCACTGTTGACCAACAAGTTGGAAAAACAACTCATCGTCCAAGCAAATGAAATCAACAAACTGAATGACAAGAACAGGTGAAGACATCATTTCTTTCATCACTAAAAACTAAAACTGTGTATTAAAGACACAACTCGGTGCTGAACTTGCCTACTTCTCCCCAGTCTTCTGGAAAAGAAAGTGCAAGAGATGGAGGAGCAGAGGGAGATAGAGCAGAAGACACTCAGAGAAGAAAAGGAGCACCTCCAGACTCTAATACTGAGGCAAACCGCTATCATTGGTGAGCTGGAGCAGCAGCTGCTTAAAGTCTCCTCCAACAATTCAGTCTTACATCAGCAGCAGCAGGAGCTACTGGACACAGTGAACAACCTCATATACACCCTGTCTGCTGGCTCTGCTGAAGGTGAGTCAACACATCAGGCCATCATATTATTTGTATCCAATAGTTACAAGTAAAAAACATAAAAGTGTGGATATTTAAAATTTCCCCTTAAACAACACACATTCACTAATGACAACTCAGTATATAGTCCTGACTGGAAGAGCTGTAATCACCAGATATTATCTGGGATGGATGCAATATAATGGAATAGTTAAGCTTTTTTGCCAACAGACTCATTCTCCATTTGACTGAAAGCTGGATAAAAAGAAAAACACCACTTTCAGATCTGACTGTGTTGTAAAAGTTAGTCTTGTTTATTATATAGACTGGAAAGCATGAGTGTGGCTCTTTCCACTGCCTGGTACTGTAGGTGTTATTACTGTAGGTGTAGGCATTTCCTATTATTTTCTATGCTTAAAGTAAACCAAGCTAACCATTTACCCATAACCTTACATTTAATGACAAGACTTTTATCATTAATAGGCATAACCTTTATTTGAATTCTAGACATTATTGAAGCAAATGCTTCAAATACACTGTCTGGCCAAACAAAAAGTAGCCACCTGGATTTAATTAAGCAAATAGGTACAAGCCTCTTATTATATAATTACAGCATGATTATTTTTCTGCTGGCAACAAGTTATTTAACCCCAACTGATGCAATGAAAAGCTTGTCATTTCTTAAACAACCATGTCAAAAGACACATCCTGTGGTCGTGGAAAAGATGTTAGCCTGTTTAAGAAGGGTCAAATCATTGGCATGCATCAAGCAGAAAAAACATCTAAGGAGATTGCAGAATTAAAAACTGGAAGGATAGTGGAGAACCATAGTCTTTCAGGAAGAAATGTGGCTGGATAAAAATCTTGAATGATCGTGATCATTTAAACATTTGGTGATATCAAATTGGAGAGAAACAACAATACAATTCAGGGCTATGTTTATTAGTGAAAGTAAGAGTATTTCCACATGCACAGTGCAAAAGGAACTCAAGGGACTGGGACTGAACAGCTGTGTAGCCATAAGAAAACCACTAATCAGTGAGGCTAACTGGAGAAAAAGGCTTCAATTTGCTAGGGAGCATAAAATTGAACTCTGGAGTTAGAAGAAGGTCATGTGGTCTAATGAGTTCAGATTTAACCTTTTCCAGAGTGATGGGAGCATCAGGGTAAGAAGAGAGGCAGATGAAGTGAAGCAGCCATCATGCCTAGTGCCTACTGTACAATCCTCTGGAGGCAAGTCTATGATCTGGGGTTGCTGCAGTTGGTCAGGTCTAGGTTCAGCAACATTATGGGCCCAAAAAAATGAGGTCAGCTCATTCTTTACCTGAATATACTGAATGACCAGGTTATTCCATCAATGGATTTTTTCTTCCTTGATGGGGCAGCCATATTCCAAGATGACAATGCCAGGATTCATCGGGCTTAAATTGTGAAAGAGTGGTTCAGGGAGCACGAGACATCATCATTACTGTATGTATGTATTTGGTGGCGTTGGTTTGTCTGTATGTCTGCCTGCCTGCCGGTTAGCCACATAGGTCAAAAAGTTAAGGACAGTTGTTGATTAAATTTTCAGGAAATCTCAGAAATGGAATAAGGAACGAGTGATTAGATTTTGGGGGTGATCTGGATCACCACCTGGATCTAGGAATTTAGGATTCTTTACTATGGGGAGATAGAGATAAATTTGTCATTAGAGCTTTTAACTAAAAAATAATGGCAAAAAAAAAATTACAAAGGCTGGGCAGAGGTGTGCGCTCTCTGAGTGCTTCTAGTTTTCATACATGCATTGGCCACCACATAGTCCAGACCTGAACCCCACTGAGAATCTGTGGGATCTGCTGGAGAAGGCTTTACACAGTGGTCAGATTCTCCCATCATCAATGATTTTGGTGAAAAATTAATGCAACACTGGATGGAAATAAATCTTGTTTCACTGCAGAAGCTTATCAAAACAATGCCACAACAAATGCACGCCAAAATCAAAGCTAAAGGCAGAGTGACAGAGTGTGTGACCTTTTTGTTCGGTGGTGACTTTTTTTGGCCAGGCAGTGTCTGACCCGGTTGAGAACAAAAGGCTGCATGCCCAGGACTGGAAATGTAAAATACAAAACAAATAAGACAAATAATAAAGGTAATTAAAACAATTAAAGTAAATCTGAAATCAAAATTTGGCCAGAGCTGGTGTATAATACAAAATTACTGCAAATATACAACACTGCACAGCATTATTGTAATTACCCACATTATCATTAAATAATTATTGATCCCTTAATAGTACCAGATTATCAGGAATAAACATATTAAACATAATCTAATTGTTCTACAATTTTGGGCTGTTAAAATAACACTGCTTATTCCAACTGCAGAGCCAAAAACAGTCATGATGCAGGACACTCCTTCCACCTACATGGACTGTGCTGCAGTATACAAGTCAGGAAACACCCACAGTGGCGTCTACACTCTCACAATACCAAACACTACAATGGAAGTTAAGGTAAACCTGTTTAATTGTTTCAAATTTTATGGGAGAGGCACTAAGAACCTAATAACAGAGCAATAAAGATGAAGGGCTTCACAGGATCATTGAGAATGACTTTGCATGAATAGTGCAGGTGAGTGCATACCTAAATAATGTCTCCAAGACATGCACTGAGCTACACTCACTTTGTGATTACAGCACTGCGTGCTACTAGATGAGTGATCTAGTAAAGAGTAGTGTTTGAGGGCAGAGTAGTTTAATTAAAATGTTCTCAGACTTGTAGTAATGATGTGAATGCTTGAGCTAAAATTGTGATCTCCTTAGAAACGTTTCAGAAGCTTGGACTTCATTTCTGAACTACTTCCCTGAAACATATAAGATGACTTGATTTAACATAAAGGACTGCAATGTTATATCATAAATGAGCATTAAGCCTTTTTGCAACATCATTTTTAAAAATGGTTAATTACAGTGATTCCCTTTTACATGTATTTGAAGGCTTTCTGTGACATGGAGACAGAAGGAGGTGGTTGGACAGTACTACAAAAACGCATTGACGGCCATGTTGACTTTCACCGTACGTGGCAGGAGTACAAAAAGGTAAAGTCAATCAAGAAGAAATTCTTCCTTGAGAAAAATATTACCCAGGCTACGGTTTTCATTCCACACAGACATAACAGTGGTTAGATTTTTTTTTGGAAGGAAGTAGGGCATCACTCTTAGGAAGAACCTTTGAAAATAGTGGCTCAGTCTCCCTGCATTTTAAAACCACAATAATTTAACTTATCTACCTTCATTCAAGTTGCAGATTCTTAAGCAGACCTGAAACAGCACTTATGATATACAATCATTCAAGGATTTGAATGTTTGCCCAAAAACAGCTACTAGTATTGCATGAGCAGTATGACATATGACCCAGTAAGTATGACATAAGTGAGGAGACTGATCTCAAGTCCCTATCAGCAATTATAACAAAACAAAGCTTTCAGTTATTTCCTAATGGAGTGAACGCTGAAATACTCTATATCAATTCATATCAGTGTGGATGAGTTTGCTTTGTAATATTTTGTGTGATGGCTTGTGTGACCTGATGAAAATTTCAATTCCTGAGGCAAATAACTTTTTTTAATCATATAAGGCAAGGATTTGCTGAGCCTTTGCTGGTCGCCTCTTTTGTAAATGGGAGAAAAATTGCTGTGGTCCTTCTGCAAGGATTTTTCAAGCTTTAATTACACTTCTTTTGTGTCTTTACAGGGGTTTGGAGAACCTTCGGGTGAATTCTGGTTGGGTAATGAATTCGTCTCCACACTGACAAGCCAGCAGAACTACAAACTAAGGATCCGGCTGAGCGACTGGGAAGGAAACTCTGCATTCTCACAATATGACCAGTTTTCTCTGGATAATGAAGCACAAAATTACAAGTATGTTGCTGCTACCTGTACAACTTTCCAAAAACTGCTGACAATTTTTAGCCTTGCAACATCATCAAAGTCCCGCCTAAACACACAAGGAATTACGGTTATTATGAAGAAATTACCAACCTTACTGACAATCAGACAACACTAAAAGCTGGCTTTGCAAAGCTACATTTGACTTTCATGGCAATCTCTTTCATATAAAGCCATCCTCCCATAAATATGAGTATAAAAGGGCTGACTATATAAAATTTTATTCAACAAAAAAAATGATAAGCTCATGATCATAAATCCCAACACTATTCAAAAGCAAAAAAACACACTATAGAAATCCCTCTGGATAATGAATCTTGACATATAAGACAATACAGATGCTGACACTGATGCATTGGCTTCAGCCCAAAGAAAATATAATAAAAGTGGTTGGTATTTGAAAAATAGGAAAGAGATAAAAAGCCTTTTTTGGTTTCAGCCTGAGATTCTTGGCAATAACACAACAGTCATGTCCAAACATGAGCTCTGAATTTGACATACAGACTCCAAAGTGCCCAACTGAACAAAGTTGATTTCAAACTTATTACTTAAATATAAATCGTTTGGTCCTAAGGTTTTGGGTTGGGTCAAAAATGAAATCAATATAAAAGTACACACTGCATTATACAAAGTGTGTTAAATTAACTAGAATCATCAGAAATGAACAAAGTGAACGAAGTGATGTTTAAAACGAAGAGAATCATGTCATATTCATAGATTTATAACTAAACCCATTTTAGATTGGCTGGCGAAAACCAATGAAGGGTATAAGTGAGTCTAATGCCTATTGAGGAACAGCAATTACAGACTTCCTCCTCCTTTTCCTTCATTTTTCCTTTTCCATTCTACAGGATACACCTTAGAGGCTACAGTGGAACTGCAGGCAAAATAAGCAGCATTGGGCAGCCAGGAAGTGATTTCAGTACAAAGGATGCAGACAATGACAAATGTGTTTGCAAATGTTCACAACTGACAACAGGAGGTAAGAAAAACATTTTTCTGAATAACTTATATATTTAAATAATTCTTCTTATCAAGAAAATACAATATTTTTCTTAATTACTGGTAAGCATCTGTAGTGGAACAAATTCCCACTAAAACAAATCTTGGCTCTCACTCAAAAAATCTTCAAGGGCATTTTAAGGGCTGCTGTACTTTTTTTGACTTTGTCAAAGAGCACAATTAGCACAGACTTAATCACTGATCAACTCATTGGGGAATTCAGCACCAACAATAGCTGACATTAATAGCCTGGGAACAGAGCTTTTCCCTCTCTCCTCTTGTAACTTAAAAGTCCTCCTCCATTCCCTTGAAAGTGACTCTCTGCCAGACGTTTGTCTCTCTCTGTACTGGAGTCTGCCAAATGAGCTTGAAAGGATAAAAAACGTAACCTCGTCCCTTTTTCCCATGAGGTCTCTCACAGGGGACTCTATAGGCACATTAGACATGGATGTGACTAAATGGCACGGGCCAGTAAAAAAATAAAACAGGGTCTGTCATTGTGGATATTAAACAGAACCTTCTGAATGAACATTAAATCGAACCACCATAATGAATCTGTATGTGAATGTGCCCAAGAAGACAGATACATCTCTCAATACACCTTCCAAAACATCATGACTACTAACTACAAGAGGAGCGCCACCAATTTTCATGCTGATACATACAAGAACTGCAGAAAGCCATCAGTTAATCCAGACAGGGGTCTGGGAAGTTTGATAAATCACTTCTACAGATGCCATTTCAGATAGCACTGGGTGCAGTCGAAAAATCTGAAATTGAAAAAGATATAAAATCTTTAGCTTAGCTGTAAGTGATTGAGTTACTTGTGGGTCTTTGCAAGGATGAAAAATACATGAAATAAAAAGATTGTGTCTAGATTCTGTCTCTGCTGAATCAGTTCTGATCCTTTATTTACACTAAGTTCAACAATTTTATGAGTATAACAATAAATCAATAAAATACTGTAATAAATCAATTAAATCAAAATAAATACAATGAAATAACTCATTTCTGATACAGTTTGGAAAGAAGTAAAAACGTTTTACTATGAGAGAATCATTCAATTACCCTAAATTGTAACAAAATTAACCAAGTTTTCATTCACAGATTTCTAAATTCTGAATCAATTTGTTTTACACAGCTCTATTAATCATTGCGTTACAATAAATTTAAATCGATGTTCATTGTTTTTGCAGGATGGTGGTTTGATGCCTGCGGTCCATCCAATTTGAATGGGATATATTACCAACAAGGGCAAAACTCCAATCGCTTCAATGGAATCAAATGGTACTACTGGAAAGGCTCAGGCTATTCGCTGAAGTCAACTACAATGATGATCAGACCAACTGACTTTTCAGGTCCACGCTGAACAGATGAAACAAAATGGGAAGGAAATTTTACCCAAATAACATCAACACCCAAAAAAAAAGAAAAAGAAAAAAGAACTGCTTGGGGGAGCCAAAGCACTTCATGGATATATTTTTTATATACTTTGCCCTTATTTATACGTTTAATTGTTTGAATTATGGGGTTGGTGCAGATAACTGTAAAACACAGTTTAAAACACAGACATGTTGTAGGTATAGTATTTAATTCTGTTAGAAAAGCTTGCTAGCCAGATAGGAGAAGCCAGAGTAGAATGTAACACTGCCTAAACCTAACATTTTGAATAATTTCAGTACACTTTAAGCAGCCATTTGAGTATGATTTGAACAACACTTGATGTTATCTTGTGAAAACAGACTATGGTACAACATGCAGATTATAAAAGCTGGCTCAAAAGGATTGTAATGTGTTGGGTAAATTTTATAATCAAAATCTTAAAATGAAAATGCCACAAGAACTGTTTCTCTTGTGATACATTGTTTTGCTTCCTAGAATGTATGTACATGTGTTGTTTTATTTATAAAGACTTTAGGGTTTATATTTAACTTTATTACATATGAAGGAGAACTGTTGCCGATACTGAGTGAGGGTTCGAGCTACTTAATAATTTCATTGCACATGAAAGAAGAATTATTGTAATATATTCTGCTTTACCTTCCCAAACAGATGGAATTTTAGGGGTAAATCTATTCAGAAACTTTCTATGGATGAAATAATTGTATGTACATTTTGGGGCTAACCTACAGATCAAATATCTAATGAATTAAAGTATTTGTAAATTCAAAGTCTGGTTTATGGTTCTTCATTAGAGAGATGCAGAGCCTAGCATAAATAAGTGGTCTTTGTGTTGTGAGCATTCATGGCTGTGTGACTGTACATCAGCCTGTTAGCAGAGGACGGCCAAAGCCCTAGTTTGTTGTGGGTTTTTTAGGCTGTTACTTTAAATAACAGGCGCTTTTGGACAGCAGTAACTTTCTCAAAGTTAAAAGTTAAAGTCAAAAATACGAGTGGGCTTGCTAAAATTTCAAAGTGATTTTGACCCATATAACTGCATTCTTTCAGGATTCCTGTATGTATGTCATGCAAATGCAAACAGCGAAAAAGCTCTAATAGTTTCTAGTTTCCATAAAATTCATCCAGTTCTTAGAACTGGTTAGTTCAAAAGCACATGTGGTGACTGAAACAAAACTTGATGGATATAAGTAGTTCTGTTAGCATGTGATGAGATAATGTGTGCTGAACCAATCTATTAAGTTCATCAATCATTATTTGAACACAAAAGCATAATTTCAGGTCACAAAATACACAAGAGGTATCCATAAAATTCTATTCAAAACTGTTAACACAAAATAACACTTAAAAACAGATTCCCACACAATTTACCGCTAAAGCCAACACCATAGTCCAGATATCACGTGTGTATGTACATATGTATGTATGTATGAATAATAGCCACATGGAAATACAAACATTTTGCCCACCACATCAGGAGCATTCATACAATTTCAAGCAGAAATATGTTAACATTGGTCTACATCAAGACCTCTTTGCCTTCCCAAATAGTCATATTACAGGACAATGATTCATGAATGACGGGCTCAGAAAGAGGCAATATCCACATTTCACACACGATGCTTCAAGAAAAACAAGCAGGCTGTTAGTGGATGACTGATAATACAATTTTGTAGGTTCCATCCCCACATTCTTGGCTTTGCTTTTTTTTTTTTTTTCTTAAAAAAAAAAAAAAAAGCTGCTAGTAAAAGTGAATAAATGAATGGATATTGATATTTGCCCATTACTGAACAGGAGGTTAACAGTACATATAATGCAGAAATATACCATTTCTATGTCAAATTAAGCTCTTAATACATGTGCAAAGGCATCAACATAAATGTTATGCTGTAGAGTAGGCCACTTTAAGAAGGTCAGAAATCACCAAGTTGAATATCTGAACTATTTAAAACATAATAAATGTTTAAAATAGATACAATGTTCGCACGAAAGTCCATTCTGGACAGTAGTTACATCTTGGACACTTATCATCACTACCTAGTCACCACTTGGCGAGGACTGGTATTTACCTGTGCTGCAGGAAACTGGTCTGAAAGTTCATATGGTTCCTCCGGAATCCACTGCCTTTGCTCTAAACACCAGAGAATCTATTAAAAAAAAACATATCAAAATGATATTCTATTATTATCAGTTTTCAATAATGCCATGTAACAGCTTCTAAACATTTATAGCCTGCATACCCATTCAAAAGAGAGGATCCAGCAGCCACGTGCTATACCCAGCAGGATGTTGAGAGTCCTCCTTTGTCCCCCTGACACCACATGAGTTGTGCTCTCACAAACTTGGTCAACAATTGAAAAACCACCCAGTGCGTTCACCACCTGAACAACAGTGTTCTGCTTCCTACGAGAGGTATACAAGGCAGAAACCATCCAACATAAACGATCATAGAGGTCATCTTTTTTTTTTTGCCAATTTGCTCACCAATGAAACATCGACATAAAATTGATGACCTTTATTTAAATATAAACAGTTAAAAAGGAACTCACTCAGTGGGCATACTAGTCATGACCAGTGTTCTCATAGTCTGAAACAAAGAAAAACACAAGACTTGTAAGAGGGATAAAATTCCTTTACAAATTTCCTTTACAGTAAAATAAACACATCTACTAAAACTGAAACAAAAAACTTTCTAATTCTAATGTGTAATACACTTCATATTGGTGAGTTGTGTTTTTAATCTGACTGCTGGATGACACAAAAATGGATATAACTCCCTATTAGAGGTCATGCACTTTCAATAATCTTGCTGTGTAAATAGTTAAAAAGAAAATCAAACTTCAAATCAATGTTTATTAATTGGGGGGGGGGGGGCATCCGGAACCACTAAAACTGAAGTGACCATTTGTATCCAGATGACTGGCCCATCCAGCCACATACTTTGGCCCACAAACAGAAACCTATCATCAACACAAACACCTCAGTGACAGTTACAAACAGGATCACCAAGCCCTTTTCCTGTCACACTCTGATATCTGGTCTCACAGCTGGAAGTCAGAGGTTAAGGCCTGCTGAGCACAGAGGTGCCAAAACAGTCCACAAGCCGCACCCACGCTTGTCAAATATTACATTACCCCACAAAGTTGAGAAGTCACTGAGCTGATAACATCACTGCTGCATTACTGCTTCTCCCTGATTGTTCAGCCAAGCTTTTCATTCAAATGACAATGCATTAATATGATAATTAGCCACAACAGCATTATCTATTGATACTACACAGCTGAAAAAGAGTGAGCAGAGAGACTACTCATTTTGAAGTCTTTCAAATCAATTTAAAAAACAACAACAAAAAAAAAAACTAAAATACAGGAAGCTGTTCTGAAGTTTCATTGAAATAGATTTAGGGTTTTCTTGAGGAGTGGAATTGTTCTGGCAGCTGCACAAAAACAGGCACAGGAGACTGGGCCGTACATAATGAGCTTCTGACAAGGAGCTGGTGTGAACTGCAGCACGGCCTGGGAGCACAAACACTCCCAGCACAAATGAAGGAAATTCTTCGCTGTATGACTGAGTCTCCTTGATGGCTACTGTTTTATACACACTGAAACTTACACGGTTCAGACAATCAAAGAGAAATGAAGGTCTCAATTCTTTTGAAAGCCTGAGGTCTAATAAACCATGAAAAACAATTAGAGAGATAAGTGAATAAAGATGCTCTATTGCAACTATAACAAAGAACACTTTCCATTCACAAGTTCCATAGTGAGATTGAGAGAAAGGAGTGGAGATTAAACTGTTAAAAGTATTTTAGAGCATTTTAAGTTGAAGACTGCTAGATTTGGTACTTTAGCTACAAGATCACACAGACTAATTAATCTTGTTTCAGGAAGTGCATCATTACATGATACCAGGCAGGAAAGAAAGAAAACATGAAAGAAAAAGTCAAATTATGTATGAATCAAACCACTATTTTCGGTTTTCTGTATGTCTAAATCAATATGACTCGTACCTAAAACAGATTTTCATGCAGGTCCTAACAGTAATGGGAACCTACTTTCCAAACATGAGGCATAAATAATAAACCTGAAAAATGTCCAAAATTAGATGAAACTTTAGATTTAGAAGTTAATTTGAAAGCGAAATCATAGTCAGGTGGTTAAATCAATGGGATGATAGTTAGGTGTGAGTGGGGGTGGGAGTTAAAACCAATGTAATCCTTCCCAGCAGTGATTGATCTACATTACTCCAAGAGGAAGGTATGTAATGGTCTGCAAGGTTGCACAGGAACTAAGAATAACTTACAAGAAGACAGAGGTTTTTTAGACTTATCATGAGAATACTGAATAACAATGAAGAACTGTATATGGCAGGGCAGCAACATGAAAGCCATTGCTTCCGAAAAAGAACATTGCCTCCTGTTGTCATTGTGAATTTCTAGCAGTTTATAAATTCACAATGATAAGGAGCAACAGATTCTATTTTAGCCTGCCGTGTCCATTAGAGGGGCCTTACAGAGACAGACAACCATGCACACTCACTCTCTGTCCTTTGAAAACCAATTAACTATATACGTCTCTTCGGATTATGGAAGGAACTGGAGAAACAGAGGGTGAACAAGCAAACTCCTCAAATAGGTCCAAGCTGAGATCCATTAGACTCAGAGAAGCAAGGCGCCTGAATGTGAGAGTCTTGAATGAGGAGATGTTGTGGCTGTTATGCTGTAAAGGGCATTATGACTGTTTATTTCAGGCTCGCTGTTTGACAAAGCAACAGCATCTTACCTCTAAATATTGTCAGAATATATGTACTTAATAAAAATACTAAGATTGTAACTTTCTCTAACAGTAAAACAACATTGGTACAGTTTTCAAATCAAATTTATTTGTATAGCACATTTAAAAACAACCAACCGAGGTTGACCAAAGTGATTAACAATCAACAGAAGCAAAACTTTTTTCTAACTAATCTACACCCAGAGTGAGAAACATATCACTGGTTCAAAATAAGACTCTAAAGAGGTCATTGATAGCATTTATCACAGGTGAATGTCTTCTTTTTTTCTTTTTAAATCCTTTTTTTATTAATTTTCAATGGATTCAATGGATGCTCAACTTCCTTGCAGCAATAAAGTGACCCAGTTATAATATTATTAACAGCAGCATCTTTTTATGCTGATAATCAATCACCTAATACAATTCATACCATTGCAGTATCCATTCTGTACTATATTACTTGTCCCCAATGATTTCTCCATATAATATTTATAAGAGGGGCCCCACTTTTTCAAAACATGTTTTATTTATTGTTTATTTTAAAAACTAACTGTTCATAATTGGCTGTTTTAATCGTCTCCTCCCACTTTTTTTATTTTTTTATTTTTTTAAATGGGACAGGATTTTTAGTCTGAATTAGCTACAGCTGTAACTATGACACTAACTCCTAAAAGCTCTGGGAGGGACATGACATGTTTATCTTTGTTCAGCTACAGCTTGTTGAGGTTACCAGCATAACGAAAACATAGCCGCAGGTGCATATCACAAGCAAGGAAGTCACGTTAACCCCAACAGCCAAAACACAGGATACCCTCAGGACCAGACAGAAACTCCTATATAAATGCATCAAACGGCTACAGCCATGGAAGCATATGACCTTAAGGAGGAAATACTTTAATAGAATTTACACAAACACAGCTGATGTTTGGTTTACTTCCTAAACTTCCTATATCACAGAAATATACATTTTTCTTTACACCACATTCCCCTTCATGTATGTATATGAAGGAAGATGAACAATGCTCCACAAAAAGTTCAAAATGGAGCAGCTTTGGCTCAGGAAGCCGAACGGTCATCGGCCAATCAGAGGATCTGTGACTCAATCTCCGATATGTGAATATGCGAGTCATTTCTCATCTATTACATGATGAACTGGTACACTTCACACTGACGACTAAGTACATGTCCTGTTTTTACAATCCATTTCCAACTTTTCCTAACATTACAATAGCATCATTTAGTAGAAAAAGTCCACTTACCTTTGTTTTGTTAACCATTGCCTGAAGACTTAAGCAGTTTGTCTTATTGTGATTTTCTTCAGCTTCAGAGGGGATCTCTGCAGAACCAGCTGCAACCGTACTTTCATTTCCTCCACCTACATTTGAAAACAAGACAAGTAATTTGAAATAAATGGGGAATGGGGGGAGCCTTACACGAGTTATAGTACAGCTGGTGATGTCTGCTCATTTCTGCTCCGTTCTACCTAAAACTAGCTGTACACTGAAACTCTAAGATGAAAACTGCAACAACTTGCAGCACATACTAAAATCCCTCTACAACTATATCAATTGCAGACTATTCATTTAAATTGATAAGGGGGAAAAAAGTATACAGAAAAAATTATTTTCAAGGTCTTACATGTTCAATCTAAAACCCTTCAGTTGACATTTTGCTTAAAGCAGTGTTAAAATACCACAATAAAGAAAATTTATAGACATTTTCATCCCTCAATTAGTACAAAGGGTAGTAAATGTTGACTTTTGTGGTGAGAATTTCATTATACTCATTTATGTCATGACTTTCATAATCACTACATCTCCTGTTTTCTAAATACTCAGTGATTGTAGTTTATCTGGGATTTATGCTGACGCATTCCTCCTCACTATGATATGGTGTATCATGGGACATGCATCATTGACGACACGGCTGACCTTCAGGTCACCGTGACTGGTCCTCTCTTCGTCTGGACTGTCACCCCAGGAGACAGTCCAACAAGACAAGACACTAAATCTACAGTTTAGTAAGAACAATCTCATCAGCGTTTCTTCTCTGACGTCCCCAGGACAAGTCGTATCTTGGGGTTCATCAGAATCCCTCCCGGGTTTTGCTCTGTTCGGAGCTCTGGACTCCAATTGCAATTGCAGATTCTCTGTCAGGTTACCTCTCTTTACTATTGCAAAATAAACTTTGTTAATCTCTTTCAACTTATCCAGACTCCTCATCCATGATTCTCTTTTTTTCCCCAAACACTTTTCAACCATAACTGCTTAACTTCTTAAAACTACTGAGGATTAAAAGACCCGATTTGTTTATGGAACTCCATGATTCTGTTTTTGATGTAACATCAAATATTAAAGCTTGTGCTTCAAGCTGACTGCTGTGATTAAGAACAATAATTATATTTTGGACTTTATTCATCCAAAGTGGGAAATTAGTCTCTGCATTCCACCCAGCTCTACATTTACTAGCGCAGTGGGCCCCGTGGTTAGTATCTGCTGCCAGTCAGGGGGTTTAAACCGGAGTTCTTCCCACTTGCCATTATTATTAGTGATTCTTACTTATCACAGATTTTAGTATTCCCTGAAATAACATGTTCAACCTTTTGAAACCTTTCTTACATATTACAAATTGACACCATTGTTATGGCTCAAACACTATACTCATTTGCAAAGTCTCAGATTAGCAGAAACAGTCAGTTTATTTAAACCCAGGTAAAAGACCCTCCTGTTCTCTGCTGCATTTACATAGTTTTTATTTGAAAGTCCAAATCTGTACAATTTCCCCTAAGCTTCAATTTTAAACTTGATCACATTCTTTATCTGTTGTCCTTTCTTAATCTGATTTTGCTTTTAATTAATTCCTTTTTCTCTTTTATTTTGTTTGAATTCTTTCTAAAAGTTTGTTCTGTTTTAATGTACTTTTCTGCAATGTAAAGCACCTTGAATTGTCCTGTACATGAAATGTGCTCTTTAAATATATTTGCCTTGCCTCTAACAAGGTTATGTTTTGGACAGCCTACGTTTGTCTGTCTGTCAGCAACAGAACTCAAACAGTAACAGATATTGATGACATTTTCAGGAAATCCCTGAAATGGTATAAGGAACAACTGATTAGACTTTGGGAGTGATCCAGATCACTGTCTGGAACCAGGATTTTTTTTTTTTTTTACACTAGGACCGCCAAATTTGCAATACTCCCAAGAACCACCGAGAGAGGGTCATTTTTAAAACCGTCGACCCAGCATTAAAAAAAAGAAATGATCAAATTGGCGTTTACAGAGGCAAAAATTTTTCATCTCTTTAATCTTTTTTAACAGAGCGCTGGACATCAGCCGATACTGATTTATTGTATCACGCGCAGAGAACTCAATAATGAGCGCAAAGCGGGTCATTCTGGCACCGCTGCAGCTGCTCTAGAGGACACATACATTCAGTGCAGCCATGTCCAACAGCCCATCTTCCAGTTACAGCTCCAGATGATTACTGCCTCGAACATCCTGTCAAAGATGTCTACTTTTGATTCTTCCGCTTATGTTGATTTATTTTAAATTATCTTTTGCGCCAGTATAGTTTGTCTCTATGTTTTGATGAAATTTTTTCTGGAAATGTCAGAAATAGAATAAAGAAACAAGTGATTACATTTTAAGTGTGATCCGGACCACTTTCTGGATCTAGGAATTATATTTAAGGATTCTTTACTATGGAGAGATGGGGATCATTTTGCCATTACAGCTTCTAATTCAACAGTTAATACCCAGAATAATTAGCAAAACATAAAAAAACAAGATGGCATCATGATAGATGTTATAATCCAACATTGTTTGACCAGGATCATGTTGACATTCTGGATCTGGTGATCCAGAAGGTTCAAAATATAAAGGGGTGTTGGGTAGGCTGTTTGGCCTTTTGGGGTTTTTCCTCAGGTAATTGACCCTATGGTTGGGCGGAGATCTGCGCTCTCAGAGTGCATCTAGTTAATGATGAAAATGGCAGGAATCGAGTGGTGGGTTCATCGTTATTAATACTGGAAACCCAACTACTCACTTTGCAAGGTATGAGAAATGACAGTGAAATCAGACATTTTCTGCAGCTCCGGTGTTGTGATATCCTCTGTTTCCAACGATGGTTGTCCTGATACAGATACTGGTCTCTGTTTTCCTGCATCATTCATGGTTTTGCTGGTACTTGTAAATGCCATGGTGCTTTGTCTTTGCTTTTTATTCATTAGGCTTACATTGTCTGTGGGAATATCCAAAGCAGTGAGAGATGCTTTAACATCCTGCTGTTGAAAACCCAGAGTTTCACTGCTTCCATGAGATTGCCGATGGACATTGCTGCCACAATGACTTTCCTCCAGTTTCTGCTTTTTTTCCCCATTAGCGTCAGAACCAGAGCTTTCACTTTGTCGTTGTTTTCTTTTCTTTGGGGCAGAGTCTAACTCAAAAGGTATCTTAATGTTGCTCTCAACAGACAGATTAGGCAAAAGAGGCCTCCTCTGGTTAGCTGGGGTGAAATAGTCCTCAAATGCATCATTGTCCCCATCAGTGGAATTGGAAGCAACATGTTTAGATCCACTGGATAAAGTAAAAGATCGCACCAAGGCAGTAAGGGACGTTCTGGCACTTTTAGGCGTTTTCTGTTTAAAGTTCGTTGACAGAGGAGGAGTTTTCTTTGATGTTTCAGTAGCAGCATCGACTGACATGTCTAATGATGACAGGCAACTCACAGCATTGGGATGGATTCGGCTTTTGGTGTCAGTAAAGGATTTAGCAGCTATAACTGTTTGTTTATTCTTTTCAGATTTATCAGGTAACAGTCCAGATGATTTTGTTTGTGACTGCCTTTTTTCTTGATGAAAATTCTTGTTTTTATCAGATCCGTGCTGGACAGGACTCTGTAAAAAGTCTCCAGATTTGGGTTTCTTTGCCACCTTTTTTCTGACCGAAGTTATTTTTAACTTTGTTTGTTTATTCCCTTCTTCATCCTCTTTGGCCTTAATGTCTAAACATTCAGGCACAGTTGAAATCCGTTTTGGCGCATCCTGGCAGGGTGAGAGCCAGGGCTTCACGGAGTCTTGTTCTAGATGACTCGGTTCTCCCACATCAAGGTGCGATCTCACATCTTCTTTATCAGGTGAGCAACCAAGTTCAGCAACATCAGCGCTGGAGTCATCATCTGACTGGTCATCTACTGTATGTTGGAAGAAGAAAATAAATACAAAGTCAGAAAACAAAATCTAAAGCTCAGCATCATCTTCAAATCATAGAAGCATCTGTCAGCCATTGCCTGTTTATTGTGCTGTTTCACAGTGGGTTTAGTAGGAATTAGCGCTCACTGACACCCCCACAACAAAACCAAAGGTAGCAGCTCACACATCTAGGTTGCACAATAAACACCCACCGAAACTGCAGAGAGGTGAAATAAACAAGATGCTGTTGGAGAGGATTTTATACATCCATTTATAGATTAAATTACACTCTTTTTTTTAAACTATAACAAATGACAGCTGCAAGAAAGCAATACTATAATGTAGTCACCACTAACCTATACTTTTTTTAATCACAAAATCTTGCTTAAAAAGGCTGTTTTCTGTGCGTTTTTATGTTAATGTTTGCTTATTATTCTGACAGAGTCCCCAACATACCAATATAATTGACATTGGTGTCTCTAAAGGATAAATATTAAAAGAATTTCTATTTGCAATGCAGAATAATATCCATTTTTCAATTCAGCACTGTATTACCCATTTTCATCCAAGCTCCTGTTGCTTTTCAGTTCATAAGGTTTTTCCAAATTACATTTTATGCCCTGCAGTCCTCCCTGTGTGATTTCCAAGTCTTTCTAAACTTAGCAAAGTTAAAATACATGCAGAACATGCACCACTGATGTTCCCATTCCTTACCAAGAACTTAAAATGTACATCATCAGTCCAGCTTTATAAATATAATGAAATTTAAATAGAAAGTCCAACAAAATTCCAAACAAAAAAAAAACAAAAACACAGAAATTGTTTGCACTGGATTATAGACCACTTTGCTAACATTGCCATTATGATTCTAATCTGATTTGGGAATGATAAAGTAAGGTAAAGTTTTCCTATGATCAATAGCTATAAGATGACACCCAGTTTTCTTACATTTAAATTTGAAGACGGTCGGTGTGCTCCCAAGAGAAGGCTTCAGATCATTTGGTGAGCAGGATTCAGCCATCTGTGAAGCTGAAAGACAGTGACATTTAAATCAATCTGCCGCCATTCCAAAGCCCACAAATGTTTTAAGTCTTTGTTAATTCAACAACATATATTGTACAGTTGCAGCTGCTCATACCGGTCGGTGAAAGGCTTTCCCGTTTGTCTTTCATGTCTTTCAAACGCTGAGCCATGTATTCAGACCTTTTCAAACCAGGGCTATAGATTATTCCAGTCTCCTCGTCAATAATAATGGGCGACACATTTGCAACTGAAAATAAGAGTAAGCATTAAATGGATAATTACATGTAATATTCTTATAAAGAAACATGCAATGCTGTTAAAACATCTTACCCAGAGGCTCTTTTGGAGCCAAGTCTTTCATCATCTTCTCCAATTTTTTCTTCATACGCCAGTCATTTTTAGTTGTCTTCTCAGGAGAATCTTTGGGCAACATACAACGATGCTACATAGATCAAACACAAAAAGGATGTAAGGAACAGGAATAAAACAGTAAAAGCACATTTTAAATGTGTACATAAGTTCTTACTTGGCTAAGAAAAGGTCAACAGTGTACAAACCACTTGATTTTTTTTTTTTCTTTTTTAAACTTGTCTTTACCAGCATTATATCAAGCAGAATGATGGTGTGGCTGCTGTGTTATACCGAGCAAATTTGCTTTGCCAAGGGGAGCTTTATGGGTATAATGGGTATTTATGGTCAGAGTATAAAAAAAAAGTAAACAATTGGCCTTGTAACAAACTGTTTAATTTCCCTATCACAATATGATGTTAAAATAAACAGCCTATTAGTTCAAATTTCATTCAATATGGTGACCTTCAGATCTTGTTTTTGTATGCAGGATGATGATAAAAATGAAGAAAATTTACTAAAAGTGTGGCTGACTGAAAACATTTGTGGCTGATAGAATTTTGAAAACTCCCTTCTGTGGGACCTCCTTTAAGGGTTAAGACTTTCCATCCAACTGAGCCTGAAATGGAAATAAGTTTGCTGGAGGGATATGGTGCTCCTGAATTAATTTTGGCTCCACACAATAGCCCCTATAACTGTCCAAAGCCAGAGTTTTTGTAGTCATAAGATTGAAACAGCAGGAGATGATGAGGCTGTCTCTACGTGGACATATCATGTATAACGTCAATACGGTGCCCATAAAACTAAAAGATTATCATAGGGAGATAATGTACACTCCTACAAAAAATGAAGCACAAATCAGCATTTCTTTTAAAAATGAGCTCATTTTATAGGCTCAGTCTGTATATGCTGCACATGTACAGATATCTGATGAGATTAAGCAGCTTTCATAAAATGCAGATGTCTATGAATCTCAGAAAAATTTCAACATTATTTCATTCAAGCCCGATGC
>JAOXYM010000017.1:12788908-12827667 GCA_028567055.1 Leptatherina wallacei
ATATATATATATATATATATAATTTTATTTTTATTTTTTCCGGGTGAAGGGGGTGAGGTTGGATGAAGAAGGAAGGATAGATGGGTGAATGAGAGAGAATGAGGTTGGGGATAAGGAAGGTGCGGTCAAGAGAACAAAATAAATACTGCTGAGTGGGTGAACCAGCATGAGAAGGCTCATCGTGTGGTTAGAGGCATGGCAGGGGTGTGACCTTGCTTGGGAACCTAAATAACTTTTTTTTTAAAAGTTCTAATAATTCAATAATTCACCAAAAATCTTGGATCTAGTAATTAAAAACCAATAAAAGATCTTAATTTTTCTTAATTCTTTTTCCATTGTCTGATGACCCCTCAGATTTGTCTGTATGAAAATACAAACATCTCTTCCTCCAACAGCTACAACACGGAAATACTCTATAAACAGTCATGCATAAGCATCGAGAATCTTAAATATGTCATAAGAATCAGTTAGCTGGACCAAACCAGTGCCTCTAGATGAACTGTTTGACATCATTTTGATGTTAATACTTGATATATATTGCTACTTGTGCAGGGTTTTTCACTGCATGATTTTACCTTGTAATGGTGTATTTTTGCATGACTTTAAAGTACATGTTTACATCTTCCAACACTCATACATATGAATAATTGAGAAAGTGACCCAAGCAACATTTTGAACCGCCCATTAGCATAATCACTGTGAACATAACTTCATCTTTGAAGAGACTGTCATCTGAATTACTCGTGATTAAAGGAAAGATCAGACATTCACATTTTAGACCAATAGAGCCAATTAATTCTGAGAAATATTCAGGGTGATTAATTATTTTTGTGGCTCTATGGAGTAGTGACTGCAGTAACAAGTGCCTTTTCTCTTCAACCCCCCCATCTTAAGATGAGAGACTTGTCAGTTCCTTTCTTACAAATTGTGCTTGCATGCTTCAAGATAAAGATAATTGCTTATTGACAATAAAATTACTATGCATACACTGGAGCTGAAGCTTCGATTTTTTTTTTTTTTTGTGCACAATAAATTGCGTTGTACATCAAAGTGAAAGGGCATGACATTGTCGGAATCCTAAAAATGGATTGTAGCTGTCTCCCCTGAAACCTCTGCCCTGTGCCGCGAAGGCCAGCATCGTAAACAAAATGAGACTGTCACTTTTCATTAACAGCACACGCACTTTGCTATCAGTCACTTCACACTGCATCATTACTAACATATTCTGTCAGTGTGTTGAGTGAGCTGCGGGCAGGGTGGCACAGCATTGATCACCCTTTGTTCAGAGGAAGAAAGGCAAGTGTAATGCCACCCAAACCCGATGTAATAGCCAGCTGAACGAGAAACACCGGCAGGAGAAAAGGAAAAAAGAAAAAAAGTCTATTAACATGGACACATTTGAGCCTGTCATATTACAGTGATGTGACACTTTAGGGTACACATCCAACAAGTAGTTGTGTCATTGTGATGGCACACTCTTGAGCTAATCTCTGCTGGGTAAGGAACACTGTGACCTGACTCTATTTCTTCCATTGTATTCTTTTTTTCTCCCATAGCAAAATGTCCTCCATCTCTGAGAAAATAGCTCTTACAGTAATGAATCAATTGCTGAATGTAATTTTCCCTGGACCACATTGTGATTTTCACTCTCATATGGTGGAGAGAACAGGAGTTCCATTTCGGTCTACCCTACAGCGCCCCCCGCCCATTAGTTTCTCAGAAAACATTGTCTAGATGACAATCTAACATACTCATCAGCTATAGATGTCCTCCACGAACATCTTACCATGATACGCCATATCATGTCTGTATAGTAATCCATTAAAAATAAAAAATTTTCATGGGCCAAAACTTTATTATTAGAATCAAATTTAAAACCCTACAGATAAACATAATCTTGAATGGCCACACAAGCGCACACAAGATTGCTGTAATGACAAGTTCAAATGTCAAATGCACACATGTCTTGTGTGTTTGACTGGGAAACAGAAAAAAGTCCCAAACCAGTCATTTTCCTGTGTACAATTGCTGGTTCCTATCTACCCGAATAGTATGTGCTGCCTCTTTTAACTTTTTTTTTCTTTTCTACATTTCTATTACAGTCTGACACCTGTATTAATACTTATCAGATTTCATCATGCACAAAAAAAAAATAAATAAAAAACACTAAATTCATGCAGGGTTTTCAAAAACAATTTTCTCTAATTTTCTTCTTTTCCTCTTGCCTGTGGAGGATCAGCATAACAGCAGCTGGCACTGTTCTATGTGCTCAACCTGAAATAATGGCACAAGGCTCATTGTTCTCAACTGAGGGTGCCAGCAATTGTAGGTGATCCCTCTCAAAAAATTATCACCAGAAATATTATCATAAGATTTGTTACCTTCACATTTCCACAGTGTATGAACCGTTCATGCAAATAAGGCAAATATTTCTCCCCAGTTTGCTTTTCTACTTCAGTTTTCTGCCTAAATTTGACACACATCAGAAATACCTTTGCCGAGTGCTATTGTTTGCATGATCCAAGAACATTTTTAAATCAAGAGACATACAGTCCAGCTGCATATCTGTCTAAAAAGCTACAAATGACAGAGAAACAATGCAGCATTCATTTCATAACTGGTTTGATAACTGGTTGACTTTCATGTACAATTATCATTAGCTTATTGATAATTACTGTATGTAAAAAAAAAACTAAAGAAAAAAGACTCACATGGGGGGCTGGCTGAATTAGTTTCTCTGATGCCAAGATGATAGGAGTCAATTCTTTGAATAGGTATGAATCCGCACGGTTGAGAGTTGGAAAAGGAGCTGAATATCATAATAACCAGTGCGATTCTGTTAGACACAGCAATGAGGGGAGCACAGCTATAATCGAGCCCTTTGGGTGCCTGAGATCCTCTAAGATCTGAGCTCTGCTGTCACATAGTGGTGGAATTATTCTATTACATCCTGAAATGACACCTGCTGCAAGTACTGTTGAAGAAGCATTGAGGAGGCACAGACAAAGAGGAGCTGGAATAGCTTTTAACTTTATTGCCATTAAAATCAAAACATGACAGCTGCAGTGTTTCATTGGTGAGATTGTGGATTTTGCTAATAGGTAATGTATGAGCATATCTAAATCAAGTTGAGAAAATTTGAAACATATAATTTATATGATTTAGATGTCTCAAATGTGTGGAGTTTACTTTATGAGTTCAGAGAGGATTACACTCTTTTGTTTTGTCTGACTTTAGCACCACTTTGGCAGAGCAGGCCACTTTATTGACAACCAGCTCACACTCTTCAGGGAGGTCTACGGTATCTGGATCAGGGATCCTGGAGAACACAAAGACAAGAAAAAGCAAACATAATGGTGAAAATGGTTTTGTGAAATAGGATCTGGAATATAGATATTAGGGTTTGGATGAGGGAGATTAAATAAAAGGCAGGTCATTGTATTAAAAAATATTTCACATAAGATTTTATTTATCCACTGTAAGGGATATTCACATAATGGCAGCATAATTTTTTTTGGTACAGACAAATGTAGGGTATAGTTCACACAATTTAAAGGCCATATAAAAATTATAGACATTAAATTCCTCTCGAAATGTTGGGATAAATTTTACAGAAATATGCAAACACAGATAGTATGTCGGTGAATAAAAATTTGAAATTGTACATTGTACCATCTTGATGAAAAAAAACAGAATTATCTTTTGGGAAACCTACAACACAAATTTTCTTATTTTCCATTGATCAAATAAGTAAGTAATGACTCACATACAGCTGTCTCCCCCCCATTATCCATGAACATTTAACAATTTTCCTTTACTTTTGACTGTGTGGCATGTCTTTGGCTCAACCCTAAAGAGGAAGCTTTCAGTTTAAATCTCATCCTGCTTCAAAACAAATCTTGTAACATATGTAAGGTGTTGGATTAATTATCATGGTCGGACATCTGATCTTATTTTGACCAGGGGAGGGAAGAGTCTTCTAGTTTGAGTGGGAGAACACAAAGATGATATCAATAATGCCATGAGATGTGATGAGAGATAAGGACACTTGATTAGAAAAAAAATGAATAAAACATGGAAATCTTACTTGCTGCAGCAGCTCAAACCCTCATCTGTACAAGAACAGTCCATGCAGTCTCTCACCCATTCAGAGCCAAAAACATGCTGCTTTCCATCTTTATCCACACACCCTGTTTGTAAAGAAACCAAACCTCAGTTCAGAGAAAAGGCAGATGTAACTTCGTGTCAGCAACTAATTCTTTGTCTGTTGATTATTGAGGTGTGGTTTATAAGATTAGAGAAGAGAAAATAAATTATGTCCATTTATTCTACACCTGTCAAAATGTCTGTAGATTTTCAGTCACAAAAGTCATGGTACTCCTTGTTTATAAATAAAGTATTTTTCATTTCATTAATTTTCATTTAATTTCATTTAATTTATAGGCAATGTAATGTTTTTCTTTTTTTTATTTTGGTAATTGAAATAGGAGGATAAAAGGGAAAAAAGTCCAACAACCTTATCTTTATCTTTATGCAACTGGGATTAACATTTACTGAACATAGCAGAGGAAATCTACCTCACCACACTTCATTATGTTACATTGTGTCTATGAGTGGAAGTGATATTACTCACCTTTTGGAGGGTTTTTCAGATCTTCGGTCGCTAACTCCTGGAAGAAGCAGTCAGAGTGACACAGGACAAATAGACCCAGCAGACAAACAAGGACTTGGAGAGAAGTCTGAAAAAAAGTAACATATTAAAAAGAAAAAAAAAACATATATCTGTGAATATGGCATGTCATTCTCTATGGTACATAGAATAGATGTCAATCCAATACAAACTTTTTTTCACTGACATAGAAAGGTGATTTTGTGCCAATATGGTTTCAGAAACAGCAAATTATACACAAATTTAAGTGCATCATCATACTATTGTGGCAGGGTGAAGGAGGGCCTGAGCGGTGATTGAACCCATAGCCTCCCAGGTGCAGAGTCATGTGCGCTGACCAGTCAGTCAAAGGGATATCCCTGTGGCCAAGTAGCCAGGGCACATGATCAATTGGAGGGACAGTGACAGGACACACACTGTCACACTATTATATACATAAATTACATGGTCAGCCTCAAACCACCATGCTTTTTTATCATGTTGACTACAAATAACTTGTATGGATACCCATATTGTATTAAGCAATTGATACTAAATCAGTTAACCACATTAATGTTATTTCATTATTAGTATTAACTCTTACATAGCATGATAAAATGTTTATGTTCAAGCTGATTATATTTCAACCATTACTTTAAAGGGCTTCATGCTGACCACAGAATTACCACCACCACCAACAATCCTATTAATATCCAATGTAGTCTGCGTTAAGTCAACTGGACTGGGTTTAGTTTCTTGAGGAAGCTCCGCTCTCATCCAGACAAGATTCTTCAGTTGATGGATGGAAATAGTGGGAGAGTTCATTTAATCAGCCTGTGAAACCACTGATGTTTTAGACTCCATGACTGTAATTGAGAGTAATGACTCACCTCAGGTCTCATTAGAAAGACCCATGTCCATAGTTTTACTTGTGGTTAAGTGTGAATAGTGGGCATAAGACTGAATCTGTGAGGGTGTAACAGACATTAAATATAGATGCTCTGACAAAAACAAAGTCCTTAAAATAATTAATTTCCATATCAATATTCATACCGCAATTTAAAAAAAAAGTTTAACTATGACCAGTCTACCAAAAGAGAATAATTTCTTTATTTCAAACAACACATTAACAAAAATACAGCTTTCTTAAAAGTTAGGCATCAAATACATACCATCTTCGGATAAGACGTGATCCAGTCAACAGGAGACTCTGCCTGAATGGTGGCCTAATGTGTGCAGTCTTGCAAATCATTAGTGGCAATATTTAAACGGCTTGTTATTTGTTTTTAAGGTGGAGAACAGCAGCATTATTGAAATTACATGTTGAAGACACGCCTCCCTGAATTAAAAATGATCACATGTGATGAAGGCAGCATGGTTTTCTTGCTAAATCTAAAACACACAGTGAAAATAAAGTTGATGAACAGCCTGAAAAATAAACATTTTCATTATTTGTATAATTCAATGTTGAGCCAAAAGGCAAAGACACATGATCAAATAAGGCATAACAATTTAAAAAGAATTTAATATACATTTGGGATCAGCCATTCCATAGTAAATAAAACATGTCTAAACCTTTAACATTTCACGAACAGCTGCTAATCAAAGTTAATTGCTGTACCAAGCAACAACAAATATTCCAAATATTTTTACACTTATTTCAAAATTAATAATGAATTTTAAAAAGGTAGAAAACTATAAAAACAAATTAGAATAAAAGTAATAAATCTGCAATTTTTTAAATGGCAAATAAAAAAATAAAAAAAAAATAAAAAAAACCCCTTGTGTATTTGGTTAAGATTAACTGTGTGTAGAAAACTCTACTCTCCCAAAAGTGACACCTGCAAATACAAAGCAGCTTTAAAGTTAATTTAGTTCAAGTGAAAAAGAAGGGGAAAAAAAAACTTGAACATGAAATAGAGTTTTTTGTTTCAGTAATTACCTGAAATAGAAAATTGTATCCACATCCATTACATGAAATACAAAGTGAGACAAACAGGCCAAAACAGACCAGTGAAATGTAAACCTCTCCATAGTGGAAGCGAAGAATGATAAAGATAATTTATTAAAAGGCAACCACCACTCCCAGCCTCTTTGTAATAGTTTTGTAGTGTGCCTTTCAAGCAACTGTTAAAATGTAAACATGTCGGGAAATAGGTTTAACAACTTGCTGTTACCAGACCATGTTAGCTTATGCTAGCTGCAGTTAGCAACAAGTTGTAAAGGATTACAGGCATTGCTGCAGTGTTATTGTTGTTTCTGAACATATCAATAAAATGTTTCGAGTAGGGAATGCAGATTTTGATTTCAGATAAAGCAAGACTAAAGCTTTCCAGTTTCCTCTTTTGGTGCTGATCATAGTTAAGCAGATCCTAGCTTTGGCTTCATATTTAGCATACAAACATGTGAATGACGTAAATCTTTCCATCCAAGTGTCTTCATAAAGAATATTTCCCAAACTTCAAAACAATTTCTTCAAGCCTGAAGACAAACAAATACAGATCATTTATTTTTACAAAACAATAGAGTAATTTGCATCTAATAAGTTAAAAGGTTTTTCTTTGAGGCACTAATACTGCAGTCCATTCAACTATGGAAGCTCTTTATCCAATCAGAGTTTTCATAAAGGCAGGTTTGTTGAAGGGCCAGTGATACTGGTTGGGGACGGGCCCATTCACATTGCACTCAAAGAAGGAAAACATGGGGAACCAGATGCGTGCCCTGCGGCTGTGCTGGTAAGCACGAGTGTTAGCTAAGGTGTGATAGTAGAGGAAGAGACGAGTGGTGATGTAGAAGGCGATGAACACATCGATGGAGTAGTGTTCATGAGCCGCTAGGATGAAGAAAATCCCAAACAGGTTCAACACCCAGGAGATTGTGTGAATCAGATTCCAGTTTCGTGGCGTGTCTACAAATGAAAGAAATCATTCAATGGTGGTGGTTCTGGTACACCGGGCAACACATTCCTTCACTTAATTCTAGTTGATTCTACACAGACATTCTACTTTAAACAATTTAAGAAGTATTATTCAACCGGTTTTAATAGTCCTCAATAAACATATTGTTTTTTAATCACTTATACCAATTCTACAACCAGCTTTGTGTTTGGTGCTATAATTGTCCAAGTTTTAACTGTATAGCTCATGGATTGGGGTTAATGTGATGAATACTGAGACAGTTCTACATGTTAGTATTTATAAACTGGTCAAACAATAGATAGAAAAATATTTAGCAATGCATTTAACCTAATCCTTCTGCAAAGGCCATGCACACTGAAGTCAAACATTGTGTCACTGAAGGCAAATAAAAGAAATGATACTCACATTCAGTCACAAAGAAGTTGAGCAGTGTAATAACAACAGTGTGTCCACTGAACATGTAGTCTCCACAGGTTTGGACTCCTGTGAGAGTCATTCCAAAACCAGTCCAGATAGTCAATGCTCTCTGTATCTTTCCCCAGGTATCACCATATGTCTGAGAAGGAAAAAAAAAAAAAAAATCAAATGCATTTTCTATGAATCCCAGTAGTAGCTGCTCATTGTTTATCATAGCAGAAATAATTTACTTAAGACAAGATCTACAGTGTAACACTACCAATAGCAAGAAGAATGACCAACGACTCATCTTCACAGAATCTTGTGTTTTACTCACCTTGCTGGCACATTTTAGGTGCTGCCCTGGCACAGAGAGCGAAGTGACAAACATAGTGCAGCACCGAAGCAGAAACACTGTTCCCATCAAAGAACACAGCCGTCTGAGAAGAATTGACCTGAATAGAGACAAAGCAAATACACACATCATTTATACAGGATCAAATACAATAATGATTATAGTATAATGTGATGGAGTCCCCTGGAGGTGAGATTACCTGTGTTTGTGAAGGAGCAGGATCAACAAAAACATGTAGCACAGAATGAGGCCACAAGCCTCGGCCATTGCAAAAGCCCAGGGGATTCTGGGTACACTAAGAGAGTACATAAACGCCTGTATTAGCATGTAGATAAGATCTGACAACAAGATAAGGTGTAGTTGCACTAAGATGTTGAAGTTGTTGATCACAGCTGAGCATCAGAATCTTCACACATAATTACAAATAATCATCAATGCAAAACATTCAAGATGTACATGTTGGTTTATACCTGTCCAGGAATATGTCAGGAAGTGGTGGGTACGTCCTCGTGTCTGGGACACGCTCATGTACAATGACCATGATAAAAGAAGTGAATCCAAATACAAAAAACACATATAGGGAACTGATGACTGTCTTCCACACCTCTGGGTCCAATCTGCCAGCTAGCCGCTGCTGACACCTCCCATTGGAGTGCGTATGACACAACACTGCACCAGACACATATCTAGATCGTTCACTGCTCCTCAACCGCAGTTCAGTCCCATTACACAAGCGATCACTTCCACTGTACCCCCTCCTGTCATCTCCATCACGGCTCCACTCGATCTCCGCAGTGCTCATCGAGAGCCCAGCAGGAACACTGTCTGAAGGCCGGAGACCAAGCTCCTCCAGCTGCACCTGGTTACGTATTTGGAGCCGGCGGAGGGCTATAGCCAGCCTTTTGATGTCTCCTAGCACAGTGAGGCCCAGTGGAGGACCACGCAGGTCAGCCTCAGTCAGAGCCAGCAGGCTGAGGCCATCAAGGCGGTGGTGTGTGCATAATAACTCCACATACTGCCCAAAACCCTCATCTTGCAGCCACTGGGCCACCTGATTACAGCTCCAGGCAATCACACTTTCCTCTGACTGTGCCATGCCGCTGTAGACACAAAGATAAACAGCATTATGTCAAGCAGGCTTTGATAAATAAAAGTACACGGTGAAGCACACAACTTTAGATTTGACATGATCACAGATTTCACACCTTGCAGTCATTTTATCAAGTTAATGCGAATGGAAGAGATCATTAATTCTAAATGATATGCCAGCATTACACACTGTAGACCTCTTTAGGCTAATATCTGTGTTCAAGTCATTCAACAGTACAGTGAAGCAGTAGCTCATAGTATAAGCATGCACTCACACTTGTTTCATGTGATGCAGTTACAGGTCAAACCAAAATGAACAAATGTTCTTTCATTTTTACTAATGTTCCACAATTTAGAGGAAAACAGTTCAAATAATGAGTCACTGACCACCAAGGTTGTACAGGAAAATAAAAATCAATCAGAGTCTGTAAAGTCCTCTCCTGCATACAGACCTGGTGCTGATGAGCCACTATTTATTGCATCAGGTTTCTCTTTTTTCTTTTTTTGTTTGTTCTTGACCTTTTACCTTCAGATAAGCTCACTGCTGTGATGTTCACCCTAAGCTGCCTCAGCTCCAAAGGTCTGCAACACTCCGCCATCATAACTGATAACTGTTGACCTCTAAGCATGAGTGATAGCCAGCATGCTGACTGGACACTGGATAGTGATTAAGAGTAAGCGTTTTGTTATCGGTATTGCATGAAGTCTCACTGGCTTTTAGACACTTATGACACTTAAAGTCTTTAAATACCTGCATCATATCATACTGAGATATCAAGAAATATTCATTATTATATTTATTAGAGACAAACCCGCTTATCAATCTCTCAATGTATTTTATATGCTCTGTAATGTCTTTAGATTAGATTTTATGTCCAACAAAAAGCAAAAAAAAAAAAAAAAAAAAGTTGACAATGATGTAAAACATGTAAAACTACTAATCCTCACAAGGAGATATCGATCAAATGAGGTTATTAATCAGGTAGCAGATAAACAGAGAAGTAATTTTGCAATAGGAACCACTTATCATTTATTTTCAAATATGTTTTTTTTCTATTTCTCTTTTTAACTTTGGAGCATAAAAGATGGAGGCTCAAATAGCTGGAACACTGATGCGTGCCACATTTACTGTAAAATAATAAACAAGGAACAATAAACTGTTTTTGTTTTTTTAAATCCCTGTTCATATCTCTCCACTTTATTTTCAAATACCTGAAATATGAATTTATTTCCCCAAAAGTTATAAAAGAATCTTGTTATCCTTCCATTACTGTGGTACATTTTCTCTCTCACACTGAGTATCAACCCTTGATTAATAGCCACACCTAAAATGACATCACTAAAAAGAGGTCATAATGTTTCAAACCAATGAGGAATCAAATCAGTTCACACTGATTTAGGATTATCTATCATTATTATGTCCTATCGTTACTGCAGATCAAATGGTGGCTTCATCAGTAAATAATCTATACAGAACTCGTATCAAAACTTGCTAATAGTCCTGCTGGTATTACATTTTTACATGTAAACCTACAGTAACTCACCAGGACAGCTGCTGCTCTATTCCCAACAAGAGAAATAAGTTATTTTTAACTAGCCTCTAAATTTTACTGGCAACATCCTGCAACGTCTCTGCCCGAGGCTTTACTTGGGATAAATAAGTGCCATGTCAGCTTGTTTGGCTGGCTTATAGTGAGTGACAGGGAGCAGTGACTCACAGCTGTGTGAGAGAAAGCCCTTCAGTGTGTGTGAGACAAAGACAGTTTGACAAAGGGCTTATAGTCTGCTCACCGTCGAGTCACATAGAGTTTTATTGTGGTTAAATCTTTTTCTCAAATCTTATTTTTCTTCACCTAATCAGAAATAGATGTGCACATGTTCAAGTCAGAGCAAACAAGTCACAGAAGGAAAACTTTCTTGTTTCAAACTTACTTTAAAAGATAATATTAAGAAATATTGTCCCCCTTACCACAAAATCCACTGTCACAGAGCTGTCAGAGGGTATAGATGAGCTACCTCCTTATTTCTCCTCTCCCAAGAGTATTTTATGGCCAACATGCTTGTGACAACTAGGCAACACCAAACAGGAAGAAGCACTGATAAACAAAACCAGTAAAGAAGAGCTAGTGGCCTCATGCAGAGCTGCTGCTTAGAGCACACTGACATCTGCTGACCATTTTATGAAAAACAAGAATCTGGTTACAGGTTTTACCAGATTTGTAAAAAAAGGAAAGGAAAAAAAAAGCCAGTTTCGATGATTTGAGTCGATCTTTTACTCTTCAGTTACACGCAGTGGTTTTCAAGCCACTGATATTTGCAGACACGTTTCCATGATGGAGCGTCTGTGAGCCTGAGCCAAAGTGCACCACCTGTTTGTGACAGTCACCGACCGTGTGAAGTAGAAGTGGAAAGGCAAAAGAGAGCAGCTTCATTCTGCTGTAAAGAAAGAACAGAGCAGAGTACACACTGTGAAAGTAGCCATGGCAGACAGAAAGTCACCTTCAGGTGATATGACAGGAGTTAAATGTGTAACAGAACAGACAAACGGCTCAGAGGAGGAAGAAGATCGTACATGTGTGATCCCGTCTCTTCAGGAGCTGGAAGATGTTCTACATTCAGCTCCTCGTTCATGTCACCATGGAGATGAGGTGTGGCCAAACCTGTTTCTGGGAGACATGTGAGTTTCCTGTACTGCATTTAAAATTCCCACATTCTTGTGAACTAATTATGCATTTGTGTCAGCCAGGTTTATGTCCCATGACAAATTTGGCCTCTGGCAACTGGGCATCACTCATGTGCTGAATGCCTCACATGGTAAACTCTGCTGTAAAGGCAGTGATGATTTCTATGGAACCACAGTGAAATATTATGGAGTTCCTGCCAACGATCTACCAACATTTGACCTTTCACCTTATTTCTACCCAGCTTCAGAGTTCATTCACCAGGCTTTGACATCAGGAGGTAGGCTACTGAATGGAAGGTTAGAAATGACACAAAGATGGCAAGTTTATGGTTGTGTATTTCCTGTCTTTGTGTCTTTTTGTGATTCCAGGCAAAATTTTTGTGCACTGTGCTGTGGGTGTGAGTCGCTCAGCAGCATTGGTCCTGGCCTATCTGATGATTCATCATCGCCTCAGTCTGCTGTCTTCTGTACGTTACGTGCAACAGAAGCGCTGGATTTTCCCCAACAGAGGATTCCTACGACAACTCATAGGCCTGGACCAAATACTCCAGGAAGAGAGGCTAAATAAACCGAAATGACACAAAGAAACAAACAATCCTATTTGAAAAAAAATTCTAAGCTTCTTCCCAAATATTTATTAAGTTAGTTGAGTCTGTGCCCATTTGCATCATTCACTGTCTGTATTAACTGAAGTTTTCAGCGTTGTCCACTCCCATCCTTTGCATTTTGATGATCTGACCTCAGTGCTGACGGAGAGCGCGAGTCCCCCCTCTCCCCCCTGATGTCTGGCATCAGTAAGTAAACCAATCAATCCTACAGCCACATTAAATAGCCCTACATTCAGTCAGCGAGAACACACTGAACACAGGGAGCTAATTTTGGAGCTGGCCAGCATTCAAACACAGCCACCTGCTCATGCCTCTCACTGAGCTCTAGACTCTAGCATCGAAGGGACGGTGGGCTAAGGCAGTGGCAGTGTGGGCATCTGTAGAAGATTGCACTTTGTGTACAGGCGGAATGTCAGGGAGCAACCAGCGACAGGATCTGGTGCTCATTAAAGAACTGGAGCTCATCTTGGATTCCTGCTCACTGGAGCTCACACCATTGGATGAAGTCTGGCCAAACTTGTACATAGGAAATGTGTGAGTGCCTTGTATTTGTTGGAAGAAATAATGATTGAGGTCTGCAAAAAATTATTTGATACATTTTATTAGTCTGTTAAAGTGTTGACCTTAAGGTGGTATTATTTAACATTCACAATAACTATATCAGTGTATAATAGATAGATTGTAATATATTATAATGAATTGGTAAACATTATAAAAGCAGTGTAAAAATGTGTTTTTGTATTGTTAAACCTCTTATCGATTGATATTTTATATGTTTGTGTTATTTTAGACTTTTAGTCTTCTGTTTGTCTATCAGCCTTAACTTCTAGGTCACATGCATTTATAGACACTTACATGATCATATCTACTATTTGTCAAAGTTATATTATAGCTGTACAATAAATTATCAGACAATAACTTTAGGGGATTTTGTATGATTACATTATACTCTTGTAAATGGTTCTGGTATTTTTCTGAATCTCTCTCATGTGTGTTCTCCAGGGGTGTTGCACAGAATAGAAAGACATTACACAAGCTCAGCATCACTCATGTCCTGAATGCTGCGCACTCCAAGCAGGGCAGCATCGGAGACCAGAGTTTTTATGGGAACACGTGCGTTTACTTTGGCATCCCAGCAGAGGATTCAGACCACTTTAACCTCAGTCAGTACTTCAAATCTGCAGCCGACTTCATACATAAAGGCCTCAAGAATAAAGATGGTAAAGTGAAAGTGAATATGACATCTGTTGTACCAACAACTTTTAGTTTTTCCACAGCTAACTCAAATGTTTCTTCATGTTTTTCATGTTTCTCCACAGGAAAAGTGCTGGTGCACTGCATCATGGGCATGAGTCGATCGGCCACTTTGGTTCTAGCCTACCTCATGTTGCGGCAGCGACTCTCTCTGAGAGATGCTCTGAGGCATGTTGTCCAAAAACGAGCCATTTACCCCAACCGGAACTTCCTGTCCCTCCTCCTAAAGCTGGATGAACAGCTGACACTAAAAAGGAGGTTATGTCCTCTTCTCTGACATTTTTTCTCATGGTGCTGTTTCATTAGAAATGATTTACTTCATGTACTCTCCATTTTGTCACACGTCAATCTAATTACCGTCAGCAACTGTAAATAATGCTTTGTTATTATGATGTGTAAGCTATAGTTAGAGTTGTGAGTCCACAGACTGACTTTTAAATTCCATATTTTGTCATTTCAAGCTTGTCATCTGAATACATGAGCAGTTCTCGTGTCATGTTGTTTCACCTTGTGAGCGCATCTGTTTTTATCGCTCTCTTTATTAGTTTACATATGAAATACCCTAACAATAATACCCCAAATAGTTAACAATGGTCAGTCCAAATCAGCCGGCTGGGTTGTCGCCAACATATTTAAAAAAAAAGATTTTCAATAGCAACTTAATTTCATGTTAGCTGGAGTGACTCAGAAAATATTGAACATGACAGAATAACAGATTATACATAAATACATATGAACCCCATATGACATCACATAGTGATGCTGTAATTTTGGCCGATCAGTCCACCTTGAAAGTTCATCTCTGTGTGCTCTACAGAACAGCCTCTTGGACCAAAACTTAAACTGTATCATTATCAAAATTTGATGTAGAATAGTTTGAAATTTTGAGATAGAAGGAATATTTTCATTCGCGTTAGGAGAATTTGACTTTTTCTTTTTAAGTAAAAAACTAAAGGAATGTCTTTGCAGGGATAATTTATTCATTGTTTGGTGTGTGAATATGGCAATCAGCAATTGATGTTATCTTGACTCGTTTGCTAAGTGTATATGGTATTAAACAACATACCCATGATCCTGTAGTCATCCAGGAATTTATCAAAACTCAGCAAAAAAGTGGAGTCAGTGTGGAGGCTGACTTAGAAGACCTCTGTCATAAAACAATCCTGATTTAACTCAAACAACCTTTCTATGGTATCTCATTCATGTATTTGCCTAATCAAAGTCACCATGTATATATGAGAGCCAGAGAAGAGATGAGTGTATTGTTTGTATATACACACACTAGTTCAACAATAAAGACAAAAAAATTGGCATGTTCTTTTGTTTGTATTTTTTAGACATTTATGCCCTTTTAAATGGTGCTGGGATAAAAGTGGGCCTGGGTTCTCAATGACTGTGATGCAATCTCTTGTAAAATTATGGAATATGTAACCCAAAACAGAACTAACAAATTCTTCAAAACTAATATACAACAAATGGATACATGCGGTTTTGCTAAACTGGACGTAAATATTTTTTGCTGCATGGTAACCTCTGTTATAAATAGCAGACAAAGAAGAAATAAGAGAAAAGAAAAACCTTAATATAACTGAGAACTGGTAGCTTTTTTTTTGGAGGGGGGGTATTAAGTCAAATTAAAAATGAAGATACAGAGGCATATATTCTGGTAGTTGTGTGTTATTGTTCTTGTGCCTCTCCTTTTGATCTCAGCTTCTCTTCTTGCAATGCAATGTCCAGTGCTCTGAGCTGTTTTAGGAAGCCATGGTTAGGCAGGATACAACGATGCTGTCGCACATGTTCAATAGCATCCACCACAGTTAAATTCTGTTTCATCATCAGGTATGCCAAGACCAAAGTCGCTGACCTGCTTCGACCCATCACACAGTGCACCAGCACCTTATCTAGAAAAATCAGAAACAGATGGGTTAATTAGGCCAAAAGATAAAAGATAACATATTTTTAAAAAAGATTTTTAAAAAATGGTTATGCACAAAATCTTCACTCAGACTTACTTTGTAGGTGGCTAAGGGCCTCATGGATGAATTCTGCTGCAGGACAGAAGTATTGAGAGATGTCGAAGGTGGGTTTATCATCAGCTTCTATGCCATAATACTGGATGCCCATGTCTTTGTAGTAATCAGCACCAGTGAGCACATTATTCCACTTTCCCTCTGCTGCATTCAGCACATGAGTAATATCCAGATCCATCAGGCCAGACCGCTCCAGAGCCGTCTTCCTGTTGTTATACAGGACATACCCAATATTGTGAGCAGGAACACAGCTGACTGATTTACAATGTTTACTAGAATATATGAACAAAGACATCTGCAATATGTTGGTTTACTCACTCATCACCGATGTAGACACTTGGCCAGACTTGATTGACGTGTGCATACTGAGCTATCATCCCACCCCAGAACAGCTGCTCCAAGTCTAATGTTCCCGGTGTGATGTAGTCACTGTCTGGGTCCACCTGCACGGCTACATATGGATTTTTACCACTGGGCTTCAGCACATGAGAGGACATTTTTCACCTCTGCCATCCAGAAAAAAACACAGAAAAATCTGCAATGCAATAAAGAGAATGGATCAAAGAAATCATTGAAATAAATTATTCCAAATTAAACTCATACATGAACAACAACATGAACATGCAAAATTACTGAAATGCTCCACAAAGTACAGGCTCACTCTAGTGGAACAGAGTTCAGGCGCAGCAGGTTGTTGTAGTATTATCAAAAACTTTTTTCTTTGATACTAATACTATCTCCTCTTGATTTTAAATTTGTCATTTAATTATTCTTACCTCTTACCTATCTTATCAACCTCTTACTTGATATCAGTTTATTAATTTATCATCTGAATCACCATCATATTTATCATGCAACGATGTTCAGTTCCTTTTCATTCTTGGGTTCATGTCTGTATAACTGCGTTATTTCCAAAACCAAGCCCTTAAGGCATCAGTCTAAAACAGTTTTAGACTACATTAACTTTGTGAATTTCATATCTAATTTACTGGTTGTTTCAAGATAACTACTAAGACATTTACTTTAGCAGAATGAAAGTACTCACCTCTTTTTCAGTTACTGAACAGGAAGCGGACCTTCATTTTCCTCAATGGACATGAGTCAACTGTGTTTGTAACAACAGAGCTCCATGTGCAGGAATAACAGAGTCTGAAATACAGATCTGGAACGGTAACTGCTCTCTCTCAAGTTCTCTGTTTAAAATGATATATTTAGGCAGCTAGGCTGTAGCACCTGATCCGGTGCACAACGTGACACACTCAAGCACACGGGCACTCTCTCTTGGTCTTCCTGATGTGACTTGATCCCCCTAAAATGTACTATGGCTGACTTTTTCCAAAATTTATTGTAATTTATAGTAATTTGTGTCGTGTTTGTTTTAAATAATCATTTAAGAAATTTTGCAACAGGTAAATATGTACAGAATGGATTGTGTGTAAAAGATGTGAAATTTAAGAGATGTTACTGGATGTCATGTGACTTCTGTGATGGAGAGTTTGGAAAAAAGTGAAATACGCAACTAGAACATTTAGTCTTACAATTTTGAACTATTTTAAAAATCTCTTCGTATGATGTTTGTGTAAAACCAGAAGAACTCCAGGAAAAAAATGGGATCTTTGTAGTCTGGGTGGGATCAACTTCCTCTGGATATCCTGATTATTTCAAAGTAGTTTGCAGGTCTAAACAGGAACAAACAATAGAAGCTAAAATCATAGAGCATTTATCAGTAGAGTGTCTCAGCTGAGATCAGAAAAAAGGAACTGCGGCTGCAACAGTTTAAGGCAGTGGTATAGCCTATTTTTCAGACTGCAACAGCGTTGGATGTATTAGTAGAATCAAATGGTCCTTACCTGCTGCTGAGAACTGATTTGGCACTAATTGGCTAAATTGGTACTACTGTTTAGCTTTCAACCTAGAGACATCCAGATGATCAGTAGCTTGAGCTGGAACTTCAAAGACAAACAGATTTAGATTAAGACTGCAGTGAAGGTACCCATGAAGAGGTTACAGTCTTAGCTTTTACCAGCGTTGTTCTGATTCACAGGTGTTAGACACCCACAACAAACATCAAGTACAGAACACTGCTTCGAAACTCACATCCTCAGTCATGTTACAAACATCAGCCTATTCACAGTGTGCACAATCAAAAAGATAGTTGTCAGGGAAATAAACTAATATGCTTTGCATCGTTGAATCTTCATTAGTAAAATCAGTAGGCCGCACACACGCGCACACACACACACACACACACACACACACACACACACACACACACACACACACACACACACACACACACACACACTTTTATGTGTTTTCCAGTTATGTGATAGTTTTTTCCATCAACAATAAAAGATCATTCTCTTGCATGATTCTCATTTTGATGAAGAAATAGTGAATATAACTAGGGAGAGGAAGCTTCACTATGACTTTTGATTAGGTTAAAATCTTCAGGAGGAATTCCAAACTGAGGTGTGAAAAGTAAGTCATGCTTACACATCAGTTAACCTATGTGTATTTATCATTGACTTAAAGTAGTTTTTATTTCTGTAGTTGCAGGCATAGTTCTAATCTGGGATTGAGTCCTGTCATTCAATAAAATATCATTTCTTTTCACACTTGTAAGATAAATATAATCATAAAATGTAAATTGATTGAACACAATGACAAACTAAGTTAAGAGACAATGATCTTCACATTTTACTGTTTCAGCTTCAAAAAGGTTTACAGAAGTTTCCCTTGTTACGATCAGCCTTCAGGGAGGGGATTAATTCTTCCATTTGCTACCTGGTTAACTAACTTAACGGCAGCAGTTGACTGAGCCACGCATATAGACTTGTTCAACCTTCCATTCATATATGTTTCATGGATTCCTCATGATATTTCCCAGGAGGCAGGGGTTTAGTTTGAACTGCATGTTGCATCATTATCATCACAAAAATATCCCTGATGTGTGAAAAGGTTTGATTACCATTAGCATTTGTCAGTGCAGATATTTCTGGAGTCAAAACACTCAAAACATTCAGTTGTTTTATCGTTGATAATCCACAAGGCAAACAGATGACATTTCTATTTTCTCAGTCTTAATTATTGTGAGACAGTGGGCAGCAGATTCCAATCAAGAAGTGCCTAACAAGTGTCAGCATGTTGTTTTTAATTATCCCGGTGTGTTGATGCTGTCCTCCTCTGGGGTCTGTTTGCTCTGAGTGGAGGCTCAGTTCCATCTGTCTCCAGAAATCCAGAGTCTAGTCCAATGTGTCGGTTTAGACACACAGAAATGATGGCCTCCACCAACGACAGGCCCTGACAGGTCATCAGATAAGCCAAGACCAGCGTTCCAGAGCGACTGACATGGCACAGTGAACTAACACCTTCCCTGTAAGATAATGAAATTAGTGATCACATTAAAGGGGAATATTTGTAATGGTCAAGGTAGACTGTCCTATATTAGGTATTACTAACTGTACTGTACCAAGCAGCCATTGCTAAGGGCTACTGCTGTTGAATGACCTGAATAGGTTTTTCTGGTATTAATGGGCCGAGTCTGTTTTCCACAGATGCCATCAGATCTCATCAGTTTGGTATCTGGGGTGTTTGGAGGCCAGTTAAATAATTCAGATCACTCACCTGATGAGGGAAATTACTTGTGTAGGGGAGTATTGGTACAATAGAGATGCTGGTTTTTTTCAGCAGAACAAGATGAACATGTTACTCACTCCCCTTGTGGTTGTTTTAATGTTGTGGCGAACTGATATGAGTGGTAATAACAACCGTATGTAAAAGGCTCTCTGTATTCCCCTGACATGTCTGCATAACCATATCTGTTTGTGCAGATTTTGTCCTCCTAAAGTCTATATGTGGCAATTTTTAATCTATGGACTGGCTTCTGTGATTACGATGTCTCACTGACCTTTTTTTTTTTAAAGCGCTATCTATGAACTGAGCAGCAGAGGTGAAGAAAGCTTGGAGGTTAAACTCTGGATGGTCTGCATCTTCAACACCATAGTACTCAACAACAATGTCACTGTAGAGCTGCTGACCTGTGTTGATCCGGTGTCTGCTGCTTCGTTCAATATCTGAGTGACACCAAGAGATGAGATTGTGGATTCATCTCGAGCCACAGACCTGCAGATGCAAAATACATATTAATTTCCCAGAATTTTGTTTATGCTAAATGGGATTATTTTACTTACTCATCTCCAATGTAAAGATTTGGCCAGACTTGTCTGATAGGTGCCACTGGTTTCCTGTTGGTCCAGAGAATTTTCCTCAATTCTGTCAGAGATGGTATTTCTCCCTGCTCGGCTAAGCAACCTGCGACAATAAAGATGTATGTGTCTGTGTGTGTATTTGTCTACGTTGATGCTAATGGGATATGTGTTTGGGAGAATCTTTACAGTACTTGAGCCTGTTTTTTTCTCCTCCTCTCCCTCTCCAGACTCATGTCGAGGCTACGAAGCTGCTGCAGGAAGCCTCGGTTGGGACAGATGTCTCTGTGTGGCCTGACGATAGCCACTGCCTCCTGCAGCTTCAGGCCCTCAACAATCATCAGGAAAGCAAGCACTAAGGTAGCAGAGCGGCTGACACCCATCAGACAGTGCACAAACACCCGTCCTGGGACAGAGACATTTGTTGTTACTTTCAGCATCAAATACGCAACATCATTAACCCTCAGTGGCTGCTTTATTAGGTACATCTTGCTGTCATATAACCCAATAACACATTTTGATAAATAGTATGAACTCTGACCTCATTTCTAAAAACCATAACATTATAATAGTACCTCATAAAGCGGATACTGAGCATGAATTTAGTCATATACCATAAGAATAATTCAATTACTTGGACTTGCCTCCCATAGCCAGTGCAGCTCTGATGTATTTTGCTGTTGGGTAGAAGAAAGGACTGAGGATGAACTCTATTGCATCATCAGCCTCCACACCATAATAATCCACTTTCATGTCTCTGTAGAAACGAGGGCCAGTGTTAACGTAGAAACAGGGTCCGGGATCTGGGTTGGGGGGTCCGTGAGCAGCGTTTACAATGTGAGTAATACCCAGACTGTAGAGAGTGCTCTTGTCACGTGCTGCCACCCTGAAACATGATCACACATTCCTGCCTGCATGAGCAAGCTGAGTGTATTTTGTGAGGCTGTGTGTTTATGCGTGTCACTGTGTGTGAACCTACTCATTTCCAATGTAAAGATTAGGCCAGACTTGATTGACATGTCCAGTTGGTTTTCTATCTGCCAGCAGGAACTCCTGCAGCTCTGAGACAGAGGGAGGTTCATATGGAGGGTCCCTAAGAGACATACTATACTGGCACAAACACACAAATGAGGTACAAATTTAAAAAAAGAAAACATAGCCACTGTTGCTTCTCATAAAAAGAGAAATTTGTTCCACCAGTTATCTTCTTCTCAACAAAACACATCAATTTATTTATCCTTGTAAAGCAAGAGACAACAGAAACATGAAAGATCCCAATACTAGTCTGTTTATGCTCAGGCAAGGCTTCCCAAATTCCAGGGTATATTCTTCTAGTATATTGTATCCTCTTATTCTTGACATTTACACCCACTCTTGTGAAGAATTACATACCTCATTATGATTGCATCTGTAGCATGTTTAGACCATTGAAACAACATTAATTCATTTATTCTACATACCTCAGGAGTCAGTCTGACCAACAGCAAATCTTCATGTGAACTTTCACATTAGCTTGCTTATTTCCATGATGACTACAGACTGTTATGTAACACACTGGTGTTCTGCATGTGCATGTGGGGCAGAGCAACATCAGCTGCTCTGTGCCTTTAATAGATCGAAGCTATGAATATCATTAACCCCAAATTATGTCACCAGTATTTTTGAGTTTATGCTGAATGATCCAAATTATGTAAAGTTCACTAAAAGTCTTTCATATGTTGCGGTCTTTTTTCTTTTCTTTTTTGCTTTGACATGACAGTTTACTTTAATATCTGCTTAAAATAAAGTACTTACAGAGTACAAACAATCACCTTTTTAGAAAACAAAAATTATCCACATGCTATTGTCATGCTTTTGTAAAGAAAATTTGGAGTGCCACTGATTAACAATTACAGTAGGCATCCATATGTGTTAGAATTACTGGAATTGGTTATTAACACTTCTGTTAGTCAAAACAACAAAATTTATAAATGTTTTAAGTTGCACGAGATGTAAAAGGTCGCATGAAGTAAAAGTAAAAGTTCAAAAGGTTTTATATGATAGGTTTTACCGAATATACCCCCGGTATATTTGCAGAAAAATAACATCCATGAGGCATGACATTGAGCGCCAACCATTCAGAATTGTAGAAGTCATCATTCTAACTACAAGGTACATAAATAGGAAACTACTATATTTGGTTAAAACTTCACACAGACTGCACACAAATCACACAGACTATTAGGTTTTCCCGTAGGTTGAAGGGATATTAACACCAATATTGGACAAGAGGACATTCTTTAATGCCCTCGTATTTTAAAAAACACTCACAAATGAGTGAATGTCCAGTTCCATCATTTTAGGAAGCAGCCAGTCAGGGGAACTCCTCACTCAACTCAGCGCTAATGATGACAAATACAAGTAAAACTATTGTGAAAAGTTAAAATGAAGAATTCTGTCACATTTTTACAGTACATTTGGCCCTATTTTTTTTCTTACAAACTTTAGAGTGCTCATGACTCTTGAGTTAAATGAGAACAAAGTTGTTAGAATTTTTTCTTTTTTCTTTTTACTTTGTAGGCCTACTGTATAATGAATCTGTCATAAACAAGCAAGACTTTAGATGGACCAAAGCACTATTGCTCTCACAAAATACACTTGTGCATTCTAGAAAATGGAAACCTAAACACAACAAGCAAGCAAAAAAATACAGCGTATATGAGGATTAGCTTGATCATCACCAGTATAATTTGGGTGACTATAAATAAAGTACAATTGCAAGTAGCACTTGAACTTCACACAGGCTATTTATTTTTTGTAAGAGTGAACATGTTAAACCATGGGAGGCTAACTTTGATAACCTAGAAAACAAATTACCTACAAAGCGCTTAAAAAAACACACACACACACACACACACAATAAAACCATGTAGGCTACTGCCAAAATAATCATGAAGGTGAATTAACTCCTCTACACAAAATCTAACCCAATACGAACTTCACGAAAGTGATTTTTTTGCTGAAATTTTAGTCAAGGATGTGGCACTGTAAATGTAGGAAACTCTCAAGCATTTATTGTTACCATAAAGCTCAATAAACACACACTTGCACAACAGACTGGTTTACCAGAGATTGGTTCACTGTGAGTCACAATGACATAACTATACATAGTGCATTTTCTCTAATTCCTTCGAGAGTTTGGCTTTACACACACACACACACACACACACACACACACACACACACAGGCTACCATATGTAGGCACATATTGCACAGTCCTCACTGACTTTAGTCCAACAGTTCTGCACCTCCCCTGTTGCCCTTTTCCGTTTTAGTGGGGAGTTGAACAGTTTGATGGCACGGGAGACAAAACAGTTTCTCAAGTGTGTTGGTCCTGCACTTTAAGGGCATCATGTCGCTGAACAGGCTTCTCTGGTTCTGACATTGTCCACCTATGCCTCGCAGTTTCCAGATAGTTCGCCTCTCAGCCACTTTTTGACAATGGTGGAATAGAAGAAACACGGATAAAATGTGTGACTGCCTTCTCCCACATTATTGAAATGATGTTATCTTTCAATGATGCTGCGGCTCATGGGCGGCGTGGAAAAATGGTGGGTAGGGCCATGTAGAAGACATCTGCGAGGCTCTTGAGCACACAACAGTCTCTCTTCGTTTATTTTCTCCTCCGCCTCTAATAACCAGCATCACCAGAAAGCCTGTCTGCACAATGCAAATGGCAATGATCCCCGGGGATACCCTGACCACAGCCGCGGCCACTGGAGACACGGCAGCGGTGGGCGAGCTTTTGAAGTCAGGAGCTCAAGTTAATGGGATCAATCGTTTTGGACGCACGGCTCTGCAGGTATGGCTGCTTCAGCTGCGTTTCATCGCTTAGTCAAATGCTACTATTGATGCAATAACATGTGCTTATATCACACAGTTTTTGATGTTCATATAAAACGAAGCTAACGAAAGCCGACAGTTTTATAAAATGAACAATTATGGCCTTAAGTTATGATTGGCCTATAGGCCCAGAATGACAGCTTTAATTGGCTATGGCCTTTTGCTTTTAATCGGGACCAAGTAGACCAAACATTTGAAATAGCCTAATTAGAAATTACAAGTGGGCTACAAAACTTAAAGAATATATTAATAATAAGGTACATGACCTTGCTTTTAAATTTTAATGTTATCTCTAAAGGTTGATATTATATCCATCAGCAATCAGCATTAGAAATAGGCCTATATGTCTTTTTGATTTTAACCTTTTAAAATTTTTTATAGGCTACACTCAGAAGTCTTGCATCAGCATTATGCAGTATGTATTCTTTATTTTAACTGAAATATGTAGCCTGGCCTATTCAAAGGCTATAGCCTACTCTGATACGCGCTGCATCATTTTCTAATATTATCAAACTGCACTTTCATAAAATGATACTTTCCTTCTGGGTAAAAGAATTAAGATATGTTTTTCTAAACATATCAAGGGACTTCTATTGCATACAAAATGTCCTTGTTTGGAAGGCCTAATTCTTTTTCTCCAGACAGCACTCTAAACATCCTTTAAAATTATCTAAATCAAAAAGTCGATTAATAATGGAAACATGAAAACAGGGGCTTACTGTGTGAAATGCCATAAATAGCTTTTGCTGTCAGTCTCCTGCTAAATCTAAAATCTGGGTTACCTGCTGGTGAAGTTTAGCCTACAAACTAAATGTCTTTGTTATAGTAGCCCATTTAGCCTTTAATCGACTTAATCAGACTAATTATAATCTGATCATCCTTTTTAAGGTGATGATGATGGGGAGCACACCAGTGGCTCAGTTGTTACTGGAACATGAAGCAGATCCCAACGTGGCGGACAGAAGCACCGGTGCAACCCCACTGCACGACGCTGCTACGGCGGGCTTCCTGGACACGGTGCATCTGCTGACGCAATTCCATGCGGACCCGCAAATCAAAGACAATGCAAACTGCCTACCTGTTGATTTGGCCAGGAAGAACGGACATGTAGATGTTGTCGACTTTCTGGAGAATCATATGCTAATAAAGTAACTTAATTGATTACAAAACAAAAGGTGATCGCTCCTTTCCAGCAGCTCAGTCATCTCATAATCGCCCTTTTCCCGTGCGTCCTCCAGCTCGCAGGTCTTCCTAGATTGATTGGAAATCCTGACAACAGAGCCGGCTCTAGCCTTCCTGAGCCCTAAGCAGAATAGGTTGTTGTTTAAACATCTGGCCTACAAACAATGTACTTTAGTTATAGCCTACTTAAAGCTTGAAATGCTTTATGACAAATGAACACATGGTTTATTGTGCAACATTATTGCACATAAAGTGCTGTTAATTAGCCTATAAAGCCTCAATATCATGCATTCCTATTTATCACAAAAGAGGAAAATATATAATAAAATACCATATGCACACAACTTAGTCATAGCACAATCAATTAACCTAGTTAATGAGATAGGCTGTATGATCCTAACAGTAACACCAGCAGGAGATCTGTGGAGTGTGCAATGAACTTTTGAAATATAAACTAAGTAAATTGAGAACTTAAATTAACTTTTAAAGTTAAATTAGGCTATGTAGAAAAATAAACGTTTACTCTGAACATTTATTTATTAACTGTTAATCCATTAGTCTGAATTTTTCTTTAAACAAACTTGTAGTAGGCTATATGGTATTTATATTGGCTAATACTACTGTATATCAAATAGATGATCATTTATTTTAAAAACTTTAAAAACTCAATATCCTAAACAATCAATCAAACCACAAAAGCAGGCTTTGCCCATGCTCTGACATCTTCTGGTAAAAGCACAACCAGATAGGACATGAATCAACCATGACATGATGTCCCACCGGATCAATCTGAGGAGATGATTGGGACACTGACGCTCTGGCCTTCTGCGTTCGTGCCTACAGTGTTGCTCTTGTGACGCATGATGTCTGATGTCAGACAGCCCACCCTGCGCCAATGAAAACACCCGCAGACACGTTTTACAATGTGTCTCATAATCATCTCCACTGACGCTGTCCAGCTCAGGATGAAAGCGTTTTCGCTTTTCAGGACGCGGTGGAGCATCGCGTGAAGAGGACATTCTTAAAAGGCGCGGGTGTTGTGAGCAGCGCCGGTGTGTGGTGTCTGTCAGTGATTTTGACTCAACCCGCAAATTTTTTGGGGGGGCCCCACCGGCACTTTGGGCGTACGCACAGTGCGTGATGCGCATGATGGGAGCGGCGGCGTTGCCTGAGAATGTCCAGATTCCTTGGGAATCACAGTGGTATGTAATGTACAAATAAAAATAAAATTGGATAAAGAAGTAACTAGATAAAAACTTTTGCACTAAATTTTCTTTAAAAAAATATTTGGTTTAAAATGTATGTTAGACTTGCTGGGATAGGCTCCAGCCCACCCGCAACCCTGCATGGATTAAGCGGTACAGAAAATGGATGGATGGATGGATGAATGCATGTTAGGCTAATCACAGCCACACTCAGATTGGCTACACAGTTCAGTGAGCCATTAAGGGTCAAAAAGAAAAAAATGGCTTGCTAAGAATCTGAAATATAGGTTTGTACAGAAAGAGTTTAGGTTTGATTTTTCCAGCAGGTCAAAGGTGAAGCCCATAAGCAGCAGAAAGCAGGGGTGTGCCAGAGGGGTGGTCTGGGGGAGCACGGGCCACCCCTCTGGCCTCGCCTCTGGTGCCAAAGTCCGGACCTGGTGAACTACTATCCTGCAACTTCTAGATGCACCTCTTCTCCAACACCTGAATATTTTGGTTGACAGTTTTGTAAACTTAGATTTATTAAATTATTTTAATAAATCATAGTAATGAGTATAACTGTAAGAGGCAGGTTGATAAAGATTAATTTGGTATATTTGTCAGATTATGTGTTTGAGTTTGAACCATCTTCTGTTTTGTAGGAAGGTCTTTCTTCACTGAACTGTTTTGTTTCTAACTAACCTCTGTGTTGCCTCTATCTTAGCCTCTAGCTTTCTCCTAATATGAATAAAGTAAAATGAAAACAATTACAGGTTTGCAAGCCAGGTTGGCAAAAATCTGCAAAAGTTGTTGAGCAATGTATTTCCTTCATGGTAAACAGCAATAACATGTTTTTTTTTCTGTTAACTAAAGAAAAAAAATCAGACTTTCCTGTCCTACAGATTTAATGTTGATTTCACATCAAAGTGATTATGAAGGGATTCATTTTTAAAAAAAAATCTTTTTATAGTTTATGTTAACAAATCCAGGCCTCTAGACTATCTACTTGCGTGTTGGACCACAGGCAACTGGCAAAACATCCTTAATCAGTCTATTTAGGGATGTTTTACCCCTTATCAGCACCTTTGTTCTTGATCAGCTAAATCTCTCTCTGTCAACTTGCTGTGTATGCCATGCCCCTAAGTTAGCTGTAATCAAACCTTTGCTTTGAAAGTCCACTCTTGGTTCCCATGTTTTCTCCAATTACAGACCCGTATAATCTTCCATGTTTTTCTACAATCCTTGAAGAAGTAGTTTTTAAACCACTAATTGCACATTTACTGGACAATAGTCTATAGCAGGGGTAGGCAACTAGGGTCCTCGAAAGCCACAGTCCTGCAGGTTTTAGATGGTTCCCTGCTCTAATATACCTGACTCAGATTAAATAGATCCAACAGCTTATCAAGTTCTGTTCAGGGACTCATTAATTTGAATCAAGTGTTTTGAAATAGGGAAACATCTAACTTGCAGTAGTGCAGCTCTCAAAGACCAAAGTTGCCTAACCCCTGGTCTGTGCGAAGAATTTCAACGTTTAGATGACGCTATAGCACTGAAACAGCACTAGTCTTAATATTTTAGTCAATGATCACCATTCTTCATGTACTTAATTACATTCATTCAACTTAAAGGGATATTGTGCAACCTTTGGCCACTAGGGGTCCTAAACCTGTAATTTCTCCCAAAATTAAACTTTTGACCAAATATTAGACCAATGTGAGTATTAACTGACAATTTTGGGGGTCAATACAGTGTTTGACACTTGTCGGCGTTCCAAGGGGGCTGCCCTCTCCAGAAACCAGACATTAACTTTGCATGAGCGGATCCGTCTCTCATGGGATCATGTGACCTGCAGCATTTTGCTCTACAGCTATAAAACACAGTGGGCTGTGCTTCATGCTACTTTCTCCTTGAAAGTTTGTCAAATCTGATCAAGGTAAGAAGGTGAACATGGTTTCTGAGGAGGTCAGAAAGAGAAAGACTGTTTAATTTTGCAATAGTGTCATGTGGCCTGTGGGAAGTTACAGGTTTAGCCCCCTAGTGGCTAAAAGTTACATAGTATACCTTTAAGCATGTTAATTTTCTTCAACATTTTTCCCTGCAAAGTTTATATAAATTAAGATCAGCATTACTAAAAACTAGATCAAAATAAAGATATCAACCAGAATTTCCAGAACCAAAACAGGTGGCACAGCTAGTTTTCAGGCTCCTCACCTGAGGAGCCAGCTGCCAGTCTGGATGTAAAATGTTGACAACCTCCATCTCTAGGCTTAAAAGTCACTTATTTGAAGGAGCACATTTTCAGTTCAGCTAAGTTTGTGTTCCATTTCAATTGCACCATTACTTTCAGCACTTCGAGTTGCAATTTGTTTAAAAAAGTCCTATATAAATACTTTTTTTGTTAAGACAATTACGGCTTTTAAAAAAAAAAATCTAAATATTAAATACCCAAAAAGGGATGAATCAAAATCAATTTTATTTGTCAGTTTCAGGCATAAGTCTCCCACAGTGATAACTTGTGTATCATTAAGACCAGGAATAAAAGGTCACATAAGGCTTTTTGGTGTGTCTGAACTTATAAAGAAAAAGCCTATTGAGTTGAGAGACATATGACATTATTCCAGGATGAGCAGGAAACTTTCTAAACACAACTTGCACTATTCCAACGCTGCACATACTTCGTCTCTGAATACATCTATAATCACGGTTGCCATATTCAAGTATTCAGTTTCACAAATTACAACATGAAACAAACTCATCAAAATACAAACAGTTTGAAATGTTTGGCCCCATAATTAAAGTTTGTTTCCATCTTTCATTGCAACAGATGTCATTCCCTAACAAAAATTTCAAAACCTGATTAATATCACATTTTTACTTCATTTAAATTTATCAATCAAAACTGACAAAATCCTACAGAAACAATGTCCGTTTTAATGCCCACTGACAGAAAACATCAATATCTAATGATCTTTCAAAAATACCAGCTACCTTTTAGATGACATGTCCATTTACACCCCCATGAGCCGCCATGACTCATCACTTATCTGACTTGCAGGTTTCTCTGCAGACAAATGTAGGTTCACATTAATACCTATAAACCTCTGCCCCCCTCAAGATGTCAAACTTGTAATGTTTCCAGAGAAAGGCACTCAGTACTTCATGCAGTTCCCCACAAACAGCCTGGACTAAACAAGGTAACTTATGACCATCACTGTCAGAGTGAACATTTAACTGTTCAAACAGGACATACTGGGCAAATGCTTTGACACCTTTAAAAGGTGCGATTAGCCCCCCCCCCAAAAAAAAAAAACAACAACAAACAAACAGTATTTGGTTTCAAAACTGGACTGTTAAACTAAACTCATTTAAAAGCAATCACTGCAGCACTTTTAGTGCTGAAACCTAAAACCTCCATTGATAGCCGTGTGTTATTCTTTAGTCTTCTCTTGAGGCTGGATTCTGTCTAAGAGGAGCACCAGACCAGACTCATGAGACTTCAACACAAGTGCTTGCAGGAGAATCTGATGGAAGTCAGTGCAGCCAAACGCTGGAGGTCTCAGAGTCAAAACACATTTAGAAACAATTATAAACAAATAAAAAATAAGAATTTTACATTAAGATCTCTTATGGAGAGCAAAACTGTAACATTTCCCTGCTGTTATGATTACTTAATGGCTAATTAATAAACACAAAACTCTTCTGGCTTCTGGCTATATGATCCTCTTGTGACCCCTTGTGGAGAATATGAGGACAGGCAAACCTCATAAAGAAAAAAAAAAGGAGATCCATTTTAAAAAAAAAAGAAAAAGACAAGTAGCATGAAGGTATGGCCAACATATTTAAAATAAAATAAAATAGAGCACGATTGTAGGTCAGTATTGTGGAGGCAGCTTGAGGAGGAGGGTTTGGTTCTTGGGGGACCCCCTCACTTGAAGTCTGGTTTTTCTGGGAAGGTGCAGCCTGCTCTTCTGATGATGACGTTGGCAGAGTAGTGCCCTGCCCTTACGCACTGATCCAGAGATTTCTCCTTGACGAGCCCAGAAAGGAAACCTGCATCCCAAAGTAAACTCTTAGATAAGAAATACGCAGAAAACACAAGACAGACACAAGGCAACTGAGAAATGTATCAAGTGAAAAAGAGAAATCTTACCTCCCACAAAGGCATCACCTGCACCGTTTGTGTCCACAATGTCCTTGGGATCAATCTTCAGTACAGGGAAAGCCTCAATCTTGTCACCTGAACACACACAAGAGGATGAATTAGACTTTTTAGAACTCAACAGGAATTAATTAGGAGTAACAAAGACAGAGAAAAGATAAATTAAAAATGAAGCATTACTTAGAGCCATGACGGTTTCATCCTTCCCCTGGGTCAACACGACAATCCTCTGTCTCTTTTTATTGACTTTGGGCAGAGCCTGGGCTTTCTTGGCAATCTCCTTAACATCCTTGGTCTACAGACAAAATTAGGACAAACATTTACTGATGTACAGAATGTATTTAAAAAAAGTAGCTCTGCTCAAAGATAAACCCAACTTACCTCAAAGTCATGCTCTTTGGCAAAAGTAGCAGCCTCCTGAGCAAACAGATTATTTAAACCATGAGAATTTGGTTTCACCAAAAACTATGAGAACAGAAGTGAAGAATCTACAGCGAAAAATGCAGCTTACCGTCTCATTGCCAAACAGCACATCGACGTAGGGCATAACTTGCATTAGGTTGTCCTTGAAGAACTGGCAGATGAAGGGTGCGGAGAGATTCAGGCAAAACAACTTGTTATTTTCAGAAGCATGCTTCGCCACTTTCAGGATAGACTCCAAAGAGACGGTCAGGAAGAAACCCTGGAAGGAAGGAATGACACTGGGTCAAGATCACTCTGCTTTTTATATCTGATGTAACTAATGAGCCACAAACAGCCAAGTCATGAGCAAAATACAGCAAAGCTCCAGACTAAGTTTTCTTCTACTACAATGCCTCTATCACAAATTATACCCTAGCCATAAAAACTTGTAAAATTTCTGATGTACATTTATAAACAAATAAAAAAATAAAAAAATGAAAATTCAACTCTCATGGTACTATTTTGTCATAATGTCAAAGTGAACAGAAAAAGAAGGACACAATTCAAATCATAAAGACAGTCATACAAGTAGCATGGGTGTTCCTAAGACAATAGTTAGGCTAAAATGGACTTTAAAAAAGGGACAGTGTGTAACTAATTTGGCTTTTAATTTGGCTATATTTGCAAAATTCAAGTATCACTTTCATAAATAAGTATTTTATCTTAGTCTGATCACAATCGTATCCAAATTAAAGTATTCTTGTAGCTTAGCATGACTTATTTATAAATATATAGGTGGCGTCGTTCACAACTGGTAGCTGCCATGTTGCAAAGCCATCTTTGAATTCAGTAGCCGAAACGGATAAACTTGTTAGCACTACACATTTTAGTAGTGAATCCCCGCGTGTTATCGGGGGAGGAGGAGGAACAAGCAGCTGACCGTGGTTTGTTCAACTTGCCGGTTTCTATTAAAATGGAGGACCATCCATACTCTCTGCCCCGAGAGAGGGAGGAGAAATAACCAAGAAAAGAAAATGGATCAATAACCGGGAGAAAACAAAAGTTTACATCAGCGTAGCGTTAACAGATGGAGATAATTCATGATGCTGCAGCTCTCTGCTGGACAAGTAAGTTAGTTCAGTCTAACAGTGAAGTTTATTTTTCGCGTTATGTTAGAAACAGGACAGGATAGTCCAGCAGCAACTTCTTCCTCCCATTTGGTCGGATCATTTACCGTCACTTGCTAAATAACCCTTAACCTACAGTGGAAAAGCACACTGCCTCTACCTCTCCCTCTCATTTCATCCGATCATCTCAAAAAACAATGTCACAAGAGGATGTTAGCTACTAGCACTAGCTTGGTAACAAATACATGGAGAGCACACTTGTAACTTATCGGCAACAATAAGGAAACAGAAGCATATCATTCTGAGCCTCATCACCTAACAGGACACTCCAACTTGTGCAAGATGTTGACGTTTTCACATTTATGACTCTCCACGGCTTTGGTGCCTCTTCGGAATCATATTGATTCCAAAATCATCGTCATCAGAAATTGGGACTGAGGGCGTTGCATTCATCTTAAAAATGGCCGTGGTTGGTGGCAGTATTTTCTAAATTACCCTGAAGTTTCTTGGTGAAACTTGCAGCTCTGAACATTCCTCATAGGTCATGTATTCCCAGCATTTTATTTCTGGCTTGGTCTCACTAATCTCAAGTTTAATCTCCAAAGTAGCTCATAAAATCTGGTCAATTAAGCTATTATTGCAACTTAAAGTTGATACTTTGAGCTTGAATATAGTTTAGTAACAGTACCAAATAACAACCTTTCATTCCAGCTTCAACTTGCTACAGAATGAGTGATTGGAGAAAGCTCAAATTGTGATTAAATCTGAACAATTTCAACATTAATCCTTGAATGTATCGAGCAGATGCTCAAAAGCAACTTAAAAAAAATTCAAAAGAATAGAAATGGGTAAAATAGGCTAGATTTTAAAGAAAGAAAGCAGGAAGGGGGGAGTGGTGTTTTATTACTGAGTGTTTTTGAATAAAGCACACTTAAATGTTTGCTCCCTCTTTTGAATAACATACCATGAGGATTGAAATGAACAATGGGCAAAGTTGCAAGCCGGCTAATAAATTTTTTCAATAAAGCCGCCTGAAGTCTTTAAACCAGACCTGAAAGTCCCCATCAGATATGAAGTTGAGGTTAAATTACATGACTGAGATTTCATATGAAAATGTTGTAATCTACCAGACAGATAAATACTCACAGCAATGTAGTACACTTTAGCTTTTTCTACCAGCTTCCAGTTTTCCTCCAGGTCTAGATGCTTATCTTTCTTATAGCAGTTAGCAGCAGCAAGGTTAGCGACCAGAGACCTGCAAGGAGGAAACAATAACAAGAGGAGTTGCAGACAGATGGGATTAGAATGACTCAACATGCTGCATGCTTCTTATAATGATCACTTGCCTGTTATCTCCGGTGATGCAAGCAGCACATGTCCCTGTGGGCTCTTCATCTTGCTCATAGTAGTGGGCAGCGATGTGGGCCTCCTCAGCCTTCTGCTTCAGGATCTCTCCAAACTTGTCTTTACCAATGCAGCCGAAGAACGTACCCACATTATGGGGTTCTTGGATCATCCACTAGAGACCGCCACAACAGCTCAGGTTAACATCTGCTGATGAACTCTACTTGCAGAGGAAAACATCTGCTGCAAAATTATGGAGTCTGTGTGAGCTTGACTTACCTGAGCAATCTTAATAGAGTTCTGAGTGGCTCCTCCAGCGTGGTATTCAACTTTAAACTTCTTCACAATCTCATCAAATCTACACATAAAGACAACTATATCATCATACATCCTAAAGAACTGCCATTGTCATAATCAACCCAGCCCCTCCTTCCTTAAATTATGTAGATGAAAATGACCAAATATTACAGATCAAGTTATTGATCAAGTTTCAGCAAATTAGTGTGTTAAATTGAAAATGATTTACCTTAATATTTAAGCAAGTTTAGGGATTTTTACTTATAAAAATGTTGCATTATTTATTTACATCCTTTTTTTTTAGCAATATATAAAAGCAACTTAAAGATGAAAAATTTACAGAGGTAGTGTTTATACACAAGTATCTATGTAGCAAGGTAGAGCTACCACTTTAACTGTGGTGTGCTTGGTGATGGATGTGGCTTGCAGGCTGGTAACCATGTCTGGTATTGGACTTTACTGTCTGTATATAGCAGCCTCAGGTAAAATATACAACACATGCGTGACTGGACACTGATTATACAATATGAGCCATTTATGCATGTTACATAACACAATGCAGCCATGCTTTCATCTCCCCCTTTGGATTGAAGCATCTCTTCTATGCCACGTTACACCATCTAAATATAACTGTAGCATCAACCTCCTGAGCAATATGGAGCAATATTCTGTGGTTTATTCTAGTGGCGGGGGCAGGGTGTTTAAACATATAGCCCATACTGTAACAAGCCAGTAAGTCACATAATTTAGAAGGGGGTTGGGGGTGTAATCATGAGAGCAAATCTAAAAGTATCATAAAAGGAGATATAACCGTCTTTAGTAGCGGTTTTAACTTGGCTTAGTTTTTATTTCAACAAGCATTATTACCAGATTTAAAACCAATATTACAAAAAGACCATCTGTACTATTAGGAATATGTAACTGAAGAACCACATTGCAAGAGTGTATACACACTGTCACATATGACTTTATCTCCTGCTGTTAAATGTTTGCCTTCTGGCTCTTGCCTCACTGGGGAGGGGAAGCTTCCCTGTTTGCTATTGGATAAGACAGTCTCACTGAACTGGATCTGCTGCACTGCTATTGGCCATCTGATCACAGCCAGAGGTCAATGGTAAAAATTTCTTGCCTGTGCCTGTTTTGACTAGTGCTCTCCAGAACAAAGAGGCACCAACTCGGTATGAATTTAGACATACTTTCTCCTTGTGCAGGACACAAACTCTGTCAGAGGATTAGGTAAACTCATGTGTGAAGGGTTCTACCACAACTTCTACTCTACAGCAAATGTTGCAATGTAGGAGATACGAACAGTGCTTTGTGTTTGTCCTCAGCCAGGATCTGATCATTGGGCTTCAGGGTGTACCTGTGAATTATAAGAAGAGAGAGAGAGAGAAAAAAAAAAAAGGAGGATTAGATCTCCAAGTCACAGCTAATTAATGCCATAAAATGACCCTCATACTAAAAGCACACAATGATATAGTCTAGATTATGTTTATATAAGGATGACTAACACACTGGTGTTATGGAAAATGAGATTCAGCAAAATAGTATTTCTAAGAGGCTGACAAACCTTTTCATTAAATTGTTTACACTGGTCAGTAATGCTAATTAGAATGTAATTTCCTTGAAAGAAAGACAAAGGTGGGCTGGGGATTATAGGGCAGTTTTAGTCCTACTTTAGTGAGGCTGAATTAGAGCTGGGGTTGGCTGGTTCAGCTCTAATCCAGGAGTTTACGCAAGGGGTATTTGAGTAGACACTGAGCTGGAACCCAAAGAGGCTCTTCACCCTGTTAAATCTGGTCCACTCTAGAGTAATAACACATGGACAGATTGGAGCACGATCATGGCTTCCACTGTTTTAGCTGTGTAAATAAATAACAAACATTGTCAGTGAATATATTTAACTGTTTGGGGATAAGATAATGTGAACTTAATGACAAAATGCTAAAATCAATGATTTTTTTTTTTACTCAGGGAGGACAACAACTATCTAAGCTTAGGAAACATTCAAGCAATGCATCAGCTGGACATATTGTAGAGTTCTAATTGATTTTGAAGTAGCTCTGCTTCCTTTATAATCACTATCGTCTTTCTTTATTGATCACGTGAGTATCAATGAATCTCTTCCCGTTTTGGACAGCCTGTGACCTTACTGATCCTTAATATGTTCAATCTCTTGATCTGGTTTTACTGCTTGTGGACTGCTTATCATTTGTTTTGCCTCTTTTTTTTTTGTTGTTTTGTTGAAATAGACGGTGCCTTCCAGTGAATATATGAATGTTTTGAGCATAAAAAAGTAGTCAGCAGTGTGTGTTAATCAGCACGCAGTATTTTATTAATATACATCATTAAGACTAAATCCATTCATAACTACTTTATTCAATTGCTTCAATCCTTTAACTTACTTGTCCAAGAAGTCTTTATCCACAACGGCAGAGATGTCCAGTAGGGGGTTTCCCATCCCAAAGAGTGAATTAGTGCTGAAACATAAAGACTGAATGTTAAAAGCAGAAGCAGAAACAGAGGCATGCTTCATGTCAGCATTATAGAAAGCTATCCATGCATTTTTACAGTAACTCAACCGTCCTGACAACAATAAGCTACTCCCCTCTAAGGAAGCTGTCATTTCAGCAGTGTGGGAAGAAATGTGCATTACAAAAGGTCTAAAAATGACTAAGAATGCCGTGCTTACACTCCAGCATTAAGCATTCATTTGTAAAGCCTACAGCTTTGTTTCCATGTGACTTCAATAACACCACTTAAAACTTTCAGTACTCACAGAGAAGACAAGCAGAAACAGTACATATCAGACAGGCATGGTTACAGAGAAGGAACACGAATGACTCAACAAAAAAAGTTACAAAAGAGCATAAATGCGGTTCGAGGTGAGGATCTGGGTAGTCGGGCATGTAACCAAATGACTACAGCGTTTTACTTCATGCGTGGATTTCAGCCGGCTGTCGTTTTCTCTGAGCTTTTTAACCAAACTTAATGCAGGGCTTTACCATCAGAGAAAATCATAAGTCCTGTGATGCAAACAGACTGCAAATAATATGAGACGACAACAAAAAGTCATGTCTGTGCTTTGTGTCATCAAATAACATTCCCACTGGAATCTGTCACTCACATTAGTAAGAAATAGCAACCAGAGACTGAGTGTGCAACTTCTGCTCTTCTTTCTAAGGACATGTATTAGTAACATGCTACAAACACTGTAAAATATGCACATAAAGCTGACAGTCTGGATCAGAATGTCGACGATAAAAAACCTCAAATTGGTGCCTTGGTGTGACTGTCACTCCTACATGCTCGTCCTTGGCGTCAACACAATCTTGACAGAATTTCTGGGAAAAAGCCAGATGGAGCCAGTCTTTTAACATAACCTCTGACAGATGCCACTTCCACATGAACACGTGCTGCCATATTTCTCCTTAAGCTTTCGCAATTCTGAAGAATTAACATGGAAGACTGGCTTGTGAAAAAGCAAAGGAACACTGACTTGAGCTAGAAGAAGAAAGGGAGGGGAAAAAAGAAAACAAAAATTGGCATCTATTTAGCAGATGCCACACCCTTACAATTATATCTCACTGCACATACATCTGCCAATATGCGGTCAGATGATTAATGGGACTGCTCAGCCAATTACACTAACCCAGAACCTATGTCTGTCTTTCCATCAGCTCTCTCCATGCTGTATGTCAGCTTGCTCTTACCTCACAGCAGACATGATGTTCCTCTCCGTGCACACCAGCTAGACACTGACAGACCTGTTGAGCAACCTAAAACCAGCTCAGAAAAAGGCTAAGCACCCAAAAATTTAACAATTTCAGCTCAGCGAGCGGGCAGATCGATTTTCTCCTGCAACCGCAGCTCCTCCTACTCTAGACTAGTTGATTGGCGGCATCTGAAGGAGGAAGGGCCACAACATTCTGCCTCTGTCTGGTGATTGGCTTGTTAGGCCGACTCCAGCCTCACTTCTCTTACCCCGTTTGTAGCTAAATTACACCGTGAGAAGCGTGCTGATGATAAAGGACCGCTGAGATAGCGATATATGAAACACATGGCTCCGATACAGTTGCATAAAGTAAGCTGCGATCTTATTTCTACAAAGAACGGGAAATTAAATTATGAAAAACATAATTGGCGGGCACGTGACTACTCTGCTGTTCATTGTTTTGGAGGCTGGTGCAGGGTGGCTCGTGCGTGCTCTGTGCACCGTGCAGCAGAGAAATCCCTGGCACTGAATGGACACAGTATCCAGATCACTCCAAGCACTTCTTACTGCAGCTATTAAACATGCAGGACAGGTGGTGGTCACGCTGAATTTAGATTAGATATTGGCACACCCACAAGAACCTTACGTGCTACAGCTGGAGAACCTTATTTGCCAACGGTGTAGTTTTAACGCCCCTGACTTGGTGGGTTAACTGTTAGCTGTGTTTCTGCATGTTAAAAGATAACTAAAAGCAGGTCGACTTTGCACTGGTCATGACGACATGCAGAACCCTGCACTCTGGTTTAAAACTACCACTAAACCCCTCGACATTTTAACTTCGTTAACCAAAACATGTACAGACAGATATATTTACACAAGTTTTGACTTGCGCACACATTAGCACTCGTTTGAGCAGAGGGTCGTGTCTCCTCGCTACGCTAAGAGGCAACATATTTCTACAACTTTCAGTCACCTTAATTTGTCTGGAGTCTTTTGAGTCGGAGACTCTGTCTTCTTCTCCTCTGAAAGTTTAAGTTTCTTTGCTTTGGGTTCTTCAGAAGCCATGGTTGTGTAGACTGAGCACGTTGCAATCACCTTACGAAAATGCGGTCATACAATTAATACGCATCATATTATAACCCTGAGCACAGACTTGCAGGCAGTAGGTTCCTCCCCCTTGGCTTGGAGTTGTTGATGATAATTGTCGCAAATTTATATATATATATATATATATATATATATATATATATATATATATATATATATATATATTTTTT
>JAOXYM010000017.1:12847457-12857468 GCA_028567055.1 Leptatherina wallacei
CAGAAGCTGAGGGGAGAGTCCAGTCTTTTTGAGCTTCCTGAGGAAGAAGAGCCTTTGTTGGGCCTTCTTCACCAGGTTAGATGTATGCATGGACCAAGTGAAGTCAGATGTGATGTGGGCATCCACATCACATCTGATGTTCTCCTCCCCCTCAGGACCCCCATTAGGATCAGCCAGCCATGCCTAATAATGCATATATGTGACGCAATTTACTTCTGATGAAAAAGTAAATATGCATCTAACCAAAAACACCACAAGCTTCAAGGATGAGAATAAGCTTTGTTGAAGCAGCAACAGATATGAAATAAAAAAACTTTTGGTCTAAAGTAAAGAAATTATATAATCGTGGATCTTTGACTTGTAAAATAAAACTTCATAGCTGAGTTCTTCATGCTTCGGACATTTTTAGGGTCCTTTGTTGGTCTTTCATGGAATGAAAAAAACCTTAGATATGACTGTTCTATCCTGTTGTCAGTAAATTTGAATTTCATTTGTTACTATGCAATAGTTTGCATATCTCTATATTTGATTAAAATAGCACAAGACAACATATGAAAATTAGAAACATATATTTCATTGTTTGAAAGCCACAATGATTAACAAAGAGACAAGTGCATGTTTACCACTTTCTCGCATCACTTCTTGTAACATATTCAGATCCATTCATACCAGCTGTATGTGTGATTGATCATTTATTTTTTATTTTTTAATTTATAAGCCAAAGGGTACATAATAATTCAAATGTTGAGTTGAAAGTAGAACCTCTCAATTAGTCTTCATTTCTAGTTTCTTCAGAGAATGAGAACTTAACTGTTTTATTGGGGAGACACCACACCATCACAGATGTTAACTTTTGAACACTGTGCTACTAACAAGTGAGGTGGGCTATCTTCTCTTTAGCTGGAATGATGCCGCATCCATGACTTTTAAATCAATTTCAAATCCTGTTATGCCAGATTACAGGGTAGTTTTCCACTTTGCCTCAGTCCACCTTAAACAAGCTCAGGGACAGAGAGAATGGCATCATTCATGGATCTTGTTTCTATGACTTTTTCTCAACCTAGCTTTATTTCTAATTGTATTTGGTGTGGTGCAGAAGTGTAAGGACTTCCACATTTATCATTTTTGTGTTAAATCTGCTGTCATCCCTAGACCCAAATATCATTGACAGTCAATGTTGGTTTTCAGGAGTGATTGATCTAAAACTGTTAAACTAAGTTTTTCTTGGATGCTATTTTTTGTACCAGATCATGCTGCTGATATGTTGCCAGTTAATTGATCAGTTATGCATAGTCCCACCATTTTGTGTTAAAGTTACAAAGAAAATTTTCAAACTCTTTTGCTGCTGGTGTCAAATACAACATGAGCAAATATTACTAAAATACAAATTTATTAATAAATCAAATTTCTTAGATTCAACATATGTGGTATTTTGTTTCTGCTCTTTTTCAAATGGTATACAGGGTTTATATAATTTTATAATCAACTCATGCATTATGTTTTCCATAGCTGGGACTTTACATACACAGAGACCCACTTTTTTTGGAAAAAAAGAGAGTTGTAGCGGAGAATTGTATTAATCCATAATGCAGTCATAAATAATTTATAAAACCACAAGACTTCATGTTGTGAGACTTCTGTCAGCTATTCTGTAAAACCTAGCAGGTGTTTCACTGAAAACAAGTCTTGAGTATAAAAGTCTTGAGTATAAAGAGGAAAATGAAACATTAAATGGGTATCAACCATCTCACACCTACAATGTCAAACTCTTCCACTGCTTAATATCAAGCGAAGAGGGAAAAAAGCTTTTTTCCTGCTAAGAGAAGAATGAACTGCATAAGTGAAATCGTTCAATACAGTCCATCTATTATGGATGTGTCTGGACACCAACCAGCTTATTTCTATAATTTATGACCCAAGAGGACGGCAGTCATAGCGTGCCAGTGGTTTCTCTCTCACACTGACAGTAAATGCTTATCAGAGCTCATACACTGAGTGTGCAGTATTTCCACAGCACACACACACACACACACACACATAGATTATTGTCTGAGGAAGCTGTGTGCAGAGAAACATGCATAGGTACAGGTTAGACATGTGAAAACAGATCTTTCCTGTAAACAATCTCATTTTAAAGTTTTACTGATGCCCAAAAATGTTTTTCCAAGAAAGTATTTTCTGCTCAAAAAGCATGTCACTGAGGGGAAACTGTATTATATGGTGAGCAACACAAGAAAGAAAACACCATAACTGAAGACAGGCTAACTTTCTAGATAAGTTACTATCTTAAAAAAAAAAAAAAAATCAAATCAAAACAAAAAAATATACTGTAATCTGTTTCAAGCCATTTTTCTCAAATGGACAGCTAAAGACAAACAGATGCACATATAGATATATACAGTAGCGATGAAGTATGTGCACTGTACATTATCACATCAGCTAAGAGTTGGTGGCCTTAAACACGTCACACAGTTACTGTTGCTGAATACCTGAATGACAGATATACACTAAGTAAACATGAGGACGAATTTCCTTCTCGATCAAACACAAACACGCACATGCTGGAAACTGCAGAGGGGGGAGAAAAACAGGCTTACCTTCTACAGGGAGGAAAAGAATGGAGGAGGAAGGTAAAGAAAGAAAAGGAAAAAAAAGAAAACCAAGAGTTATACTAGCGAGCGAAAAGAAAAGTGGAGACAGAAAGCAAAGAGTGAATTTTTCAGAGATGCAGCTCAGTGGGAGTGTGTGTCTATAGTAAGTTTGTGCAAATGGGCTCTCCAAAGCAAAAGTGATCATATGTTTTAAGTAATTAGGGTTTTTTATTATCATTACTTTTTTTTTCTCAGTTTTGGTGGTATAAAATAAATAAAATCTTCATATACAGAAGGGGTTTTTACCTTATTGGCCCAAGCGTCTTCATCCCATGTGGTGAGCTGTAAGACTCTTATGATCTCATTGATTTCGGCGCTCATCTTTTCAAAGGTAAACCTTCTGTTCCTCTCTGCCTCCTCAACGCCAGCACCTCGATTGCTCTTGGTTGCTACAAAAATCTTTATAGCTAAAGATAGGAAACAACTAGTTATTATAGCAGTGTCATAGCAGAATAAACTATTCACAAAAGCCATTATTTATTTGAAAACCCCTTAGCAGAAGATACCTGCCTCTTTTCCACTACGACGGTGCTTGTGCAGACCCAGTTCAGACTTAGTGTTGATTAAGAACTGGCCATTTGAACAGCTTTGAGAACTGAATGAGGTGCAGCAATTCACTGTACTATATATTTAGTGTGTGGAAACCAGCTGCTGCAGATTTGATCAAAATTGACTGCAGGTTGAAATGAGCAGCTTCGCTAAAGCCTGGCACCAAACATATTTCCCTTTGAGGTCAGTGGATTGCTGTGCACGTCAAATAATTAAATTCAAATAGCATTTTTTCCAGCAGCTCATCAACTACGTAGACAATGACACGAGTCAAAAATTAAACTAACAATTTGTGGGGCCATGCTAATCAGTGGCATCAATCTTTCTCTGGAATACTGTCATTCATTCAAGGTAATGCTCCAGCACACTTAATGAATCCAAATGAAATATTCTAATCTCTTTTTGTCAGCTTGTAAAAGAACTAACTTTGACTGCTTGACTGATGATTGAAAGGTAGAGTACATTCTGAATGTATTATAGAGAACTTCAGTGAAAACCTGTCCTATGGTGGCTTTATACAGTAATAACCCTGCAATACTGATAGGAGTGAACCACATGATCAAGCTGAGGCAGTGAAACCAAAACAAATTATGCTAAAAGGCTCTGCAAAGCTGATGAGAACAACTGAATCAGGTGATAATTATTTGTGCATCTATCATCATCAGTCATATTTTCTCATGATTACGTGGTTTCTTGTTCATATAAAACGTGATATAGGATCATTGCCTCTTTCAATTGCTTAATAATTGGTTATTGCACAAGAATATATTTTTTATCAAAACTGTTGTGACTGCTATGCTAAAAAAATGCATGTTTGCATGGTGCACGATGCAGTGAGACAGATACTTGCAGAGCTGCCAGTGGGCGATGCATCATCAGTCTCACATTCCCTGCAACTAATGACTGCAATTATTAGCGTTGCTATAACAACTGCTGGATGCTCAATGACCTTGCCTATCAAATGCCCACACAAAGTCACACGGATGTACCTGAGATAAGAACGGGCAGCAGCTCTTTGACAGTGTTCATGGAGCTGATGAGCATCTGTCTGTGTTCTTGGTGTGTCAGTTCCTGCTGCCTCTCCTCAATCATCTTTGACATTTTGGTCATTCCTGAGGAAAGCAGAGAAAATTAAGATAATTTATGCTCCTGTGAGAGTCAGAGGCTACCAACATCCAACCAGTGGGCAGATTGTATAAATTGTTAGAGACTTTGGTTTTAACACAGTTAATTCTACATGAAGTTGCCAATACACTGAAACATTATTTCATGAACCACTGATGCCATGTAAGACTGCATCAGTCCAGTGTAAGGAAACCTTGAGAGCAGATTTCCTCCAGCTTATTACTGAGAATGTAATTAACTTGATGCCTCTGATGATAAGTAGCTTGTTTATAGCTGCTGCAAGTAAAAAAAGACTCACTCACAGTATCTTAGTGTCAAAGCAGTCAGTGGTTAATTTAGTTTTCCATCATGACAGATGGATTTTTAATCCAAAGATTTATACAAAAAAAGCAAACAAACAAGTTCAACAAAACTTTTCAAATAAACCATCAACAATAATGATCTAAACTGTTTCCTAGTTTAACAATTTCATGATTTGTACCAATAAAATGATGAAAAATAGTAATTATTGTCTTGAGTCATCATAAGAAAGATGCAATGTTTCTCATAGCTCAGAGTTGACATATTCAAATTCTGTGTATTGTCTGACCAGCAGCTAAAAATCTAAAGTTTTTTCATTTACTATTGGATGACATTCAAAAGCTGTAGAATTTTTAGATTTTGCTTTAAAAAAGATTAAAAACAATTTAACCAGCTATTGCTTCAATCTCTTCACAGATTACCTAATAATTACTCCACACAGAAGCTGATGGTGACAAAGTGCTGACGCAGATGGTTTGATGGTCTTTGCGTTTTGAGGGAATTTCTTGCTCACTTGTAGTGCTAATAATACAAACAAAAACTTTTAGGGGCCTAAATCTTAATATTCCTTTTTTAGCTAAAATTTTTGTTGAATAAAAAATGATCCAACAGATGTAGAATGTGGACACAGGATTTAGTGGTTTTCGCTTTAGTCACAGTATGCAAAACTTTACCCCAGTATTGATATTTTTAGAACCTTTTGGATCCAACAGCATTTGTTTGTTTTGTTTGTTTGTTTGTTTGTTTGTTTGTTTGTTTGTTTGTTTCTTTTAAAGAAAACACTTCTGCTGACCTGGTCCAAGATTTTTGGTGTATGTGATGAGGTCCTCCATGGTCTCCACCACTTCAGCTACTGTCAGATACTCTAGGATACCTTTACAAACACGGATTATCTTACGCACCTAGAACACAACACACACACAATCATGGGTGAGATGACAGGTATAAGGGTAAAGCATAACAGTGACTGACTGATGTCTAACTTTATTTCAAGAACAGCAAAATTCAGTCATAAGCTGCATGAGTTTTTTATAGACACTGATGAAGTTACTTGTTTGTGTGAGTGGGTGTGTGTGTGACTGTGTGTAGTCTTGTGATGAATGTCTTATGACTGAGGAGAAAAGTTGCTCTTTCAAACATTAGGCTAGTGATGAGACATGGTGAGCGGAATCGCGTGCCCAATGTGATTCCACTTACGGTTCTGCCATTGGACCTTCGTATATGGGTGCACACACACAAACCCACGCACACACATACAAAGCAAGCCACACACACAAACCCATCCTGAGTTATGACAGAGGGAGGTCATTTGATCTCAGTGATTAGATCTAGCTTCAACTGAGCCTCCATTACAGCTCCAAGAGTTCTTCCTTACTCTGTGCAGCTGCTATAAAAAGCATTATTTCTCTGAAAGATACCAAAGCACCTCCGAATTAAGACTCAGCATCAAGACACACGAGGACAAAAAAAAACACACCTCTGCCTCATCGAAGGTGAGAAGCAGATCTGAAGTTCCAGACAGTATTCCTCTGGATCCATCAATCAGGTAATCCCTTGCAGGAACAGAGTACGGGTCTGCCTTAAGCATCTGAGCCGCCTGGACGAGCTTTGAGCATGAGTTCTCCACCCTGAAAACACACATCAGGCTTAGGACATCTTTGTCAACAAATGCATTGACCAGGGGCTGAAATTGATCACTGTGTAAAGCACAGGTCATTGAAAACTAAGCATACAGCCAAGGTGTGATGATTATAGTTTAACAAACTTATTTCATGGAATCTGTAACCTCTTTGTTATAGAATTTGGGATGTATGGGAATTATGTAAACTCCAACTCAGTGCAATCTGGGAAACAATTTTAAGTAAACTAAAATAGTGCTTTCATTTCTAAACTTGGACTTTAAATATTTCTTTGGTCTGTGATTAACTTGTAGAATGTGATACATTTTAAGAGTATTCAGATAAAGCTAAATCCCTCCTCTTTCTGACCCCTTTGGTCAGGGTATCACTGGCTGCTGGTTCATCTATATTTAGGCAGGTTCACATTCCCACATGCCCTCTCCTAAGCCCTGTGAGTGAGATTTACGGTGTAGTGCCCCATGTATGAGTGAGGGAGCAGCAAAAAAAGTGGTAAGCTATGTGGACTTGCTTAAGATCTATACCCTTTTTGTGAAATGGCAATACAAATTGGAATGTGAAAAATGAGCAATGATAGACAAAAAATTAAGGAGGGGAGAAGCATGAAACAGATTATATTACTGTAATTGTTTGGTGAGAGTATGACCATTCACACAAACACAACACAAACAAGCAAGCAAACACAGCCTGATGTCTGAGTCCCAGGACTGCTGACCAGCTCCCAGCCAGCACACTGAGATAATGTCAGCTCTTTGAATGCAGGCTGAAAAACAACTAACAGCCTCTCAGCGGTCTGGATGCTGGAGCCGGATGTGCATATAAACTCTGCCTCAGAAGTGTCTCTTTGTCGCAGTTGGGAATGAGGCCACGTTTCCAAACATTAAACTGTCTGGAATCCTCTTTTTAACAAGTTCTCTGTCTGTTGAGATAAAATGGCTCATATCCATAATTTTTGCTATTGTGAGTGGGAGAGAGAACAGCAGAGTTTCTTCTTTCAAAGCATCTACAGCAGTTCAGAAACAAACTCACTTTATAAAAGCAGGAGGCATGTCTCTCTTCATCAGCTGGTCCTCTGTGGTTTGAACTGTTTCCTTACCCACCTGTAACAAACACAGATTTATTCTATAATCATTAGCTGCAACAAGACAGGAAATGTTTTTTTTTCCTTTTTTTAAAGAGCACTATTAATAGTCTGAAGGGTGAATGAGTGTCTATCAATTTGCACCTATTTCAACCATGCATGCATAACATATCTCTGGCCGATTGTGCTGTCAGTTGTTCTACGTGGAGGCAGGTCGGGGCAACGGGTTTATAGTAATCTTCAGTAGCCTTTTGAATTCTCAGACTAATCATCCATTGATTTCTCAGTGCATCCTCATATCATGCAGAAATAGAATCATTCTCAACATCAAGCCATGCACAGATGGGATCCAGGACAAGGTAAAAAGCTGGATCTATACAGTTTTTGTGTTGTTACTGAACAAGTAAAACACATAGGTTCATAGAAGGGGAATACTGTTAAATTATTCTGCCGATGTTCATACAATCACACAACTGACTGAAAAACATTGCTCTCAAACTCAAAGTACAACCCCCACACATGAGCATGCATCCACCTACACAGGCATTCACAAACAGTAATGTCTTGTTTTACTCTGTGCTGTGATAATGTATTTCTCAGCCCCTTAAATCTAAACCTGCTTAATTACAATCACCTTGACTCCAATCCTTAACCTGAGTCTAAACCTAAAACCAAGTTTTGTCCCTCAAAGAGAGAAATAAATGTGTCCTGCAAATAGTCTCAGCAAAGCAGCTGGATCCTGTGTAGAGTTGGCTCCTGATTTACAGACCCCAGAAATACAGACAAATAAGCCTTAGCATACACACATTTGAGATGCAATTACAGTGAGATGATGACATCAGTCTCTTGCTGCTGCATCAGTGAAATTTGGTTAATAGACTTTCTGGCTCCAGAGACTCAGGAAACAGCATCTCTCCACACCCAGCATCACACTCTTCTTTATGTGCGATTTTTATTTTACACAATTTAGCATTTACTGATATTACTGACGTTGGTATTTTCTTATTTTGACCATTCACATATTGCTATGCTATGATGTTTTTTTGGCATATCAATAATTAATGCCATCACCAGATGTTGTGCTTGTGAGCAGCCAAATAAATTTAATTTGATCAGTTTTACATCTCTGCTACTAATGTACAAAGCACTGAATAACACTTGTATTATAGGAACCAATGAAGATCATCATTTTAAACAGTAATTTGGGCTAAACAGCAATGAAGTGAGTAGAGCAACAGGCACTCGGCTTTCTTGTTTGTTTGGTGAATATGTCGTTGTAATGTGGGATTTTGGTTCTAATATAATTGAATTAACCATTTAACTTACACCCCCCAATACCAAAAGAGTTGAGAAACTGTGTAAAATATTAATAAAACAGAATGCTGGGATTTCCAAATCCCCTTAACTGATGTTTTATTCACAACAGAACATACAACACAACAAATGTTGAAATTGAAACAGACTTCCATGAAAATAATTAGCTCATCTTGAATTTGATAAAAAATTTGGACAGGGCAATGTTTACAGTGTTCACCACTGAAGCAGCCCTTTGACCTTAAACAACACTCTGCAAACAATTTGGAGCTGAAGAAACCACTTGCTGGACTTTTAGGGGAGGAATGTTGTCCCATTCATGTTCAATAAGCTACTTTAGCTTTAACAGTGTGGTTTACCAGCACACCAATGTAGACACTCTAATACTATGAAGCTATGCTGTTGTAATAGACAGTATGCAGTTAGCACTAGAACATTCAAGACCTTCTCTGAAGATGACATCACCATGGATGGAAGTATATGTTGCTCTAACACCTGTTTACATTTCAGCAGTGATAGTCCCCAGACAATGCCTGGATCATGTTCACAAATGTTTTATTTGCACAAAAAGTTTTAACCTGCATATGTGGATGGCACTAGAACTGTGTTAACAGAGTATGATTTCTGGAAGTGCCCATGCAGGGATTTCTATGACAGGATGATGTCTGTTGTTTATGCAGTGTTGTTTGAGGAATTCAATATATATTTTCATACATGCCTCGTGTACATGAAGATTGTTCTCGGACTATTTCAATAATATTATGTAATGCATATGAAGGAATATTCAAAGTCTTCACAATTTTACGTTTAACAACTTTTTTCTAAAACCGTTTTGAAATTTGACAGTTTTTTGCAAGTTGGTGAATCTCTGCTCACTTTTATTTCTAAGAAACTTTGTCTCTCTAAGGTGCCCTCTTGATAGCTAGCCATGCTACTGACCTACTGCCAATTAAGTTAATTAGCCACAACATGGTTTTTCCAGTCTTTTGTTGCCCATGTACAAATGTTTTTGTTTGTTCCATCAAATTCAAAATGAACTATTATTTTTCATGAATTAGTAAAACTGTTCTTCAAATAAAATATTTCTTTTTATGATTTTTGAAATACCACATTCTGTTTTATTTACATTTCACACAGCATTTCAACTTTTTTGGAATTGGAGTTGTACTTCTTTTTTCACTACCACAAGTAAATGGATACAATCAAAATAACCCTAACACTTCATTATTGGATTCTGTGTTTTAAAAAATGTGTGAGGTTTCCAAATGTGAGGAATGGAGCTCTATGAGTACAACACACCCTTATCGAACCTTCAGATAAACTCAGTTTCCTGTAGGCTGTAACTCGGCTATTG
>JAOXYM010000017.1:12876139-12887910 GCA_028567055.1 Leptatherina wallacei
GCCTGCATAAAGGTCAGAGGCAAGCCAGCAGAACCCCCAAACCCGGGCAATCAGTGGCCGCCCCGGACTACGGACCCCAGCCCCCCCACCACGGAGAGACCAAACGCCCGCCCGGGAAGGCAGCAGATAGAGGCCATAGTCAGAGCCCCCCATAGACTCGGGGCACTGGCCCGGCAGGCCGAGATCAGCAGCCGCCAGCCCCGCCAAGCACCGGCCACCCGGGGCGGACAGGGCCCAGGGCCACCGGGCCCAAGAGCCTCGGGACGCCCCCCACCCCAAGAGGCAGAGGGTCCGCACGCCACACGGGGTGACCAGGCCCCCCCAGACGGCCACCCAACGTCCAGTCCGTTGCGCACCCCATTGCCCAGGCCGCGTACCCCAAGAACCCATTTGCACCCACCTTCCTCCCCCAACCCCCAAATACCCTCTCAACACATACAACCCCCCCACACACATGCATTTCTACCCTCTCACCGCTAATCCACACTCACCCACACAACCTCCTCCCTTGCCCTCGCACAACCTCAACACGTACACCTCCAACACCACACGCACTCATATCATCTCACCATCAATCCATCAACACACCCTCCTCCCCCACACACCCTCTCAGCACATACACCCCTTCACACACAAAGTCTTGCCCTCCCACCACCCATCCACCCACATTCAAAGACACTCTCCTCCCCCTGCCCCCACACACACCTTCTCACCCTATTTCTCCCCACACAGGTACTCATATCCTCGTACCAACCATCTACACACACAACACCCCCTAAGCACATATACCCCTACATACACATAAACACACGCACTCCGACCCTCACACCACTCATCCACACACATTTTAACAACAGCCTCCCTCACCCCATAACACGCACTCATGTCCTCCCACCACCCATCCACATACCCCCTCCCCTACCGCATTCACCCTATCAACACATATCCCCACACATACACGCACTCATGTCCTCCCCCCGCTCATCCACATACATCCACATAACTTCCTCCCTCGCCCCACAAACCCTCAACATTTACACCCCCACACAACACTCATGCGTGTCCTCCCACCACCCACCCACGCATCCCCCCAAGCACTCACACACCCTCTCAACACACACATCCCCCCACACATACACGCAATCCTACCCACCCACCACCCATCCACACACACCCACACAACAAGCACTCATGTCCTCCCACCATTTATCCATTCACACGCCCTCCTCCCCTCACCCCAATATACCTCTCATCCATCTTGATCTGCTTAACTTAAAATGTGATCAGTTTCTAAATACAAATGATGTAATAATTTATGTAATTAGTAATGTCATCATCTGGATCATGACATCTGGATCCCGAGGCGTTCCCAGGCCAGCCGAGAGATGTAGTCCTAGAATAGATTATCCTAATTTAAATTTCTGACTAAGGTAAGGAATAAAATTATATCTTTTATTATTTTTAGTTGCTTTTTTGTGATTTCATATGAATAGAAGTGTTTAATCAACATGTGATATTGTCTCATATCAATCGCTTGCTCCAAAATTATATCTTAAGAACCATGATGACAACGCATACACAAGGCACCTTCAAATTATCCTTACCTTCAGTACTTGTGTATAGTAGCTGCAGCGGGGACAGATCAAATAAAACAGCCAAGTTTGACATCAGCCTGTTTATAGCATAATACTGCATGATTCTGGGATCATAATTTAAGCTTGTATATAGCACCATCTGGTGATCAAAATAAGATGTGATTAATTTAGGAGAGACTCCCTTTTAGCTGCCAGGGAATTTCCAAGCTATTGGAGGGAAAATAAGAAAAACAAAAAGTAAAAAATGAGAGACTTAAAACTCAGAGACCAATATTTTATTGGTTTGGGTGTAGGCTGATGGGGGGGGGGGGGGGGGGGGGGTGGGGGGGGGTGGGGGGGGTGGGGGGGGAAAACCCCTTCATCAGGCGCCGTGTAACAAAAAGTCTTCTACTGCGAGGTTAGACGCGCACGCGCAGAAGTAATTCCAGCCTGTCAACGTTGTACTTTCACTTTGCACTGACCCTCGGTGACTCATTGTAGCTTTCCATGCGAAGCTACCGCGAAAATACAACATATACTTTAGCCTTAAAGCCATGTTTATTGGGTGAAGGTACACTTTCGCTGGACCAAACTTTTTACTCAAACACTTATTAAGAGAACGAAGCGTAAACAATATGGTTAGCTAACTGAGAAGCAACTATGTTCTAACATTCAAAGTTCACCAAGTATCATCTGTTGACTCTGACCTACAGGACAGGTGAGTGGATAATGTTGGCATTTTAGATGTTACCTTTTGTACATATTTAGTTCTATACAGCTAAGCGTTCAAGCTGTATTTGAGTTATTTGACTTCATATAGCGTAATATCGTCAATCTTACAGCAACAAATGACTGAAATAGCCAGTTAGCCTTGGTAAGAGAACAACGGAAACAAGAATTAACAGCAGTGAATGCAGTTAGAGACTATCTAAAACATTTAAAAATGTGTGCATGCATCACTACAATGTTTTAACTAAAATAATCAAATAAGAAGCTTCTACAAAAAGGTAAAAATGGTTTAAAAATAGACATTAAGCTGTGATAAGATAAATAGAACAGAAATACAATATGTTAAAAGTTGCACCTCATAGAGCATGCTAGTGATTGGGTACAGGCATGAACAAATAGATTAAAAGAAAGAAACCTTGAAGTACAGCATTGGGACAAAACAAAAAGTTGATTTTGTTTACTTTTGTTTTCTTTTGCTGAGGTCTGTGCAGTTTGCAGTTCTCAAGCATGGAGCGACCTGGCCTCAAACAGAACCAGCTGTGTGACTCTTGGGAGTTGAAGGAAAGACTTGGTATGGGAGGCTTTGGGCACGTCTACCTGTACCAGCACCTTGTAAGTTCTACCATTCATTTAGTGCATCCTCGAATGTATAATCAAAACCCAGATGTGTCTTGCTTTGTTTTACTCCTTGTCTGTATTCGGAGCAGGAGACGGGAGCAAAGATTGCTTTGAAACTTTGCCGCCTGGAGCTCAATCACAGGAACAAAGACCGGTGGAGCAGAGAGATCCATATCATGAAGAAGTCAGTATCTATGTCTTATTTTTTTTATGACAAAATATTCTTTGCACAAATTAGATTTTGAATTTAGTTTTTGTGAGACCATTGTGGTATGTTTGATTTTCACAGGCTGAACCATGTAAATATTGTTCAGGCCAGAGAAGTTCCAGAAGAGCTGAGCTCCATTGCTTTAAACGATCTACCACTGTTGGCAATGGAGTACTGCTCAAGAGGAGACCTACGCAAGGTACCAAATAAGTACTTTAGAAACACTTTAAATCACTTTCTTTGAAGTTGTTGTACATAACTGACAAGTTTGCTTGTTCAGGTACTGAATAAACCGGAAAATTGTTGTGGGTTAAAGGAAAGTGAAGTCCTCTCACTGCTCAGTGACATTGGTAATGTTTTCATTATATTCAAGATCAATTAAAAATTCCTTCAATCACATGCTGATGTCCTATATGGATTTTGTTTTTCCACAAATACAGGTTCTGGTATTCAGTATCTCCATGAAAATAAGATCATTCACAGAGACCTAAAACCAGAGAACATAGTTCTACAAGAGATTGATGGAAAGGTGAGTAAATAACCCTTCACACATACCTGTAGCCTGCATAATCTGCAATTTCTTATATTTGGTATATTATGTGTTCTATGTTTTTCTATACTTTGCTGTCATTATGGACATATGTCCTCAGCTTTTCCATAAAATCATAGACCTGGGTTATGCAAAAGATCTGGATCAGGGCAGTCTCTGCACATCCTTTGTTGGAACACTTCAGTATCTGGTGAGTAAGTGTTGCATGTCTATAAATGATCTTGTAATCAGTAGTTGTTTTCAGTAAATGTCAACAGTCGTGCCCTATTATTATAAATCTTTCTGTACAAATGGCAGGCTCCAGAGCTGTTCGAGAGTATACCCTACACTGTAACTGTGGACTACTGGAGCTTTGGCACTGTGATCTTCGAATGCACATGTGGCTTTCGGCCTTTTCTGCACCACATGCAACCTGTACAGTGGTGAGCCAACAATATGTCTCTCATCTGTTTGCTGATAAACCTGCTCGTTGCAGCATTTCCAGTTTTGGTAGAAGTTAATCTGAAAGTCAGGGTAGGCTTACTTTTGCAGAATGGCATTTACAATGATGTTCTGCCCCCAAATTTAATTGCAGAATGATTCATGTAGAAGTGCAGCAAAATATGTGCTGAATCCAATTCAATCACATCATTCTCATGTAGCAAGTATTCTCATGAGTTTGCTTATGTAGCAAACTCGAGCTACTCAAGTATGGTATGAAGATGCAAGTCGTAAGGTGTCCTAAGATGCATGCACATACACACAGTACTATGAAAAGTGATAAATGAAACATGTAATCATGCAGAATTTCTATTTTTTTTCTTTGATATTTTAAAATAGCCACCTTTTGCTTTGATGGCGACCATAGTTGGATGTCTTCAGTATTATTAGAAATGTTTAAAAAAATGTTTATATGAACCCCTTCATCACAAGGCCTCTTTTTCTGCCTCCTTTCTGACATAGCATACCCAAAATAGATCAAGTATATCTTAACAACTACTAGGGCTGTATGCTATATACTAGGATTAGTGCTTCCTTGGGGTGTTCAAAGATCTTCTGTATTTCTCACATCTCCTGCTTTCTCCTGTAAAGTGGGTTCTTATCATGAAGAACCACAATTCTGATTCTGTAAATATTATGAAGATGCAGAATTTCCAAAATGATTTTATAAATATATGTCCTGTACTATACCTGGTAGATATTTAAGTAATAGTTTCATGAATCACAGCAAAATATTGGCATCAGAGTTTATTAACAATGCACGTGTTCATATGTTGAAATATATCACTATATATAAATAAAGATTCTTAACTTGGTTATGAAAAATTCTCTTTGAGTGTTACACACTCCCTTTAATCCAGAAATATTAATATAACATACAGAAATGTATGTATTGCCTCCCATTTTTTAAATATAATGGGGAAGACAAAATATCCATGTATGAGATTAGTAGTCACTACACATTGTTTCAGAACATTTTGTTCATTTGGTTTTCTTTTGTATGTATGTTCTCTATTTGGCCACATTTTTTTCCTATTTTTGTAGGACAAGTAAAGTCAAGAGCAAAGGTCCTAAAGACATCATGGCAGTTGAGGACATGAATGGAGAGGTTAGATTCTCTTCGCATCTGCCATACCCCAACAATCTCAGCAGGTGGAGACAAAGAAACACTTCTACATACTCATGTAGTCATAGTTTTCCCATTCTAAGTAACTAGTATCGATCCTGTGTGTTTGTGTGTGGTCATAGGCCGCTGTTGGAGCCAGTTGAGTCTCTTCTTCAGATGTTGTTACTTTGGGAACCTGCAATGCGGGGTGGAGGACTAGATCCTGAAACAAATAAGCCATACTGCTACACCATTATTCAAAATATTCTTAACATGAAGGTTAATCATTTGAATCTTGCTTTGGACTCATTATTACCAATATATAGAATATCTTTATATTACACTAGATGAGAGTAAACAAAGCAAATTCAACTCATTTCTTTGTCTAGATTATTCATGTGTTGGACATGACATCAGCCCAGCTGCACTCAGTGGTTTTGGGTGCTGAGGAGAGTTTACACTCCCTGCAGCTTCGTCTGGAAACACAAACTCAGGCACACATCTCCCCACTGAGTCAAGAGCTGCTTCTGGAGACTGGAATCTCCCTGGACCCACGCAGAGCGCCTGCACAGTGTCTGCCAGATGGTTTGGTATGTGACATACACACACAAGCATAAGCCAGAATATCTAATGTCAAACAGGTGCACACCTACAGTAGTTTTATATGCAGCAGATGACAACAGCACCTGTTGTGTTTCATATCTGGATATATTTTTTGGTGTGTTTAAAATATCGGATAATGCTGATTTACAATCACCCATTTTTTCTGTTTAAGTTAATTTACCCTCTTTTTTTATTTTTTATTATGATTTACTCCACTAGTCGTATTTGACTAGTGGAGGAAATTGATGTTTCCAGTATTATTATTTTTTTTTTGTTTTTTTAGTAAAAAAAACAAACAAACAAATCTAGAGATGCATCAATCCCACATTTTTTCAAACTGAATGCAAGTACTTACATTTCAGTACTTGCCAATACCGAGTACCAATATGAGTACTAATAAAGTAAATCCCATCACAGTTCACTGGTAAGGGGTGTGGACCATAATGTCAGATGTAACGACTGAGTGGTTAATTGTGTGATAAATCAAATGGGTCATACCGTGGTCACCTTCTAAATGTAACGCTAAAACTATCAGAATCTTCATAAATAAGGAGGATAAAGTAGTTTTTGGTGGATTCGAATCATCCCGTGACAAGGTAACCACATGCTCAAAATCAGCTTTTCTCGCCGAGTTAATTTCAAAGTCAGATCTGGCTATGCTGATCAGTGTGCAGCATCGGCACATCTGACCTTGTTTAAAAGGCATGCGTGAAAAGGCCTTCAGTGTTGACTTGCACACAGGTTTTTGTTTTTTATCATTGTGTGAACCCAGCTAATACCAAGTATTCACTTTTTTTTTTTAGCGTGGCTGGGATAGCTTTATAGTCTTCCTCTTTGATAAGAGCCTTACCAAGTACTCTGGACCACTAACTGCAAGGCCTCTGCCAGACAGTGTCAACTTTATAGGTGAGACATCTAACTCTATATTGAGCTTTGAAATGATGTTTTAAGCCTTACTTTTCAGTTTTTCCTGCTGTAATTTATTGTTTTTCTTTTGGCCATGAGATAAAAAGTTTACTTTATACTTTGGAAATAAGACGCTTTTTGTTAAACGCATACAAATCCTATGAATACTCTTCATGAATAAGTCATTAGATTAATTGGATCTTTATCTTATAAAATACATTGAAAATTGTGTGACCCTAATTCCAGAAAAGTTGGGATGCTGTGTAAAATGTAAATAAAACTAAATGCAGTGATTTGTAAATAACATACATCAATATTTTGTTCACAATAAATCAAAGATTAAATCAGATGGTGAAATTGGGGCATTTTGCTTAAGTTAAAAATTTGAACTCTTCTTGAACCTGATTGGAGCATTATGTCTCAAAAAGTTGGGATGGGCCAACAAAAGGCTGGAAAACTAAGCGGTACAAAAAATAGCTAGAAGAACATGTTGACACTAATTAGGTTGACAACCGGTCAGTAACATGATTAGGTATGAATATTCCATCATCTACAGTAGATTATATCAAAAGATTCAGAGAATATAGAGACATCTCTCAGTGCTAAGGATAAAGCTAAATATTGGATGCCTGTGATCTTAGGGGGTCAGCACTACATTAAAAACAGGTTTGATTCTGTCATAGAAACCACTGCATGGGCTTAGAGCAGGGGTCGGCAACTATATTTGGCCTGGGGTTCCAAATTTTTTCTGATCAACTGAATGGTGGGCCAGAAGTACCTCTTCATGAGGCAAAACCTGTTTTTTCCTACTGAACAGAATTTTTTCAGATCTATACTATTATATCTTGTTCAAAAACACAATTTAATAAAGTTATTTATTTAAAATCAATATAATTTGCTACAGACTGTTATTACTGTGTTACTGCTTTGGCTCTACACTGTGTCAGCATTATGAAACAGACAGGAAACCTGGTGATAATAAGGCTGCTGTCTTTAATCATCCACTCACACTCTGTCTTTGAAGACATACACTTCTCTGAGCCTAACTAATGTATTAATCGTTTTAAGGACATTACTGTAATGATTTGGCTATCCGTTAGTAACACAGCCTATTCTCGTGTGACATCCTGATGCTGTTGTTTTTGTGTTGAGATAACATTGTGTGAGACAAGAAGAACTTGCTCCCTTTATTCCATTTTATATATGTGTATATAAAATGGAATAAAAGCAGCAAGTTAAGGTTTAGACAACCCTCTCAACCTTAACATCTGGAAGACCAAAGAAATCCTAATTGATTTCAAGAAAGGTGAGGACCACACAGGACTCAGGCCTGAGCATCAACGGGGTGGAGGTGTAGGGTGTCAGACTTGAAGTTTTTCAGATTTTACATGTTAGAGGACAGGTACACAGAAGCATTAAAAAGTACATTAGAAATATACTTAAAAAAAAGAATTTAAAGACAAAAAAAAGCTAATGTAAAATAAGATTAAAAGCAAGACATGAATTTACAGTGCGAGGAATTAACAACCTGCAGTTCTCTGGCAGTTTGTTCCACATGTGAAGAGCATAAAAACTGAAATGCTCCATGTTTAGTTCTGACTCTGGAAAAAAGAAAGTAGACTTGACCCTGAGTTGGTTAATAACGAACCATTCTTTAACAAACAGGAAGCAGGTGTTAAGCCCTGGGGACTGGTGTTATATGATCCACTTTCTTAGTCTTAGTGAGGACTCAAGCAGCAGCATTCTGGGCTAACTGCAGCTGTCTGGTGTAAGGACAGCGTTACAGTAGTCTAGTCTACTAAAATATATGCATGGACAAGTTTTTCTAAATCCTGCTGAGACATCAGTCCAATATGTTCTTTAAGTGATAATAGGCTGACTTCACAGCCGTCTGTGTGTGTCTGCTGAAGTTCAGGTCCGAGTCCATGACTACTCCCAGATTTCTGGCTTTGTATTTGTTTTTTAACTTAGCTGTTTGAAGTTGATGCTGGCTTTAAATCTTTCTTCCTGGGCTCCAAAAACTATTATTTCCGTTTTGTCTTCATTTAACTGAAGGAAGCTCTGGCACATCCAGTCTTTAATTTGATCAATGCATCTGATTCACTGTTTGGATTGGACTATAGTCTCCTGGTGAGATGATTTTGTAAATTTGTGTCATCTGCATAGGCTTTGGCATCACTCAACCACCCTATGCAATAATACTGCTGATTGCTCTTTTGCATTCTATTATTCTGTACACTTTTTAGCTTGCACATTCGCTTTTATTATCACACAGTCGCTTGAATATATATATTTATTTATATGGCTGCTCTAACACATAGTTTGTATATTTGTACGTATGTACATTAGATATGTAGCTGTTGCTGGAGATTGCTGCTAAACAAAGTTTTGTTATATTCAACTGTACAATGACTATAAAGCTTCTATTAAATCTTGAAAGACACTTTAAATGCTGAAAAGTGTATATACAAGATTTAGAGCAACATATTCTCCCATCAAGACTACTTCTTTTCCATGGAATGCCTTATATATTTCAGCAAACAATACATAACTGCATAGTGGATCAATTACAGCAACATGACTTCATAGAAGAGTCCAGGTGCTGGACTGGCTTATCTGCAGTAAAGAACTTTTACCCATTGAAAACACTTGGAGTATTATGAAACACAAAGAGGACCCAGGGCTGTTGAACAGCTAGAATACATCAAATAAAATAAGAACAGCATTCCTCTACTAAATGTTCAATACCTGGCTTCTTTAGTTCCCAAATGTTTATGGACTGTTGTTAAAACTAGCGTGGATGCTACAGAGTGGTAAAAATGGCCCTGTTTTTTAGCTTGGTTGCTGCTGTCAATCCAAGATGAGCTAATATTTTTCATTAAACAGTAAAATGTTTCACTCTAAACATTTAATGTGATCTCTATGTTCTCTTGTGATCTAAATATTGGTTTATAAGATTTGCAAATTGTTTCCTGATTTTTATCTACATTCTATACAACATCCCAACGTTTTTTAAATTTGGAGTCGTAAAAATCCACGTTTATCCCTAAAGTTGATTTATAGGGCATACTTATAGTGAGGCGTCTAAATAATATGGCATATTGTCTGTGTTGTTCTCAGTCAGGGAGACAAAGACACAACTGCCCCTGTCTGCTCTTAGAAAGGTCTGGGGTGAAGCAGTCAGTTACATATGTGGACTGAAAGAGGATTATCTTCGCCTGTACCAGGGGCAGAGGGCTGCCATGTAAGAGCAGCAACACTCACATAAATGCACCAACTTACACAATGAAGACTTTCTTAACAAGTGCTTTTGTGTATCTGTTGTGTCTGTGTAGGCTGAGTTTGTTGCGTTACAACACCAACTTGGCGCGCTACAGGAACCTGCTTTTCTCCCAGTCACAGCAGCTCCAAGCCAAACTGGCTTTTTTTAACACCAGCATCCAGTATGATCTTGAGCAATACACCAAGCAGAGGAACAATGGTGTCTGTGAGTACATGTTAATGTCCTGATATGATGAGTATGGTAGTATTGAAGCCCCAGATGAACTTTCTGTTGTTTTTGTATGATTGAAGCATCGGAAAAAATGTTGAAGACATGGGAAGAAAATGAAAGCAAGGCTGAGGAGTTTACAAAGGTAGGACATTTGTAGAATTAATGGCAATTCATTTCAGTTTTTTAAACCAGTATTATGAGAGTTTTTTTCTGCCGTAGGTTGCTGATGTGGGGTTTCTGGATGAAGAGATAGTGGCTCTACATTCTGAAATAGTGGAGTTGCAGAGAAGCCCGTTTGCCAGGAAACAAGGGGATGTGATGGAACAGCTGTAAGTATTCATACTTAAGAAAACTGTAAGAAACTGTTCATGTACTGAAACTGTACCACTTCTCAATTTTTAAGTTTGTCTTAAACAACTCTTGATAAACTAAAGAATATATATTTGAAGAGAAGCTACGTCGATCTGTTCCCTAAGTAGGGATGACATGATTATAGATTTTCTCGGTACAATTATTGTTAAAGAAATAATCACGATTTTACGATTATCACAATTGTTTTTGAGTTATTTAGTTTGATAACTCTATACATGTGTAAAATCACAAAAGCATTCCTTAAAGGTCTTTAAGTTTTATTTATTCATATATTTTGATGCTAACATAACAAAATTATATAGAAATGAAGTAAAGTAATCAAGAAGTCCCATTCAAACTAAATCCCCTCTACTCTGTAATCATTGAATAAATACTACATATTTACTCTGGATTTTTCTCAGAGAAAACAGATGGAAAAGGCTACAAGACCCCTACCTGGACTTGTGAGGCTTCTTGACTACATTATAAAAATGGTTTTGAACTTTTCTTTTTGACCTGAAACGAGAATTTAGAAACGCAGGAAAAAAAGACATCATCTAGCTGTCCTTTAGCAGAGTAGCTGCTGTTTGAATCACACAAAAATACTGTGAACAGGGAAAATAAACAAGACCATATATCTGGAATTAAATGTTTTCTTCTACAGACCATTGCACACTGACTACATGTTGTGCTGGAAACCCTAACCCGCGTCATACATAAATACAGAATTGCAAATAACACGATAACATTTAATTTCACTGTTAAGTTAGATAAAAATTAGTGTTATTTCATCCAACTACGGAGAATATACCTTTAATTTATCATAAAAAGCTGGTGGTTAACTTGCAGGTGGTGAAACGTATCCGAGGTGTTTCCTCCTTTCTCTGTAACTTTTCATGTCATGCTTTATAAGCTTGTGAGCCGTCCTCCACAATGACACCTCAGTAATTTTTTCTTCTATAACCAAATAAACCCAAAATCAGACAAGGGTTAATACGTTTTTTGGAGGGAATTACTTTTCCTCTCTTATACTGTCCTACTGTGACCCACTCTTCTGCAACACACATGGAACCAAAACAAAGCAACACAAGCAGCAACACGTGGATGTGGTTTAAATTTGTTTTTGTTCTGCGTGGAAGTTGCACTGATATGCC
>JAOXYM010000017.1:12908780-12920188 GCA_028567055.1 Leptatherina wallacei
ATAGATAGATAGATAGATAGATAGATAGATAGATAGATAGATAGATAGATAGATAGATAGATAGATACTTTATTCATACATATTTATTTACTAAATTCATATTGTCTGTCTGTCTGTCTGTCTGTCTGTCTATCTATCTGTGCAGTCTGATTGTAAATATGTCAAGTAACATCATTTTGCATTGTCATTTAAAATTTTTGGTGGACTCTGGCACAACAAATGTGTATGGTTGTGCATGTGCACGGCTTGGGTGGAGATTTGTTTTAAAACAGTCCCACAATGGCAGGGGGAGCCCAGGAAGTGGAAGTTTATTAAATTCTCTTGGGATGTTTAAAATATAAGTGACTGCTTAAAGGACTGCAGCAAATTTAGGAGTGGAAGGCACTTTGGACACTTATCATTGATGTCAACAGAAGTGGCCAAAGGGACAGCTGGCTCTGCAGACCTGAAGAGCACACTCAGCAGTTCTGCATATAACAGTGTTGCAAGTGACCTCAAGGTGAGTTCATTTCCCAGAGTGATTTGAGGAGTTATAATTTCCTGCCTTGCCTTAATTCTACATGGTTCTATTTTCTCCTTCTCATTTATTTTATTTTTTCTATCAAAAACATTAAGATATACACCTGCGTGTTGTCTTTTTTGTCTCAGCTATCCAGTCCAGTTTAACTGATCTTTGTCAGGAGAGAAATAATGATAGATAAATGAATATTGAGCTTGATAAAGATCCACTCCCCTGGTTTAATTAACTTTGAAAGTGCTGCAATATTTCACCGCACATTAACACCCGTCACTGGTGTCGCATCAGTGACATAGAGGATTATCTAAATTGGCTAATACACAAGGGAAACAGGAATTTGATCAAGCATCCAAGTTATTGCGTGTTCCGTTACATCCCTTTTGAAAGAACAATTTGTCAAAAAAGTTCAGCATCACAAACTCACCTCCAAAATTACACACAGTGACACTCCTTTAGATATGTAACAAAAATCTTTCAGGACCTGTCTGCAAGAATTTAATATAGTTTTTATTATTATTATTATTATTATTATTATTATTATTATTATTATTATGTGTTTAGATAATGAAATTGATTAATTTATCTTTAAATACCAAAAGATGTGGTCAGAATTGGAATAATTCTTAAATGATTAAATCGTTAACAAATTGGATTATTAAAAGATCTTGATTATCAAAAATGGCTGATGATTGTCTTGCCTGTTGAGGAGGTTCCAGTTACTGAGCTTCTGCTGCGTAGAGTTTGCAGGAACATAGTTGTGCAGGTCAACAAGCTTTGGGAAGAAATGTTTTACAACCTCAGCAGCCATCACTGCAGAGTGCCCAGCATGGAGACACGGTCAGTTCACAAGTAAGCAAATACACAGACAGATATTTGAGCTGATAAACTACTTAAACAGGAAAATAGGATAATTGTAGATTTAGAAATGCGTGACAAATGAATGTGAGATCATATTACTCCTGTTTGGTTGCAACTCCCTGCGGACTGTGAACGTAAGCAAATGCTTATTGCGCTACCTCCATCGCTGAAGTCTCTTGTAATGTTTCTTTTGGGCCTGGACAGAGGTATTTTGTCTATCCACGCGAACAAACTCTGCAGTTCCTCATCGGTAAGTTCCCGATCCATTATTCTTAAGGGTACATCTGTTTCTGAACAGTTTATAAAGATTCAAACTGTTAGCTTTTTAGCTTCCTTCGATCGCTAGTTGTTTCTGGCGTTGCTAGGCAACGGATGGTACACAGAATATGAAGTGTGAATGAAAAAAAGAGACAAAGCACCCATACATGGGACGATTCATGTTTATTTTAAGCTGGACTTTAAATTTAAGCATAAAACGCAAGTTTAAATAATCTGCATAAATCAAAGCTGTATCCTCTCATTGATCTCTTTAAGAGTTACAATCTATGTCACAACCTCAAGCAATCATAGTTAAGAAAAAAAATCTTAAAAATACGTCCATTTGAAAAGAATAAAACATAATAAAATCAAATTATAAAGTGGTCATGCTAGTGCCATGGGGAGATTACTGAATGGCAAAGGCAAACCACTGGGACCCTGACATATTGTACAATGTATCCCTGGAAGAGACACAAAGAATGAAGATGAGATACAAAATAGCCTACCACAGAGACTCAAAATTAACAATAAATGACCAAAGACTGTAAATAAAGTAAATAATCACAAACAGACATAAGAATTTTGTAAAGAGAACTGCAATGAGACATATAACAACCATATGTACCACGACCATAAAGAGACACAAACTGGCTACGAATTGATCCAAAATTGCCATAAATTGGACAAATAAATGCAATACAGAACTAACAAAGGCACACAGCAGATTTTGGGACAGAAAATAACCACAGATTTTGAAAAGAAGAAGACTAAACTGCTACAGAAAAGAGTAAATTTCGATTTAAAAAGTCAAAAAAAAAACTTAAATATAAGATTATGCAAAATATGTGTGACAACAACAGTAGTATCTGCAATAGTTTATGGCTGTTGTATGTCTCTTTCAGTCTGAGAATTTTGCTCCTCAGTAGAACATTAAAGACACTTACATGTTTGTGCATAAGGATGCATATTACAATCTGTCCAGTGTTGAACCAACATTTTAAAATCCCTTTTTATTATCATTATTATTATTCTAAAGGGCGGTACCAAAATCATTCAGTTGCAGTTAAATCAGTTGCACCTTTGACTATGTTAACACTATTAATATCTTGTCATTTAGATCATTCTACAGAAATAGTGCCAGCATGGACTGTGAGAACATTGTAATTAAGTTCCCTGTATACCAGACCATGTTAATATCCAGGTTTCTGGTTATGTGCGTATCCAGTTGTATTTAATTTTCTTATCATCTTGGCCACTATGATCTTGAACAGCAGGACATGTTTAGAAACATGGATACTGTGCAATCCTGGTTTCTCCCAGAGTATATCCAGGTTCCTGTGTGAGGGATAAGATGTGCAACACATAACTAGGATACTTAAAAAAAAAAATCCAGTCATAGCCAGGATATTGATGCAGATGTAAACAGAAACATAGATAGTGCAAATGATTTATAAAGAGATCACAAATCCCAGGATCAGGGCATTGAAGCATTTCCCTTAAAAATTGTAATAAAAATAATCTTGGCAGGAGAGCCATTTGTCATTGATAAAGAACTCAAACGAAGTCTGCTGAACATGGCTTCAGGTTTGTATCAATATAATGAAGGCTGGCAGTAGCAGGACACAGACAATGGTAATCCACAGGGAGACCATAATTAACGGAAAAGCTCTGTCCGTTAATCTTGCTGACCCTTCAGTGGATCCTGTTTCCCCTTTAAAACAGACAGTCGTCTTCAAAGACAATCTTGGTCCTTCAAGGTGGGTAAAAAAAACAACATCGTCTGCCAGAGAAGCTCAGTGTTTACGCCAGGGTGAATTATTTCCTCTGTCATCTTGGCCTACTGGGGGGCATCATGGCAGATTTCCGTCCAAGCTATAAAAAATAAAGATTGTTAGCACACATACTTTGGATGAGCTGATCATTTGTTTCCCAAACAAGCCCTTTATGTGTTTTGAGTCTCAGCTTTTCAGTCATGAGAATTTCTGTGCCTGCTAACTCACCAACAGTGGGCAACTGCTTGCTCATTATACTGTTATGTTGGGACTAAGCCAAAAACCACAAACATCTTTATAAACTAACTGCTTTTAATAGGATTTAAGAATGTCTAAATACCAACTGCTGCGATGTGTGAGAGTTGTAAATTCTGGTTCACTCTGTCTGCTTGTCTGAATACATACCAGCTGAGTGTGTGGCAGTGAGGACAGGACTGCAGAGGGTTTTGGCTTCACTGGAGGCATCGGAGGCTTTGGCTTCATGATCTTTCAGAGAAGGAATATTCATATTTCAAGCAAGAAGTAAAGGCAAGTACACTCAAATGTATAAATGCAAACATGAGCATTAAATATCACTTACTGGTTTTGTTGTAAGGGGTGGAAGAGGTCTTGATGGGGGTAGAGGTTTTGTCTGACAAAGAGAGAAAAAAAATATATAATTTAAACATCATTTTAGAATAACAAACTATTAGTTTTCTTGAACAGAAATGTTGTTAATCCATTGTAATTTTACCTCAATATAAATTGGCAACCTTGACGCAACTGATGGCTTCATAAATGGACTTGTAACCTAAATAAGATATATTTATTTAGTGGTTGAAAAACAAGATATGTAAATTGTGTTACATTTAATTACAGGTAAAACAGGAGTTCATAGTACCTGGGGAATCTTTGATGACTGATCTACCACTGGCACTTTCCTGGGTGGCTGTAAGGACAGAAAACAGGATGTGCAGAAAAAGCTTTATTATTCTTTTTTAATTTGAATATTAAGTTTAATTTCTATTCTGCTTTGTTTATGATTACGATTATTTCTAACTGGTTTTCAGTGTGTGTTTGGGGACATCTCAACTGGCACATTAGCTGTCTTCGCCTTTAAATTCGAGACAGTTTCCACAAATGGAAATATGTCTGATGCAGAGGAAATATAGTGAAGCTAACACATGTAGTGTCAGTGTACTGAAGCTGAAACAGAAGCTCACCTCTGGAGCTGCTCTGCATGGCTTCGGTGCTCCAGTCTTTGGTTTGTTAGTAGCAGAGGAGAGAGGTTTACAGGCCTGACTGGCTGATGACTCCAAAAATTTAGGCTGGCTGATGTGTGCGGATCTGAGTTGAGGACTGCCTCGTGGACTACTAGACCTAAACAATGGGTTTGATTGTCCTGAGGTAGCTGGAAGGCATCTGAAAAGAAATGCACACAGGAACTTAGATAAAAGATGCACAATAAGATGACGCTTGCTTGTATCGCTTGATGTAAATTGTAATTTAATAAAATCTAAAATAAAGAAGCTAATTGTTTCCACACCTCTTTGTAGGTTGTTTTTTTCTGATGCAACACGTGAGACTCCCAATAACCAGGACCAACAGCAGAAGCAAGCCAACCACCGGTAACACAATGTACACAACCAGGCTGGACTCTAAACAGACACATATACACAACAGATTATATTGATGCACTTTTATTCCTTAAGGATGAGAAATAACATACGTCCCTGCTCAGGAAGCAAAATTCACTGTAACATCATTATTGCATTTGTACTGGCTAATACGGAAATTCCATTCAATCAGTATTTATTTTTGCTCATCAGAACAAACAACAGTTGTTTTAGAGTCTGTGAGAAGTATCAAATCTTGCTGGGAAACAGGGTCATGCATAAATCATGGTTTTTAAAAAGGCCAAGCACATAAAGAGGCAAATACACAGAATTGTCTGTGTTTACATGTGTGTGTGCTTACAGAAAACAACAACAACGAAAATCACCTTCAGTAATCTTTGATTGCTGCACGTCACAGAAAGGAGGAGCCCAGCCAGGATCGCAGTGACACTTACTCTCATGATTGCATACCTATCAAAAATCTCACAGTTAGTGAAGTTGTAACGCCTCCCTCCACAGCACTCTGGTGTTTTCAAATTTGTAATTTTTTAACTCACAACACAAGTTCTCACCCCATGGTTGCTGCATTTGGATGAACAGTCATTTGTTCCGTATGCTTTTATGTTTTTGATGTCTTCACATTGTTGACCGTTGCATACCTGTTAGATAAAGACATTACAAAGATATTGACCCCCTGTAATGTATGATGGTTTTATTTATGCTGTCAGAAAAGGTTTTTCTAACCATATTGTTGCCACACTTGGTGCCAGTAGGCACCATGCCCAGGTCTGCAGGGAAGTTGTCTTCAGGGTTCATGGTTGCCTCATTGCATATTACCCCATTTCCTACTTTGTGAAAGGACTTTTTGGATGTCACTGGAAACTCCCATCCTCCGGAACAGAGAAGTGTTCCACAGGATTGGTCTCTGTAACCAAAAACGACATGCAATCATTTAAAATGAACAGCCACACCTCGCAGTAGTAATGCTCAACCATTAGCACTCTTGTGGCTTTGATTGCATACCGGCTTAAGCATCTCTGGCTGAATGATGTCTTTCTGCAGCCTCCATACAGACTGAAACAAACATCTGGCGCTACATCGGCATCTAAACAGGATCATGACAAAGAAGGTGGGATAATGACACTTGATGTATCAGAATGAATGCACATATAAACCAAATTATCGCTCATAGGTGTTTTACCTGGACCCCAAAGTCTCTTGCAGTGATCTTGCCTTGATGGACACCGCCCATTGTAGCAGTATCCTTTTCCTCGGTTGCACGAAAGGCCATTTTGGGTGAATGCATCAGTTGGACAGGCTGCAGAGAAGCCAGTACAATAATCTGCTAGGTCGCAGTCTCCTGCTTTTGGTCGGCAGATGCTGCCTGTCGGTTTCAGCTGCAGAGTGCAAAGAACCACAGATGGTAATGTACAAACTGCTGAAATTCATCCACTGATACATGACCAGCCAGACGACACAGTCAGACTGTGTCTAGATATGTTATAGCATCATTACCATCAATGTAACTCACTCATCTAATAAGCACTAGACACAGTGGGTAGTACTTACTTGGCAGTTGTGGCAGCACTCTCCTTCTGCACACTGCGCTCCTGCATTCAACTTGCATGTGGTGGCATTGCAGCAGGGATTCTTGCACTCCTGTGAAGCAGAATATTACAAATCAGTTTCCTCTGTGGCATTTAATCATAATATATGCATTCTTTTTTAAAGGCAGCATGCACAAACCTCCACCGTGCCACAGTCACAGTCCTCTCCAGGCTCTAAAAAGGCATTTCCACACACTGGCCCCCCAATGATGCGATTACTGGAGGGAGTATCCAGCAAACAGGCAGGGTTGACCTCTTCCAAAAACTTGCTGAGCTGTAGCTGACTGCAGCTGCTGAACAGTTCGGGATACACAATACTAGAAGGAGATGTAGCAGGAACAAAAAAAGGAAAAAGTATTATAGTTTCTTGTCTTATAGATTCCAGAATTGTGGATATGGTGAAATGTAATTGCAGGTGGAAACTTCTCTTACCCAATACTATCAGCCATGATACAAGTTTTCTTTAATCGAAACGAACCACAGACACAGTTTTCAGTATCATGGGACAAGCCTAGGTTGTGACCCATCTCATGGGCAATAGTGGAGGCCACTCCAATCGGGTTGTTGTTATGGTCCTGTGTGCGTCAAAGATATATGGTTGAGTGCAATTCACAGCACACAATTCCCTTTCATTACGTGTTAGTTTCTCCATTTTAAATCTGTTAATATGAAATACCTCATTGACAGCACCAGACTTCGAGGTGCACATTGCATTGGTGTTTGCTAAGCCGACAGTGGAGCCATCAAAATCCACACCTCTGAACAGAGGGGAGGCAAAATGTTTAGACATTGGCTCTGACAACTTAAACATCCTCTTTTTTTTTCGTGCAGGGTGAAAGAGGAAAATCTTACGTAATGAACTGTGCGTTGTCATGTTTGGTCTTCGGCACCAGGTACCGCTGACGCCACTCAAGGAAGCGAACCAGGGTGTTGTCAGGGTTGGTGCTGACCTGTATCTGATCTTTGTATGACCAGATTTCCAGACCGACGAGCATCACACGAATACCCACAGGGCGATACAGCTGTAATAGCACAGAGTATAAAAGTTACAAATACTAAACAGTTAAAATCTGTATTTCTGAATGTGTGTGTGAAATAATGCTACAAGCAACATATTCAGCAGGAAGCCGCTGTTGGGAATACTGCATTCTGGTGTTTCTTTCATGTTAATCGTATGCAAAGAGGGATGTGTGAAAATGTTCAGCTTAGGTGTGAAAATTACTTGTAAAGTTAGACTTCACAATGAGAGAACTTTTCCTTCCTTTTAGTGGTCAGATTCTAGGTAGTAAACAATAGAATATGCTGCATGGCTTAATTTCTGTGTGACAGGATGACAGGATACAGAGAAACAAACATACCTTGTCGACGTGGTTTGCTACTTCTAGCACTCTGGCCTGTACTTTCTTCTCACTGCCAAACTTCTTATACTAGAAGAAATTATTATTCAAATTAGTATTACAATAAAAACCTCAAACACAAAACTGTTATTCCTCCGCTATTTCTTTCGGATAAGCTACATTTATAGGTTCAATGGAAAAAAATCAAATTGGGAATCAAACCTCTGTGTTGTCCACCACCACAACCAGCTCCACTGTCCTGGGTTTTCCTGATTGAGCTTTGATCTGGGCTCTGCTTTTCTGAGTAACACAGAGGGCAGAGTCTCATCAGTAATAATCACATTTCTATATGAATCTGTGTATGTGCAGTTATTGGATGTAAAATAACAATAACCAAGCGTGTTTTTATTTAAAGTTTCAGTATGTGATTGTATCTTACTGAGGATCAGTCGGGTTTTCTTTTGTTTCCCCAGCTATGTTTTTTTCCAGTTTTTACTTGTTATACATTTCCTTGTGGACTTTGTGTCAATTATAGTTTTGTTCACTAAATCTAATTTTTGTCTTTTTTTTATTTTGTTCTCTTTAAAACTGTAATACAGGTGCTTTTGTACACTTTGAAAATATTTTGTACATCTTTTGTCATTTATTTCAATTTGGTCAATTTTTTTTTCTTTTTGATATTTCTTCATCTTTATGTACTAGCTATATGCCCTTATTTACATTTTGTATCTACTAATATTTTCCTGTGTGTTTTTGTGTGTGTAGGTGGATCTTAAATAAGCAATACTGTTCTCCTACTTTTATATTTTTTTTACTTACGTATTTCTTTCTTTTTAATTTAGGCTTCCCTTTATGTCACATAGCTTTTTGCACCTTTCTGTAATTTTTTTATGCTCATTTTGCACCTGTATTGTGTCTCATTTAGCCTTTTTGGAATTATATTACACTTCTGAAAGTCTATTTTATTGTAATTAATAATCTTCCTGATTTGTTTTTGATTTTTCCCTTTATTTGTACGTTTTTCTCTTTTTTACTCTGTTAATAAATTTAATTGAACATTTATCTGACATAGTTTTGTCCATTTTAAGTCATTTTCATTTCTTTCTTTTTTCTAAAGATTATTTGTTCACAGACACATTTTATTGATATTGATACAAAACTGTGAAATGGAAAAATCAACAGCCACAATTGATTGTGTGGGTTTTTTTTAAGTCATCTGTATGAATAAGATGTAAAGCTGAAGAACAAAACTTTAAAGGTGTAAGTCCAAACAGTCCATGAATGCATCCATGCTGTGTCTTTACCAGACTGCTGAACTGGAACAGTCCAGACGAACGAGCTCCATGATCATAGAAAGTGGTTGTGTTTCCATGGGAACAGGAGCTCCGCTTCCTCCTCAGGTGTTTGTAGTTGTAAACAGCATGAAGACCCTCAACACTGAGAGCTTCAGAACTTGTTCTACCATCCTGGTGTCCTGACTCATTACCGGGCAGAGGTTCAATGAGGTACATCTGATTTTGAAGGGTTACAAACCCCCTGAAGAGCAGAAAAAGAATTTAACAGCATATCCGACTGGTCAAAGATCAACAGATCAAAATCAATCGGATCAAATAACATGATTATCTTAGTTAGCTTTTACTTTCCAACTTATAAACCTTTTTGCTATTGGCTTTCTGGTACAGAGCTGAAGCAGAAGAGCTGAACTGCCCCTTGGATTGGACAAAGTGATCATGTGTCACAGCAAAGGTTCCATATAATAACAGGTTTAATTATATTTCAAACTTCTTTCAGGAAAGCGGTCACCATTCTTTGAATTAAAACTATTGAGGAGATTGCAGCCACTTTACTTACTTCATTCCTGTGCACAGTCCAATGCTGGCAGAGGAGTCCTCCACTCCAACAATGTGTCCATGGTAGTAACAGTGAACCTGGAAAGAAATCCATTATTTGTGAAAGAAACAAAATATACATTTAACTATCTGTGGTTTAATAACACCTGAAGTACAACAAGTGTTTTGGTCTGAGGAAATGAAGAATGTAATCTCTTATGTCAATTCCTCTTCCGCATAAAAATTACCCCATGTCCCATCTTGTAATGAGGAACTTTGTAGTTAAGAAACTCATGTTGATCATCTGATATTTTGCAATAAGCAGGATATACAAGCATGATGACAGTAATTAGCTGGAATTGGTGGTGAAACATGAATTATTTCCCATGTAACAATCAGTGTGGGGCAAATTTCAAGATAGACCTGCTCAATGGAGAATCTAGATTTTATAAAACTCTTTGTTATATCCACATTTATAGCTGTGACTTCGATTCTGGGAAATAATCAAAGTGATGTTTTACAAAACTGTTCCAACTTAAATATTACAAAGTCACCAAAACTAGGATAAACTTGTCGGTGCAGGATGTTCAATCAGTCAGTAGGAATGATATTTAGTTGGTGTTGTAAAGATAATATTAAACTTAATGTGAATCCAGTGTGATCCATTTTAAGCCTATGAAGCCAAATGATCGATGATACAGTCTCTGAGATATTTTGCATCATTTTATTGTAAAAACTTTGCTAACAATCCTGAAGTATACAATATGATACTTGTCTTCATGCCCCCCTAATGGGTACCAGGAAACACAAGACTACACTACAAAGGTAATAAATGGTAGATATACCAAAGAATTTTTTTTTAAATATTTTTCCAGATTTTGTTAAAGGGCCAAATAAAGACTTCCGTTTTTTTTATTATTGATTTTTCTCCCCAATTTTTCTTGGGTTGGGCTTTAAAGGGTTAATTATATGGTCCCTAATTGTCCTCTTAAAATTACTAAAGCACTATTAATAACCAGTGGATATGTGCTAGACACAGTTAATGTAAATGGAATGATGAAACACTACATACCCCAAGATCTGGAGCAGTTGAAACCTCGGAGCCGTTATCAGAATAGTATGTAACAGTGAAGTTGTCTCCAACAAGATTTCTGAAAGGACAACAGTTTGTGTATCAGTAATACTAACAGTACATAATTTATATTCACCCTTCTCATAAAGACAAGAATGAAAGTTTTCTCACTTGTTCTTCTCCAGATGAAGAGTGTAATTTTTCCCTGTAATGCTCATAGAATAATCAAGTACATCTGGGTATTTCTGTTGACAAACACAGGGAGAGCAAGAAGATATTTTTATGCATTCTTCAAAGGTTCAAACATTTTAAAGTTGATTTAAAAATTTGTTTTATAGAGTATGTGTTACCTCGTGTGTCACAGCATCACTGATAAGAGACAGGGTATTCAACCTCTGAGGTATTGCTGTTTGGTACTTTATCACATGAGGAAGAGTCTTCACATTGGCCGCAATTATTCCTGCAAGTATCAGGGATGGTTTTATCAGAGCGAAAGAAAGAAAGAAAGAAAGAAAGAAAGAAAGAAAGAAAGAAAGAAAGAAAGAAAGAAAGAAAGAAAGAAA
>JAOXYM010000017.1:12921836-12932077 GCA_028567055.1 Leptatherina wallacei
TTGGATCAGTACTTTTTACTTTTACTCAAGTTGTTTTTTTACATAGGTATTTTACTTCTACTCAAGTAAGAAATCTGTGTACTTTTGCCATCTCTGCTACTAACACAACTACTAACGGTAACACGCGCGTGACTTCTGTTGACAGGACGGAGACGTTCAAAGACACATGTATCTGCAAGACCTCTACATCTCAGAGACGGAAGACAGGCCAGCGCTGAGGTATGGCAGTCGTGCTCCTGCGATATTGAAATTGTTTGTCGTTAAAAGCTAAAAAAAACAAAAACTTTTGTATTTAAAGATAATAAATGTAAAGAGAAAATAATCAACTTTAGCCAGACATTAGTTTTCCTCCGCAACAGCTGAGGATTTTTCCTCTTTGGTCATACCTGGTTGTAATTTCAGGAATGATCAGGTTGTCACTTACAGTCCTTCTCCTCTTGTCTTGTCTCAGTGTGTCACAGTTTGCCTGTCACATCTTTGACTGCAGCGCAGTCTTCAGTACATTGGAGGAGTATGAGCACCACTACAACTCCCTGCACAGGCACGTGTGCTGCTCCTGCCGTCGCTCCCTGCCAGGCGCCCGGCTTCTTGACATTCACATTCAGGAGTGGCACGACTCTCTCTTCACTATCCTTTCCCAAAAACAAGACATGGTGAGTCGATGTGTTTCACCCTCTTAAACAACTAATAAAGAAGCTGAACAAGTAGACAATAATGTTAAACATTATTTGAGGCCAAAAAATTAATTATTGCCTTTGAATAAATAAGTAAGTAGGCCTACGTTTCCTTGCATTTTTCAGTACCAGTGTTTGGTGGAAGGCTGTGGACAGAAGTTCAGAACTAGTAAACAAAGGAAAGACCACTTAATAAGAATTCACAAGTATCCTCCAGACTTCAGATTTGACAAAAACAAAAAGGATAAAAGGTAGGACTTTGTATGTCAGTGGTTCCCAAACTGGGGGGTGGGCCCAGACTTATAATGGGGGCAGCAAGGCTCATCAAAAGCTCAACTCACCTAAAGTAGTTTGCAGTTTCCTGGTTTAAAACACTTCACACTAAAGCAGAGGATTTGATCATCCCTTCTGCCACTGACATGGCTTTAACTATAGTTAACGAAGTAGCAGCCAGGGGGGTGCTTGACTTTATTGTTGTCGATGAAAAGGAAACCCTGCAGAAAAAGTTTGGGAACCACTTTTAAATGTTGTATTTTGTCCACTAGATGGCAGCAAAACATGAGACTGCATGCTGTTGCTCCTCATTAGGTGATGGCTGTGTTCAAGAGGAGTGGTGCTTTTGAATCTTGCTGACACTCTCATAGAGTTAAAGTCATGATTCAGTTTTTTTCTTGAGTAATGCTTGTGTTATCAGAAAACCATTTAGCTTTGCTAACCCCTCTGTAAGAGGTGTATTTTTTTTCACATTACAGCTTCTAATACAGTACACCTTTTATATTTCCTTTAATGTATGAGTATTTTAAAAGTAATATTACTGTTAACAGAACCAGAGAAATGAAGAGACAGCTGCTGAAGGACGCATCCATGGAGGTAGTTGATGATGTGTGTGAGTCTGAGGGTGTGTGTGAGGTTATGTGCAACGTGCTGTCTGGCCAACCAGAGCAAGAGGAAGCCATGGAAACCCATGTGTCTGTGGAAGAAGCTGCACATACCGAGGACATTTCTGTCACAGCTCTGGGTTCAGATACAAAAACAGCACCACTGAAACCACAATATTCCTACAGGTTAGTGTTTCAAAAGATTTGTTAGAAAGCTTTGTGTTTGTCTGGTCCTCTATAGATACATTTTGTGCTATTATCTAGTTAAGTCTGGTTCAGCAAATGATCATTTTGTCATTTACATGGATTAATATATAATTAAACTATCTGGGGCAATGTTATCTAAAACATTTACTACAGCCCCCCCCCCCAAATTTAATTGATAAACAATCTGATTTAAAGTGTTTGTGTTCTTTTTCTGCAGGGTTCCTACAACTGTGTGCTTTGGTCACGGTTCAGTCCGAGGCTTCAGAGGACAACGGGGCAGGAGGAAATGAAAGATCGCAAATGAGTTTTGTGTTAACTTTTCTTTAAGAGAACAACTTTCTGCCCTTTTTCCAACATGATGTATTTGAGTTTATATGTGCAATTAAAGTGTTATTTGCAAAACAAATTGTAGTCATTTGTTCAGGCGCTGATATTCTCACTGATGCTCTGTTTTTGGTCATGCTTCTCTTTTCTGTGGTGATGTCCTACTGTGAGCAGACAGGACCATCTGTACTGATAAAAGTTGGTTTGAAAGCATACAACAGCTAAGATGTTGTTGACATATCAGTAGAAAATTTAACAGAAGTATGCAGTCTAGCTTAAGACTGCAATATGTAAGTAAGGAAGCAGAGAAAAATGAAAGGAATGTCAGACTTGCATAATAGACTTTAATAATCTTACAAAACATGTTTTCACCCTTGAAATATAAAATACACTGTACATTAAGGACTGATGAGTATGTCAGCCATGTTTAGCACTTTAAATGAATGGGGGAAAAAATAGCCAAGGTTTTATTTACATTTAGTATCAAAACTAAATGATCTTGACAACCTTTGACTGTGCAAAAACATTCCTTTTTGAAGGCAAAGAACAAAACAGACATCTTGTGAAATGCAGATATTCATGGTGGAAACAGTTTCACATGTGGTTGTTAATTCACTTCTAAAGATCATGTGGTTTATAGTTAAGTCAAGGTGCAGCACTGAAGAGCCAAAGCAGGTAAACATACTTTGGAGGATAAAAGTTGTAAAACGTATCAGTTTTCATCAAAACAGCAAAGGCGCATGTAAGCTCTTATTAACCCCTCCCATGAAGATTGGGTGGTAGAAGTGCACGTGTGAGCTATTTTAAGTTATCCATACATGGTGCTTGAAGTTTATCTATATTTGAGAATTACTTGTCCACATAGGAAGCTCTGTGTCATTAAAACTTGTTTGGTAACTTTACTTCTTTAGAATATAAAAAACAAAACATGAGCTGTATTAGTAATCAAATACTAAGCATAACAGATTTTTACAAAACGTTCAGAGCTTTAGACTGTTAAGGTCTTCTCAGTGATTGAAGGATGACTGATTTTTTTTCTCGGTTTTTCTTACAATCCACTTCTCCCATTAAAAAATTGGAAATACATCTGACATCTGTGTCATGTATTTAAAAAAAATAGTCTGAAGAACAATGGAGCTCAATCAAGCTATTAAGAGACATACTTGTTTGATGGATCAATTTCACATCATTTGTTAAATATAAGAAAAAAGTAGAAAATTCAATTATCCTTCAATGTTCTTATACCATCTGAACAGTCCTTTAAACACTTGCTATGCATCTTGATTGAGAACTTTTTTAAAAAAGGGATAAGAAATGGCATGGTTATTTTAATCACTGCAGTGAGTTATTGCTCTTAGTCCGAAACTACAGGCCTTTAAATAATCATGGCATCTTCTGTTGCAACAGTAAAATTAATGGGCATCTAAGAGAACCTCCGTTGGGAGAGAAACGCTAAGAAGTCTAACAATCTAATGGGAAAATTAGCTGCATGAAGGTTTTACTGGATGTTAATAATTACCACAACGTAAAATTTAACAAAAAAATTCCTGAAAATTTGAAACTTCTCAGTCGTATTAAAAATGTTTTCCTTACCTCCGTTCCTCCAATTAATGACTGTTTTAATATAGATTGATCTGTCAAAATATTTGTGTAAAAAGAAAGAAAAAAAGTTGCACCTTTAGATCTTCCACTATAAGAAAAAAAAGTTTCATGTATAAAAAAGAAATTTAAAAACGATTCACATGATGGACTTTTTTTTCAGTCTTGGCTGTATCAAGGCATTTTTAAAGGCAGTAGGCTACTCCAAACCAATCAAGCAGTTTAAAGTTTATGAAAATTAAGAAAAGTAGTACATCCCATAAGGTCCGCTGAAAAGTCCTGGTACGGGTAAGGCAGGCCGTGGTCCGTTCAGGGCCCCGTACAGGGACGGTGCGCCCAAAGGTGCGCTCAAGGGGAAGGGGAAGGCGAAGGCCGGGAGCAGCGGCTTTGTGGCCAGCTTTAGCTTCTCCAGCTCGGCCTCCTGCAGTCTCTTGGCTTTGGCCCGGCGGTTCTGAAACCAGATCTTGACCTGGGTCTCTGTGAGATTTAGTGAGCTGGAGAACTCCGCTCTTTCCGCGATGGAGAGGTACTGTTTCTGACGGAACTTCCTCTCCAGAGAAAGCAGCTGAGAGGTTGTAAAGGGAGTTCTGGGTTTCCTGTTGTTCTTGTGTTTCCGTAGATTGCATGCAGCCGGGCTAGGAAGTCCTGGAAGTGGATTTAGAAAGTCACATCATTTTGTAGTTTGATCTTTGGATTGTACAAACACAATACAATTTTAGATGTCCAACAGTGTCCCATAGGCTATTTATGGTATGACGTCTTTAACCAAGGCTTCGCAACCTCATTGCAAAACTAAACCCCCCTATCACCTGTAGATTTATTGATTAGAGGATGAGACAATGATAAATGACTTGCCACGTTAATTTCTCTCACGAGTGGTAATGCGGCTCCTCTAAAATATTAATAAACTATTTCAGACAAACACCAGCAAAGTTTTAAAAAAGCTTCTTTAAAATGTCCAAAACCACATAGACTAGGAAATGGGTCACCCCCTCCACACACAGACACACACACACATAAACAAAGAAAGTTTCCTTCTCTTACTTGTAGGTGATGCACAAGGACCCTGAAACCAATCTCTTGTCTCCTTGTCGCTGATGTCCACCGACTCCGTTTTGGACCGATAAACTCCCTCCGGTGATGCACACTCAGTCTCCTCCGTCCGGACGCACCCTGGGCCAGGCTCGGGGGACTGGAGGCTCGTACAAGGAGGGGCCCTGTCCGATATCAGGGATTCCACACTGAAAGGTAATTCTAATCTTTTGGTTTTACTTTTCCTAACAAATGACAGGTCCAGCTCATCAATTCCAACTCGACCAGCATCCCTTTCCTCTGGAGATGTCTCCCCAAGAGCAGCCGAGGGCGGTGATCCCTGCGCAGGATTCATTACGCACGACTGCGGTGCCATGCAACCAATATGTCTGCTGCTTTCGTCGTTACTGTTTATAACTTACGTGTGTTCACCAGAAGAGTTGGAGTGTTTTCGCTGAGATTCCTCCACTGGTGCGTATTGCTTGGTAAACTTCAGGTTTAACGCACGGAGTTGCTTCTCCTTCAGTCAAGTGCCACAAGTTACTCTGTCATCTCGCCGCCTGCCTATCAGATTTTAGATGCCTTCACGTGACTCGGTTTAAGCGATTTCTCATAGGCCAGAGTCTAGAAACCAAAGATGTGGTTGATTTCGTGCTCTTGGGTTTTTTGACAGATGTAAACCTTCTCATCAGTGTCAGCGCAGTCATGTTATGTACAGTAGGTCAAAGACCAAACATTCAAATATCTTACAGAAACTTTTTACTCCCTTTACTTAATCACTGAAATGTAACTATAAAGCAGCATTAATCGATTTTTATTAGCAATGGATAAAAAAAAAAGATGAGAAAGTTTTTTTTAAGCTGTTAGAAGCCATATAGCTTAATACCAAAAAATTAGTGATCAAAAAAGATTTGGTACATACGTGGACACAAAATGATTCAAAGTACCTGCTAAAATGTTGCTTTGTGTCTTCTGAGCTTGTAGACAAGCAGTGTTTTGCTTTCAAATGCATGTTGTCTGTAGCCTATATCATTTTTTCAAAGCTGCAGTCAGTAAAAACAGACCTAAAACTAAAACACAAAGTATGTCATAGAAATCTCACTTTCACTCATTTATAATTAATAATATAATTTATAATTCTGGCTATCTCAGACACAGGAGCATTGAAAAATATTACTGTAGGCTGTTAAAAAAATCTAAAAGAAAACAATACCTTATAAGTAAGTAAGTGCAGTTGTCCTCAAAATTATTCATACCCTTCCATTAAAGAAAAGGCAAAGTTCACAATAGTCACTTAAATAACGACACAGAAAAAAATAATAATAAATACAAATTTTCTAAATTATAATCTAGTGAAATAAGACATTGTTTTTAATTCAATTAAGTTGAAAAAAACAAATAAAAAAACAAACAAACAATATAGTCTTGGACCAATGAAAGCACTCTGCTGATGAGCAGTGGGCCAAAATACCTGCCAACAGGTGCAGAAGCCTGATTGAGAGTTACAGAAAACACTTGAATGCAGTAATTGCCTCAAAAGTTTGTTCAACAAAATATAAGTTTACAAGTGACGCAACATTATTAGTTAATTATATTTTTTGTTTGTTTTAAAAAAAATTCTATTGAACCACATTTCAAAAACAATGTCATGATTTTTATCTTTTTTTAAATTTATTATAACTTTTGTCAATTTCAGCTTATTTCAGTGACAGCTGTGTTTTTTTTTTACTTCTTTAATGGGAGGGATGAATAATTTTGAGGACGACTGTAAGTACATTTTATATAGAGCACCTTTCAAGATAAAAATCCAAAAGTGACTCACCAAAAAATTCAAGAAAAATGAACATATTAAACACATATAAGTCATGGTTTTGCTTTTTTAATCATGGAAAGCACTTAGAGTTAAAATTCTTCTATGAAAAGTGCTTTACAAATAGAGTTTGTTTGATTGAATACCATCCACATCTTTCTTAAGATTACACCCTCTGGGCTTTATTTTGAAAAAGCTGGGTAAGCTGGAACCTGTGACAGCTGACATCAACCGAGGTACATCAGGGCTAGCCCAGAGACAACCAACCATGTACCCTCATATTCACATAAGGGGAATTTATAAAGGCCAACCTACCATGCATGTTTTTAAACTGTCGGAGGCACAGATAGAACACAGTGAGTCCACACAGAAATGCCCCAGCCGAGATATGAACAGAGATGTGCCCTTGCAAACACACCGCTGTGCAACCCTGGCTGATGAAGAGAAAAAAGATAGAATAAGACAAATAATGCCAAACAGTAAATAGTAAAGTGTCAAAATGCTTGTTAAATGTTTTTAAAAAAAGTAAAATGGGTAGTAACTGAAGGTCAGTGGAAACATTTAACTTTGTTAGACTGATTGACAAATTCTCTCACTCTACATATAAAATATCAATTCAATAGTTGGAATATTGCAAAAACTCAAAATAAGCCAACAGTGTTTTAATCTTGTATTTGCTTGTATCTTAGGCCTATTGAAAGTATACTAACAAGGTGGTGGAGAGCTCAATTGCTGAGGAGGCCCTCAAGTGCAGTGACCAAAGGTATGGTTCAAGTCCTGGCCCTTGGTACCCTTACTGACTTCCTCTTTGCCTTCTTTCCCATAAATAAAGTCCATAAACAACTTTGAAACGAGGTAAAATTGTATACCCTTAGCTGTCAGGGATGATTTTGTACCTTGAAATTAAATTAAAGCCCACATTAATTACCTTAAAAAAAAAAAAACATACATGGTACTTTTCTGATAACAGTAACTTCGAGTACAGATTTGACACCCCTATTTCTGCATGTTAAACAAAAGTAAAAAATTGAATATCATATTTTGATTATGATGCAAAAGTTAGTGACATTGCTTGTCTGGAAAGTTGAGCTTGAGAACATGCTAAACAGTAGTTCATCTCTGTGTTTCATTAAAGTAGCGAAGCAATCAAAGCTGCAATTTATTACATTCTTTATAGTCCAAAGAGTTACTATCACTGTAAATTTCTATCTTGTGGCCCGTAATCAAATTGTCTATGGCTATATTTCAGTCTATTGTACTCATTGTGTGTAATCCTTTGAGAGACTGTTAAGGCCCCACTGAAGAGCCCCATCTAAATTGGTTTTGTTCTGCAGCTCTTCAAAGTCAAGTCAGATCATTTCCAGTGAATCCAAATATGTGAGTTTTTCTCTGCTGCTAGGCCTGGAGCAGCACACTGTCTGTCTGTCTGTAGGACAATTGGTTAAATTGAGTTAACTGTTTCTCTCCCTGAGGTATGTTCCTGCTTTGATCCTGCTGCGCCTGGCGCCTGTCTGCTCTGCCTCCCCCTCTCCCTCTCTGTGTGACAGTGATAGATCGCTGGGTAACCATACAAGCTTTCAATGACTGTAATTTAGTGCAACATTACATTCTCCCCTATTTACTGCCAGTATCACCACTTTTACTCTCTGTTTGAAAGGAGATCCAGAGCTGTCTGTAATCTATTGTTTTTCCTCTCTTGTTTTGTAATGGAGTGAAATTATAAATAAACTTATTTCTTACTTTTTTTCTACTTTCACGCACATGCCAGAAAAATCTAAATTTTACTAGGAGAATTTAAAATCTAGTTCGGTAATAGTACAGTTGCTGTTTGTACAATGCACAACAAAGTATCTGCTCTTTCATTTCAAGTACTTTTTGCATACTTGGATTGATGTTAAAAATACATTTTGGGCCATAATTGAGATGAGCTTTCATTATGCAACGATGTGGGGCAAGACGATTACACTCATCATAAGGAAACTGCTGTGTTGTTTTATTTTAGAAAAAGAAGGAATAAAAATGAACGTGTTGGTGATGCTAACATGGAAAGCTCAAAACACTTGCTTTTCTTTCTTTTGCACATATATTTGCACACACTTTTGCTTTTACTGGCTTGCCCAACTTGAACATTGTCTAAAGAGTTAATTAAAGGTTGTTGTTTTTTTTATTACCTCAAATACATTTTCTTCCCCACCAGACATGTTGAAGCAAGCAAGTTCTATCTATATATATCACTTTGTAAATCTTCCTCTTTCATTAAAGTTGGCAGGACTTACGGCTATCCTAAGCAAACTTTGGGGAGGGGGCTGGAGTCGTGTGGGATAAACATTTTCGAAACACACAGCGGGGAACTTGTGGTTGTGAAAGTGTATCATCTTTAAAGGAGACAGGAGGCCTGTCTGGTGAAACAGAAAGCAACATTATTCAGCCTCAGAGTGGACCTGCCAACACTGGCATGTCAAAATGTCAGTGGATGTGGGATCACAAACTTACCCTTTCCATGCTCACATTTACAAAAACTTGTAAGAATTCCTTAACAGCTTCATGAAATAAACTGAGGCAATTTATCACGTTGAACATACCAGTTACCACTTGCGACACTCACAGCATAAACGGGTGATTGATGTGGGTGTTACATCAGTTACTGAAATGATAAAGTGAAACATACAGGCTCACTTGGCTGCAACTCAGTTTCACTTAGGTCCAATCATGCCAACCAGCCAAGGAGGATGTGGAGGGCCTGAGGTCTTCCATGTGATGTATCTCCTTATCTGATGTAAGGTTAAAGGGAACTGCAACAACATGTCAGTCTCAATTAGTTGTTTTATCTTTGCCACTGTCAGCACATTGTATCATGACAGCTGCTACTGCCTCTTTCTACACTTAAAGTTAGGTCTAACCTGTTGAACCATTATGACTTATATTTTCACCATGCTGTCACACACCTCAAATAATTTCAGTCTTGGTTATCATCTGAGAAAGTTGTCTGAGTGTCTATAAGAAAAATCTAATTTAAGGTACAAGTGTGTGCTTCAACTGAACCTCAGTGTTGCGCAACAAATTGCCTACTTGGCACTGGATATACATCAAACAAGTGGCTAAAATCCGTTCTTTGATACTAACTTCGCAGATTAAAATATTTACTGTTTTCTATTTACTTCACAATGACAGTAAACCATGCATCATTGAGTTGTGGACAAAAATGCTTTTTTAAAAGGATATTATCTTGGGCTTTTGGAACACAGATTTGTGACACGTTATGGACCAAAGATATTTTACTGTTGTGTTGCAACACAACAGTAAAACAAATAGAACAAGTAGAACATATTCTTGCTTCATTCTGAATTTCGGCTTTTTGAAATTAAAGGGCCTCTTGAACCCCATATTTTTTTTGTTTCATCTGCATGCAGGTCAACTCACTTTGACTGTTTTAAAACAAAGCCTTTGTGGAAAATGTGGTTTGGTATCGTTTGGCAGAAAAAGGCAAAGTCTTCCCTGATGCTTGAATGGCAGCATATGCTGCCAAATGCTGGCTTTGGATCTGTGTGTTTATAACAAACCAGATGGTCCCTCTTCTCCTTAGGAATGACAGTCCATGATTTTCAAAAAGACAACATTTTTTATTCAAGACCTGTCCCTAATGAGCAGCTACAGGCCGATATCAAACCTCCCCTTTCTTAGTAAGATTATAGAAAAAGCTGTCTTCCAACAACTACA
>JAOXYM010000017.1:12932177-12950341 GCA_028567055.1 Leptatherina wallacei
TCGTGACTTAGAACATTGTAAGAGACTATTCCAAGGACTTATAAAAGTGATTTTTGCATAATATGTCTCCTTTAAACTAAAGAGGATCAGAAGGTAAAACTGTCAAATGAATAAGATATTTGAGTGATATCATCAGAATTGATTGATAAGATGATGTTGATATTCACCATTAGTGCTTTTATCAGTATGTACAAGCAAAAAATGTTTCACTTTTTAAATTGTGTTTACTTTGAATGCAGCTAATTTGTTTTAGTTATAGCAAAACAAAACACATGGCTTCAAGGGACATTTCATGGTCTTGCTCAGGTTTCCAAGATGGACTTGTGCAAGTCACATCTGTCATGCCGTATTAAGGAATGCTATATAAAAAAGTGTAAATTGAATGAATGGTTAAAGAAATGGTTAAACAAATGAAATCTAAATGAAAACAGGTCTTAGCAAATGTCATATACCAATATTTCCTTTACAATAAAACATAAAGAACATTCAAGATGTTAAAACTGAGACATTTGACCATTTATTGAAAACATTAGCTCATTTTGAATTTGATGGCAACAACACATCTCAAAAAAGGAAGAGGGTGATATTTAGCATTATGTAGTATCCCCTCTTCTTTTAACAACTCTCTATAAACATCTGGGAACTTAAAAGACCAGTTGTTCGAGTTTTAGGAGAGGAATGTTGTCCCTTTCTTGTCTGATGCAGGATTCTAGCTGTTCAACAGTCCCCGGGCTTCATCGCCAGATTTGTTATCTCACGATGTGCCAAAGGTCTGGACTGCAGGCTGGCTATACTCCAGCATCCAGACAGTCCTGCAATGCTGTTGTGATGGATGCAGTATATAGTTTAGCACTGTCTTGCTGAAATATACAAGGCCTTCCCTGAAAGAGACCCAGTCTGGATGGGAGCATTTATTTATTAACTTTTCAGCATTGATAGTTTCTTAACAATGTCTGAGCTGTCAATGTCATAGGCACCAGTGTAACCCCTTACTATGACAGCTGCTGGCTTTTCAACAGTCTGTTGATAACAAGCTAGATGGTTCCTCTCCTCTTTAGTTGATAGGACATGGTGTCCGTGGTTTCCAAACAGAATTTCACATTTTGATTAATCTGACCACATAACTGTTTTCCACTTTGAGTCAGACCATTTTACATGAGCTTTAGCCTAAAGAAGCAGCAGCATTTCTGGATTGTGTTACCTATAGAGCTCTGACCTGCCTTTGTGAATTGTACAGTGAACTGTGTCCGCACATGTAGTGTATTCCAATAGAGAATCAGGTCTGTTTTTAATGCAGTGCTGCTTGAGAGCCCGAAGATCACAAGCATCAAGTTTGACCTGCCAATAAGATTCCTCCTGATTCTATGAATCATTTGATAATAATATACACTATACATTTTGGGTTCTTCAAAGTCTTTGCAATTCTATGTTTAGGAACACTTTTCTGAAATTGTTTTCAGACGGTGTATGTTCCAGATTGGTGAACCTCTGCCCATCTTTACATCTGAGAGGCTCGGTCTCTCTGAAAAGGTTCTTACCCAGTCAAGCTACAGACCTGTTGACAATTAATCTCATTAGTTGTCAAATTCTCCTCCAGTTGATTTGTATATGTTCCAGTTACTTTTACAGCCTTTTGTTGTCCCTGTTTTTCTTTTTAGAAATGTTGCGGCCATCAAATGCAAAATGATATATGATCATATTTTTCCATGAAATGGTAAAACATCTAATATGTTGTTTATGTTTTTTTGGGAATAAAAATGTTTTTTTTTTTTTGTTTAGTTTTTAAAAAAGATCAGTTTATGACATTTTCAAATAAATGCGACAGCGTGGTCCTGTCACTATGCCTTGATCATGTGGCCTGGCTACTTTGCTACAGGGATATCCCTTTGGCTGACTGGTCAGAGCACATGACTTTCACCTGGGAGGTTGTGGGTTCAGGATCCCGCCAGGGCCCTCCTTGACCCTGCCACACATTCTGTTTTTAATTGCATTTTATACAGTGTTCCAATTTTTGGAATTGCTGTTGTAATTAAGCCAACCAATGCTAAGTGACTCAAGGCATTCCTCTCACCTTTGGAATCAGTGAAACAAACGCTTGTATGTCCTGCAGCACAATAACTGTAGATTTGTGAATTGTCATTATATTTATGTGTCTTATTTTTGTTTTTATTTGTTGATATGGAGCTATGTGTTTAAAATAAAATTATCATAAATAGCATGACATTTTTCTTTCAATCATTGTGCTGTTGCTAATTAGTGGTGTACATAATGGTATTTCTAGGAGCTATGACCATAGCTAAACCAATATTTAATGGCAAATTTAAATTTGATAATTATTTTTCCTTCTATTTTCAGGGTTCATTTTTGAGTTTGATAAGTCAGTAATTTCCTCATTGAGCAGGAAACCATAGAGACTTGCATGACAGATAAACCTTTGTAATTACTTGATGGGTTGCTGATTGGTTAAGTGCTTTTCATTTATCTTCTATATGTTAGCATGACTGGGCTGTCAGAAGAAGTGTTGACAGGTGAGCAGAGAGGGCTTTATTATTTCTCTGTGTGTTTTGTATGTAGTATATTGGGTTTGGTGACAGGAAGGCGCGTCCCACATGGCGTCTGAAAGAGATGAGCAGAGTGTCTGGCTGACGGGGACTCTGCGGTGAGTCTTGTCCGCAGTGCCGGGTGCTAACAGGTGAACACTGAGATATTGTTGCTGTGTTGTTGTGGTTTGGGAGAAATGGAGAGGGACAGAAGGAATTGGACACCCTCTCTGGACCTGGAGCGAGCCAGGGGTTAGGATGATCTCAGTGACTGTGCTGACAGGAGGGGACAACTCAGAAAGCAGCCTGCTCTCAGTGAAGATAATGATGATGAGGATGATGCTGAAGAATGACCCACGAACACAGAATAGAGTTGGCAAGTTATGATACTGCAGGCTCTTTATTGTCTGTCTATGATAGAGGATGTAGGTATCATTAGTGTGAGAGTGATGACAGGAAAAGAGGGGGAGAGTGAAGCAAGTGAAACTTAACACACACACAAAAAAAGCCCACTTCATACTATGCACATCTCTCCCATGCAGTGTTTTGAAATACACTAATGTGTGACTGTAAACCATGTCTGTTTATAATGAGAGAAGCATTCCAGTGAGTCACAAAGGGACACAAAGAACTGATGCATCATAATAGTATTTGTAGCCACTCTGTGGTAACTTGAATGACTGAAGGCTGTTACTACAAAATATAAGTGTACAGCATGTTCTTTACTTATTTTCCTCCTTCTCGCTTCCATGATTCTGTTACAGCATTTTGATTCACACGTTTCTGACACAGCATGGGTTTACCATTTTTCCTCTCAGTGAATAGCAGTGACACTAGTGAAGGCTGTTTGCTTACTGTGAAGACGATAATAACACACCGATTTGTAGAAATTAGGTTAATCTTTTACAAAGCTACTCTCATTATGCCAGCTGTGCTTTAACACGCTGTGTCCAACAAAAGTCTGAAAAATCACAAAACACCACCTGTTGGAAAATGACTGGCCCCTAAGGCATTCGGCTGGGACAGGGAAAAAGAAATTATTCTTGTGAAGAATCTCTAAAATGTCTAAATCACTAAAAGGAGATTTAAAACAAGAGGTATAACATTACATGATGGAACAATGTAATGCGATTCTAAAATCTTGTTTCACTCTAAATAGTCAAAACTAAATGAGCTTGCTCTATTTGAGGGGTCACATAATCTGTCCACCATGATACATTGTGTTCACACTTTATTTTAGTAAGCAAACAGTATGAGCCAGTGAATATGTGCGAGTAGGCAAAACTTGTTGTTTAGTCCACAGCCAGGCCAGCTGTAAATAAGTCTTTGTGCTGAATTAAGCTGAAATTTGGTGGCTTCATATTTAATGCAATCTGAGAACCCATCACTTGTCATTTACTAACCATTTCTTTAAAGCAACAACCAAAACTTTTGTGTTTCCATCATAACCAGCAAATACCCAGAAACAGATAAGTAGGTCAAGACCTAATGTTCTGTGGGTTGGTCATTGTTTCTATGTAGATAAATATGTCATAACATCATAATCAGATGACAGGCAATGGTTTATTTTTGGCAAATGTGTTAAGTGTCTCTTACTCTCCCGATACATGGGATGTTAATGTTCATGTTTTAAAAAAATTACACTCTGATATTATCTGACACTAAACAGAGTGTGTGTTTTCAGCAGGATTGGGTATTTGATCACATGTTGATTACATGTTGATTACTGATTTGTTAAGTCAGTTACATAAAATAGCGTCATGGTCTTAGGGTTTTTAGTTCTATTCCAGTCTTAGTTTCTAGTCTTGTCATTTTGAGTTCTGTCTTCCTTGTTTTATTTAGTAGTTTATTTTGCTTCCTGTTCATCAGCTCCCCTAATTTGCTAATTTACTTCACCTGCTTCTTGTTGGTTCACCTCAGTGTATATATACCCCTCAGTTAAATTTATTCACTGCCAGATTGTCATAATTTCCCTGTGTTGTCCTTGGAGTCAGTCCGTTGAACTGTTTTTATTTTCCATCCCTATTGCCGTATTCCTGCACCTTCAACTTCAGATTCCTGCACCTGTCTGCCTCTCAGCCCTGCATTTGGGTCCACATCTTCCGCAAACCGTGACAGATAGAAAGTTGGGGTAGACTCACTAGCTCCGACCACATCCATTAAAAATGGCTGCTAACTCCCAGATCCGACGTCCAACCTCCAAGTCAAATCTAAGCACAAATATTCCAAAGTTCGTCTTCTTGATATTTTTTGGTGGTTGGCAAAAATGAATCGGTGTGTTACTGTCACCAAACGGTCTGGAGTGTGGAGCAGAAAAAGGAACTCAAGATGCTGAGAGTAAAGCTTTTTATTTTTCATTTGTTTGTTTTTGCATTAATTGTAATACATAGCTAATTACAAAAAGCTATGTAATTGGTATTTGGTGACTTCCAACATTTCTGATCTCACTACTGGATTTAAATCATAAATAATCCCATAATATTATGATCTTATAACGATGCTTTCAGTCATTTAAAAAAGCTTTAAGTGTAACTTGCTGTAGAATGTAATTGCTGTTGGCAACATGTTGATCATAGTTTTACTCTAAAGGTAAGCGTTAGTTGATTAATATTATGGGCAACTTGATCAGCCTCATAATTGGCCTGGAAAATTTCCTGAGGGTACATTTGTAATCTAAAAATGTTAGTTTACAAATGCTATTGAAACACAAATGAAGGATCTTGTTTGACAAGATAGTGGTTTGAGTTACAATAATTTTTCCGCTGGTTGAGTTTTAATAAATGAGTGGATGTGATCCCTTTCAAAATAGCATTTTGTTATGTTAGGCTGCTAAACAATATTTCCCAGCTGGCAGTCTGTGTTTTGTTTGGGGACAGTTGATGGCCTTCGATGACCATTGTTAAACTTATCAACTAGTGCAGTACAGGAGGCAGAGGAGTAGCCATCATTTCATTTGTGGAATGCCATTTGTTATCACCTATTTAGGGTTGTTTTGTTTGTTTGCTTTTAGACAGAAGTGGCATGTAAATTATGATTTTGGTTGAGAATAAGACAACATCAGTTTCAAAGAGGTCAAGTTATTCACTTTTCTTGATGAAATTTAATTGAGTGAATAATACCTTCCTTATTTTTTTCCCCTCTCTGTCGACTTGGCCATATTTCCCCCTTACATATTTCCTATGACTCACAGTGGCTTCAAAACATGTTCCAGGCACGTTAATTATGTCACTAAATTATGGTATCATCTATCAGTGGCTGATAATGTTTGCCACATTAGAAGGAGCTAAAACTGGAACAAATTGGGGTTTCATTCCTTGCTCTGGGGCATTTATGCACTTGCTCTAGATGGTGGGAATTGCCCTTTGAATTTACTTCCTCTCAGTGCAACAATATAGTCACATGCCTTCCTCTTTAACTCTAGTGAATCACTGAACTTCGGCTGTCTGGTACATCACAGATAATAGCCTACAGATTGTATATAGAAATATAGTTTAATCAAAATATATTTAGGGCGCTAACTTTTGCATTCAAGTCCTCGTCTGTGATCTCAGTGTAGTGACAGCCTGAACAAATACGCCAGTTTGATTCTTCTAAGATTACAATACGTCGTTGTCTCATTGAGCTCTGAAAGTGATGGGAGGGCACAGCAGAGGCCCCTGAATAAACAACCATTAAATTCTCCCTGTGCCTGTATGAAGGGAATTTTAGAGTAGAAGCTATGCTTTAAACCTACCAAAACACAAAAGGCAGACACAAACAGAGTTAAATGCAGGGACAGAGAAAATTGTTCAGATAAGGAAGTCCATTATACCTTTACTACTTCATCTTTTTAGACTGGATGAAGTGTGAAAGAGGCAGATTAGTGTACAACGGGATAAAGGGAGATGTGTGAAGGGAGAGATGAGGGGGATGAAGAAGATGAAGGAGAAGATGAAAGCTTTGTTGTGCTAATGCTTAATGAGCTGGAAAACACAATTGAACTTCTCTGACTGTGGAAATTGCTGTGAGGGCATCGTAAATTAGCACCAGTGTGGGAGCTAGCCTGCTGACAGAAAGGAGTCTTTGTGTGGTAAAGGCATCTTTACAGGCCTGCAGCAACTCCAATCTTCATAGCAGTATGTCACACAACAAGGAATTCAATAGTTACTCTTTGACATAAACAAGGGAAGCATTTTTGTTTGTCCACACACCAGTGTGAACCTTTTTTCCCTTGTTAATTTACATTTTCCAAATAAACATAGTTACATCTTATCTGCTGCTACCTGTAGCTTAGTATTCTATAAATAGTGAGGCCAGACAAAGAACAGACAGCTAGAGATAGGACAAAGTGGATGAGCAAGAGTGGAGGAGATGGGCCTAATTCTTCTCTGATATTTGGTGAACTCCAAATGGTGACTCTTCATTCTGGCTTTGCAGGCTTGGCACATGCCTTCTGTTACTAAGTGGCTTCATATTGAAAGACTCTGCGGCCACTATTCTACCTCCCACCGGGTGCCAGCCTCTCTGCCCTGGCAGCTGCTGGGCTTTAGAATAGACCCATAGTCTCCACTCTGCAGGTGAGCTGCACAGCCAAAACCAGGGCCCCTCAAAGGCCTTTTCAAAGTCTCAATGGGAAACTGACTTGGGGAAAGAGGAGCGGGCACACAATGGCTGCCTTTTCTGGACATAGAGAAGATGGAGATGAGCTATTGGGGTGCTGCTTTAGTGTTCCTTATAGCCATGTCGAGGAGAGGTGATGAGAGAAGAGAGGAAAGGATGAGTACCCACCCTTTTCAAGTTTGTGAAGGCGTGCTTTTTTTTTCACTCTCAGAGTTTTCTGGCCTTGGCACGGCTGTGCAGGGATGTCCTGTCACACTGCATCTCTGTTGTAATTGCTGTGCCTTTGAAACCTGATGAAAAACAATGTTTTCTTCCACGTCCTGGGGTTATGGAGGTGACACTCCTATCCACACTTCCTTCATTTCACCACCCTCCCCTCCAATCCCATCCCAGATCACTGGGACTCCCTTTTGCCTGGCAAACCTCTTCTCGTGCAGGCAGGAAAGAATGCACGTCCCTCTGCTCCCGCTTACCTCCTTTTCATAGTTTGCTTTTGAACTTTTATTAGCATTTCTGACATGTGAAGAGTTGGCAACAGAGAGATGGGGTATGTGAAGGGGCTAAGGTGCTGGTAAATGTGTGAATAAATAGGAGCAATAAAGGAAGAGAAAATTGTGTTGTTTTTCTTTCTTGTTTTAAATCTAACATACTATCAAACTGGAACAAAAAATAAATGCATCCTGCCAACCCTGCTCCTTAAATATCTGCCAACAAATCATGACAGAGCAACAATTCAACGTTGTCTACTGTAATAATATTATGAGTAATATCATCCATGGTTTCTTTTTGTTCTTGAAACTATTTCCCACATTAGCTGTATCACAACTAACAGTCTCCCCAGGGTTTAAAATTATTCATGGAATGTAATCTATTCATTTGCGTTTCTTGGAAATGACTTTCTTTTTTTTTCATGTGCATGTACACAAAAATGCATCAATCATGAATGGGGGTGAATTTGAATAAAACTGAATATAGTACAACTAAGATATAATCAAATTAGACTTTTGCTGAACTTGTTTTTTTATCTATTTAAATGCTTTGAAATGAAATATGTTGTGAATCCAAGCTATATAAACTAAACAAATGTAATTGTAATCAAATGTATGTTCTATAAGGGCATAATGTCTGTGTTACTAAAGCTAAACTAAATTCAATCATGTGACTGGAGAGAGAAGTAACATGTGTGACATTGTAATCAACTGAACCAAATAATCAGTTTGAATTTGCTCAGAACTCATTCTTTAAAAAACCACAGCCGTATGTCAGTTAATGTAGTTGTTAATACTTAATCTTATATTTCTTTGGAATATATTTTTCCTTGTAAAACTCAACAGATTATATTGCTTAAGTGGATTTCTTTCCTTTTAATCATGAAATTATTGATATTTTTGTGGAATTCCCATCAGAATTAATGATGATGGTTGTTATTTCAGTTATGCCCATAACACCCACTCCTATTCCAAAATTACCGAAATATTTCCACAGATCACTCTTTTGTTATTGTTTACATTTCACACAAGGAACACCATCTGAGAGATTATGGAGTCTTTAGCAGTCTAATATAATTATGTTGGCTCAGAAGATGCTATCAGTCCCTGTCTCATTTTTCCTCTGCTGTCTTTCTCTCTCCCTACCCCCCTAATCAGTTCCACTCTGTTATTGCTGGCCCTGGGGCTGTTTGCCTCTTTCCTTAACTGCTTTCACAAGCATGAGACCAAAGCCTACTCAAATGTCTATTGGACCTTTAAGCTGTGTGGCTGACCTTGCCATCATTCTGGAATATATGCTTACTGACACTGATGCGCCTCACACCTTCTTAAGCCAGGAGTCATTTTTCCTTCTGAAGCTAGTTGACCACTTTTGAAAGGTCAAGTGGAGAATATGAACTTTCATTGCAGCCCAGGCAGACTGACCAGAGACAGCCAGACTGTGACCGCAGCCATGGAGGATGCTATGAAATCCAGTACAGACATCTCAAACAAAGGTTCTGAGGACAAACACACTCACAAATGTGCCATACTTCATGTACTATTTGCTCCAAGCTTTGAGAAAAGGAAGCATTTCCTTCAGTGGGGCCAGCTGGGAGTGATTTTCTGACATTAGTAAAATCTCATACTGGCATGCGTCTTTCCCCGGGGATAAACCAACAATGTAATAGTAGCCCTCTTTTGTAAAATTCCTCTTGTGCTGGCTTTTTTAGAGTGAACACAGTAGGTATCATTGTTTTGTTAGTTTAATTCACTGTGACTTTTGAATTTAACCGTCTCTGTACAACATCTAACTCCCCTGGTGTCAGTAGTAGTTACTTTTATTACAGTGCGCACACTCTAACAGGATTTTGTCAGGGTGATAATATCCAGTATGAACAATGGTTTAGTATGTATTACTGATCTAAATTCACAGTTGTAACTTGTGTCTCTATATTTTACTTTTAAATCTGCCCTAAAATTCCTGCTGAGTGATGATGAGACCATATTACACCCCTCTGCACCTGCAGTGGCCGTACAAGAGGAGACTGTCGTCCTCCCCAAATCATGCCCATGTGACATCTGTGCATACAGGCGGATAAGGCCTATAATTATGTTCAAATAATACGTGACATCTAGTGGTCATGAGAGCAACTTTGTTGGTAAAAAAGGCATTCGTAATGGTCGCCTTGTAAAAAGAAGGGATTTTAATCTTAACCGTGACAATTTTCTAACCCGAACCAAGTGATGTAAGATAACCAGGAAATGAGAGTTTAATTGCTGTTTATATTTATTCATGGCAATCAGTGAAATGGTGTCTATGAACGTTTCACTTGTGGAGTAAAAATAAAGCCCAAACAATGATTGTTTTGTAATAAACTCGTTTTGTCTAAACCAAACCAGGAAATGAAAAAGTGTTATTAAAGTAACATGTTACTGACAAAACATACACATCAGAAGTGTTTATGTTTTGTCAGTAACACACAGAGATCCATAGTTGAAAGTGGATCATTTAGCTGCTCCACCCAATCATACCTCCTTTCTTCTAAGGACGTTGCAGCCCGTTAGACATTAGACTTGTTGACGGTGTCTGCTCCAATGTGGAAATTCTTATAAATAGGATTCCTGTTTCCATCATGCTGCTTGTAGGGGTAATACTTTATTTGACTCCATTATGAGTTGTATCTATAAGCAAACAACAGATATGACAGTTGGGGGATTTGTTATACATCAGTCTTGGGTGGAGCATGCATTGTTACTTTAAAGACACATTCGGATTTTTAAAAGAAAGATGAAATGAGAAGCTAGAGCAAACTATAAGAAAAATTTAGATGTATGCTTGGCCCCGCATAGCAACCTTGAACAAGTGGTCAGGACAGACTGAGCAAGTAGGCACTAGCCAGGGCTGCCAACTTTTCGGAAACAGACAAAAGGAATGCATGAGGCAGGATGCACTTTAAAGGTTTTAATGTCTGTCTCTTTAGTTTTGTAGTTTAGGAGTCAGTCAGTGATCAAAGAGGGAGAAATTAAATATGACTCTCAGACCTTCTTCTTTTTCTTTTTCAAACAATGGTTAAATCAAACCTAACCAAACAAACCCAAATTACTGTTGTGGAATAAATGTGTAACAAGGACAACTGTGTAAACAGACTCCAAAAACAACTTATGAAACAATGGAATAAAGCCCCACAAAATGTGCTGTAAAAAATCATTTTCAATAAATGTGGGATTTTCACTTAGCAGCATGTAATCAACTATAAAACACTCCTCATCCACATCTGGCAAAACAGAAGTACAGCAATGAAATAAAAATATGTATTATTGAACACTTCAGTCCTTTCAACAACAATTAGATACAGCAGAAACTAAGTGGCAGCAAGCTATCACATATCACTGATGACAACCCCTTCCCCTTTTATGCTGTGCCTCTCTTTACTCTGCTGTTGTCTGCATTCTGCAGGTATGTAATTATGGTTTGAAAGGGTTGGAGCCAGACTTTCCACAGGGCACGATGTGGGAACAAAGCAGGGTCTGGTAGCCACGGTCAGGGATTGCAGCGACTGCGTGGTTACCACATACTACAGAGATAGACATCGACGGACAATGATCTGTCTGCTGGTGGCCAAGATTCAGAAGTCTGACTCACATCCTCTGACTGTGCTGAGGATAGTTTGCGTGATGTCGAATGATCTGAAATGAGCAGTTTTACAATACTTGGCATGAATGGAGGTTGTTGTAAAAGCTATAGTTGATTAAGGATTTGTAAAAGATCAGTAAAAGCTGGCAACAATTTCTTATTGTGACAGATTACATAACAGAACAAGAAAACACTCTCCAAGTCATATAAAGGAGCAAATATACGATGAAGCTATCAATAAAAAAAGGCCTTTTATTGGATGGTTTAATTATTTAGGCATCTTTAATCCATTTTAATTAAAATTTTATAGGTTTTTAGAAAAAATTGATTAAAAATAATGGGACAATGTTTTCTCAGCTGTTTATTTCTACTTTATTGAGTAATGCCAACGCTGTTTGAAATTTAAAGATACTTTACTCAATTCATATTCTCACAAGCTAATTTTGTTTTTATTCATCGCAATGGATCATATGAACCAACCAGATCTATGTAAATCCATCTGTATTGAAAACATAGAGCACAAAAAGTTTCATCCGTCGACATAACTCCTCAGAGCAAGCACACGTTTCTTCAATAAGGATGAAAGCGTGGTGCACTTGTAACCTGATCTTTCTGTAGCAGGCAGCTTTCCACCAAAGAACAGCAGGATCCTCTCTTTAAAGCAGGAGCATCAGGACAGATGGGACTGTGACACGCAAACTCTGACACACCAATTCAGAGCTTGACAAAGTCAGAGAGGATTTTTGGTTGCAGTGAGTTGTGGACATGGGAGTAAAGGGTTGCAGTGAAGGCAGTGTGTGTGAGACACCTGTATTTGTTGTTAGCACCTGTGCTCACTCTGTGTTTTTTAAATTTGCGCTCCCCTTTGGGTTCATTCAGCTGATGGCTCTGTGGTGATCTCTGTGGGGCTGGGGGTCAGAGGTTAAAGGCCAGGAGTACTCCAGCTGGCAGCTAGGGCTATGCCGGACTCCAGTGAAGAGGCATTCAGTGTCTGGGATAGGAGGGGGCTGGCTCAAATTGTCTCTCTCTGTCTCTTTATGTTCTTAATGTTTGTTGTATACCACCCTCAGGGCCCTTTTCTTTACTGGCATGAATTCTAGGAACACAATATTAATAAAACCTGAAAAAAAGTATATATTGTAAAGAATGTGTGACTTCTGAAAGTTAAAGCTGCTATAATCAAGATTTATGATTAAGAACATGAATTCATCTCTGTAAAAGGGGTCACTGGTAGTAATAAACAAATAATTATCATTTGCCAATTTGGTCTCACAGGAATTCATAAAATAGCCATAACCTTATAACATGTAATACTCCAAATTAAATTACTGGCTGCACCACAGAAATAATGCCAATGGAAGGTCAATTAACAGCTTTATCACAATTTCCATGGTTCATGAGAAGTCTAATGAAAAATGCTGTGTAATCAGACACAGCTTGAAAATAGGACTATGGAAACTAGGGTATGTGCCCAGAGTTGGATTAGAATCTGTTGCCTCGTTATTCTGTCCCTTTTTAGGTGATTATACTTTTAGTTTCCATTTCTAGTTGGTTTTGATTAAGCAAACAGTTTTAATTAGTAATTAGTATATGCACGGTTAAAATTATGCAGCAAAACTTACTTGGATAGTTTTTAAAAATATGGTATTAATTTTGGGCAACAAAACTCAAGAGCATAAAATAACTCCAGAAACTTTTTAATCCACCCCCCCCCCCCCGTCATATGCATCTTTTTCACCTCATCACAAAAGAGGTGGCGATGACAGCATTACCTTCCATCCTGAAATTCAAGACAATTACATCAGTTTATCAAGCTGATATGCAGAAATGCAAAAAAAACTTTTCAATTTAGAAAAAAATTATTGCTTGAAAAGGGAGGTTTTTACCCTTTTAAAATAAAGAATGGTATATATGACCATATGGAAACATCTAATGCATCAAAGGCGTTCCTCACATGGCTGATCACAGGATTAGCTGTTTCTGCTTCTTGAAAACAAACATGAAAAATACTTGCAGGTGTGAGAGGAGAAATACAACATACCCAGTTAAAAATAATTACTGAGGATCTCCTGTCATTTTTCTGACCAAAAGTGATTGGTTTTGTTTGGTTTTTTCTTCCACCAGGTTTTGTTGGTTAGCAGCTACGTATTTGTTATTACAACTATTTGCACTTTAGTCTTTACTGCCACTTGCTGATGGAACTACACAGCCCCTCATGGAAAGAAGCCTGTTGCGTATTCTCTATGAAGTGACATTTCAAAAGTTTGCTATAACACTGGATGCAAACTCAGCCATCAAAAGAAAAACTTTTTTATTTTCTGGAATTTTAATACCATGTCATGGTCATTTCAGGTATTTCAGTGAAATGACAGATACCAGTCTACACTTTGCAGTACCCCTTTTTTTGTCGAAGTTTTGTAAAGTCAAACAGATACAGACAAGTCAGCGTTCTGCATTACTGGTTTCTCCAGTAGTTGGCAGGTCTTTTAATTACTGTCAAGAGCCACATGTGCCAAGTGCTGGCATAAAGTGTGTTTCATTAAACAGAGTTTTCCAAAACATTAGCTCTCCTCAAGTGGAAAATCTATTTAATGAGAAGCATGCAAAACACAGTAAATAGCTATTAAACTTAGTTTAACAGCTCCCACATGTTTACTGTGTTTATGAGGGGTGTGATTGAGGGAGGAGAAGGGTGTACAGCATACTTGTGTGTGGGAGAGAGAGAGAGAAGAAGAGGGACCACCTGAACTTTCCCTCTCATTATTGTATCCTTAATATATTATTTCCATGGGTGACACATTGTCAAAGAAGTGTAATGACTGTGTGTCAGTTCAATCAGCTAGCATAGATAATGGTCATCTTTCATGCAGATATTCACAACACCTTTTCAGATTAGCCATCTCAGGAGGGTGGGGGTGGGGGGTTGGGGGAATAAAGTTAATCACATTTTTCTGTGTCTCCTTCCAAACAAAGACCTTCCCACTATCCTGTCATCGGTTACATAACAGACCCCTCTATCTGTCTCCTGTGGAACTGTGCAGCTCCTGGTCCATCTCCTCTTCTCTGCCTCAGCTGTCATCAGCACCATTGTTCCTAGAAAACTGTCTTGGGCATTAGCTGCGGAGCCAAATAGTCATGTGGCTCCGGACCCCAGACTGACTGGATCATCACTCCCCTCGTTTTACCTCTTTTTAATTCCACCTGTTAACTGAGGAGAGCTTTTTTCCAGCTAAGAAATCACAATATTAAAGACAATGTCACCAAAAAAACCCCAAAAAACTGAGTATTCACTGGATTTCATGTTTGCTCTTCCATGGAGGTCCTTCCCTCAGCCCTGTAATTCATACTGTAAACTCCACTGTTAGATGTCTGATTTGTGTTTAATGGATGTCGGTGAAGCATCAATTAAGTTAATTGTAGATCATTGAGTTAATTTTAGTGATTTAGAAAACCCCAGCTTTCCTAAATGTTGTGAGTGTGGGGGATGTGACGGAAGACTGCGTGCAGAGGCAGAGGGGTGGTTGGCCTCAAATACAGCTCTGTACTCTGGAAGGCCCTTTATGGGATTTACTGATAGTAATGACAGTGATGATGAGGTGTTAGTGCTGATGATTGTTTTAGTGTGCAGGAGCTACTTTTCTTTTTTTGTTTAATTTCAAACAGCAATTCAAACTCAGCAAGGTTTATCGTGGAGTCTGATGTCTCCAGTTGATTGTCACCAGTTAAATATTATGTTCTCTATTTGTTTCTACTCCACTGAAGACATCTTGACAATGCTCCTTTAAGTCAAGTGGAAACATGACAGCTGTATTCCTGGAAACGGCAGTACACTGTCACTGGTTTAAAGCACCGCCAGGACATCCGATTTTACATTTGGTTTACAATTTAAAGACAGTAGATAATTCAAAGTTGCAGCGACATATTAATCCCTTGTGTCTGTCTACACATTGGGCATGAATATACATATGTGGTACAACAACTATTTGCAGTAAGACAGAAACAAATAAAAGACAGAAACATTAGGACAGAGAGAAGCCTGGCTCATGTATTCTAAAATGGGAAGTTAGTCAAATATTCATTTTGGTGGTCTCCCCCATCAACTGTTGTGAGATTTGGAGCATGTTTTCTAACCCACACTTACAGGCATAAATCATGACTCAGGGCCACATTTAAACAGTTACAGAAAAGCAATTTATTTTTGGCTCTCCTCTTGCAGTTTGTGCAATAACATTGTTTGACTGTGTGTGTGTTTCCCAGTTTATTGGCAGCAGTCATTACTTTCTGACATTACTTGCTGCTTACATTCTCTAAAAGGCTTGTCATTCACATGATGTAGTGCACGCACATTTGTACATTGCTCCACAATTTGGCAATAGTGAGATACATGTAGAAGTATGTGTTGAGATGAGAAGAGGAAAACTGCTGGTGCATTTGGCTGATGAAATTAAACCTTTGCCAGCTTATAGAGGTATTAACACACAATCTGTACAGCCTGCATAACAGTGTACTATCTGTACAACATCTGCAGCCAGTTGCTGAGGGGGCGTTAAAGGCTCATCAAGAAATATTTCCCCACTACCACGTGCATGTTTTTTTTATCTTTGATAACAACTTAATATCCTTACTACCAACAAGGTAATTTGTTAGTTGAATAGGGCTTTTTTTTCCTCGATGTCAAAGTGATAAATCATTATGTTAATTTCACATTTCTGTGTTATCCGTTGAAAGAGACTGTAAAATGATATCTAAGCATTTAATGATATTTAAGTGTAAGTGATAACAAAATTAAACAATGTTTTTACGTTGTGGAAAGCATGCCGACTACCTTACTTAGAGTTAGATGAGAATATTGAAATCAGTTTTATGACAGTAGAGTTAAAATGACTCACTATAAGCCTGGGAACCACACAAATTTGATTATTTGATTAGGGAGAATTAATGCAGTCCCTGTTGATGTGTTACATCAAATTTATCAATGCAGTTCTGAAAAATGAGCCCACTTAACGTTCTTTTATTTATGATATCCTCATATTTAAACTTTCTGCATGCATTTCAGCTACTGAGAGGATCAATCAATACACAACTGAGTCCAACAGAGAAGCATATTTTTCTGTAAACTTGTTGGACTCTCAAAGAGATCAGTGAGAAGAATCTTGTGGTTAATCCCTGCTGGTAGCTGCTGGGCTTCACATGAAAGATGTTTACAGATATGTGCAGGACACAAGAGGCAGACTGCTAGAAACTTTGGTGCACTTTATAAATAAAATCTCTTTCAAGATTTGTCTGCAAGTCTTCCGCAAGGGTTCTTCTTTCTGGGAGACTACATCTCCAGACCGCAATGCAAGCTTAACATCCAGTGCATATCCAAAGTGGAAATAATTGCTGCAACGTTTTATGATTGTCCCCAAGAAGACAACCCATGCTTACTATTCAATCTGGCTGCTGCCTGTAGCTTCATATTTAGTAACATCTAACTCTTAGCAAGCAAGTGATATATTTTAGTAAACATATTTGCCAAAATACAATATAAACTACTATATGAATACAATAGTAGTATGGTATTACAGAATCAAACAGTAGTCATTTCCTAGGCAATATTTCATAGACTATCTTACAAATGTCTGGCATTTTCTTTCCTTTTTTGGGCAGCAGACCACTCAGTGACCTGGGCGAGGGGCTCATCGAGAAGTAATATTGGGCTCGTACATATGGATCTGATAGAGAGGGCTGATAAGCAGCAGACGTGCTGGAGCCATCCCTTGAACAGAGCAGGAAGTGTCTGCTGTGTCTTACTGCTCCTGTTCTGTTACAGAGTGCTGAATCCAGTTGTCATGAAACATCATTAACTCCCATGTTGACTTCACGACTCTCTTGCTGTCATCTTTTTCAACAATGACATATGCTGATATGTAATCATATACTTGACAGGTTATGTTAAGGTAAGATTTACTTAAATGAGTTTCCATCATAATCTCATGTCTGATTTATCAACAAAGCTATTCCTATTTAGACTTAGCCTGTACAGTCAGCGGACATAAACCTTTTCTATTCTGAAGCAGTTTTATGGTGTGATTGGATCTCAAACTGATCATCTGCATCCAGGTAGGTGAGTAGGTATAGATAGATCTGTAGATAGATACATTTTCCCGGTGGGCCGACAGTTTATTGATTGGTCTGACTGGTCCTTAAAACTCAGTAGATCAGTGGCCCAACTTATCGTACATTCCAGTTTTCTTTGGAATTCGTTTTCCGAAGGAATTTTCGTTGGAAATGACAAAATGAGCTTGTTTTTTTGAACGCCAAACTTGTAAGTTTCGGACGACCCCAACATACCAGATTTTAGGATGGCTGCGCCCAGTATCACCTGTATCCTAGTCCATCGTTGCCTTTATTTTTATAATATCTTTCCAATATGTTTTGTGTCCACTAAGCTTCTAGTGTAAAAAGTAATGATTTGTTATTGATAATCACATTGTTATGGTGGGGTTGTTTGTAAAAAAAAATTGCATCATTGTGTGTTGTTTGCTAATCATTATCACCAAAATTGGCTGGTGCTCTCATGGTGCACATTTTTACAATTGCTTTGAGATTTTCTATATGGCATAACTGTAGATGATTACAAATTGGCTATTTCGGAGGCATCCATTTTTTCTGAGTTGCTGCAATGGGAATGTCAATTACCTTGTAATGATGTCACCTATTCTCCACTCAGAATTACAAGACAGCTGGAACGCACCATTATACTGGGATGGTGTTCTTATGGTTTGACATATCTTGTTAGAGTATGTTGCAAAGCTGAACGCAGGTTGCAAAAAACAAAGTTGCAGGTTCAATTCAATTCAATTTTATTTGTATAGCGCCAATTCACGACAATGTCATCTCAGGGCGCTTCACAGACAATCAGTTTGAGCCAATCTGATT
>JAOXYM010000017.1:12966617-12979852 GCA_028567055.1 Leptatherina wallacei
ACACACACACACACACACACACACACACACACACACACACACACACACACACACACACACACACACACATATATATAGCTATATATATAGTCTCAAAGACTGAGATCAAATAGTTTCCTGCCATTTTTAATTATACTGCCAAACTCTACTTTACTTAAGAATAAACAAAACAAGTTTTTATAAGTTCTACAGAAACTGCTAAATGATTTCTAGTACAAGAATAATTTATATAAATGTGTCTCAGCAGACAATTTGGGTATAACCTGGACTATTTTATTACTTATGGCTCAAAAGGTCAGATGTGGCCAAAATGTCCACATGGTCTCAAAGAAAAATGCAGATGTGGGCCATATCAGGTGCATATGTGGCTGATTTTTGGCAGCCACATTCACCCTGAGCCAATGATGCCATTCAAGGCCAAATGTGGGTCGTGTTTGGACCTCACAGTCTTTTGTTAATTTTGGTTTGATCAGAGTACTGGTATGCAGGTAAAATTCCATTAATGGAGTAAAAACAAGTTGGCACCAGCATTACTTTGACACTGAAACTGCTACTGGGAAGCTTATGGTCAGTTTAAATTGTTTATAGACAGGAAAATAAGAATCCAAACTCATGCAACATGACATTGTCCTCAATTCTTGCAGCAAAACTTGATTTTCAGACTGGGTTATAAGATCATGCTTAGTTACATGAACTATTTATGGTGTAGTCATAGAAATGACCAGCTGCAATAAGATGGAGCAAATTAAAGAAACGCTAAATACTTATTTTAATACCAGTTTCTAACACCTGTAATATAGTAGAATACTTTTGTCAGACCTATGTATGAATATAGTTTAGCAGACCAGCTGCTGCTTTAAGTTACTTGTGTCTCTGGTTTACTTGCGTGTCCATCGTTCCAAAGACCCTCTTCACCCACACAAGACACTCAGGAGCAACAGACTGTTCCATAGCTATAAGTGCACTGTTATACTCTGCAACACGTATGTACATGATAATCTAAACGTTTATCACTGTCTGTATGCTAATAAATATCTTGTTTACACATCTGCTTTGTGTGTCCTACAAAGTAAGAGAGACCTTCAGATAAATTAAATACATTTTTTATTTATTTACAAAGGATAGAGGTATTCGGTCACTGCATCATGTCAGGGCAGACACAAATTCTCTCGATGACACTTTAGTTGTGAAGTGTTTAAACATGGCTCAGATCAGTCCAGCATTACTTGTCCCAGCTCTCCTTTCCTGAATGCTCTTATGAAGTCATAAGCTGCTGCTGTGTAGTTGGGGATGGTGACAGTGATGTTTCCTGAAGGAGGTGAAAAACAACTCTTTTTAGAATGGAAACAATCAGTGAAATTTATTAAAAACCATAAAAGCTGCTGGACATGGTTTCATAAATGCTGTGCAGATATGACAATAAAAACAATATCACTATCAGCAAAAAAAGCTAGTATGTGCAATGAATGATGTGAAAGAACTATAAAAAAATACTGCATGTGGCAGGATTTGCCCTTTCTTACCCACTCCAGTGATGGCTTTGACCCGTTGAGTTTTTCTAAGTTTTACAGCAATGCGTTTGAGAACATGCTGGATGTCATCACTTGGATCTTGTAGATCATATTTTGTCACATAACTGCACATAGACACACACCTTGAGTTAAAAATCAGAGTATTCTGTGATAAAATGATTCATTGAGCATACAACTGTTTATAAAACATTAATAATACAACCTGAACTTCTCTAGCCTGTTCAAAGAATAAAGTAAGTAGTCAGCGATAATATCTTCTCCCACTAAATGGTCAAGTATAGTTCCTGGAGAAAAAGATAACATCATCATTTGTCCACACAGATTTCACTAAATGGCAGTAATCATTATACTGGAGGAAATGTGAATGAACAATGTTATGCTCACCACATAAAGCCAGCTTCATGCCTGTTTCCACGCTCTCAATCTTGGGAGGCAATACTCCTGGTGTGTCCAGCAGGTACATCATGGGTCTTTCACACACCTGAGGACAACAACGGTTACAAATGCTGCACAGGTCCTTGTGTGCAAACACTATAAATCCATGAAAAAAGATCCCCAGAAGCAAACTTGTCCTGTACACACTTGAATCTTAGTCAGGACAGCTCTAGTTATTCCTGGTTCCCCACCCACTCTCGAGGCACGACCTGAAATTAGAGTAAAATCCAAACAATCATTGCTGAAGACATGAGAATGATGATAAAATGACATGCCCATTTAACTTCTTCTTTGGTACCTTTTTTCAAGTTTGTTCTCCGCAGTGAGTTAATAAGTGATGACTTCCCCACATTGGGCACGCCAATCACCATCAGACAATAATCAGTGTTCTGAAAGTTATACGTGATAAAATAAGAACATCTATGTATGTTGATCATTTTCTTGCAATGACACAAACAGCTGTAGAGTGAGAAAAAGTAATAATTGCAAAAGGAAATGAATTATTCACTGTGAAATAGGCTATGTTATTTAACTTTAACTTTTAAAATAAGCGTTAGAATTACAATAAAACATCATCTTACTTTCATACTTTTGGCTAAAACTGAACTGTGTGACAGATTGTACTGTAGAAAGCTTACAGGGGACCTATTATGCCCATTTCTAGCTCTATATTTTTTTCTTCTCAAAGCTCCACTGGACTAACTTTGCAATATAAAGAATAAAATCTTTAAGTATCTTATTTTCTCCCATAATACTGTAGCTGAGTTCTACCTTTGTGTTTTGTGCTCTTTAAGCCTGATGATTTTGTAGCAGATGATTTTCATGTATTTTTTTATCTCATTATTTGAAACTTGGACCAGGTTATCTGTAAATTGTAAAAATGTGACTTTAAAATACAGGACAACAGAAAATAAGGAATCTTGTAACAGATCTCCATTAAATGATTTATCAGTTAACAAGAGAAACATATTATTTGATGTACATGGATCATAGCTGTCTGAGGGTTTGATTAATGTTACTTATGAGCTTTTGTAGTATTTTGTTGACTTATCCCTAATCTTAAGTAAATTATTGCTTATATTTCAGGACCAAATTATATTAAATAATGATAGACGTTGTTTGTAGTAAGGATGCAGCTTCTGGGCTAGAGAGTACTGAGAGATTTAAAACATGTACAGGGCTAATATAACTAATTACTCTCAAATTTGAACAAAACAGAGTTTACTAGAGCATCCATACCTCCTCCCTGTTAAAACGTGGTCTATTCTCAATAATTTCCAGCACCGTTGGCACCAACTATAGGGAAATAGAAGGGACAGTTGGCACATTCATGCTCATAATTTTCTTTTTTTAACCAGTGAAATATTTATTATACCGAGAGGAGAACCTTTACTTTTTTGATGTTGTCATCTCTCTGCTTTAAACAGTCTGTAAAGAGAACATTCCTCATACCGTCTCTTTCAAGCTTCTTCAAGATTTTCTGCAGAAATCAAAGCAAAGAAAACAAAGACAACTTTGTATTAATGGTCATTTTAAAATGCTGGTCACGTGTGGCTGCAAATAAGCTAACAGCAAGGCTTCTGACCTGCTTGTTAGACAGATCAGCGAGGTCCATCTTGTTGAGAATAAGCAGATGTGGTTTCACATTCAGTGTGTCCTGAAACACAGGGTTTCTCCCCGAGAAGGGGATTTGCTTACTGTTAAAGAAAAAAAAGCTAGTAACCTGATATATCTGAAGCCCTTATGAGCTTCTTCATTTCACAATAACTGCCTGATCACAGATTCACACAGTGGCATTTTACTTAAAGACACATTTTTGGAAGATGCTAACAAAGCTGATATTATAAAGAACTTGAAATAATTGGGGGAACACTAGTATTGTTGCTGTGGCTTGTCTGGTAGATTTTGTCCGCTAATCGACGGGTCACTGGTTCAATCTCTAGTTGTTCTCTCTGATGTGTTCAGTGTTGTGTGAGTATGTGGTTGATATAGGAAAAAGTGTTAAATGTACTCTCTGAATAACTGTGAATAGGAAAGGTACTTTGCAGAACCTAGCCAAGCTTAAAAGATGCAGTTTAAGTGTAGAATTGCTTGTAAGTAATCTTAGTAGTAGTCTTAAACTAGACTAAATTATTCTTTAATTACAAATATATTCAGCCTGTAGATGAAAACTGTTTTTAAATCAATGCAGTAGCATCTTTTAGATCAGTCTGCAGTTACAGTCACCCTGTTTGATCATAATCCACTTTTCACTGATATTTGTAAGGACTTTCTATCCAGAATATTTAATATTCTGCAGCCAGTTTAATTTAAGTACATTTTCAAAGATCCATGTATCCCTCCTCTGATCTGTTTTTATAATTAATTTAAAGTTATACTGACAACCGCTGCAAAATAATATTTTCCCTTGGTGGTATAGGTTAAAATTACAATATGAAGATATTTGTTTGTTTTTTGGCTTATGTGGAAGTTTAGACCCCCCCATGTAATGTAATAAAATAAAATGTATGTCAACCCTATGTAAATACTCTGTGGGCACATGTTTGCGCTCTTACAGTTACAGTTACAATGGCACGATAACGAAACATAAAATTTACATTATTTCAAAATTGAAATTCACATTGACAGTGTTGGAGTTACATTAATACATTTTTAAAAGGATATTCTGGCATCATGAATTTCTATGATGCAGTCCACATTCTTTAGGCTGGCTTTCATCTGCTTGAGTCCTGCAAATATGAAACTATTAACACAACGACGTGGCTAAGAGGACATTATACAGCAATCCAGACTGTTTGATTCACACGAGCAATAAATCACCACACATCACATTCATTTTACATACTGTAGATAACTTCAAGCTAATCTAGCACCTTTAGCCATATGTCCGGGGAACCAGTGAGCCACTTCCCGTCCTCCAAAGTCAAACACGGTCCTGAATTTGTCGACATTACGCAGCGCCTGGTACAACCTCATGGCTTCTGTTAAATAAGTTAAAACAGTCTGACATTTGTTTCATATAAATACGTCCTCTACCCCCAGAAGCACAAGAACGTGTTACCGATATGCTACACTGTTTACATACCGAGTCGCAACTGTTGACAATCAACTCCGTTCCGCCATGGAGCAGTTAAAAACAGACTCAATACTGCCCTCTGCAGGGTACAAAGTTAATTACAAGTGATCGCTTGTTAATGAATATTGGAGCACTGACCTGCAAGTGTCGTGATCAGTCTAAATGTTTATTAGCTAGAAAAAAATTAAGGTTTGGTAGGAAGTAACAATCTTATACTTCATTTAATTTAATGTTCAAAAGATAAATGACACAGTTGTAAATGTTTGTAAAAACCATGACATTACAAAGTCAAGACTAATCAATGCAAGCTGTGAATTAGAATTATGATTGATTGTATTCTTTACAAAAAACATATACAGAGCATATATATTAGTATAATAATGTATTATAGGTGTAATGCCGTATTTGATTAACATTCCCAGGTTGACAGAATCAATGATGTCCATTTGTATTTTACTGCAATGAACGGCATTAAGTCCAAAGTTTCACACTTCAGTGGCGGCATGCAGATTTTAACTGAAAATTCTTCAGTAACTGCTTTGACTAAACAGTAGTTTCCAAACAATCCTCCACATCAACACAGATACTGGAGTTTTTTTTGTCATTTGTTTATTTACATAGAGTACAGCAAATTATATAAATCTTTCATTGACAGCAGCACTTAAAGCTTTGACTCGGGAATCTTGGATGGATGGATAGAAGAGTAGTGAGAGATGAGTCTATCGGCTTCTCTCCAACCAGTCAGAAGCGCTCCGTGGACGGTCGAGAAATAGCAGGGATGGGTTGCCTCTCCAGCAAATAACACCTGCAGTGGCTGAAAGAGGTTGAAAGGTTAGAAAGAAGAGTCAAGTCTTTAACTATGTGTCTGGTGGAGTGCATACTCAGAGCACATGTAAGTGTTGGAGTAAGAACATTGTAGGTACCTGTGATCCCTGTGGTGGAAGTGGTTCCATCATATTGTCCAGGTCCTGCTCTGAGCAGCCTCTTCCAAGGTAGCTGTAAGATCCGAATGTCCAGGGGTCATGAAACCACTGGGAGCGCAGGACTCTCTGAGGGGAGATGGTAGGGTTCCCTGCACATAAATGATTAGTCAATGAGTGCTGACAGATATCATCCATAAGAAAGTGTACAAAGCACTATGCAGTTTCCCTGCTTGCCCTGTAAATATGGTGATCCTGAAAAGGTCTCAGTAAAAGATTTTGATGCTTCTCAGTGTTTGTGGCTTATTAAAACTGACCTGTAAACCTGCGAATAAGTTGTGTGATGGTTTGTGTGACCTCCTGTTCCGACAGTGTTTCCATGTACTCTGACTCATGCCCTGCTATCCAGCCACAGAGAACATGGCCATACCTGAAGGTTAAACCGCAAACAAAATGTTACTATTGATCGCTGTCTAACAAGCTGGGCAAGCATCGGCATGTGTGCGCAAACCTTTCAGTGGGTTTGAGAACAGTAAAGCCAAACAACTTCTTTATCCAAGATCTCTGTAAGTCTGGCACCTGATCCACCATAGCATCCTGATTCATGAAAAACATAAAGGAGCGATTTAGGTGTAATACTGATGAATCCTAACATTTTCGCTGCACAAAGTTATCTTATTCAGGGTGTTAAAAAAATCCAGTTTGTATACAAGTTTATGCAGCGACTACTCATCTCACCTCATCCTCCCACACCAGATGAATGACCTCGCAGTCAGCATCCCACCATGGGACATCAAACTCCACAAAAATTTTATTGTTTGTTCCAAAACCCAGCCTCTGGACAGAGTGCAGCTTGTGTAGAGGGAGAGGAGGATGGAACAGGGTGGAATGGTGCTTCTTTAGGTATCCTGACAAAACAAAACAATTCAGGTGTGCTAAGATATAAAAAGTCAGACTTAAATCTTGTAAAATAATCACTGAATATAGATTAACACTCAACGAGCGAGATTAGGGAGATTTAATGCTTGAGACTGAAGTAAAAAGTTTATATTAGAAACAATTCTATAAACAAATGATAATGGTAGGGCGTTTGCAAGGAACATGACTGATCCACAGATTGAAAATTACCTAAAGGAACTGTGAGGATAACGTGATCAGCAATGATCTTTTCCCCATTATCACACTCAACCATCACAGAAGTTTCTCCCTTCGCTGCGTTGTGCCAGTGGACACATCGAACAGGCTGATTGTAGGTCACTAAACCATCAGGGAGCTCCAACATTAACTTTTTGATCAGACCTTCATAGCCACTGCACAAGAAAGAAAACAGTCTTTGAATCAGTCGAATTGAAACAATTAAACTGTGCTGAAAACAGTTCAGTTCACTGGTAGAGTTAAACCAGTTAATTAATAAACTGAGTATTTATTATTATACTATATGCATCATGTGAAACTATCCACACCTTAAGTGTAAAATACAACAAATGCAATTTACCTACAGGGTAAAATACTGATTTCTCTGCTGTATGGCTATAATGTGGGAGTACAAACCCTGGAAATGTACAGTCCAGTCCAGGCAGAGTCTTGTATTGGCCAAAGGCCCCAAGACCCACCTCATCCATGCTGTGGGTCCCATTAACACAGCACTCCACCTTCAACAGGTTACTTATCACACACAGTTGCAGAGATCTGGTGGCAGCATCAATATCTTTCCATTTGTCTGCTGCTCGTTTTTCCACCTCCAGACACCAAAATCAAACAAACAAACAAACAAAACAAGCCCTAAGGTTATGTGAAGTGCAACAACATCCCAGCTACTTACGGTGGCTGGCAACTACTCATAAATAATTAGTACTAACAAACACACTGCGAGTTTTATTTTCTGGTCTCTGAGAGAAGGATACCTCTGTACGCAAGAAATCCCCCACACTAGCACACGGTTCTCCATTTTGATTATGAAATTCTGAACTTTCACTCAGCAGCTCGACAAACATTTCCAGAGCCGGTCTGATGTCCTCAGTGTTCAGCTTCCGACCTGCACACATTAGAAAAAAAAAACCATGTAGTTTATACAATTTATATTATTTAACTTGCAGAATTTATGGAAAGACTGCAAATGTTTTCATTATTGACACCAATAGCCCACCAGCAACTGAAATACAGTAGAAATCATGAATTTGATATAGAATTTACATACAGTGATAATTTTTTCCATTCAACAGCCTTAGCAGAACAATATGCATTTTATATAGTACCTTACAGTTTGATTTAACCAATATAAGAAACAGACCATAATTCTTTAAACATCTCACAACCTGAACTGCTGAAGACATTGGGAATCCAGGGAGGATGTCCTCCAATGTCCATGGCCTGACTTTCTGGGGTGAGGGCCTCTGGCTCTAGAAGCCCGTACTGACGAGCCAGGCAGAACACTGGGTTCTCCTCTGAAGGTCCGTGGATCCAGTTTGCCCCAATCTCAACAAGATTATTACCTATAAAGTAAAAATATTGTGCAGCAACAAGAAGCAAAAATAACTGTTCTTTATTTAGTACTGAATATGTAATGTCAAGATAAAGGCTACATGGTGTAGAAATCTAATTATTCTTTCATATAAAAAAAAAGAAGCCATTTCAGAGATCCTGGCTGCTCCTAAAGGTTTTATATCAGGAAAAATGAAGCCAAGAAAGAGGAAGATGTGGCTTCACCACAGAAGGACAGTACCTAATGCATGTTCAGAAGATCAACAGGAGTTATTGTCCACTCACTCAGCGCTAATGTCATTAATTGGTATCAAAGTTCAGGAGAACTGGACAGAAACGGGTAAATAATTCAGAGCTCTAAGTACATTTGGCATCAGAAGTTCTAACACAAAGCTGTAACAGGGATTCAGATGGAGGGGTCCAGGTCAGAAGGCAAGAAGGGTATTCTCTAGCCAAGAAGACAGAATGGTAAATGAACTGTACTTTATAGCGCTTTTTGGGTCACATGACCACTCCAAGCACTTTGACACATGTCACTTTCACACATTCACACACAGCATTTCTTATCAACTTCTAAAGGGCGTGGGGTATTTACTTGGTGAGTTTTTGGCATGAAAAAAATCCCGGGGTCCTTAAGAAAGCGTTCTTCAAGGAATTGCACGGACAGTACAGCTGTTGATTTCAGGTGTAAAGCATCGCTTACCCAGTCTGCCTGTTTTGATCCGTCCTCCGCTCCTGGAAGTCGCCTCAAGTATTCTCACATGATGAAATCCAGCTTTGACGAGTCTCTGTGCCGCTGCTATTCCCGACATACCACATCCTACTATAACTATCTTTGCGTTTACGTTCCTCGCCATAGTCAGCTTACTCTGATGCGACTGTTTTACCTTTAAAACGGCCCTCGTTCTACTTCCTCGTGAGCAAAAAGCAACGACGGCAAGCTTTTCCGGTCAAACTTTTCAGAATAAAGCTCATAGTGGCTCGAGTCAGTCAATGGTCTGAACCCATTCTGTTTATGAAATTACGAGACTGCAACAAAACAGAATAAATATGTCAAATAAGGGATAAATCATTGAATAAATGAACGAGATACACAAGAATAACAAACAAACAAAAACAAAACTGTCCTCAAACAAAAGCTAATTTCTTTAAATCTTATCTCATTTTTTTCTGTCTTGCCACTGGTTTTTGTCTGGTATAATATGATATATTCTAAAATAATGGCTGAGAAATATGATGTCACTGTGGGATCACCGGAGAAGACTGCCTGCCGTGGTCAATGGCCGTGCCAGAAGGGTGGCATGAGGGGGGTACAGGGACGACGAAGACTGCAAACCCCTAAAATCTAATTGGCTCCACAGGTGTCACCCATAGAATAAACAATCAAATTCTAACAAATGTTTATCATAAACGGAGTTTTACTTGGTTAAACCTCAGATGTTCAAGTGCAAGTTAATGTAACATGTAATTCATTTCAACAGCATGTTCTAGATCAGGGCTACTCCATTCGGTCCCAGGAGAGCCACAGTCCTGCAGGTTTTCAATGTATCCCTACTCCAACACACATGACTCAAATTAAATGGATCCAACAGCCAATGAAGTTCTGTAAAACGACTCATTAATTTGAGTCAGGTGTGTTGGAGCAGGCATATGCTGAAAACCTGCAGGGCTGCAGCTCATAGGACCAAATTGAGCAGCCCTGTTCTAGATCATAACGCAACATTCATACAGCACCATCGTCAGCTGCCAATGTGGGTGATAATATCTATTGTCCAAACTGTTTACATTTTATGTGGATTTAAGTGGATGTTAAAGTCATAAAACCACCAGATGGGATGATTGAGCAAATTTAAACAGTCAGTAATGCTGAAGAAACAGTGATCAAGTTTGTGATGTGCCTCAAAGAAAGTTTCCCTCAATATCAATGAAGTGTATGTGTTTGTGCAACAGTGATTCAAGCCATACTATGTAGGATCCTTCTAAGTAAACAATTGTTGATGAAAAAATATCATTGGCTGTTTGCCCTCCCAAATTTTGCTTTAGTTTACACAAGATGACTACTTAAGTTGTAATAATCAGTTCATTATTTCCTAAAATCCCCCTCCCCTCTTTAATTATTTAATTTTTTTAAAAACGGTCTAATTTGCAACACTTTCCCTGCCACCATCAAAAATTTGAAACCCTGCCCCTGGTCCTAGTTATCATCAGTCTTCAGTAAGATATTTATTGTATGTCTTAAGATTAGACACCAAGACCAGCTTAAGGTCATAACATTGTTTTATTTATTTATTTATTTATTATATTTACAGATCATAAAAGAATTACACAGTAATTACATGGTATTTTTGGCATTGAGCTTAACACAACAAACACAAACATGAAAGCAGATCTAGATAAAATATTTCAATCATTCATTCAGTGACTATTTTACAAAATAGAAATCTTCTTTACTGCTTATATTCACATTCGCTGTATTACTCAGTATGCAATTACAATAGAGGAAAAACAAAAAACCTGTAAATATTACTTGCAAAATTGTGCCCAAATTGGGATACATCTGACTTCTATAGTCTATACTAGCATTAATTTATGTGCCATTCGTGAATTTGACTTAATATCTCTGTTATCTGCCCCACAACGACTCCTTTCAAGCTGTTCTCCATCACCTGATGCACATTCACCAGCTCTCTTCTGTCATTAAACTGACAGAACTTACATCGACCCAGTTTCTTCAGTGCTTATCAGATTGTTTACAGTGCATTTCTTAACAGCTTTATGAATTTTGCCTTGGCTTATCCTCTCTGATGTGTTTAGTTGTTCCCCTGCTGAACAAATGATAACCACTGATCTTTCCTTGGCCCATATGTTTTTAACTGGACAATTACTTTTTTATGGCCCATCATATATCTTTATGAGCCAATGTGTGTATGTGTGTACCTGACTCATGTTCCTGTTTGCCCTTAAATGGTTCTGCAACAAACAGAATGGAAAGTTTTTATCATGTATTCATGTATACGGCAGCGTTTTTTTGTATGTCTGTCTGTTGGTAACATAACTCAAAAAGTTATGGATATACTTTGATGACATTTTCAGGAAATCTCAGAAATGGAATAAGGAACAAGTGATCAGAGTTTGGGGCTGATCTGGATCACCATCTGGCTTCAGGAATTTTTTTAAAGAATTTTTTTACTATGAGAAGATAGGGATAATTATGCCATTAGAGCTTCTAATTTAAAAATAATGTGCACAATGATTGGCAAAAAAAATCACAACGGCTGCGCTCCCTACATGCTTCTAGTTCTAGTTGCAAGTGGAGTCATGGCTTCATTTTAAGCAGCAATTTAAGGCTCCAGTGTCAAACTCAGATGAAGTGGATGACCACTCAGTGATGCCTGAAGTCATCACTGAACGACAACTTTGTGTTGAGCAGCTGTCTATACTTTAACTTTCTTGTCTGACTGGCTTGATGGACTGACAGAATAGTGAGAGATGAGTCTATCAGCTTCTCTCCAACCAGTGAGAAGTGCTCCATGGACGGTGGAGTAGTAGCAAGGATGAGTTGCCTCTCCAGCAAACAATACCTGCAGAGGCTGAAGCACAAGCCATAGATATTAATTAAAAACATTCCTAGGGGTGATATTGAATATGTTCTGTATGCAAATATGTTTTTGTGTGTAAATAAAAACATGTTAATCTGTGCACCTGGGATGGCTTTCCCTTCACAGGCAAGGGCTCCATCATGTTCTCAAGATCCTTTGCGGAACAACCTAATGCTAGGTGAGAGTAGGATCCACATGTCCAGGGATCATGAAACCACCGTGAGCACATGATTCTTTTTGGAGTGATGGTACGGTCTCCTAAACACACACAGTCATGATGATATGGAAATAACCAAGGCTCAAACTTTTTAACAAACATCAAAATTACAATACATAAAGTGCAATTAAACCGTAGTTGCTTAACCAGTAAAACCTGCTGTCTAAGCAGGGCAATAAAATTTTGGACTTTGGATCCAGTACAGCACTTGACTGTTATCAAAAAGCTTCTTGATAACAACCTAGTCACTGTTTTTTGTTCAGTTCCTAAAAACAGTAAAGTTTGATGTGAAATCGTAAAACAGTACAGTAAATTTTATGGAATTGCTATAGCTCTAGTAATTAAGTTCTAGTGTGATGGCCACCTGTTTCTGATCTGCTAATACCATTTAGGTCAATGTCCCAAAAGGAATTATAGCTGGACATATTGTACTGCTCTGGAAAATCTGAGTACAACAATGTTTTTTCTTCTTCTGTAGATCAGACATGAGATTCACCTGTGAATGTGTGAATGAGCTCTGTGATGGAACTCCTGATTTCCTCCTCAGGAAGGGTCTCCATATACTCTGCCTCATGGCCAGCGATCCAGCCACAGAGAACATGGCTACCCCTGAGAATTTGATAGTTAAAGAGGAAAAAGGTAACATAGCTGTTTTTTGGATCCTTAAATTTCTAAAGAAACTTAAAAAAAAAAAACTGTCACTGCTCAAATGACAAAAACATTGCTGACTTTTCAGAGGGTTTGATCACAGTGAACGCTGGTATCTTCCTAATCCAGGATTTGCTTTTTTCCAACACTTGGTCTGAAATATTCTCCTGATGACAAAGAATATAGATCAAATGATTAAATCTGAGCCGAACCTTTAAAATGAATTTTAAAAAGATGATTAGGTTATTTGCAGATATAAGATTAGCAAGACAACATATACTATGATTTTAAGAAATTAGAGATACATGTTAGAATTTGTAACAACAA
>JAOXYM010000017.1:12985876-13012035 GCA_028567055.1 Leptatherina wallacei
ATAACATCACTGAATATGACCTTTTTGTAAAAAAAAATACCCCCCCCCCCCCCCATAAAAACAAAGGTTTGTAAAAGTAAATGTCTTCGTAGAGCTGTTGTACTAAGCTGTAATTCACAGATGTACCTATTAAAAATGCCAGCACGTAGTGTAAAGCAGATAAAAACATTAAGTTGAATCTTACAAATGCATGCCTCTGAAATATACAATATACCGCTACATGCGTATGATAATCTGGGAAAAGTAGATAAAATCTTTCAAAACATTTAATGATGGTGTAATATTATAGCTTCCAATGTTTAATTTGTTGGAAATGAAAAATAACAGTGACAAATTCTTCCACCAACTATGAGGGGGCCATAATCTCAAGAATCTGGGTTTGAGGGTGAGTATATACAATGTAAAGAAATAAAACTTTTCTTCCGTTTTTTATCTGTGAACCAGAAAGAGCAAAGATCTTTACAAAAGCCAATTACAGGCCTATGAATACAGTCTGCCCATGTTTATTTTTTGGCTTCATGGTCTGATCTAGGTAGCATCTAAATATACTACAACACGTGAACCAAGCTTTCCATTCCATGTGCTGAATGAAGCACTCGTGGAGCCATAATCTCTTTCAGAGTGTGCATGTGTGAGTAATCTAGATTAAACCAGCAGGTCTGTGTGCGAGAATGACTGCACGTGTTAATGCTCACCTGCTGGTCCAGGCTCTCTGCTCAGGGAGTTGTTGTTGGACTCTGCAGATGACTGTTTTGCCGCAACAGATCTATTGTTTTTGAAGGAGAAAGACAAAGGAAAAATGCTTTGTTTTGTTTTGATACTTCTAGCAACAGTTCCATTGTATCTTAATTTAAGATACAATATGTCAATTTGTAAGTTTTCTGTTGCTTACATGAGGTTTACATCCTGGATGTAGCCAAGGATAATTAATAGATAGATGGTGCTACAGCAAGAAGATTATTAGCTCAGCTTAACCCACTAAGACCGGAAGTTTTATTTGAAACAACTTGATGGTTTTCTGGAAAACACAAAACTATTCATTAAAATTCATTTCTCACTCTAAGGAAATTAAAAATATTACATGAAAACCGTGTGAACGTTCAAACTATCATCTTTTTTCTTAAAAAAAAAAAGTTTGCCATTTGGATATTCAATGTGTCTTGAAAATGTTGATCCAACATGTGCATCGCTCCAGGCTTTTACGGTAAACAGCACATAGGTCACTCCAGGTCAAAATAGGTTAAAAATAGAAAAAAGACTAGCTTGCAAATGAAAACAACCATTTTCAGTTTTGATTAGCTTTTCAGTCATTTCCATATGACTCATCAAGGCTACAAAACATAAAAACATGTACAATTCCCAAATCATCATCCCCTTATCCAGATATATTTAAACTATTCCTTCTATATTTACTACTATTACAGCCATGCATGACCACCAAAACCCTTATATATGATAATATGGAATAAGTTTTGATATCGGAGCGGCAGTGGCTCAGGTGGTTGAGAAAGTCATCCAATAACTGGAAGGTAGGTGGTTGGAATCCTGCTCCCACCTCTCAGCCTATTGTTTTGTCTTTAGGCTAAACTCCAGCATTGCCATTGCTTGTGTCTCTGAATGTTTGGTGGTGGGCGGAGAGGCTGCAGATCTATTTCTATGAAAAACGTATTGTTCATTTTCTAAAATATATCCCTAATCCAAGCTAATTTCTTCTTTCTTATGTCGATTCACAACATGTAAAGTTTCTATTTAAGGACTCGTGTTATTATTATTCACCGCCTGATTTGTTTCTTTTATTGTACAGAGTCCTTGAGTGACAAAAAGGTGCTTTCAAATAAAATGTATCATTATCTATCATTATTGTTATTTATTTTCAGAATTTCACTTCAACTAAATAATATGGGGGGTGTTTAGAGTTCTTGGTGTATGACTTTCTTTACTATTGTGTCACGTTGTTTGACACTGTTTTTATCAAAAGACCCACTGCTGTTTGTTAAGACCATGAAGGTCTATGTTTCAGTCAGAATCCGATTTTTGTACCTGTTCAGACAGAATCTTTCATTGTCGTCGTACATCTGAAGTCTTATTGGTCGGCGGAGACCCCAGTAGATGTTCAACAGCCCCTCCAGGATAAACTCTCCATCCTCCTACACACAAAACGTCACACAAAACAATAACTATCAGCAGTCATGTTCACAAAGGATATCCTGCTGGCTGGCCCCCACAGTGGCTCAGTATCAGGTGTACGTGCAGGAATAGTCGCACACAGCTATAGAGTGAACCCTTGCGTCTTGGAGAAATTCAGTCAGGTTTGACCCACCCTAAATTTTCCACAGTGCAAGGGTGAAGTCATGTCTGAGAAGACAAAAGTGAAGAGAAGAGAGCCATGACTGCTGTAGGTCCACAAGGGGAGGTGTTTGATTTGACCAAAATGAAACTCTAAATTTAGAATGAAATGGTTATCATGTTGTACATGCTCTGAGTGGGAAGAAGTAAAAGTGATAGTTTACTTAATAAGATGAAAGCAACACATAGGCAGTAATTATACTACTAATAATAATTATGACCAGTATATTGACCTGAATGATTATGCCTGAGTCAGTCCAATTATTTTTGCCTACACTGCATCTAAACCGGTGATAAAAAGATGATACGCAGCAACTGATAATGTTGCAATTGCATACCGCCACACTGAATAGGTCATCTATTTCCCTCGTCTCAAACAGGTCGTTATATCATCGTCATGACTAATTCAATAACCCATAATACATTACAGGCCTTTTAACACAGATTTCTCTGATGGAAAAGTCTTAATCAGTTATTCACCGAGACTGTAACACCAAAGTCAAACAAATAAGAGAGAAAATTTCTAAATCTAAGAAGTCAGTCTCATCAGGTGATTTGTTGCAAGATTAAAGTTTAATGTTAGCCTGTAGCATTTTTGACTAAATAATAAGTATCATAATGAAAAAAATAACTTGAAGCATCAGGAAATAAAAAAAGGGCAGATATCAAAGTGTTTTCAGCTTTAATCTTGAAAATATTTCATAAGAAATATGGTAGTTACAAACATTTTAACAACACAACATACACAATCGCGTGGAACAGCATAAACAGGTTGATATGCTGAAATATATAGGGAACAACCAAGTAACTTCTAATGTCTTGAAACATGTGACCATTGAGGACGCATGAGAATACAAGTTTCTCATTTAGTCATAAGATTTAATCATGTTCACACACAAACAGATTTCAGAATGTAACTAATCTGTCTTCTGAACAGGCTTGTAAATGTATACCTTTTATTTTGTGATTTAATTCACATGGAGAACTTGTGATTGACGCAGTTTTTCCACTTTACATTTCTAACTGGCTTGTCGTAGTTTTATAACAAGTATATCAATTAGGTGATTGAAAATGAGAAATGTGAAACATTTTGAAAATTTTTTTTTTGTCTTAATCTTTCTTAACTGAACACAGTCAAGAAAAAGAACACTGTGATTTCTGGTGGTTCTTACAGGGCTTCATTGTTTCTGGAATGTAAACATTCAGTGCAGCTGCACCATTCGACCCTCCTAACCCGCCACTCCTGAGTTTCCTGAGTAGCCATGAACACACCCTCACATGCACACACTCACACTGATTCAAAGATGCAAGTAAGGTCAGTGGAGCTATTTTTAGAATTAACGGTTAATCACTCTACTGCAGCCTGCCTCTATAAAGCCTTGGTACACACTCCAGTTCCCTCATACTCTGCTGCATAGACTAGACATCACTCTGTTTAGCCCAGCATTTCAATCCTACAATTCCGTATCAAAGGTAAGGATGATAACTTTTTTTATTCTCTTCAATAAGATCTGCTTTTTTATTGACGAGGATTTAGTTTGTTCATCTCCAAAAGTAAATTTTTGAGTTAACTAAAGCAACATCGCAAATGATTAAACTGTTAAATGTTTTGATACCAATTTAAACAGTTTTAAATTTGTGATTCCTACTGATGAAAACATAGAAAGTGTTTAATTAATAGTGTTTAATTAACTAGTGTATTAAAAACTGTTAATAAATCAAATGTTGAAAGACAGCAGTCAAAACTTCAAATCAGTATACACATTCAACCCCAGTGGCAAATGTTTTTTTAAAAAGGATTTTTTGGGCTTTAGTAACCTTTATTAGATAGTAGCTCGACAGGAAAGGGGGACAGGGAGAGCAGGGAATGACACGCAGCTAAAGGCCCCATGCTGGGACTTAAACCTGGGCTGTCTGCATTAAGGAACTATTACTTTTGTACATGGGGTGGCTGCTCATCCAGTTAAGCTACACTTGGCAAATCATTTAAAAGCAGTTATCTTTTTAGAAATGAGAAGTTAGAATAACTTGAGATTGTTTTTAATAAACCAAGAAGAATCACCTATTTTTCTTTTCTCTTCTGTAGCATGAAACACAGGAGGTTGCTGTTGTCTATGCCTCTCTTACCCACCATTACTGAGACGCTTGAGGACTTGCCTGTACATCCTTCAGCCATACAGCCTACCCAGGGATCCCAGTCTCTAGAGGACTACATGACCAGCATACAGGCCCTTGCACGCCCTGTTGAGACCCTGAGCTACGGTCCCGTCAGACTCCAGAGGTCTCCCAGGATTCGGCAATTCTCAAAGGCTCAGATGAAGTTCTCAGCCTCAGCTGCCCGTGTGTCTCCTCGCACACTAAGGACTTCCAGACCCTCCAGTCTGAATGCAAACAGCACTGAGGATTTTTCCCTCAAAACGAGCAGAGAAAGAGACTGCAGGGGCAAAGACCCCGTTGACTGGCTGTTTGGTCAGATAAGGACTTGAAAAGAAATGCTGCTGTTGTGGGAAACCCTGTGGATACTTTGGTGGAGTAATCAAACAACACTGGAGGAACCTCGGGAGGAAACACATTGTGTGCATTGCTGAACGAAGATTGCATTACCATATGGCTCATGGGATTAGTGAAGATCTACAGTATTTATTTCTATGCACTAAAGACTCAGGTCTACATGTTTACACAGTTTAATATTTTTGTTTAGGTGACACCATTTCTAATAAAATGTTGAAATAACACAGAAAATATCTCGTTTCTACAGTAAAAACCCAAAATAATCTCTTTCAGTTATGAACTGCTGGTCAGACAAGAGTGAAATCTCAACATGTGTTCTTGCAGCCAGCCAACTTAAACTCCAAATGCGCAATCATCAAAAATATATTTTAAATTTATACCTTATATCATAATCATTCAAAATTTTGAATGTATGAAATAATTTATGCAGATGTAGATACAGTAGATTCAAATCATATTAATCAGGCATTCTGTACAATAAGTGTTTGGCTAGTGCACTTGAATTGTATTTGGATGCTGCAAATTTTTTACTTTTATTCAAAGGATTAATGTAGAATTATCATTCATGATTAAGTATTTTGATATTATCATATTGCTACTTTTACAATTACAAAAAGCATCACTGGTCATGATTCAGTACAATGAGAAGCAAGAATAAAACAGCAGCCATTTCTGTCATGTCTATATTTATCACAGTACTTCATTAAAAATGCGTATGCTTTTTTTTAATCACCCTTATAGTTTATTCAAATGTGTAATTTTACTGTTTCATCTCACATATAGATCTGATAGCTCCCACTACTGCAATTTCTCACAACGGAGATTTTTTTTTGCATTGAGTCTTAGAACACCACTGCCATCTAGAGGTGGTTTTCTGAATTGAAAAATACAAAACATAACCACTAGAGTGCGCTAAGTGCTTTCGCTGTTAGATATTTGGATTACTACACAATACAAGTCACAGCAAACACATTCTGCCACTCCTGTATTTGAATCAAATTGGGATGACCTCTTTTGACTCTTGCATATTGTCAAATGAAGAAAAATTAGTAGCCCGGAGTTTGGGTGTAACAATAAATTCCATTTTGAATTTTGATTTTAAACATGAGAATAAATGAGTACAAAGTATCTCTGATAAGGATATTACTAAAAAGGTGATGAGAACACACAAAGTTCCAGAGTAAATTATGATACAACAAAAGAAAACATTGAGAATTCCCATAGCTCCATGTCAGCTAAAAGGGAGTTTTAAAAGCTTTTTCCCATTGTTCCACTTATATGGAGTACAATAATTGGAAACTGTTTACCCAGTTCTGATACTCCCGGTGTCATTTTTCCAAGGATCATATAGTAAGAGGATTTTATTTAATCTGAAATTTACTGGAATTGCTAATCTGAAAGAGGGCCAGGAAAACTGGCAAAGAATAGATTTAAAAATGAATGAAATGCAATGTCCTTCTTTTCTTCAAATAATTAAGAAAAAAATACTAATTTTACATCACTTGTAAACAAATCAATTAAGCTAATGAGCAAGTGAATGTTTACTGGCCCTTAGCTCTCCAGCCTGAGAGGTGAGTTGAAAATATAGAGCATCCAGCAATCTGTAAAACTTACAGGTAAAACAGTTATTTTCTTAACAGTCATACACGCTTGGACTTGTTTACTTCTCAAAAGGTTGGGATTAGTTAACCCTGATTGACAGTGAACTGCAAAATCAAACCACCCAACAGGTCCTCCCTCAACATGAGCTATGTACATCACCTGACTACACCTGCAGAGTGTGATTATCAGGTAATCTTCCAAACAACACACCGTCAAGCCGCCCCTTCTTTTTCACACAGAGCCTGGTTGCATCAGACATGTTTGGTCAAACTCTGGGGAAAATGGGTAATGGTGCAAGTCTCATTCACATGGTCAACATTTTTAGAATTTTCCATTAGTTTCCACACTCTGGGCTTTAGGCAAGCTTCTAACCCATGAATGTCACTGCTGTGTAATGTTTTGACCCACAGAATATTTAATGAGTCAGTTCTCCATAAATGAGGTTCAGCTGGCGTTTGAGTTGAGATAGAATCAGTTTTGTAAAGCAAAATGCTTGCTGGAGCCTATTATTGATCTTTGCTCACTGTCTCAGTTTGTAAGTCTATTTTTCTTTTTGCTCTGTCCAAAAAAGACAGAACAATTTTTCATAATTACTCAGTCTGCCTGTTCATCACCTCCAAAGCTGGGGTAGGACTGAGTCAGAGGAATTAAATAAAGGCCACAGAAGGCAAATGCAAAAAAGATCAGAATTGACATGTGCATTGCTTTTCTTACTTTCTGCATTATAACAGGCAGCAGATTTAGATCACATTAAGGCGGCTACTGGCAGAAGCTAATTTATAATGATATTCACGGAAGACTAAGGAAAGATGGGGGGGGGGGGTTTGACAACTTCTGCATTTATTTTCTTTGAGAAAATCATCAAAAAACACTGAAACAAGAATAGACTTGTTCTATTTTTTCTTTTATTTGCAATGGAATGTTGATCCAATTTCATATCATCTAAATGATCAGATTGTGTTGATATAACTTCAACAGCTGCAAAATATAGATGGTGGTAATGATGTCTGCACACGCATTTCAGTAACACTTCACTGAGCAAGAAATGCTGCCATTGCACATATGGCCATCTAATATCCTAAACGCAAATATGATATAAAACAATTTATTACTGAGTTATATATATTCTAAAGGCCTGTATTCTGAATATATCTGGTTGTGGGTATGCATACAGACAACTGCTGGCAGTACAGACACCCTACTGGTTTTCTATTCACTTACAAGACTGTAGTCTGTTCATGCTCAGTAGACTGTGAAAAAGAAATAGTCAGTTTATGTGCACAATATGTCAAATCAGCCAGTTATATGGTCACTTTTAGCTGCTGAGTATTTTTCCATGGATCAATTAATGTACTTTACAATTTTTCATGAGATTGCATAAACTGGCAAAATACATTCTAATTCAAACAGTGAAATAAAAAATTTGGAATATTTAATCATCAATGTAGAAAAAATACAGAAACAGCACACGCAGAAGGAATCTATATCAAACATCATACAATGTTGTGAGTAATCATTTAGAAGTAATGAGTTGCTGACCTGTTCTGACAAGTCGCCTCAAGTCCTACTTCTGTTTTCCACAAAATTCCTGCGTTTCTTTCTGAGTGAATTCTATCAGTTCCAGGACGACCACTTAGTTCTATTAGTTTAGCAGAATGTAAACAACTAACATCCACTTTAACCCTAACAAAATCATCAAAATAAGCTACCTCACACACACACTACACAACCAATACAGCCACTTACCATCAGGCTACAAGGCAGTCACATTCAAGACCATGCTGGCCTCATCAAGCTTTGTATTTATTTCTCACACACATATTTGTCTGAATGAGCAACTGTCTGATTGAACTTTTTTTTTAATGTTTATTCTGAGCATTTTTCAAACACCTTAGACCACATTCACATTTATTTTATTTGAATTTATTATTTTGTATATTAAGTTATGTCTGTTGCTGTCTATGCTGTGTTTGTTACCTATCCAGCCATGTCAGCTCAACAACACATACATTAAGTTCCTTGTGGATAAGTTTAAGAGTTTGAATAAAAACAAAGTATGAAGCAATTTCTTTTTACAGTTATCATACACATATCACACACATACACTTAAGCCATTTTTGATTAAATTGCATAAACAGAGTTTTCCTTTTCCTTCCCCCCTCCCTTCAGCATAGTTAAATAATGACACATTGGTGAAATCCCACAGAGCTTCAGGCAGCCTCTGCCAGCACAGGTTGACTCAACACGGGATACTGTGTCTCACTGGATCCCATGTCAAGTCAACCAGTGCAAAGGCATTTTCAAAACAATCATATGTCTGTTTTAAACTTTTCCCAATTAATATTGAAGCTCCCTCTTTAAAAAAGTAAAAGTTGCTGCACATTTTGTGTTTGATATTAGACCATTACTGGGTCATAATTATGCTTCCTCCATCCATAGTATGTGCTTGTGGGGGATTTTCCCACAACGTCACAATGTACTGAGTGGTAATGTTGAGGGTCTGACTTGGGGGACAAAAATGAGGGCCACATCTTGACCACTGTGCCCTGCCCTCAAACAGTCATACACAGACAAACATACATTCAACTAATCTCTTTCTCAAAAACCTGCTGGTGAACACAAAGGGGAACTCCCAAGTCCTGACCATGAAACCCATAGAATGATTATCACACAAATAACCACACTCTTGTAAACAACTTTACAGACACAACAGCAAAAAGTCCACTATGGAAAAATGTTTGGCTAGGCAGAGAAATGTGAGACTGTCCCCCCTTCTTCCATTTTCATTTTGAGGGAAATGGGGGCTTTTTGTGGTTTACCAGCTTCTTACCATGTTGGAAAACAAACCAGGATTTGCAGGTCTGGGTTCAGAACTGCCTCCACAAAGGAAGCAAATCTGGTGCTAACTTCTCTGCTCTCATTATCTGCTTAACAATAAGGTGCTGCATTTTGGTATCTAAATTTATGAGCTATAAATGCAGCATGTTGCAAGTTTGCAACAATTCTGTCTTCAGTTAAGCTTTTCATTTCAAGCAGCCCGCTCTGCGGGACTCAGCCTCTCTTACCTCACGAGTCCTCAGCTGGAAGTTTTTCCCTTCATGGTAACAGTTGTACGTCCTCAGTAGTGACAGGACGTCAGACCTGATTATAGACACAAAGGGTGGATTACCGCCAAAAAGTTCACAGACAAAGCACACATTAATGAAACAAAAAACATGTAATCACGACCTTAATTTCACATCATTGTTCACACTTTATATGCAGTGACTGAACTCACTTTGGTATGTGCTTCTCTTCATTGAGCTTCACGAAGATCTGATGCTCGCTCATTTCGACTAAAACCCTGCTGTTGCAGAAAACGAGACAAATAAAGTTTTTATGATCTTTGAATGCAATCTTAACTTCTGCTCAGACCATACAGACAATGATTTCCATATTAACCTTGATTATATCAGCAAGACCATTTGTATTTAAAAAGGCAAGGGGCAAAACCGTAGAAGACATAAAATATGTTATATGTGTACTGCAAAACATAAACAAAAATGTAAAATGATCTCATGCATTATTGTTTATTCAGGCAGAAAGGACTGAAAAGGTCTTCCTTAAAAAGAAAAGCTGTGGAAGTAACTGATCCAGAGTTCAGGGCTGGGACAGGGAATTAGAAGAAATCACATGGGTTTGTTGACACAGAGCCAGCAAAGAGATAGAAGTGCCATGTCGTGGGAAAACTCAACAAAGCCTTGAGGTTTATATTTTCTCTTTCAAGGATACATTATGCTACTGTGCCTAGCTAATAAATCATTATGGAAATAAACTTAGTCATCACTTTAGCAGAATTATACAAGAAAAAAAGCCCTTGAGAGTTTATCTCTGTAGACTTTAGTGCAAAACAGAAAGCAAGAGAAACACATTAATCAGTGAGTAATGCAGGATGTGAAGTGTCGTCTGAAAAATCCAGAGGAATTCTGTCCCTGATCCAAGCATCCTGATTTTATTGTCTTGATATTTTAAGAGAGAGAGAAGGAAGGTGCATTGGGGGAATTTCCTGGTTTGGAAAGCCCAGCTCTGAATGGTGTGGGGGGGAGGAGCATCAGTATAAAACAGCAACATGTGGTTCACAGGCTCAAATGCTCAGCTTGTCTCCAGCATGAAGCTTATCTCCCAGCTAGTCTGCCAGCTCGCTTTCCTGAGCCTCTTCTGTGTACTGAACACAGGTAAGGATCTAAGGATTGATTTCTTTTTGTGCTATTAAAGCTAAAGCAAGCATTATAGTTTACATTTTGGGCAAAACTGTGTGAGCATGTGAACTTGCGGTAATGAATCTCTGCTTGCGTTGCACTGTATTGAATTAACCAGTAATCCTGTTACTTTATTTGTGCAGTGAGGGAGTCAGACAGTGTGTTTGTCCCAGGAAGATGTTTGTGTCCAAAAACGCAACCAGGTGTCAGAGGACAACTAAAAGAGCTCCTAGTTTTACCAAAAAGTGCCAGCTGCAACAATGTCACAGTCATGTGAGTAGTAGATGCTGCAGACACACACAAACACACCCTTCCACATACAGACAAGCGCACACACACACACATCTGGGCCTAAATATCAGATTTTTCCTGTGCTTTTCAGAGTGACACTGAAGAGTAACGATGCAGCCGTGTGTTTGGATTCAGAGGCGCCGATGGGCAAACAGTTGATTCGCTGCTGGAATAGGTGAGATCCTCAACCAGTACACTAGTAGACCCAGTCATTACTAGCATCCAGTAGTGGCGTCCTGGAAACTATACTTGTAAAAGAGTTTTATAAGATGAACCGAATGATAACTTTGGAAACTCAGTTCGAGATTCATGCAAGCTTCATATTAAATGAAACTGCGTGACAACAGAAATATGCAATAATCAGGTTAAATAATCAATTAAAGGTCAAAAGTAACAATGGAGGATCGACCTGCCCTATATTCCTACACACTTTTGTCCCTTAAACCACAACCAACAGCTTCTTTTTTGTTGCCAAACTGGTTCTTGTAATAACAGAACACCCATTAGGTGCAGTTTCTTGATTACCTGCAGTCTTTGCTAGGAAACGGTAAAGAGTGTCAAGTAGCGTTAAACATAAATCAACTAATTTTGTCCTGCAATTCAAGACTGAAATGCGATTCCTCCATTTAGGATTAGTTTTACACTGCACCATTTTATAGCCAAACATTTATCTAACAGAAAATAGCATATTTTATATGGAGACATTATCACTTCTATTTCATGTATTCACTGCTGTTTGAGCTGATTGTTGTGCTTCTTTATGTGTTATTTTCTAGAGCTCATAAGTTGGGTCGTGACATGAAGCTGTGTCTGAGGAGGAGGAGAGTGAGAGGTGGCCGGGGCCAGCGGCCGCGACAGAGGAGACGTGGTCAAAACAATAAAGCATCATCCTCAGTCTCCCAATAAATTAGGCAGACTGACAAATGGCATTAAGCTACTACATGGAAAGAAGTGTATACAGACTGTTGCACTGTGGGCTGTTGTTGTAAACTCAGTCCACTGGTGGCTGTTAAAAGCAGTGGGCTACCACTTGTCTTTCTATAAATGTCACAAAGATCAGAAACCATGCTCGCCTGAGCTGTATATCTCTTTGTAGGCCAGCAGCAGTGGGCTTTGTTTTGTCCTGTGCAAATGACTGATGTAATGTTGAAAATTGAAGCCCTGGAGGCTGACTATAAATGGTGACAGGTTTCGCTTTAAAGCATTGTTAAATGGTCAACATGTTGTTTATATGTGGTCCTGCATAAGCAACTGGAAAATACGACTGACTAAAGACTTGTGTTGGTTATTTATTTTTATATGAATATGGGAATATTTCAGACGTTGTTTTTTTTTTAAGAAAATAAATATATCAAGACAATACTGCGGTTGTGTGATTTTAGGTTCAAGCCTTTGATATTCCTTCATGATTAGAGGAAATGGGAAGATGAATCCCTCATTGCCAGGATATGAAAGGTCATTTAAAACTCAGCCTCAACTTTACTTAATAAGCTACAGGATGTGAGTCAGCAGTAAGCTAGAAGCAAACACATTCCCTTTAAAATATCAGCATAAATACTGTATTTCAAGACTATATCAGCAGCAAACTGTGTTGTTGTCATAATGGCACTCTGTAGTAAAATCAACAGAAACATCTTGTAGATGTTTCGGAAATTAGATGAGTGATACTGCACAGCTCACAATTCATTGCATAGCAATGTTTTTTTGGTTTTTTTTACAGTACCAGTCGAAAGTTTGGACACCCTTTCCCATTAGATTTAATACATTCACTGGTACTTCATATTTTTATGAACTGCTGTCTGTAATGCTCAACAGATACCATATTGTCCCGCTTGGTCAAGGAATCTGAAAATAGGTGTTTTTTGTGGCCAATAAATATGCCTCGCAATCAGTTCAGGTCTTATTGTAAAACATGTGATAAGATTGACCAAAATGGAGCCACAAAAGAGTGCGTACTACACCCACACACATAATACCTTTGTACTTCAGACTTGCCAATGCTTGTACCAACCTGGTTCTGGAAAATCAATTGACACTGATATGGACTCTTGCAAAACTACCATGTGATTCCCACCACTGCTTGACAGCACATGTTAGTAAAATGGAAAGTGAAAGCAAATTGCACAACAAAGACAGCTTTGTTCTCAGCCAGGTTAGGTCATTAAAGCAACTTTTCAAATATTTTACCAGTGAACACAATGAAAACAACTGAGTGAAAGTGAAATACTAATATGTATGACGAGGCTAGAGAAATACTGATGCAGTGGATCTGCCAAAAGCTGTCCAAAGATCTGTTATATCTCTGGATGGAATTTAAAAAAAAAAGGAAGATCCTCTTGAAATCCAAGCAACCTTTTTACACATCCATTTTTTTATGTTCCGTTACTTTTAAAAAGTATTTTAAATATAGGTCATTGATCATCTTATCAAATGTGCTGCTTTATTCCAGACTGTGTTACAATTCCATAAGAATAGAATGAAAACCAAAATCTAGCTCTAACTTAACTCAATCTTATGCATCAGTAAGCAATACTTTTGTCCATACTAATACCCTGAAAAGATGAGAGGTTATTCTGGTAAGTATTTCTACACTACTTCAACTGCTGTAAAAATCCCATTTAAGATTAACATAACTGTTATCAATTTAAATTGCATTGTTCATAAAACATTCAAGCATCAATAATTATCTAAAGCATTATTCTTAACCTATTTAAGCAGCTTCAGGGTGAAAACCTCAGCCACTGTACAGCATTTTAGATGATAGCTGATATAAGTATAACTTTGATTAAGGATCTTTTTAAAATCTTTTTTATCTGATATATTTTAACTATAAATTTCTCTGAACTGACTAGTAGTTTATTTTTTTTTTAAAAAATTTAGACTAGTAGTTTAAAGACTGCTATGTGATTGAAAGAAGATTGAAGGTAGAAGGTGAGTGGCACTTTTTTTTGGCAACCCATCATACATTGAGTATGTTGGCGGTGAATGATTAACTTAGGTCATTCCCTTAATAAATATCAATAGTGAAACATCTTTGGCAGCAAAGCTGAGGATCTGTTACCAAGTATGGAACCCACCACGAACGGACTCCTCTGGTTAACAGTGTCCCAGTGTTGATCAAAGTCTGACTGTGCCAACCAAACTTTGTAAAGAATACTTTGTCACAATCTATACCACTGAGGTGAAGCTGTGCCTATAGAGAGGAAATTGTTTTTTTTTGGTGGGATGCAATGAAGGCCAGGCAGCAGAGTGCCAGAGAGAGTTTAAAAAAGGGGCCAGTAAAGCCATCGCCTAAAAGGTTACAACTTATCACCACTGCACCACTGTCAGAACAGGAGGCAACAGTAAACTACTTAGCTGGTTAAAAAGATGCCAAGGATGTAACATCCATTCATGGCTTGCATTTAAACTGCGCCCAGCCCTAGATAAAACTGCAGAACTTAAAGCATAATTGAGACCTGTTTGTTTTGGGTATGCACTTATGTCCTCTTATGCTGTTTTTGTAAAAATGCTTTTTCAGTGAATGCATGGTCATTCTAAATGAGTATGAATACAAGGGTGCATGTAAATAAATTGCTTTGTGGTTTTACTTATATAAAAGTATGATACGATGCTGTTTTAATGTGAATTTAGCTAAAATTGAGATGTTAATGATCAACATCAAAAGTTAACAGACTGAATTATTTGAAGAATGGCTTTCAACACGCTGACATGCAAGATGTTGATGATACAATAGTGCCACCTAGTGTCTAAAATATGATCTACAACTCTTAATTGCTGATGGACTGTTACAGCTCTGTCATGTTTAAATTGTCTGCAGCCTTGCCACCTGAAAGCAAAGTAAACACCATAGAAGAAAATATCAATGTATATTTTATTTCGGAGTACTGGTGTGTGTGAGTGGTGTGTTATGATTTGTTACATTCTGAAATCCATTAAGTTGCAGTGTTACATCTGGCCACAGGAAAAAAGGGAAGTTAAAAAATTGAAGAAATGACAAGAGGGTTATTTGAGGAAAGTTTTACTTTGATACATTCAGTTTTAATTTAGCACAATTATTTCAGTCTAAGCCAAAAACCCTTCTTGAAATGAAATTGGACAAAGCGGAGGAAAAAACTTAGGAACACACAGGTCTTGCAGTTTAAATGGCAGTTTGTTACCCCTCTCAAAAAAGAAAAGAAAGATGAAGAAAAACTGCTTGCATGGGCAGTGGTGGCCACCACAAAAACCAGGAAACAGACTGCCCAGTACTGTCTGACTGGCTAACTGGGAAGTGATCTCTGAGAGGCGAGGTGCTAATTCAGCTTTACATAATGAGCCTGAAATATGAAGGCAAGATCATTTTAAGTGTGTTGCATTGCTGCACTTCTTTTATCTCAATACAGTGGATTAATCATAATAAATCTTCCTGAACTAATTTTTATAATCTCCATATAATTCCAGGGTTATGTTAATTGAGGTCCTAGCAGCACCTGTCTGCCCTCAGCACTCTCTATAATGACTTCGGCCCATTTCCACTGTCATCAAAGCAAACTAGGCCCTACTGGCAGAATATGTGCATAATGGGTGGTCAGTCTACTTTTCCTACATATTAATACATAATAATGGGCATATAAATTTTCCATAACTTAAAGGGTTTCAGTCTGTCACCGTTATAATGAATTATTCAGCCACTGAACATGTCTGCACAGAAGATGGGCTCAAAGATTATAAACTGGAAAATAATGGGGTTACTGTATGTTATAATTAGAAACTTCTCTTCAGCTCGAATCCCTCTGTGTATAAGCTCCCCCGGTGGACAAAGGACCTTCATTGCAGGTTCTAATTGGTTTGATCATCCTGAGATTTGTTTCCAATTATCACACCTAGACTGGCAGCTGCGCCTCAGGACAAAACATCCCACTCATAAAAAAACCAGGACGGATCAAAAGGCACACACAATGGCTATTTCTGCAACTCCTTTCCTCATAAATCTACATCACGATACAAACGTGACCGGACGTATGGATCTGCAACACACTTAGCGAGGTGGCATCTATTTGTTCTGCAGCTATTGATATAATAGCCTAAATCGCATGCTAGGCTATAACAGTGCCACTGAGTGGAGTTGACAATAAGTTTTTTCTTTTAAAAATAATCACCAGTGGCTACGTTAATATTTCTTAAACGCAGAAAACTGATCAAAAAAAAAAACCTGAATCCAACTTCGGAATATCTGTAGTAAGATATTTTCGTTAAACCTTATTTAAAACTGCCTGCTTCTTTCACATGCTGTAAACCGTCTCCTGCAATAGATTTGATCAGTTTCTCTCACCATTAGAGCGCGCGCGTCCCCCGTTTTCTTCCGCATCCACCAGCGACGAGTCCCGTTTATCATTATCAGTGTTCATGCCTCCTTGGCAGTGCGGTATTCAGAGTTTGAGGATGAAACTGACAAGAGGGTCATCCAATAGTAGGACATAATTCTATATTTTAGCCAATCAGGGTTTAGTATGGGCGGGACGTCCCACAGGGCCACTCCCCTCTGAATTACGGTCCTTCATACACATTCTCAAGAGTCAACTAGAAGTCGTTTATTGTGAAGCAGCTCCTTTCTTCACAAAATATTCTTACAGGCAATGAGAAACGTGGACGGGAGGATAATTGCTATTATTTATAATTTAATGCAAATATACTCAGGTAGGCAACAGACTGTAGATAACATAGCCTACCCTTCCAGATAAATGCACATACTTAGCTCATATATTATTATTTATTTGGTGGAAAAGTATTCATGTGCCAAATTATCAAAAAAATGTTTTGATCTAGTTTTGCTTATTTTACAAATATCAACTTGTTTACTCATTTTTCTGATCCATTGTGTTTTGTCAGATTTATTTGTTTTGTGATTATTTGTAGTGCGCTATTACGTTATATTGTTTAAGTAAACCCTTTGACTCAAATAACAAAAACAACCAGTTTTTGTCTGCATATACACTGATTGAAAAAGAAAAATGTAATTACACATATTGCAACTTCTGCTGCAGGCTTTTTCAGTTTTGTCCAACTGAACAGAAAAGGAAGAAGGTCCTGTAGCCTGAGAAGATTTATTTCACCCATCCTGTTTTTGAGTCTGGATCTGCCATCTAGGAAACTATGGTAGGGTGGAAACACAAACTGTAGGAAGTCTCTCCCAGTGTATGAATAGGATTTATGATTTAACATGCACAGAGGAAGTAAGACGTTCCAGCAGCTGACCAACTTCCTATACAGAGAACAGCTCATTCCAAAGTAGCATATGTGATAAAGCTGATTGGGACATTTATGGAAGCAGTTTGGAAATAGTGACACCATTTTTCTCTCCTCTGTTTATTATTGGGTCACTCAGCTGCTAATTGACCAAAGATCATTGTGAAGATAATAACACAGCTCAGTGAGCGACTTCAGCAAAGTTTGGACAAAGACTTTCTGTTCTCACCATATCACATCAGACCATATCATCCCTCCTGACTGGACTCGCATGATACAGTGCAAAACAAAACAAAAATATTGAAGGGGATGAGACAGTGCAGCTGCTGGGGATGCAATTTGGGTCAAATACAGAGAATAATCGGGTTGTTTAACCTTCGGGCTATTAATATGTATTTTCACGTGTCTGCCAGCTTTCAGTGAGGAGTTTTCTGATAAATGAGACTCTGCTTTTATTGATTCTGTCTTTATCTTTGATGCTACTGAGAGATTGTTTCTTAGGGCTTGATGTTGTATACCTAGGTTAGTGAACAAAGGACTGAGGGGTACAGTGAGTGCAGTTGGGTGCTTTTGTGTGTGTTTTGACAGAACAAAATTATTGATTTATGACATGAGCAGAAGAGGAATGTGTGTGTGGAGAATCATATCCTTTGTTGTGCGATAAAACAAAAAGAAAACCAATGAATTGTTAAACATGGCTTATCACAAGGGCCTGTGTGTCACAAAAATGCTAATTTCATGGTGATTTATAGAGTTTGGGTCTAATTTACACACACTGTTAATTTTATCAGCGTTATGACAGGTTATTAATCCAGGACTTGGTGAAGCACAGGCCTATAGTGGAGGTTTAGCAGGCTATCTTCCATTTCCCTCATCACCATAATAACATGATCACTCCTCCCAGAGCTCTGTCTCCATGGTCACCACTCACACATGTCAAACACACAATGAGGCTTGAATGTGACTAACACTTCCTCTAAGGACTGCACTCTTACACAAATCCACACATGTTTTCTCTGAATGAATGAAACAGCTGATCCAATTTATTACCTTATGAATAACGCATGCTAAGTGGATTGGATTAATGTCTGCATTAATGCCTGCTCTTCTATCAATGCTGGCTTTGCAAAAACAGACTAAATGTCACCCACATCCATATATAGATACATACAAATAGTTATTTTATTCAAATTTATTGCACAAATAGAAGTAAAAATACTTACACTGGATTTCTTTATGTCATATTTTTGGGTGAAAAATATATGAATTATTCAAATATCAAACCAGACATAAATCAGGATATTTAAGTATTGTGATCATATCAAACAAACAATAAAGCCAGACATTCAGAAATGCTTATTTTGGTATTTGCAGGTTTAGCTGGAATGCTGTACAACACCAGATAGTTGCTCACAGTCAGTATGAATACATTATGCTTATCATTGTGTGTTATCAGTAAGGAGGTTAATCTGAGTGCAAGGGAGTCATTTAGTCAGTAATCATAGGTGCAGTGTCTGAGGTGGTGTCTGGCTCAGACACAGAGTACTCATCCATCTCCTCCATCTCCCTCTCCACAGGCTCCTCCCTCCCTCTGAACCATATTAGTCTCTTCTCTTTCCATCTCTTCCCCTGCCTATTTGTGTCTTTAGGTGCCCCTGTCTGCTCCATTTCCAATATGGCCTGGATGCTTTCTCCTCTCTCCCCCAAGCTCAGGCAGTGGTCTTTGTTGGAAAGGGCCGTTCCTTCACCCCTTCTTCCTGCCACTGCATGGAAGAATGAGAATGTGCTGTCCAAGCCTGACCTTTCTGTCACACACACAGAGGTCAGGTCTTGGTCGTTGTTGCTTTCTTGTGGACTTTTGGGAGACTTGCTCTTTGTTTTCTTGCTTAGTATGAAGTTGAAAAAGGCTGTCACCAGAAGCATTGAACCTGCAGTCAAAAATAAGTCCTTTATGACTTTTTTCTCAACAGAATAGAGTCATGTGAAAAAGAAAGTACATCCTCTCTCTTAAGTTTTAGGTATCAGGACATAATTAAAAAAAAGGTCCATACCAATTCTTACGGTTCTGTCACAGCATTTTAATCAAGCTGAGATGTGGCAAATTTGGGTCATTACAGCACATTGATTCTTTTATTTTTCAGTCATTCTGTTGTGTATTTATTGTTATGCCTGCAATCATTGTCCTGTTGGTTGGTCCAGTTTCAATCAAGCTTTAGTTGTTAGACAACTGAGCTCATATTTTCTCTCCAATATTTTCTTACACAGAGGAGTTCCTGGTTGGCTTAATGGCGGCAATGTGACCAGATCCCATGGCTGGAAAACAGGCCCAGATCATCCCTCCTCCACCCTCCTCCTCCTGACAGTTGATATGCAGTCCTTGTGCTGATATAGACTGTTTGATTTTCTCCAAACATGGGGCTAAATACACATCTCCACTCAGGTTATTTGCACTTTTTCTGAGCATTGCAGAATAAAAGCCAAGGTTACCTTGTTGGGACTTTGAGTCCTGGGAAGATTGACAACTGTCTCAGATGTTTTTCCCACTTGCAAATAATCTTTACTGTAGAATGACAGACTTACAATAGTCTGGAAATGGCCTTGTAACTATTCATTGATTGATAGACGATAATAGCTGTTTCTCTTTCCTCCTTGGCATTGTGTTCATACACACTAGAATGTTCCAGACCAGCAAAGTGCCAAAACTTCTACTATCATAGAGGTGTTCACACTGCTGATCCATGAAGTACATTTGCTTAACAGCCCCTGGCTGAATGACTTATTTCCTAGCAGAAGGGTGTGCTTTAACACAACTTCTTCATTTTGGTTCAGTTTTAATGAATTGATAGTGATATGAATTTCTAAAGTGTCGTTGTTCATTTAAAGCAGTCTTTACCTTGTTTTAAATCCCTGTAAGGACCAGAAACATTTTTATGTCTTAATACGTAAAACTTGACAATTTAAATTATAATTCCATGTTGCTGCTGAAATTTTAGGGATCAGCTGTTGAAAATTGTAATCAACAAATCAGTAAACATGATTCTGTTCAATACTATACAGTTACTAATGTCACTTTACCTGGGATAATTGCATGCCACACCAACACAGGGTGCAAGAAGCAGACAACTGACATGATGGAGTAATAGAGGAATTTATGGAAGCCTCCAACGTGAGCCATCTTTCCCCACAAGACAAACAGCTGCCAGTCTGGAGGACAGCTGTAGAGATAAAATATGAAAAAAAGATTAATATAGCCAGTCAAGTTCAATACATAATCAAGAATCAAGATAATATAATCTTAAAATGTTAAAGAAATGTTCTGCTAATAACATAAAATATGAAAAAAAGATTAATATAGCCAGTCAAGTTCAATACATACGTACTTCTTTCTACAATTAAGTTCTTAAAAAGGCTGAGATAAAAACTCTAGAGAAGCAGTCGAGTTTCATCCTGTATTCTATTCATGATGAAGACCTGTATTCAAATACAATGATTTTTAGAGGAATTCTAGAGTCAATGTAATGATTTTCATTATGGCATAAGGTCTGCTTTTCATGCAGTGCAAGGCCAAACATCACAGATTGTGATCTTGTTCCCTGCATACAGATATTTCTTTGGACTCCCTGAATCTATTCATGATATCATGTACTGTAGATAATGAACTTTACTTTCTACTGAGAAGTCTTTTTTTTTTTTTTAGATTGTTTAACAATTTGCCAAAGCAGTTTGTAACAGAATAGTAAACAACTCCCCATCTTCCCTTTTGAAAAAGTCAACTTATCAAAATGGTTGATAAGATGAGCAATGGATAATAATTGATTGGTAATTTTGGTTTAAATCCTTTCCCTGTAGTTTTTGTATTTTCCATTAAAGATGAGATTTACAAATCAAGGCATTTTGTTTTTATTGACATTTTATGCAACATCCGTAAATCAAATCAAATCAAATCAAACTTTATTTATATAGCACCTTTTCCTACATTGCGCATCTCAAAGTGCTTCATATCATAAAAACAACAGTTTAAAAAGAAATAAAACATATTAAGTATAAAACATCGAAATCATAGCACACGCCTGATCATGCACCGTAGCCTGCATGTTGGAGAGGAAGGTTATGTACATACGGCAGACACATGGACAGGAGGGTATCCAGGAAGTAGGCCAGCTCAAACATCATGATGGCAACAGATGACACTCTGTAGGGAGAAAAGATTGTGGGCCACATGACACTTATATAGTCTCAGTGATACAATCAGTTATTAAACTATGTAAACTTAATCTAAATGATCCAAATAGGTCAGTTTCTGTGGATTTGGGGCTATGGGTGAAAACAGCATTTTCCATTTTCTGCTTGAGTGAGAATGTGTGTCAGTCTGTGTGTGTGTGCAACATCCGTTTGCATCGGCTTTGTGTGACCTGACAGAATAAACATTCTTGCAGTTCTGGTCTCCTTTGAAAATTGTTTTCCTGTGGTTTGGTGGGAGTTTGGCTGTGACACATACAGATAATAAGAAGTAGCAAAGGAGGCCCTGGTCTCATTTTTGCCCTTTGCGCCTCCCTTCATCCTTTCGACTCCTTCCCATCTCGTTGCAAGTGTATTTTACCATATGGTATATTATGAAGGAATCTACTGTAATTGTTTTTTTAAAGCCTACAAAAAGCTAACCAAAGAACGTATGTGACATACATTCTTTGGTTAGCTTTTTGTATTACAGGAATGCTACCGGTTTTGTTTAAAGTAGGTCAGAGTTACAGGCTTAGTTAGATCTAAATCCTCACAGTACTGTATGCCGTGTAGTAACTCAAACCTAAGCACTTACATTAGGTAGATACCAAGGCTGTTGAATGTTCCCTGTTGTACTGTCTCCACTCCTACAGCACACAACACTGAAAAAGAGATGAGATGATAATTTCTTTTCTTTGACCCTTGCAGGAGCTGATGAGCAGAATCTGTCCAGCAGATGTCAGACTTAGTTCATGAATTTTCTCATTAGTCAGGGGGTAAAAGTTAAAACTGAGGATAAACATCTCAAACTTTGCTAAATACAAGTATTTATGCTGTGTTGCATCTTGCATTGCTCTGCTTTAATTGCTCATTTGATTATATAATACATCATTTTCATATTACTTCAAGAATAACTTTTGCTGTATTTTTGCATTCATACTATTCTAACATGTTAATGACTGTTCCTCGTAAAAAAACAAACAAACAATAAAAAACCCAACTTACTTTATCCGACAAAAAATAGCTAACTTAAAGCCTCCCTGCCAACCTAACAAAGGCTGGTACTAATCTGATGGATATTTATAGGATACGTCATGTAGGCAATTATGGCAACCGTTTTTGTCATGATAAAAAACAACTTTAATAATAGCTGACTCATGCTTACACAATTTTATTTAGGCCATTACAGGCTTTATAAGAAATAAGGACATAAAATGAAGATGAAGCATTCTTTTTAACATTTCACATTTGTTCTTTTCTTTTCTTTTTCTTTTTCTTTTTTTCACATTTCAGACTGCAAAACAAGGAAAGAAGAACTATGCAAATGTTTGGCTACCCAGAAAAATAAAAACACATGATAATGTACTGATTATATCCTGAGCTTGATTTGTAACCAAGGACCCAGGGAGCAATTTCTGTACCAAGAGCATGCAATTAAACAATAGCAAAGAAAAAGAAAGAATCTGAAAAGAGCTCAACTTCATCAGCAGGGTAATGATCCTAAACACGTATTAACATGTGCAATAGAAAATGTTAAATGGTGAAGGCTATAGCCCTCACAGAACTGTCACTCAGAGCCATCAAAATATCTAAATAACTTATTTAGCAAGCATGATGGGCAAAAAAACAAAATAAGTAATGAGAAATCCCTAGCTGGCTACCACAAGTGTTTACAAGTTGGGTAAAGTAAAGGCTACTGACATATTTCTCCAGATCAAACTGAAAGAATATGAAAAAAATAATTGAATCTTAAAGCAAATGTTAAAGAAATGTTTTGCGAATAACATTTTACCTTTTGGAAATCAGGTCATCATTTATTTGCTAAGCTTTTCATGCCAAGAGAAAATTTAACATGAGGTGCCCAAACTTTTGCATGACACTATCCTTGAATCTCAGTGGTGACGGTGAAACATCTGTAATGGTACTTGAACTGTAAAGTACTGGACTGAAGATGAAGATTGATATGACAACAAGTCTTTAAAATGACAAGAATGATAATTTAACAAACCAGTATTTTTGCTGTGAGATAAACATTGTTAAACAGTGATCACTGTTAAACACATGGAAGCAATTTGACTGGCCAGTTTACCAGAAATCCAGAGATACAATCTGCACCAGAGGGAAACAGCGGGAATGTGGCTAAATGGTTTCTGGTAGTTAGAGTGTGAGAGGAATTAACACTGCATATATCCCAGCTGGATATTAGCATACATGTGCTCCCCTGCATGAATGTCTGCACAGATCACACACAGAGGCTAACGGGCCAACTTAGACATGGAGACATGAACACAGAGCCAGGCAGACAGAGGCACACGCACACACCATAAACATATATAAACACACAAGAAAACAATGCACAAAGCTCTTGAGAGTGTGACATGCATAAGAGCCTGATCACTTGAGCCCATTAACCCATCTGGATGCAAAGACTTAGAGCTGGTATGATGTGAGGCACATGTCTTTGTTCAGTGTTTGCAGCTGTTTGAATTTAAGAATAGGGAGTCCCATATTTTTTCAAGGAGGTGGCAACCAGAGAGCTATTTCTTCCATGATGATTTAATGTGCTGTGTGAAATCTGTCCCTTTGCGCCTGAGGAGAACAGAGGAGGAGGAGGGAAAATAAAGCTTTATGATCAAGTATATTTTTATGCACGTTATATCAGCCAAGAGATGGTTTTACGCCCTAGGAGGTCACAAATTCAGTTGGTCTGCATCAAAACCTGCTCTCTTATTTTTAGGATGATAAAACTTTTAAAAAGCTCAGAAATATAAATATTTGGAACTGGGACAAATGTTGTTTCAGCAAAGTTCTATCATGTTGCACTTTACCAAACTAACACTGCTCCTGCTAATTCCATATATGCTGGGTTTTTAGTTCTATAGCAGTGACCTTGCATAGAGCTTCACAGAGGGGATATGGATTCTGTTGTGCATCTATTATTGCACCCAAATAACATTAACTTCAATCTTTAATGATTTGTTTTTGATATTCCTCTTACCTGTTGCTGTAGAAACACCAAGGATCCTACATGCGCATTCCACTACAATCCAACATATCCTCTCTGCGTTCCCCATGACTTCAAATATTTTACCTCTTCACTTTTAAAACTGGAATGCTATATATGGTCTAACAGTTTCTATTGTTGCATTTTAACAGCAATTTAGTTGAGTGTTAGCTGGATGGCAAAACAGCTAAAGTCACACAATCCCTCAGTTCCATGATATGGAACCTCTTAGACCAGACGACTTCACTGCAGAAAGGTTTGTGATTCAGTACTCCTGTTGCTCCAGTAACTGCTAATCACACACACACACATACAAACACACACTAACTCATACACATGAACCCCCCCCACACACACACACACAGTACCACTTTCAGTAAGTTAAGCTTTCTACCTTGTACACCAAGGTGAAACTGCTCAGCTCAGGGTTGTATGTTCAGCCAGTCACACTTGCCATTAGAATTGGTTAAAAATTATCTTTGAAGAATTAATATAAAACTACCTCAAACACAAACTGAATTACCAGGAATTTGTATGTAACCCTGAACTGCAGAAGGCATCAAACAGTAATATAACAGCTGCCCCTTTCTTCCGCTTCCTTATTATTTTTTTCCTGTGTAATTCAATAATTTAACACTGATCCAAAAGCACCTTTATACAACCACTGTTTTATTCAAGTTGCCAAGTTCATTTATGAAATCAACTGATAAGAACTCAGCTTTGGGAAGAGTGGGCATTGACGAAATACCCTACAGCTTACGTCAGAATACCAAAAACAATTTCTACAGATTTGCAAATAATATAAACAAACTGCACTTAGTGTGCAGTTTACTTTAATGCACCAGTAACTTTGTGTGTTATTAGAAGAGGCAGAGTACAATGAATGTGGGATAAAACAGAAAATGAACAAACAGATACCCTTTCACATACTTACAAATGTGGAATGAAAGCCGACATAATCGACTGACGCAAGTTTGGCTGAGTTGTAAGCTTGTTCAGACACAGCAGAGACCTACTGGAACGAGCATTCAGAGTCACAAAGTTCACATACATATGCATTCACACAAGCTCACACTGACTCCTGGAATGGGCTAAAGTAAGCTAAACAAATCTCTTTTAAATCTCAAACAAAGACACTTTTGTGTTTTTGTACCAGTTCTGCTTCTTTCCGGCTTAGTTTCCAGGGTATTTGTGGCATTTACGGTACTGAGTGTAAGTGCCTGTGTATAACTGTGCAAAACTTCTGAAACTAAATGTGTAATGCCAAATGTAATACTATAATTGATACTACTGTTTGTCAGGCTTTCCTCTACGATCAAAATAAAATGTCATAACATCTTTTTGATACATTGGAACATTGTTCTTAGATGGAATCCCACAAACTTTACTTTTTCTCCCATGCCATTTTCTTTAACCTTTCCTTGTAATGAAAAGTTTTGATAAATCTTGCATTGTCTAATCTCGAACACACTCACATCTCTCTTTGGAGGAAGTGGAATAACTTGAGTGATGCTTTCATGTGGCACTATAAGACCGAATGTGTGATTTCTCTGCAGAGTTTGTGCCATGGTCTTCGAGCTTTGTTTTGTTCTGTTTCTTGTCTTCCATATAATTTTTGCCATGTATTGAAATTTTCCTTTATTTTGTATTTGTTGTTGTTGGTTTGTTTTCTGTTTGTTTTTTGTTTTTTTTTTGTTTTTTCTCTTCTTCTTTTCTCT
>JAOXYM010000017.1:13016163-13052100 GCA_028567055.1 Leptatherina wallacei
CGGCCCTGCCTGGGGGGCTGGATGTTCTGCGCTGCAGCCCAATGGCTGTGGTGCAGACTCCGGCCTGCCCTGGTCTGCGTGGGTCTGGTGGTGGCGCCCTCTGTGGTTTTTGGGGGGGCTGGCTTCCGGTATGGATGGGTCCCTCACTGCAGTGTCAAACCTGGTGTTTTATTCATTAATCTTTTATTTATTTATTTTACATTCAGTTAAGAGACAGTCACCAGGGATGGGAGCTCATGCTTGTCTAGATTGAGGTGAGGGTGGGGAGAGATTACTTGTGCTCTGTGTTTGTATGTGTGAGTGTGTGTGTGTGTTTGTGTACATTCATGATTACGTGTGAAAGAGAAAATGAGCTGTATGTTTAAAATTTTTGTTACTGATGAAGGTTTTGAATTCTTTTATTGTTTTTACCATGTAAAGCACTTTGTGTTGCTTCGGTATGAAAAGCGCTTTATAAATAAAATTGAATTGAATTGAATTAAGACTATGTGCAGGACAAGTCTCAAATCTGTTGCATGAAAGCGACTAGATCAGGGTTACTCATTTCAGTCCTATGAGAGCCGCGTTCCAGCAGGTTTTCACACCCGAATCAAATTTAATGGATCTAACGACCTATCAAGTTCTTCACAATGACTCATTATTTTAGTCAGATATGTTGGAGCAATGATACATGAAAAAGCTGCTGGATTGTCGCTCTCACAGGACGGGAATGAGTAACTCTGATCTAGATTGACATAAGATCCATGATGTAGCAACTCCCACCATCACATCCTTACTACCGATAAGTGTTTGTAGCCAAATAAACACTATCAAGGTGTGGAAAGTGGATGATGCCATATAAGAACAGGACATAGGATGATGATTTGATGATGAAAAACAATGTGCCGGAGAATCAATTCTTACGCTACATCTGTGTACAAAACAGAGTAAGGAAATCATAGTAATTGTCTCCATTTCTGAGTCTATACTATAACATTGGATTATTCAGCACTGCAAAACATTGTAGCTACTAATGTTTTGTCACGATATGACCTATAGAACAGAATGAAAGAAAATAGAAAGAACTTGTCCCAGCAAAGACAAAAAGTAAATTTAAGTAAATTTAACTAAGATAAGTCAGACATTCACCGAACATTTTTAGACATAACCAGCCAACCGGGCATGAAAATCAAACACTGCCGCTCTATTATGAACTACATATTCATGTAAGCCTGTGTGTTGCCTGTGCGTGACTCAAGGCCCACGATCCAGAATTGAATTAAACTGTTACAGTGGCTTGAACAGATGGTAATAAACTGTTTTGTTTCTGTGTTTTGGGGCCACAGAGGTTTGCTCCTGTTCTGCTTGACATCTTGATTTTGATAGAAGCATGTATGACAAACTTTAAGACTCTGGGACATAAAATTACTTTTACTGGAAGAAATTTGATCATATATGTGTAGTTTGGTCCTCAAGCTTGTAAAGAAAAAACAAAACAAAACACCCTATAGTCATGTGAGAAGCCCTGTCCCAAAACACAATCCCTGATCTAATGGCTGACGTTTACAGTTGTCAGGCCTGTTTAAAGACAGCATGATTAATAAATTGGATGACAAAGCCCTAGATCCAGATTAGAAAAGGGGGTCCATGTCTTATTATATGCCACAGAATAAACACCATGTCATTAGACATGCCTATTTCCCTCATACTGATTATCAAAAGAGAAGTCATGATCTTTACAAATCCTCCACATATGGCTGTGTTTTATGAGTTTGTGCATGGTGGTCAGAGTGAGGGACATCCTTGAGCCTGGCTAAATGTTTCCATGCTGCTGGGTTTTTCTATCTGCAGCTGCTCATCCATTTTTAGCAATAAGATGAGACCTTAATTATGGATGGCTTAGAAGAACAATTACTCATAAATATGCATACACGGGCATCGGGTTTATGGAATAAATGCCATTTATTTACATGTGCATATGACTGACAAATAAGGTGATATTTTGAAGGAATGGGAGGCATCTGGATTATCTTTTCTTTATCTTTTGTTGCAACAAGAGTTAATCATTACATTATAATGAAACTGATTTTTTAAAACTTTATAATTACATTGGTTTGAAAAAAATAGTAAAACCAGTGTGGTCAGTGGGATGCAGTTTTCTCATGGCAGTCTGAATGTTGGCCAACATTTTTAATTCCCAAAGCATGAATTTAAAATACTTCCTAGAAAATTCAGTACTCTACAGTGTTATGAGAACAGACAGATTAGATGATGGAAATTTAGAAATCTTTTACTCTGGCACGGACAAACATGCAGACCTAATGAAAGGAAAGCTTTGATTTTATAGGAATAACAGCTACACTATGTTGAACACCTGTCATCTACATAAATCTCATCAGACACGTGAGAGGACACCCAGGAATAATGTTCTTTAATTATACCACTGCCATAACTGGATGCACTAATGAGCATGCACTCTGTGCTTCATAAATCAAATAACAGGAAACAAGGGGAACATGATGTCTATTTTCAAATAGCCAATTAAAAAAAATCAGTGAGGACTACTGAAATATTCAACATGTTACATGTGTCTTAATGCACTTACTTGGCAAAATTAGGAGTTGAATACATAATTGAAGACATATAGAATAAGATGACCATTGATGCAAAATGAACGATGGATAGTACTGGATTGATGTGTTGCTGTCCTATCACTCCCATCTAACCCTTTGCTGGTCCTCGCTGAACCCATGACCCTGTTTGACCACACAGAAATACTCTATCAGCAGGGTCATGGCTGCACTTTAACCCCCTCTGCTCTAGCTCTGATGTCAAAAGACCAATGTATAAGTGCAAGGATGCCCTTAACAACATCCTTGTGAGATTGACGAGAAGGATCATCCTTGGGTCAGTTGCTACAGTAACAAGGCCATGTGATGTATAATGACTTAGAAAAACTGATGAATATTGGATACTTTAATGTAAAAGCACAGGTGTAAGGTGGTTTGAAGCAAAAAAAAAGAAAAGCGGAAAGGATCAATTTGAATACTGATGGAAGGTTAACAGAAAGGTAAGTCACATATCATTATCCATAAAACTTCAGGTTTTATTGGAAGTGGTTGACATGAGGTGTAAAATCCCCATGGTCTTTTTTCATCCACTGACATTCGTCTTAAAGGAGAAAATCAACACAGTAATAAGTTATGCATGAAATGTGTGTCCACACTTAACGAGACAAAGCAACAAAACACAAGACATGTCTCGTAGATGGTTAAATAATCATGAGGAGACCTGATTCTGCAACATTTATAACAACAATGTTAATTACTGTAATTGTTTCCCACTGTGGCTTGCAATGATGATCACTGTGGATAACATAACCTGAAAGCAAGAGTGGTTTCGATTGGAAAGAAAAATAAAACCATGATTATTTGTTCTACTATAATGTGAACCAGTGGTGCAACTTAAGCCTTACATATCTTCAATGCTAAAACGCCAGCTCCTGATTAGAGCAGCTCTGGTTTTTGTCTTCATAAAGTTATGATTTCTTTTGTAAAGTAGTGAAATGGTTATTATTTCAACACCTCTGAAATCCATCTTTAGGAAAAAAGTATTAATACGTTTTACAATAATAACAGGAGTATCTGATTACTTATAATTTGTCTTATCTCAACCAACTAGATTATAATTGAAAGATAGTTTGCAACCCTGTAAAGCTGTATATAAAGCCTGAAATTACACATAAAGTGCATGTTAAAGTTCCTCCTAGGATGATAACATTTTCTGTAGGTATTGCTTGAAAATATTCAGTTGATCCAGAATAGTTTCAGCTTGCAGCAGTATGCAGGAAAAACTAGTTCAGAATAAAAAATTTAGATGAGTCAATCTGGACGAGATAAAGCCTTTATCTGTCAAAATCAATGACCTCCTGATGTCATTGTGCATCTATAATAATAATAATAATAATAATAATAATAATAATAATAATAATAATAATAATAATAATAATAATAATAATAATAATAAAAGTCATAGGGGCTCTTAAATAACAAAATACATTATATTCAGAACTATACAAATTGTAGTATTTTCATTTACAGTGATTTGACAGGCATAACTGGTAACGTTTTAGATTTAGTAAAGGTTATGATGGGTTTATAAAACATATACAATAAGATATTACAATAAGACCCCTTTGAGTTAACTCTAGATTTAAAACGGCAACCAAATATAAGTTATTTACATTGTAATGATAATGGTATAATGAAAACAAAAACTCACCTGAACCATTATGGTTATGGCCAGCGCCTCAGCCATAAGGTGATGGTGTGGACCCGTTCTGTGGGCCCGGTTGGGGTGGTTGCTGCGGCGGCGACCTCTCTGCACATGGATTGACTGGCCCCCGGTGTGGATGGATCCTAAAGATATCGTTTCGTGTGTGTGTGTGAAACAAAATATAATGAGTGTGTTTTTAATTAAAATGATATATTTTGTAGTGTAAAGGTTTTATTTTATATGCATTTTTATATATATAGCGCTTTGTGTTGCCTCTGGCATGAAAAAAGCGCTTTATAAATAAAGTTTTATTTGATTTGATAATGAGTATATGAGTAGTTTTCTTTTTCTGACTCATGTCGCTAATACTGTATTGTACTTGCTTTTTTGTAATAAACAAATAAATAAACACATGAATGTTTTGCTGTCATTACTCGACTGTCTAAATTAGTTTCAGAAAATGTCTTCAAGATAATCCAATGAAAGTCTGAATTTTCAGCATTATTTTATAGTCAACTTGCAATATTTCACTGTTAAATCTAAAGAAAGAAAAGAAAAATCTTTGACATGGCTTCCCATGATCTGAAGGAAATCCAGTAAGCTTCGATCTCCACATACCACTCTTTGAGAAGAATTTGTCGATTAGCTAGCTTGTGATGCCTGATGCTGCACCTTGTCCAAATTTCATGGTCACTTTACTTGATGGGGGTTGCACCATGATATATCCTTACAGTCCTGACCTTTGACACAATTCTCTCTGGCGACCACACGAAAATGGTGAATGAGTGATCCAAACATGATGTGGGATCACAGCAAGAGATTTGCTGTTGACATACACAAGCCATCTTGACTCAACACTGTCACACAAGAGGCTTTGCTTTAATTTGGACAAGTATACCAAAGAAGAAAAATTGCAAAACAAATAAGACACCTTTTTACAATCACACCAAGACGGTAATAGAAACAATACATTTAATTACAGTTTGACTTGGAAAGGAAAGGAAAGCAAACGTAATATAATGAATGACAGTTTTCACTTAGTTGTATTATGTTAACCACATTTTTTTCTAACACACATGGAGCACCTCTGTTCTCCATATACACACAAATATGTGCCAGACGTGCTAACTGATGCAGAGGTCATGGTTTTTCTTACAAAAACATGTGCTAAATTAGACTATTTGTCACACATGCAGAAAAAACACAAAAAGCACTCATCAAAATAAACCTGCATTTTATCACAGTTAGTGTATCTGATATTTTGTAAGAAAAGAACAGCATCTTAACACAAACAAGTGATACAAACATGATTTTAAAAAAAAGAATGACTGCTGTTTTATGGCACAATCACAAACAGTGGCTGACTTTATTGATGGGGCTGAATAAGTTTTTACTTTTTCAGTTGAACAAATAAAGAGATAATACCAAATAGTTATAATAGATTTGTGGCAAAATGTTTCGTTCTCTTGAATATACGTCACTGTATGAGCCACTGCTGGTTTTTCAGAAAGGAACTTTTGATGGACAAGTTAATTAGACGTAATCAGATGACTTGTTGCAAACGACTATTTAATTTCAATGGGCGCCTGGCTTGTTTTGTCTTTCGAAGCCTGCCTGCTTGATGTAGATCTTTGCCTACACTTGACAAAGACTAAGTACACGTAGTGGAAAACAAGACTCCTTCAGGTGAAAAAAAGCAGATTTGTCTCACAAACTGAGAATACACTGAGATGTTTCCCTAAGGACACCATGAAATAATCCTGACCACAGTCTAAACAAATTCCAGACAGATAAACTCACAGTGAACATCTCTCAATGACACCAAAACACATCCAAATGTTCACTGAACACAGATATATATCAATAAGAAAAGACTTAAAGTGCAATTAATTTAAGACAAAAGTAAACGGTAAAACTGAACAGAGAATTATTGTGAACAATGTCATTAACCAATAATTTGCCACCTCATCCTAACATGCCACCTTAAAACAGTAAATATTGTATCATTTCCTTGCAGCAGTGTCAAGCCAGGTGTTTTTTTTAGATGTTTAGCTCCAATTATGTTTTTTTATCATCGTTTAGAAGGCAGTTTGTGTTTTTGCAAGAGGGGTGGGGGTCGTGTGTTTGCGCTGTGTGTGTGCGTAATAATGTACTTGTGAAAGGTGAAAAAGAGAATATGATGAGGTGTGTGTGTTATTAAATTTCGATGTTTGATACTTAAAATTTTTATTACTATTATTATTTTTTAAACATATATTATATATTTTGTTTTTATGATGTTAAGCACTTTGTGATGCATTTATATGAAAAGTGATACAAATAAAGTTTGATTTGATTTGAAATATTGTATCAGGGCTTTCCTTGTGAATGATAAATACAGCCATTAAGGACTACATTTTTATTGGTTTGTTTGTTTGTTTTTAGTACTGACTAAATCCATTTTGTATTGATAATATGAAATTTGTTCTAGGTCTTAACTCAGGAGATATTGCATTTTTCCACTGAGACAAAAGCTAAGATTTGTCTCTTTGGCTCTCAGAAAGATTATGCAAAAACTACCAAGCCAAAATTTTAAGGTACTTTGCTCAGGCTGATTAATGATCCAGATGATTTTTTTTTTTTACATTTATGAGAATAAATTGACCTTGGCAGAGGATGCTCTACCGGTATAGTCTCTAAAATGTTGATTACAGTAGTGTATTACATTTTCCAACCATATCACAGCTCCTGAATTAATTCTAGTAACACTACATTTAAGAATCAAAGTGACACAAGTAAAAGGTATAAGCTCAGTACAGATACATGAGAAAACTCTTTGGAGGCAAACCATAAATAATATCTTAAAGATGTCGTGTATTAAGACCCCTGGAACCCAGATTTAACAACTGTCCTTCCCTGAGCTAAGACCATGATCCTTGTTCCAAAGTGCAGTGAAAGTGAAAGCTGTTTTTTTATGCCATTTGTCTACATGGTCAGTTTGTATTACAGCCTTGGGCTGTATTTATAATAAATACTTGACAGGAGTGCTGACTGGTATATGTGGGGGGGCTGGGGTGACATGAAACCAATCTAATCCATCAGGATCAGTCCATTAAACCCCTGACAGATTCAATTTAAGGAAAAAATAATTAACTCTATTATAATAACATACCACAGCAAAAAAAAAATACTGTCTTGACAGTCAACACTCATAGTTTGACATGTGGGCAAACACTTAAACATGAGAGCATAAACTGTAGTTTACTCATCCTTTCTTGTCCTGGATTTCATCCTAGAATTCGTGCAGAGGGGTTCAGCATGGTGATTGTGATTTCACGGATAAAAATGTAAGGCAAGCCACCTCAACAGGAAACAAATGCTGCTCGCGATGCTTGTTAAGCGTTGAAAATATCTTCCTCAACCTGAACTGAAGTAGAATGTTAATAGGTTTCAAATTAACATTGTTTAGTTGTCCAAATACTAAGTCTTTCCACGCAGCCTGGTCCAGCTGCACAAATATGAACAATTTACCCATGGGGAGTATCGCTTTCATTTTATGCTAGAGCCCCATGACAGACACCGACAGACGAGCCAATGCAGTTAGAGTTCAAAACGTAGAAATGAAATACATTGAGGGGTCGCCTAATATTTCAGGACAATAGAAACTGCAAGCTGAGCTTTAACCACAGACATGGAACCAGCCAAAGACATGCTTTCCAATCTTTTCAAGGAGTTGCAGTACAAGATTTGAGCGTAATCCGAAGATCAAGTTATGGCAATGATGTATTATTTCTTAGAGGTTTTCAGTGGAACTTCATTTTTTTTCACTGCATGCCAAGAGGACTGAATGATATCTATTTTTTTCCATTTATTTCTTTTTTATGATACTTTGAAAACCCATGCAGCCTTAACTTGAAATTGTGAAAAACACATTTAATACCTAGTGACAGATGAGCATCTTTCTGAACAGTATAACTTAACTCCTTGTAGGTTAGAAACAGTCTAAAATTATTACACAATGCCAAGAACTAGTTTGGCATGTAATCCCTTGATCTTCTTGTTTCGTGTTTATGATGTAAATGAAACATCTTTAGTCACATTTGTACAGTCATTGCTCTTTTTAGTCTTTAAGCTAAGCATGTCATTGCTGGCTGTAGAGGGATATTTAGTGGGCAGGTATGAAGGTGGGTTATGATTAGTAGTTGCCATTTTGTTTCTTGTAACTTACAATGCTCCCAAATCTTAATGTTTCTTAGCCAAAGTTGCCTCTTTCTTACCTCATAATATGGTGAAAAAGAAAGTTTTAGATTGTACTAGCCAAGCCAAGCTGCAAAAAACCTTTACACAGATTATGTTCAAAGCAGGATTGATGTGCCTTACTTGCTCCTCGCTGAGTCAGCAGTGGAAGTAGTCAAAAATGCCTTTGTTACTGGTTCACATTTATTCAATGCTACACCTCATCTAATGAGCCAGTAAAAATGACCAAAGACTGGCAAACCAAGTTGCTTTTTTTTTAGTTGATGTAGCACCACTACCGTGTGAAAAGGGTTTTAGAGAGCCAGACTGATGCATGTGTGAAAAGGAGCTTTTTGAAAGCACACACTGAAACTGTGCCATCCTGCCTCTGTTTGGTTGCTATAAACAACCAAAAAGTAAACTAATTGAAAAGTGTTTTCTTTGTGTCATTATAACCCAACGTCTGTGGGAAAAGCCCTATTGCGAGGAACAGATCAATCTTTTCCACAATGTAAATTCAGCTCTTTTTATCTCCTTTTTTCTTTAACCCCTTTACAACTACTTTACTTGTTAACTTGTGACAGAATGAAGGCTGTCTCTACCCCCTCCTCCTCTGGCCTTTCCCGTCAGGTTATCAGATTTTATTATGTTCAAGACAGCGTCTTAGAGCACTGATGCTTCCCAGAAGGCCCCTGTGGGTCCGAAGCTCTATGCTGACGAACAGCATGCAGCCATTATAGGGTTGCTTGGAGCTGGTCTGTGGACACCTGGGATCTTATCAAAACTCCAGTGTCACACATAGCTACCAACCAATCTCACCTGATAACAGTGATTCAAAACAAGCAGAAGAAAACAAGAAGATTGCAGAGATCAGTAAAATATGGAAAGGAAGACATGCATCAAAGAACAAGATTACCACAGAGGGCTTTTATCTGGGTACTAAATTCTAATCTGTGAAGGCGTTGATGATGTGAGTGCAAGCTATCAATTGAAACCTGTGTCATCAGAGAAATAAACCGAGTGATGTCCTCATTTTTCAAAGTCTGTAGACTTGCTGCAATGATTTAATAGGTCTGGAAGGCAGACATTTTAATGTGTGTATTTTCTCCTCAGGGTTTCTCGGTAAAGCCTTGACATCTTAACTAGACCACACTATTAAATCATGGTCTAAATTTTAAAGGAAATCCCTCAAGTTAAGTCTATGTAGCTCCACATCTCATTCTTTCTGCTTAAGTGTGTATGAATCCTGTAAATTGGCCATCTCTGCAGCTTTAACACAATAATTATTACATAATGAGTACAGAAGTGGGTTTAGGGTATGCGACAATTATTGAGTGTTATAACATAAAATGGGTTTTCTAAAAGAAGCTGAGGCGGAAGGAATGCAAAGGTTTCCCATGCTGATTGGTCTCTGTACTTTTATTCTCCATGTCCTCTTCAATGAGATTCAAGTGAAAGCCACTGCTATTGAATAGCTGCAACACCAGTCCACAGAAAGACTTACAGTTCCAGCCAGCTCACATTTCAACAGCCAGACATCAGAACAGTGGATTATCTCAGCTTCTAAACCACTATAGACCTTCTGAATGGTCTTGATTCCCTGTTAATGGCAACCAACATTTATAAAGCAAAGAAGTGAAAGACATAGTTGAAAGAAGAAAAAAGAGAACCTTTTTTAACTTTCACCTCCTGATAATCTTTTCACTGCACATACAGCCCTCAATCACAAAGCTGCCATTGTGTGGAGAGTGTGGGGTTAACTGAGCTCTGGGTACAGAGACAAGGCCGCTGGGAACCTCCACACCTTCTCACATGCACTTGATACAAACAATGAATATATAGACAATTGGGATTTTAAAAGAAATGGTAATGTGTTCCATGTTTTTTGCTTTTTCCAAAAGGAAAATATGTTTACAGCAATAACTTCACAATGAAACTTCTTGTATCAACAGACAAAAACAGTAGGAAATAGCGGAAAACTGCTTAAAACTTCAAGCTGAACCTCAAACCCAGATCATTTCAAAAGATATGTTTTCTATTTCAATACTCATGTTTTTCTGCTCTTCACAGAAAATACAAGATGCAAACAGACACGAGCAGAAACAAATGCACGCACCTCGCGGACCAGAATTTTCATGAATACTCTTGTGATGAACAACTTATTGCGTAGTTGTGTGTGCTAAAAAGGTTGTTAAATAAGTGTGACGTCATTTTAGCAGGACAAGAACTTAGAGCTGGAGATAGGATAGAAACAGTAGAAGAGAGGACCAGAGGTAAAATTATGAACAAGCTGCTAAGCCCTTTAAGGCCTCAACATGTTTTGTTTTCACCTGAGAAGGTTGATAATTGCAGGAAGCTGAGGTTGTCTTCATCTTTCATCATGGATATCATTGTTTCACTTCATGGTAAGTCCTGTCACAGCTCTATTTTCCCTCCTTTTAAACTTCTCACTTGTTTCTAGATTAAAGCAACTTGGTTTGGAGAATGAAATACCTGGATATAGCCAGGGGAAAAAATATGGTTTGGTATTAAATACAGAATTCATACAACCTGCATGTTCCTCACAAACTATCACAATATATCATGTGGTGGAAGACATAACAGACTCCTTTGACTGAGGAATGTCCATATGATACTTAATCACGGTTTCCAGGAATGTAACATGGCTACGTAATTCTCAGGAGAACAGTCTACAGTCACAAGCAGAAATGTGACCATTTTTCATCCGTCATTTTGCACCTTTTTTATAGCTCTTGTTTTACCATCGGTCTATAGCAGCTTATTTCGGTTTTCATGCAAGAGTGACCTCGGAAAAAGTCCTTTAAAGCTGTGCATCTAATCCTGTGCTGCAACATAAACAAATGAACTTCCAATGAAAGTTTATCAGCTTCTGTTTCACTTCATCGCTATGTTTGACAACACCTGCCATTATGAGCAGAACACTGACTCCTTGGTGCAGGTGTGTGACATACTTGCAGTTTATGACCTTTAAAGCATAAAACACAGATCAGACTTACTCAAGTGTTCTGGCCACATGTGGAGAAAGTTGAAAAGAGCATTTGCAGTGCTCTTATGAGTCTACTTCAAAGACCACCCATAATTGGACTATATGTACTACTTTGGCTCCTTATTCTTGTCCAAAGCTTCGTTATGGGGGCTATTTAGAAGGCTGTTTAAAAATGTAAAGCAGACAAAGAGTGTTGGAGTAATTTCTAAAAATTATGCAATAATAATGTAAATCTAACATTTGTGTTGCTTGTATGCTTGCATATACAACATATTTTGGTCTTCCAATTATGACAGATGAATTGATCTGTTTAAAGTTTCTAAAAAAAAATCTGCAAAAAAAAACAAAAACCACTCTGTTGTTGTTTTGTTTTCCTGCTGGAGTATGGAGATAGTTACGTGTGCCATAATCATTTGTGCATGCAACAACTGGTACTGGTTAACGACATGCTTTGGAAATACAATATGAAAGAAAAAAAAGTCTAATTTGCATTTTTTTTCATTTGCCTACAAATCCACATTTGGTCTAATGGAGTAATATGTGAATCATCATTGATTTGACAAATTTACTTCAGTTTGGTCTTCTGTGACAAACAAAGTTATTGAATTTAATTGAAATCATCCAGTTCCCCTGGAGATATTTCAACCTGTTCGAAAAGTGGAGCAACAGGCCGTTGACGTTGCAACTCACATTATTGTTCCACAACTGAGAAGTGTGACTAAAGACATACAAAGATGAAAATTTCAGGAACTGTAAATCCTGCAGCTTTCCCTCATTGATTAAGATGCCAGCAAGCTTTATAGCATGAGAGGTCAATGGTCCACCTGTGAAGATCACTTTATTCTAGTACATATATTTTACACCAGTAAAGGGCGTGAATCCCAGAGTGGAAACTCCAACCAGATCAGAAGCTGTTTTTGAATTATGGTATCCTGGTGGTGATGGTGGTGGTGTGTGTGTGTGTGTGTGTGTGTATGTGTGTGTGTGTGTGTGTGTGTGTGTGTGTGTGTGTGGGGGGGGGGGGGGGGGGGGGGGGGGGGGGGGGGGGGGGGGGGGGGGGGGTTGCAAAAGATGAGTATAGATTCATTGTCTAACCTCCCAGAATGTCAGCTCTCTTTGCTGCACCTCCATGCTGTGGTGAGTTAATGAGGAACAGAGCATGGTTACAGTCACTAATCAAAGCCAGCCCTGGAAACAGGCTGGCTGCTCATTTTTCTCCCTCACCCCTTCTTACTTTGTCTTTCCTCGACATCATCTGGAGCCCTCTTCTCCTCTGTCCCCGCTGTTGACTTTGCTTCCTGTTTTCCCTCTTTTCTGTCTTTTGCGTTACATCCCATATTCATTTATCACCCACTCTGGTCTGTGTTTCTGGTGCTGGTGACATGCTTATGTTGCTGTTAGTGGGCCCATAAAGGTTCTATGATCGCATGGGTAATTAGGAATAGCAGAGGAACCGAGGCAAATGCCTCCAGGCCCACCAACCACCATGTCAACACACATTGTACAGGCAATTAAAGACTGTATATAATTTCACAACTATGTCTTCATCATACAAACACAAGAAACCTATTTTTAATGTCTTTATATAAACCCATAATTGTGTCTTTGTATGCACATGCATGTTATTGTTTGTCCAGACACATGCAAGTGAACCTTTACACATGATCTTCTTCATGTTCATTTATGCCCCTGTGACAAATCACCATCCAATTCCCGGCTTGGGAATTACTTCAAAGGTGCAGTGCAGGATGAATAGCGTGTAACAATATCTCATATTTGTCCATATGAAAGAGGACAAGATACTCTGTCTTAGCTCCTCTGACGGTGCTGTTTCCTCATTCTGATTAATAGATCTTTGATTGCAGCTAAACCTCTATGACCAACCTCACAGAGCTGCATGGCTGCTTACTATTATGGCCTGCTAAGTTACAAAGAGAACATATAAAAGTGACAGTCATGTTTAGATGCTCTATCATTCTGATTGACAGGTGTAGAACCTCTATTTAAATGCTCTTTAAGTGTTTTATGTAGTGACCTGGGAATGGAAAGCAGTTAAGAGGCAGCAGCTGTGATGCTACGGCTCAGCGGAGGACTGAGACTAGAAGGATCTTGGGGGGTTGTCCCAAAACAGAGGTGGCAAGGGGGTAGGCTTTGGCTAAATTGGGGGAAAGTGTTTTTTTTTTAGTCTTTTTTTTTATAAATATGCTTTGATTCCATGATAATTGATCTGTCTAGGTAGGAAACATGATATATCCAGTGCATTCAGCAAATTCATGCAGTAGACTGGAGGCTATACTGATTGTTCTGTGTGTAATTATTTAAAAATCGGGACTCTGCAGGCCAGAATGGTGAACAGGCTGAACTGTGTTTTCCATTTTTAGCATAGATAATTTTTCCTCAATCTTCTCATTAGACTTTTATGACTTTCTAGTATAACTTCCAATTTCTAAGTACAGCACATCTCTCTGGGCGCCTGAGGATAAGGGGAGCTTTAGCTCATACTGTCAATGCGAAATAAAAGTGCTGCTAAATTTAACCACCTGGGTGATGTAATCATCTGTACTCTTCATGTATTATCGTAGTTGTATAACTAAATACTTGAATAGTTGCGTTTACTTTCTCATGCAGAACTATGTTAATGAAACATTGCTACCAAGTGTGATAACTCACAAATACAATGAAAAAAAATCTTTCTGACACTGTGATTGTTTGAAAGCAGAGAAACAGAAAGAAAATCTATCATGGGATATTTAATTAATTTAATTCTAATAGATTTTTTTTCTTTCTCGGAAGCAGCCAGTTTTGCTATCTCCCTCGTCTAAACTAGGGAACACATGTCCGAGTGACTTTCAACTGTTAAATGACATTCACCTGTTTCAACACCTCTCACAGCACTTAGACCTCAAAGGACATGGCCACATACCAGTTTAATAACAGAGTAACACAGCACTGCAAAATGCTACTTCCTATATGAAACACTTCAGTGAATGAATAATATAATGTCAGCAAAAAATAACTCTTGAGTTTCTCTGGGCACCTTCATTTTATCACATAAACATATCATGTTTAATGACTCGCCAATAACATCAACTGTTTGTGGATGCAATGACTAAAACAAGAGCCAAGGAGACTAAATGAAAAGGGAGCTAAATGTGGAAAGGGATTGTGTGTCAATCAGTTTTTCGAGGATTAAAAATGCAGCTGCGGCTAAGGCATTGGGCATATTGTTTGTGTTGTGGTTTTCAGTTTCAGTGACAAAATAAACTGCAGGAGCTTTTGCTTGTGAGAAATTGTTTGTTTGAGTATGCATAGCTGTCTCTGTGTTTATTGTGGGGTTATGTACAGTTGCATCACAGTAAAGACTGTGCAGACAATGTTTCTGCATATGCGAGTTCTTTGTTCACTGATTGCAACTTAGGCAGAATTGAGAAACCGAAATAAAAAGGAACAAAACCACATCAATGTGTTGATGAACAGATCTGATTAAACCAGGACATTTTCGGCAAAACCTATAAATTACAATTTTTTTACTACGTGATTTGAAAATTAGTTGCATATATTTTTAACCGCTGAACCCCCCCCACCAGCATATCATCATAGGCTACTTGACTTCAAAAAGCTGAATTAGTTGTGTTGCTGTGAGCATTAACATGTCTCTGAGTGGTTTCTCGCCTCCTCCCGGCAGCATCACTGAAACAGCTGAAGCAGTTTTGTTCCCGTGGTCAGACAGCACCAGGTGTCAAGCTCAATGGATTCACCATCAACCAGCTCCACACCAGCTGTGTTTCATGTGGTCCTGTCTGGCATAAACTCACAGCTGAAACCATAAAAACTATTACAAGTGACTTTTACTTTAAATCTGACTAATTGGTTCATATAAGGCTTTTGTTTTTCTTTTTGTTAACTGTATCTAAAGGATTATCAGCATGCAAACCGTCTGCTGTTGGTTTTTTTTAGTGTCTTGCAGTGGTTGTATCCTGAGTGTGTTGGAAAAACTTAAAATGCGGGTTTCTAAGTGATGACAGCATTGTGACGAAAGAGGGATTTTGCCTGGTTCAGAAACCCTTTTGATGGATGATGTAGAAGATAAAACCTAACGCTGTTATAATTGATTGAGAACATGACAACAGAGAACCTTAAATCATAGAGGCAGCTAAAGAAGTGGAAAAAAGAAAGAAACTTTGGAAAATTCTTCCGTGTTATTTGTCAGGAAGTTTTATTCAGTGATGTTTTGTTTTTTTTGTATTGTATTTAAAAGATCTTAAAATTGACCACTAACTATAAAGCTATTGTCCAAGGCATTGTTCTCGTTTGATTCAACATAGATGGATAAAGACTTTGTTGACAGGTCATTGAGGTGGTCCATATGGTGGCATGGAGGCACAGGGCTCGTGACTCTGTGGAGGATGTAGAGGAAACCAGACAAAAGGCTGAGCCAGCAGGCCCTCAGCCACTCAGAGCTTCAATGAAGCAGTGGCTGATCCCCTACTGGGGCCAGCCGCCTGTACGTTCTCAAACCAAAGTTTCATCTATGGAAGCTGGCAACTCTACCATAATACGTTCAGCCATCCATACTCCAGCAGCCCCCCACCAGGCTACAGTCTCTTTTAAAGGGGAAAAGCACTCATAGAATGTTTAACAAGCTATTGGCATGGGAAAGATTTGTGTTTTTCTGCCTCATCACCAACAGCATGCAGTTTTATTTATGGACATTGGGGATATAAGGCAAGCCTTTTAACAGAAATCTCCAAAATAGGTTTTTAATGAATAAAGAGGTTTGAAATTTGAACAGTATCATGAACGTTGGTGAAAAATGTCCGCTGTATGTGGAAATGTAAGAATAATTATGACACAAATTGCCAGAAATAAGTATGACATGATTTACTCCCAATGAAAAATCCTGAAATTAGTCACAAGCAAGCCAACTTTGACCTTATCTGCATGCCATGGCCAATGCGAACATTCAGTTTAAAGCAAGGGTTCTCAACCTTTTTTACGCTGCCTGGGACACAACTTTTCCAGTACAAAGTAGTCTGAGGCCCAAACAAATATTAACACTGTATTGGCTAACACTCCATCTAGATTTCTTGGTTCTGCCTTGTAAACTCTGTTTACAAAAACCGTACTTGATGATTTGGATTTTTCTTGCGCAATATTTTTGCCTTTTGTGGGAGATTCAGGACCATTTTGTTTTAATTTTTTTTGTTGTAAATACTTTGGTAGATACTTTGGTAAATACTCATTGGTAGTAGCATCTTATAGGTAGGGAGGGCCGAGGGCTCTGACTGGAGGCTGCGATTCATATAAATGTACCTGAACGCATGGTCAAGGCGGCTTATAAACACGGGGCTGGAGATCAACACAGAGAGATGGTGTATGATGTCATGCTATACTCCAGATGAAATTACACCTCTGGTTCAATCTCATAGCGATTTTTTTATTTCTTCAACATAGAAATGATTGCTTTCCGCTTATTGCCCCTTTAAAGCATTTATTGGTGTGTACAGATTCCATGCCACTAAAAAAAAAAAGTTGCCACCAAAAAAAAGGCCACACACTAATATTTCGTTGAAAAACATAGGCAAATTTATAAAAGTACCAGGATAAATAATGATGACTTTCAACAACCAACATAAAAAAAAGACAAGAAAATATAACAAGGCAAATCTTACCCTGAGCTTGACCAGTACAATGATGGGTAATGAAGAGAGAACATGGTGTGTCATGTGTTAGAATATTAGCATCTGACAGAATGAACAAGTTACCAATGCCACTTGGGGACTTCTTTCATCCTTCGTCTCATCTCTTCATCTCCTCTTGAACACAAAATAAAGCCTGTTGTTTACTTCAGAAATAAACTTAGACACTTAGACTTAGACTTACTCAACTGCAGCATCCGTCTCGTGAAATGCTCAATTCACCTCTTATAAAGTAGTTTGCAGAATTCCTCAGACTATACCAGAGGAATTAATACTTCCCTCCACCTCTGATATGGCTTTAACTGAAGAAGCAACCAATAAACTAAAGATACCAAACTATTTCTCTACCAAACAATACTATTTCATTGCACATTTCTTTATACATGTCATTGTGTTGGGGTGATTTATTGTCACAAATAATTAATAGCACCTATGAGAGTGTCCAGCTCTGTATGTGCTATCCTAAAATTACATTGATCTACAAGCACAAAACAAGTTAATTTCCACAAGTCCAGAGCAGTCTTTCAGGAGTAGCACAATGAAGAGTTGCACACATGTAGACCTGTAGTTCACCAGCAACACAGATGCAGTTTATTTTTTGCTACAATGCATGTCAAATGAGCATAAACATGCCTGCCTGTTTAGTTAAAACATGCAAGATGTGCACTTTGGCTCAGATCATAAAAAAACAATAACTGTTCATCAGGTTTACTTTAGTTAAATCAATTCCTCTATTAGTGTCACAAGAACTCACTACTCAGTTTAACTTCATTGAATTTTGTTAGATTTCTTTATAGTTCAGGATCAAATAGCACACATAAGTGATAAGTCATTAATGCCTAGCCAAATAACAACAATAAGAAAAAACCTTTTGGACTTATCAGCCAAATATCACTACAGTTTACTGTCCCCACTCAGACTAATGGCAACATGTTTCTATTCATCTATTCATTTCTATGCATCTATTTATGCCCAGAGACATGCTTTTCAATGTTTTTTCATCTTAGTGCAAATAAATATAACTCCATGGTGTAATGCAATGTTGCAGCAGGTTGTCATATTTCAATATCAACTGTTATTCCAAATTTAACTAGTAAAAACAGGTTGGATGATGGTGCAGCACTATTGACCGTCAAGTGGAGGAGCCAAGATTGAGTCACATCCTGTACACTCCTGGGTCAAGCAACTTTACTTAGATATTTCATTTTTGTATTCTCTTGCTCTTTCCTTGTGGTTTTACATCCTATAACTGTTTTCCACATTACAAACTAATTGCCAAAGGCCAGATTTAACCCTGCTGTGGTCTTCCCACACCTTACTACACACCTTTTGTCCTTCCAGGTCAAATTGACTCGTTCTGTTTGACTGCTTATAAAACATAAGATATAGAATGCTTACCAAACATTTTTGTTTCACAGTTTTGGTAAACTTGTTTCCCAAACACTGAAATAAATTTCATACTTATTTTTGTAATCCATGGTATCATAAGCCTCATTTGGGATAAAATTAGATTTTTCCTAACCTTTGATTTAAAAAAAAAGTGAATTTATTTTTATTTTTATTATAGTTATGACCAGTTATACTTTTTACATGTATTATTCTTTTTGTTATGTTCAATTTATTAACAGTAAATTGACCCTAGAGGACCACAGATACTATATTTTCTTTATAAAACATACATAGGCTACTTCAATCAAAATGGTCATGAATTATTTTACATGCAAAGACCTATGGAACCTTCCATGTAATTTTCAGTCAATTATATGGAAAAAGTTATGACATTTATTTTTGAAAACAGGTCAAATTGAACAAAAGACAACAGGAGGTTAATACTAAGTATTAAAAACCACTTAGTTAAGACTAAAGTATTTCAGGTTTGAAAAACATTATGGCTCAGATACTGTAATAACAGTGCATCAAAATATCCTTTTCCTCTGTATCCTTTATAAACTTGATTCTGTGGAGAATATCTTGAAATACTCTCCTCTCTCACATGTTGTATGCCACCTGTGCATCCTCTGCACAGCAGCAATCACAGCCATGTCAAAAGAAAATATAAGGTTTTTTGTTTCGTTTTTGGGAGGTAGATGATGGCACACCCAGCACTGAATTGTGATATGCAAAGCTAAATCTTATCTGCACAATTTGTTTAAATGCTCTCTTTTCCTCTGAAAGAGAAACTCCCACAGATGTATGTATAAAATGGCCAATGTTCAGTGTCTGTATATCTATCAGGGACTAACTTGGCACTGCGCCTTCCTTGACAATACTAACAAATACAGGTTTTGACTAATTAATGTCAAAACAGTTTGCAGCAGTCACAGAAACCGTTGAAAATCTGAGCATTGATATTATTATTCCTCTCTTGCATAATTAATCCAACTTGTTCTCCTTCATCTACCATTCTCTTCCTCAATTTATTTTTACTATACACACATTATTAAATATCATGAAAATAGAGAAAAAAGGAAAACATCAACAACAAAATATCTGATCAAACATTATCATGGTCTTTAGATATCCCCAGACAACACCTGCCGCTCATCCTGAACATCAGAGAAAAACCTGTTGTGTGATTTACTCTTGCAGTTTAAAGAGCTATCATTGAAAAAATGCCTCATGCGGAGAGCAGGAGATGAACCCTTGGAGTATGACATCCTTAAACAGAAAGACGGCCAGATGGTGCACAGAGCACTACACTACAGCTCAAAGAATAAAATGGAGAGTGGACAGGTGTGAGTAATTTACAACAGGTATATGTTCAGAATTTGTGCAATATGTTCCCAAATCAATAGAGAAACAGTCTTTGCATTCATATTGCTGTCATGAAAACACCTCAAAATGTAATCTTTCTTTCAGTTTCATTTTTAAAGCAGTCCTTAATGAGTGGTTTCTTTAAACAATCCCTTTTGCTGAGAAAAGAACTGTTTCATATCAAGATGCAGACCGCAAACTTTTTTAATGCAAGTAAGAGTGGAACAATTGGGCAACAGGATGTGCTGCCAAATCTGCTTATGTAACTCTGCAACAGTTCATTCACTCCATTTGAGGAAAGTAAATCTCTTTGATTGTGACAGTACTTGAATGTGCAAGTTCTCTCCCATGACATGAAACAGGTTGGCCCCCATTTACAGCTTTAATGTGTCAGTGCTTAAATGTGTTTGTGTTATAAAAAAAAAACGACTCCTATTTGTTTATGTTCTTGCACAAGTCCCACACGTGTTTGCTTTTCATTCGAACTCACAAGTCTCTGATTAGGAATACCAGAGAAGTGAAGATAAAGCCGATCCTGTGTAAGTGTGAGCAGGTTGATGAGCTGTTGTGATGACCTGAAAACCTCTGATGTTAAATTTCACTCCAAGCTGAGAGAACCTTACTCAAATACTTTCCTTTCTTACTCTTTTGCTGTGTACATGTTCTATCATTCTCTTTTCAACACATGCACACATTTGGTAACAGCCTTTGTGGGCTGTGAGAGAAGTCAATATGTCCTTTCAGCTGTCAACTGATTATACCATGTGTGTGTGTGTGTGTGTGTCTGCTCCTGTCTGTTTCCATGGCTTCATTTAAAACAACTGTTTTAGATCAGAAACAGACCGTTTGCATAGAAACAAGTTTCGTTAATAACTTGTTTATTTATTCACCCCCTAATTAAATGGTAATGATATTCTTCACAATGCTAACATGAAGGAGGATTTAAAGATGCAGTAAATCCCAAGCATAAAATACATCTATCCTCCTCGAACTGCTCTTTTCTGTTCCTCAAACATTTTCATGATAAAGTGTGCTGTCAGCAGGTGGTCTGCTTTCAGACAGTTATGTGAGAGGATATGTCTCCAATGACAAAAAAAAAGTAAGAATAGAAAATACAAAACCAACAACTCATTCACATTATTCATGTTGCTCTGAGATTCAGACAGAAATGTAGTACACTCCTCAGTCTGTGTAAATAATCTTTTTTATCTCCTGAGTGAAGGGGTTTAGATTATATTTACATTGTGGAACTGCATTTAGTTCAGTTCAGTTTATATTTGACAAAAAAATAATGTTTATAAAAAAGGAAAGGCATTTCAGATGTTAATGCACATGCCAGAACTTGAAGAGTATCTTATGTGATTTTTCATACACTGCAAAAGTTCACAATTACTTGGATTGTATTCACACATGCACACTGTTTGCTCAGAAAGATGAAAGTCAAACATCTTAAGACAGACTCACATCTGTATTTGGTTAAATACTTCAGTAATTAATGCCCTAAAACATTGAAAATGTGCTCGGCACACTCAAAACACGTTGGAAATTCTTCACAGGCTTGCAGAAAGGTAATCATCACTGAAACTGTGAAATCACTTAAACTGTGAAAAACTTTGCTTATTTCCAACCCCAAGCTGGGATGTGTGTTTGTTTCAAAGTAACTGAACACTTTAAATTCGTGATTCTCTCTGATTACAGCTCCAGCTTGTAGTTCATTTAGTGAGGACTAACTCAAATCAAAACACTACCCAGAAATGCTCATGTTCCTGTTGTCAAGACCAAGAACCTGAAGGAAAATCTGTGAGCTGCTTTTTCTAGTGGTTAAATGTTTCTCAGCATCTCAGCAAAATGTATTTGTGCCATGTCCCACATTTCACAGTGTTTTCAGTAACCGATATCATCTGTGACTTTTAGGCTGACAGACGTATGTGGAGTAGTGGTTGTGATCTTTTGATGCTCTGTTCGCCTGATTTGGAGTGTCCTGAAATTAGATCTCGAAAGGACCAGAAACACGGATAAATTCTTACAAAATAAAAACGAGAAAATCATTCTGTCAACAGATTAACTTGTCTCCAACAGGATACAAAAAAAAGCTCAACACACATCTGTTTATATGTGACTGTTGTCCCTTATTTTGATGAATGCGTCTTTGTTGCTTTTACTTTGAACACCGGAAGTGTTACTCCTCAATCCCGAGGCTTGACGTTGGTGAGTAATTTAACAAGCCGCCAGGGTCCTCTCTGTCACAGCTCCTCAGGACCTTAGTCTTAGCAGACTCGCGGAGATTTGAACGCAAAATGGATGTGAAGCTGTTTGCAGTCGTGGCTGCACTCACGATGGTGATATATGCGCCTTCCTCACAAGGTACAGAATTATTTTCTGGTTTGCAGTGTTGTGTTCTGTTGAGACTTTTTTTTTCTTTTCAATGGTAAATGTAAAATGATGCTGTAAGGATCTAAAAACTATCCTATCTGTTATTTGTCACAACGTTTTGTGTTAATTTGAGAAAAAATTAGTAAGGGACATTAAAATGTAACCTATAAGAAGAGGAACAAATTTGTCTGTTTTTAACCACTAAAAAAAGAATATTGACCCTGATCCAATTATTACTGACATGATTAATACAATTTTAATCACGATTTTCTTGAATAGACCTAAATTTTGCATGATGTCTACCAAAAAACTTTTTGTTAATAAATAATTTGTGATCAATTTTGGGTGACCCGCAGTTTATGAGCAAACATGGCTTGAATGAGCGTAAATTATACGCTTTTAAAATATTATTGTAGTTGAAGACGCCAATGTGTATTTCTTGTATGCATATAAGCTTGTGCTGGAAACAGGGAAAGGAGTTTTTTCCTCATGCGTAAACCATCAACAGGCCTTTGCTGTTGAAAAAAATTCTCCGTTAGATCAGTGATAAACGTTTGTCCTGCCCTTTGTTTTCTTTTAATTGCGCGTAAGTGAGGCATTAGGTTTGAGCTTATCTTGGCGTCATCCGTTGACCAACTGGTGGCTGTTGAGTCCTTTATCATGTTAATAGCAAACCTTAAGATCAGGTGTAAAAAATAATTTGCATTGGGGATCAATCTGGCACGTCAAACCATCTGCTTTGTGACCCACGCTACTGATCAGGTTGGCTGCAAAACTGACAAGAAAACAAATCCATCCTCGTCTTTGATAAAAATGCATTTGTCAAAAGTTAACCACCGAACTTATAGCCTACAAATAAGTTCTGTAATTTTTCAACAGGTTGCCTACTTAAAAGTACATTGGTCATAAAAGTTTCAGAAAAAGGAAAGAGCAAAAACGTGGTTCTATTTCTTGTTCCATTGTAATCAATCGTGGTCATCTCTGCACAAACCAAAGTTGTAATGGAAAGTTTTTATGTCAAGTATAGTTTATCATCAAGTATAAAGGGACCACACTGTGCATAGTTAAGTATGGCTGAAATACTTTACTGTATGTAAGTGTACAAGTCCTGATATCACCTTCTCAGTAGTAAGAAAAAGAAAAAGAAAGAAGAAGGCCTCCTGTTCCAAATCCAGACAGTACAGTATACATGACCTGTTGATTTTTCTGTTTGAGGATGTCTGGATGCATGCTTCATCTTGTTGCTTTGTCAAAAAAATATTATAAATCATTTTATTTGTTACATGGATAACCTTCAGAAAATACATTTTAAACATTGATTTAACTTGTGAAAAGATGTTTCTCTTATTTCTCTGAAAACATGTGATCCACATTTCCAGAGGGGATCATTGATTTAATTTAACAAGTTTTACTGTTTGTTTCAAACATGCCTTACTTTGAATATTGATTTATATAATGGAGAATTCTCGACTTTGCTCCAGCAGCAAAGCCCTTAAGTCTTGTGGAGCGATGCTACTGTCGTTCAACCGTCAACAACATCCCAAAGGGCTTAATCCAAGAGCTCCGGATCATCCAAACGCCTAACTGCCCCTTCCAAGTGATGTGAGTGTTGTTTTATATATATATATATATATACATATGTATGTGTGTGTATGTGTGTGTGTGATATTGAAGTTGGAGACAACATGTTTTCTCTGTCCTGAAAAAACGCAAACAGGTTTCCTACCCATTAGACATTTCTCACCATCAATCTCATGGAGGTGACAGGCCAGAGAAAAGAGCTGCACATGCATACGTACACACACGCCCCTCTGTCACTCGCTTGCACATACACAGAAAACAAGACATTTTTACAGCTTGCCAAACTGACACATCCACAGGAAGTGGTCCATTAGAGTGATACTGAATGTGAAAAGGAGGGGGGAAAGATGATGCAGTTTTGTTTTGAACTGAGAAGGATAATAATAGGCTTTGTAATTATTATTTATTCTATTTTATTATTTTCCGCTTATAGCCTTTAGTTTTGATTCCCTTCATTATAACAATTTTTGTGAGCAAATGTATTGATGAGGATGTGCAGAAGCCCCAGCACAATAGGATTTGGTTACAAAAGGGAGAACAGCATCAACAGTTCCCTGTGAAGACTAGCACATAAAACTGGCAGATCTTCAGATCTCAAAGCACAAAAGGAGACTTTTTACTCTCCCACTCAGAGAAATATAACAAGTTTTGACCCATAAGACCCTAGTTTGACCCTTGTTTGTGATGAGTTTAAAAGTGGATTATACAGTAGCTCCACATTAAGATATTTATTTCTCAACGTACTCAATTGTTTATGTCACATTAATCACATCGATTACCCAAAAAGTGCCGTGACGAGTTTCCTTGAATGTGCCGCATTAACAATGCAGTGTTTATTTAGTCTGTTTCATGAGTGTGAGGACACCCAGTTACACTGATTTTCCCTAATTAACGCCTTTATTTTTAGCCTAGGCTTATATTGTTTTGTTTTTTTTTCCAATCAGTGCCAAGCTGAAGTCAAGCAAAGAGGTGTGTGTGAACCCAGAGAGCCGGTGGGTGAGGCAGTTTGTGAAGAACGTTATCAACAAGTAAGTTCTGACAAGACATATGTGATTCTCTTGACGGTTTTGTCAGGCCTAACCCTACAGATTATTTGAAGCACAGTAAAATCCACTTTGAGGAAGTTTAAAGAATAGGACGCACCAATGCAAAAGAACAAATGCGCATTTGGACATCTACCAACAACCATCTGTGGGAGAGACAACTCTCAATTGCCCAATTCATGTTGGAGCCAAAACTCTAAACATGCGGCTACATGACCAAGTGGGAGTAGGGACTAATTCCACTTGAACACTCAAACTGTGGATTTGATGTGGCACTAAATTTAAAAACAGATTTAATATGATCTTACTAAAATATTGCCGTGGGTACGGTTCTTTCCATCACTGTTCATGCAAAAACTATGTCTACACATACAATTTGATATAATACACAATTGTTATATGCTTTCATACTGTATAAAGATTTTAAAGTTGAATTTATCAAAAGAAGAAGATTTCTTTCAACTGTTTACAGAAGAAGCAGCAACTTGATAGTTATATCTTATTTTTTAGTCACTTGATTAAACATTAATGCAACAACTTGGCATTCTATGTTTGTGATAGTCTAAGAATGAGAGCTCCAAAAGGAACTTTTAAGGAATGAAACAATCCGGGCTACCCGCGACCCTGCATGGATTAAGCGGTACAGAAGATGGATGGATAGATGGACAATCCGGGCTCTGTTGTGGCAGCTCATAAAAAAACTTCAAATTGCAGGAAATGAAGAAAGAAAAAAAACACTCCTACATAAATTCAGCTTCCGCTGTATGAAATACCCAAACACTGATCCACCCAGTCAGTGAATATTGGTCCTGCCAGTGGTGCTGCAGTCAGTCAGTCTGTCTCAAGGATGATTGTGGAGCCCTTGACCTGCTGAGGTGCGAACAGGCCTCTGCATAACAAAACAGCCCATGCGGAGAGAAGATGGTGCTCATTTACAATGGGTCTAGACCTAATGTGTTTCCAATTACACACACAGTCAGCGAGGAGACAAAAGGATAAACCTATTTACAATGTGTAGAAATGCACAGTTGTAACTCATGTTTTGTGCTCCAAATGAGTCCAGTAAACAAGACTGATTTCCTTTTTATAGAAGTTTAAATATTACAGACTATTATTCCAACGACAATAAATAAACAGCCCACCCATGTCCATGTGTTTATGCTGTTAGATACAGTTTATGTAGAGGTATGTGTACATCACTCTGAAAATTAGGATGGTAAAAGTGCATTGTTCAACATGCAATTCATGAAATCTGAATGCAACATTTCTAGGAAAATTTTATGAGAAATGAAGAATTTAATGAGGTGGTTTAGTTCTTGATTATGGGACATCATTCTTTTGGCCCTGTAAATGTGAAGCAGCTATTTTTATTTGGTAGCCTGGAACAAGGTGTTTTCTGATTTTGTACTTGAACAAATGCTCATTCATTTTTTAAAATGATGTTAACTAGTTGAAAGTTGAGTTTCTAAGGTTTGTCCAAACTTATTTTTTGCCAAAGCTATGATCAGTTCTCCTGACTGTGTTGTCTCTATATCTAATTACTCTTAGAAATCAAATTGTTTTGTTTTTTTTGTATTTTTTTCCTATAGGAGGAAAATCCAAAAAGCGCAACTAAAAGGCCTTCAGAAGTCCACCTAAGCCATCGTGGAGGACTTGGGTCATCATCACTGATATGTAACCCAAAATCATCTGGTATGTTGTACAGCACTTATCCCAGTGGTTCTGTTGCAGCTTTTTACATGGAATGAACCTACAACTCTTCACCATGAGCACCAGTCCAAGCGTCCTGCCACCATCCCAACCATCATCACTCCAACTACTTAGAACAAAAATAATTACTGAAAAGTGCCATTATATCTGTGAGTGTGTGTTTTTCTAACTGCTTTGTATATACTCTTTTTGGTTAATGGACTTTTTGCAGTAAAGAGGCTTTCTTTTGGAGGTAGAATCCTTCCTTTGGCTTTTCTGTCATTTAAGAAAAAGAATCAAATTTCGCTTTAAATTGTCTAAAGGGAAGTGAACTGTATGTTCACAACAAGCATGACACAGCAATGTTAAAAAGCAAAGTTTAGTCTGCTTAGCCTGGAAATTATATCTAATCCAAAACATGGGATCTGCTTACCCTCATCGTCTCAATTTTCAAATCCTACAAATGAACAACGTGCGGTTTCTTTTCCCAAAAAACAAGCAAGTTCAAGTTAATTGGCACCGAAAGATTTCAGTGGTTGCCAGCTACCCCAGACTGAACATAAGACGTACACAACATCCTAATGAAAATGGCAATTACAATGTTTTTGTGATGGAAATTAGGATGCCAAAAGAGCCTGAGCATTTCCTGAGCTGTGGCCATCTTAATTGTGTGCTTTTTCATTCATTGCAAAATGTCTAACATCTGGTTTCCAAAAAGTTTTGATTGAACAGCTAATAAGTAGAAATTTACTGGAATCATTCATCAGTGCACAAGAAGAGGAAAATATTGTTATGCTCACCAGCAAAAGCTGCTGGTCTTTGAATCAGTTAAACTTGTAGGTATGCACTTTTCTTTTTTGTAGAAAAAAAGGGGGTTCAACAGTTTTTTTATAACAGTCTCCACATCAGTAGTTAAATTTATAATAGATCTGTTAACTGCAAAGAAAGTAGTGCCAATACTGACAATTAGTAGATGTAGATGGATGTGACTACCTACAACTGTCATGCAGATAGTAAAGCACTTTATATCTGATGTGTTCATGTGTTAACAACAAGCTAGTCACTAACTCTGGTCATTAACTTGTGTCTTTTGTTTTGCTTTTTTGTGTTTATTATCATTCTGTTTTCATTTTATTCTTTCCTTTTGATCACTGAATGTGTAGCTGCATGTAACTGTTTAAATCTGGGAGATCCATACATATATATTTCCCTGTCATATGTAATATTAATGTTATACAAATGTTTTATTTTTGTACTCTTTTGCATTTATATATTAAATCCAAACATTTATATGAAGGAGCTATACTTTCACAACTGAGCCATCTAGCATTTTATTGTAAAACTTGTATACAGCTGTTGAGTAAAAGAAAAATAATGGAAATCTTTCAAATTTAATCGTTTTAATGCGTGTTTTCCTGAACATAGCCCTTTTTATCATACATAATCACACCTGTATCCACCAATGCACACGTACATGCTGCTTGTTAGAGTAACTCTTTATATTGAGTGTAAAGCATGTTTTGCCAGGGCCGATATGCAGCTGCTGTAATCTTACTGTACCAATGGGTCAGAGGGTAAATGTAAGCCTTTCATGTGAGAACATGTGTTTGGCTTTACTCACAAGGGCAAATTAAAGGCAAGGACAATAATCCTGCCTGCTATTTAACTATTAACTCAACAAGCAGCTATTAGGAAACCATTAGAGCTAAAAGGGATGAACTTTTAACTTCCATCTGAGGGCACTATGTGAAGCGAAGCGCCATGGTGATGTATGTGGTGTGCTGATTGAAACATCATGGAGACATAAAGGGTAATTCATTTTGCAACTGATTATCTCTGGAAATCAAGTTTAAGCCACGCCCAGTCGGACAGTAGTAGCTGTGGTGTAACAGTCAGGAATGGAAAATAATAAGATGTAATCACTGCTTTAAGTGACTGTTATAACTGGTTTCACCACAGGATTGTACAGGTAGAAACAATAATGTGATGATTAGGCAGCTTATACATATATGAGGCATTCTGTTTTACATTTGTATGCTATAAGTAGACCATTTAAAGATATTTGTTCACTGACTACTTCAATTAAATGTTTTAAGACAAAGATCTCAAATGTCAGTTGCCTTTTATCATCAGTATCTTGGTTTATCTTATGCGCAACAACACATACAAAAGGGAATTATTGTCTAATGAAAAGCAGTTCTTTGAAAAGTTCATAATAACTTATTGTTTTCTTAGGGCTGATTCCATCACCCACCAGTTAAACTATGCAGGTGCTGTAAATGGTGCCATGAAGCCTAGGGTATTATAAAAAAAAGAGAAAAAAAAGGGACATAAAAGGTTTAACATATTTTATGTCCACATTACATACGCTTGCAAATGTAAAATGTAAAAGGGATGGAAACAAAAAAAGAAAATTACACAAAGCTTGTAAAGTTAGCTCACTCATATAAAATGTGTTGTGTCTGTGAAACAAAACAGCTAAAGCAAACTTTTAAGGTACTTCATAAAGCAAAGTCCTTATTAAACAAGAGGCTATGGAAAGTAAATGAGATGTGTTAAAGTACTTATGCATCTGCTCATCAAGTTTACTGAAGTGGAACAGAACAACATGATTATATGAACAACTGACAGATAAACATCACAGATCCCCCTCAGTGCCATGTTGGTACTTGAGCTCAGCTGGGCAGCAAGCCCAAATAAACATGCTGCAGATTTGCACACCCAGTTTGTTTCACATTTTTATCACCAAACGTGAGACAAGCTCATACTGTAGAAATAAACAAATGTGACTTGTCCCTAAAAAGTGCATATGTTCAAAAGCAAAACTTCAGTTTGAGGGTGAATGAAAAGCTGTGTTTTATCAACTTGAAAAATCTCTTTGAACACATATATGTGTGCAGAATCTGCAGACAGTGGATATGATTGAAATTCTTGAAGTTTACTCCTTTACATTTGCAGTTCAAGTGTTATGTGTTGGAACTGGTTGCATGCAGGTAAACATGGAAAAAGACGAAACCAAACAAACTGGCAAAAATAATCTTAAAACCACTGGCATCATGTGACAACAATCAAGGGCATTTTTTGTTTTTTGAAATGTTTTTTCTTATACACTCTCAGAAAATTAAGTACCTAATTGTACCTTTAGGGATTGAAAAGTTGGTACCTTCAAAAGTGGGTACGAATTTGTACTCTTGCTGTTTGGAACTTATAAAAACCAGTCTTGTACCTCTGGGTCTGTCTTGTACTCTAGTTTAACAACACTGGTCTTCATAAGGTCCAAATAAATACCCACTTTTGAGGGTACAACAACAGTACCTTTGAGTGTACCATTCCAGAGACAATTCTTTGTACCCCTAAAAGTATTATTAAGTACTTTATTAAGTATTTTTTGAGTGTATCTGTATTCTTGGCTTCACTATCCATTGGCTTCACAGAAATTCTGACTAACATATAAGAGCATTGGCAACAGTGTTACTACCAGAGGCCAATTCATCAGAAAATAGGCAAACAGGTTCCCAGTTGACAAAAAAGCTAAATTTTTAGAAAATATTCTGAGTAACAAAAAACCAGACAGGCACTCATCACCTTGGTATGAGCCAGCACTTTCCTGGTTTGCTTAACGGCTGAGGAATGTACAAGACAAGACATCTGAAATTCATATTCGGCATTGCCTCCAAAACTGGGGATTGGAGTTCCACCACAATGTCAGAGGAAAAACTGACACCTTGACAGATGAATAAAGATTTGTCATGTGATATTAAAGGAGTGACACTGAAATGAAGGAACTGCAGAGGGTCTGTGCTCATTTAACTTGCAGTTCATGTTCCCTCCATTTTTAGCTATAAGGACTCCCAGATGTGCAGCCAATGAAACTCCACTTAGCGGTTATTCATCATAGATATAGCACATGAAAATATAAAATATCATTGTTTTGTGTGTGTGTGCAAGTATGTTCGGGGTTACAGAAAGTCACCTCAAAGTCTAATGGAGCATGGTTCTCCCTGGTCATACCTGTTTTTAATAAAATACACATGTAAATCAATCTATGTGTGCATTTGTATCATTGTATATGAACATATCTGAGCATATCACTGCACAACTTTGCCTCCAGACCTTAGCTTTTACCTAACTCTTTATTTCTGATGGTTCCATGTAGCCATTTAAAAGCTCTAAGTCATTTCACCACCCATGCTATCAAGGGATGATGAAATTGCTCTGCAATGTTTGATGTGTTTAAATCACTGAATCTGCATCTTGTCTCAGATACTGTTCTTATGTAAGTTCATGTTCATGAAGGTCTGACAGGCCTGCATTTACTTCATGAAAATACTCATAGATTTTTCATCTTTTGGACATGTTTCCTCTTAAAATTCCTGCTAAATGACACGTGAAAATTAGCATATCTATAAAATAATATGTTGTATTACCATGCTGGTGGACAACATCTGTCTGTCCCTGTCGTGTTCAGCATCATAGCAAGCAGAAAGAGGCTCTTTGCCAAGCAGAGCTTTATGTGTATAAGGCGCCTCTTGATAATCAGAATTTTAAAAAAATATATATGTTTATTCTTTTTTTATTTGTTTATCTTTTTATTTTGAATAATTGTTTGTTACTGACTTTATATTATATTGCTGGACTTGACTGGAAGGGGGCAGAAAAAGGATAGAAAGTGAAGAGAAATGAAAGGGAGAATAGAGAGAAGAAAGAGGAGATAAAGATACACCACATAGAGAACTGAAGGTGTCCTCTACACCCTGCTTATGATTGTGAAAGAGTATTAAAACAGAGATGGTGAAGAAAGTCATGCTAGAGTGATTTAAGATATGAAACCTATATGAATTTGGGCATTGGTCTGAGTTCACCTAAAGTTAATAAACATATTAGGCCTCTTATAATCATTTAAAATTATTCATTTTTTGTTCCATCAACTGTGTTGACAAACTGCATTATATTTACACAACCTGCAGTCAGAAGTCCATTAGCACAGGATCTGTCTCATTTCTCATTAGAGTAGAAAAGCAAATGCTTCCCATCCTTCAGCAGTGCAGCAGACATGTTTATCCTGTGATGTTTGCAGAGATTAAAAAAAAACACAACTTTTGTTCTTTGAAAAGTTGTCAAGAATGTTTGGGAAGTGTGGAACTACAGCTCCTGCTCTCTCTCTCAACATCCTGCTCTTTCCTTCTGTTGTTATTAACCCCGCTGCCCCAGACCAGGCCACTGTCCTGGGGCACTTTGTGCACCAACCTCATGCTCCCAAAAGGAAACATTAGAAGAATTGTAGCTGTTCTAGTATCAAATGACTTGTTGCACATTACCACGACTCAAGTAATCATTTGTAAATGACCTGTTGATTGTGTGAAGGGGGCTGCTGACTGTTGTGAAATGCACTAACACTGCCAGTGACCCTGCAGAACATTAATCATAATTATGACAAAATTACTCAGCTGAACCTCCTCAAGGAGTGAGCAACAACGGATGTTAAAAGTGACCAACATGCAGCGTGTAACAGCAGCGTCATGCATGTGTCTGTTTGCGCATGAATGGGGGGTTAATATAGGGGCCCCTATGAGCAGTTAAAATGGCCCTCCTGCAGTCTCTCTACCTTTCATGTGTTAATATTACCAAGGTTATGAGTGCCAACACCATCCATCTCCTCACATATGTTTGCTTAATCACGAGACCTTCCCTTCACATAATAACACCAGCCATGGACCAAACTCCTTCAGTGTGAGTCTGTTTTCAAACCCTGAAGAAACATGCCAAACATGGGGTGTTAGGTATAGATGAAACACAAAAGAGTCACACACTCAGGGGACAGTAGGAGGCCTCTGTCTGTGAGGCCCAGAGAAGCTGAAACACAACCAACTTTAAAGTTCACCCACATATCACACACTGTGTTTCCCTTCATCTCCATTCCTTTCAGGATTATCGCCCACATCATCATTGGTGGATCTGTCCATGAATGGTGTGTTGAATGTGTGCAAGTATGAGGCTTTGGGAGCCATGTGACACCCAAAGAGGGGGAACTTGAAGATCATAAAGGATGTGACTAACCATAAGAAAAAGAAACAATTATACCCTTATCTTGAGATGAAACCCATATACTATAGTTGTCTCATCTCCACTGCCAAAGATTTTTCTTTTCTTTTTTTTTCTTTAACCATGAGGGTGATTATTATAGAGACCATTCTGTTGGCTTGCAGTGACTCAGTGGCTGAACATGCTGTATGTGAAAGACAGGGAGGTCTGAAGGCTAATACCATCAACCAACACTGCTTCCTGTCAGAAAATTTAATTTAGTTGAAACAAAGTGAACAAACATCAGTTTAACCCACAATACATCTGAATTACATTTTTGTGTAACTGATACCCCACAAATATTTAGGATTGTCTTTATTTCATCTGGTAGTTAGTTGTGTTGCTTTGGGCTGATTTTAGATTTGACAAGAGCTATTTAAAAGAACTTAAACATGTGAAAATATGTTGTCCAAGAAAAATTAGAGGTGGACATATTTAACTTGAGTACACGTGTTGACTACTTTAAAGAAAGGCTTATTTTATTAAGAAGATTTTAGATTGTTGACTTTTCATTCAGCACCACCACAGGCTGAAATCTCAATTTGTCCACTGCTTTGGTTTGTTTTTAGTCCAGTGCTCGGGTGCTGAGTTAACTCCCAGCACGTCAATGTAGTCAGTTTTTAAAGTTAAGTGCCAAAAATTGTTCCTTTTTTTCTTTTTTAGATGAATGAGAAACACATTGTTTAGTGGCATTTGACAGTTCAGACAATTTCTGTATGATCATGGAGAGAGTGAATATTATTTTCATTAATGGACATTCAATCTTGGATCAGTTTTCAAAATACAGATTGTCCAAAACAACATTAAAAAACTAATGTTTAAAGGAAAACAAGAGTCTGGGATAGTATTTTCATTCATTCAAGTCTTTGGCCTTGCTGTTTCTTTGCTGTAGCTCTGCCAACTTAAGAAATCCTTGGCCTTTTTGGTTGTAGTGCAACATCCAAACCAAACATGGCCTCACATATTCACTGATCTCAGCTCCAACTTCACCTCTAGTCTTTCACATCCCGCTGTCAACTGCCCTAAGTTGAGGTTGCACACCAAGCAAGTGAAGTGAAACTCTCAGCAGTGATCATGAAGAAATATTAAAAATCATTCACCTTGCAGTCTTCTTGTCTGAATTTGTTTCAATCCATCTGGCTAATTTTACGAAGCTTTCCTGGAAATGTGTCTATTGTTATAAAAGAACGCAACCTCCGACAAACAAGTTGTCTGTTGTAGTTTACATAAAACACATCAAAGAACATAGAACAAAGGCTTTGAAATACCCAGACTGAAGAGAATTCTTAATCAATCTGTTATGAATTGTACAATAAATAAAGGAGATCCTGTAAGATGACAGTTGGAAAGAAGTCTAACTACAGCCTATTAATGACAGGAACCATTTTAAGGGGTAAAATCATTTCTCAAATTCATTTTAATTCAGTGACAAACCTAAAACCCCTCACTAAGGTATCTGACTTGTTTTTTTTTTCCTAAAACATCCAGGTTGTACATTTCATGAAAGTTGTGTCCAAGATAAGTTAAGAGAATGAGCGATGAACTTTAGTATTATAACATTGTTGTGCAATTCAAATAAAAAAGTAGGACATGTCAAGATGGATCTGGCACAACTCAGAAAGAAACTGAAGGATTTTTTCCCCCCACTTTGGTTTCTTTCTAAATTCTTGCAAATCAGGATACACTGGTTCATAGTTTTAGTGGGTCAGACCTTAAATATACAGAATGAATTTGCTTTCTCGAAAATAAATATTTCCATTTATTTTTCCATGTTTAAAGTCTGCGTTCTCTGGCACAGAGACCAAACAAAACCACAAATGCAATGGTAAAAGGGAAAGACACAAATGGAAAGATAAAATGCAGTCTGTAACATCAAACAGCTGCAAGCTGGGCCATGTTTACAAGATACAGACGTTAAACACAGCTGCAAAACTCTGCTTTACTAGATTAATAATCCTTTAAGAGACTATAATCATGTAACCAGCCATATATTGTATTATGTCCAAACTGCATCCATTTGCAGCATCTATTATTATTGGTTCTGTAGCTGTGTCCATATTTACATACAGTGTGAATACATATCACTATGAAAAAATGTTAAAAAACAAAATAAAAAAGGTGTATTTGTGACAAGTCTGAACGTGTTTAAACAAGTGAATTAAACACACCTTCTAAGCATCACATTATCCAGAAGCTCAAATTATGAAATGAAGTTAAATAAATTTGTTCCCACATGCATGTTGATAAAAACTGCAGATTTCAGCAGCTTATAGGTTGTTCTCATGCTGGTAGCGAATAACCCTAGTAGATTTTGCCACTTTACTGTTGCCATACTTTAGTCTCTATGCCACTCAGTCAGACACAATAAACACCCACACAGTGTTCCTTGGCTTTCCCCGAGTGGAAATTTAAAGAAAGCTGGTGAATCAGCCAACATATGAATACTCAAATCTGTTGTGACTACGTCTCCCTACCAGCAGCAAGAGGCTGAACTGCAAGCAGCTTTTTTTCAAACTTTGTCACAGTTTAAAATGAATTGTGCTGTCTTCATACATATTTGCTTTCATGAATCACAGTTGGAGATGCTACAGTTAGTTTATTTTTCTAAGTGAGCATGCAACTGAAGATTCAGTTGTAAGAAGAAGAAAATGATGTAAAAGCATCTTCATTCATCTGCCTAGATGAATGAAGATGCTTTCTAACATACGTTGTGTGTTTGGAATATGTAAATACTACATATGCCATAAGACAGGCCATATTCCATAGTTCATGAAATATAGAAAATATATTGCAAAAATAATCAATATTTTAGAGATAGTCCAAATATTCAAATTCATGTTTTCCAGGGGATTTCATGTTTCAAAGACCTCATGCTGCAATCATGAAAAATAATACTGCCTTTATTTTGCTGACACTTATCTTAGCATAAAGACAGAAGATATAGAGCAGTAAGCTTATAGAGTTTATAATCTTTCTCCTCACATATAAAGCTCTCCACAACCAAGCTCCAGTGTATATCAAAGATTTCATAGTTCCTGTTCCCAACAGAGCACTTCGCACTCAGACTGCAGGTCTACTGGTGGTTCCCAGAGTCTTTAAGAGTCGACTGGGAGGCAGAGCCTTCAGCTATCAGGCCCCTCTGTTATGGAACCAGCTCCCAGCTTTGGTTTCGGGAGGCAGACACTCTCTCTACCTTCAAGATCAGGCTTAAAACCTTCCTTTTTGATAAATCCTATAGTTA
>JAOXYM010000017.1:13055113-13087094 GCA_028567055.1 Leptatherina wallacei
GTTTGGTTTTGTTTGTCTCCTCCCTCATTCTAGCTCTCCAGTGTGGCTCGTTATCTGGATCAGCTGTGGCCAATTGCGCTTCCTATAAAGCCTGCAACTCCACTTCATTCAGCGCCAGTTCGTCTGCTTACTGTGAGGTTCCTGCCATCCACCCCTTATCCCTAACACCTAGTGGGTTCGTAAATGTTAATTTACTGCAAATTATTATTATTCACGGGGACATACATGTAGAACAATATCATATTTAGTCCTCTATTTAATAATCTTTAAATAGTAAGTTGACAATTGAACGATTTTTAATCATTTCAACAGTTGAGGCGACTCGTTCCTGATAGACGTAATGTAGCCCTGTATCGAGATGGCCACCGCATCAGCACACCTCTCTAGCGGCCAGCAGCATTGGATGGTGCGTCTAGGTATAAATGTCATGGTCACTACTCTGTCTTGATTCAATGTTGGTTGGCCCCCGGAGGCCCCCTTCTGGCTCGAAGCTCCAAGCATTTGCCTGGTTTGCCTGTTGGCAAGTGGCGCCTCTACTGCTAGCAGTGATTAAGAAAAAGGAGAGATCTGAGTGACATTTCAAAGATTTAGGATGAGAAAAAATGGAAAAGATATGGAATAAATGTCAAGGAGAGTGTCTGTCCTCCAACAAATATGAAAAGCTCTTTTCACACAGCCTATGCAAAGGTTGACCGTTGTTGACAGATGACTTTTGCTGAGTGTTCACACAAGTCAAATTGATGGACAAGTCAGCACAGTCAAAATAAAATAGGAAAGACAGAACTCAAAATGACAAGAAAACCCCAACGAAACCCATTGACTATGAAAAAGCTAGGACCGGCCCTATGCTACAACAAAACCAGTCATTTCCCATTGTCTTTCTTACTTGTCAGTTTTGTCCCCGATACACATTTTCATGACTATTTAGTGAGTTATCGGTGCGCTGGTAGAACCTTGATAAGCTAGCTTCATCCCGCATTATGTGAATTATTCTGACTTTGTTGTCCAGTTGAGTGAAATACTGCCATGCTTCCCTTCCCAACGTCTTCTCCCATTTGTTTTTTTGGCCTTCGCAAACTATGGCAGAAACAGCACTGCAAACATTAGTTCCATGTCTCTGGGTAGAGATACATCACTCTCTTCCTGCTCTGAACAAAAATCAGTCGACTCCTGAAGTTAGTAGTCAACTATGTGTGCTGTTCTGACAAGCCACTATCTCTCTGATAAGGGCTTAAACTAGAAGAGAGAAGACACAGTTTGTGTGCATTTGAGAGAGACATAAATGGTTGCATCAAGTAAAATTTCCTCTGGGGTGGTAGAGATTCTCACACTTTCTTGCAGATCTGAATTCCACTCCAGAGTTGGAAAGTTATTGCAGTCTCATTCAAATGCCCAGAGTTGCATCCATGTTATTCTGCTGTCCCAGCCCCTGAAATGGATCTGAAAATTGCTCCCAGTACTGTCTTTTATAATCTCATTATATAGTCATTGGGCATCTTATATCTCACTGTAGGCTATATCACGTTTATATGCAACATTTATGAATGAAACTGTGCAAGCAGAAAAAGGAAAACTGTACTAATCTACCTAAATTATGATGTTTCTGTAGGGACATAAATAATGTTTGATTCCTCCCTTAAGATAGGCTTTCTCTGGATGCTATTTCTTTCTAAATCTCAAAACACTCATGTGAAGCCAATGCAATTCTCAGCCCATCAGAGAATGTTGTTTCCCAGCAGAAATGGCAATTCCCACATAGCTTTAGCACAAATCTTTTGGGTTCTCAGGCTGCAATTTAACATGCCCACTGCTGATCCAGTGATAAAAATACACAATAATTATTCAAGGTTTAAACTACATAGAGAGGACCAAGATCCTCCAAGCAGCCATTCTTCAGGCTGTGTGAGGCTAAATATCAGTATGCAAGCATTCATTTGCCATGTTTATAATTTAGATTATTTAAAAGAATACCTTGTAAATTTTGGCCACTAGGGGTGCTAAACCTGTAACTTTCCACAGGCCACATGATACTGTGGCAAAATTAAACAGTCTCCATCCATGTTTTGGAATCGTGTTTTTAGACCACTTTGAATGAAAACCATAAAACTAAACAAAGCCAGTTGCTAATTGTTCTGTTACTTCTTTGATATTTACATGAATTATAGGAAATGCATTTATAGCATGTAAACCAGCCCAACTTGCACGAAATTAGCTTTGGTCTGTAGCCGATTAGCTTTAACTAGCCGCATTTAGCTTCTACTAAACAGCAAAACAAAGAGAACGTTCTGCAGCTCATCAGGCACTTACTGCCAATGTTTTGAATAAACACTGGCTGAAAGATGTGAAAAAGTACATCACATTTTGGTACGTTTGCACAACAGGCAAAGAGCTAACTTACCAGTCTAATAATACTGAGGTAAACAGAGAGTGGGTTTTGCATCCACACTGCTCGTTCATCGGTCTCCAAGGAGCGAATTCTTTGACAAGTTCTACTTATGTCTTTCCTCTGGAGCAATCCCTTTCTTGCTTTCTTTTTCTGGCCTCCTCAGATACCGTTTTCACCTTTGTTCATCCATAAAAAAGTTTTTATCGAAGAAGTGGAAAAAGTAGCACAAAGCAGAACCCTTTGTGTTTATAGAGGGGGAACCTTAAAGCAAAGCGTTCCAGTTTCACAAGATCCCATGAGAGACTATCCAGTCCTGCTAAGTTACAATGTCTGGTTTCTGAAGAGGGCAACCCCCTCGGACCGCCGTCACGCGTCAAGCACTGTAGATTGACCCCAGAAATCATCCATTATTATTCACATTAGACTGATATTTGGGTCAAAAGTTACATGGTATCCCTTTAATGAACACACTACTGAATACAGGGTGGCTGTGGTTTACTGTATGTTGGGTGGCCATTTTCCAGTCATAGGTTTGATCTCTAGACTGGAAGATCACACGTCCTTGGGCAAGACAATGGCTTCCACTCCCATTCTCCACAACCAGAGTTGGCCATTGAGCACACTGGCATTCTCCTGGTGGGCTGATTTGTCTTTTGGGCCGATACAGTTACACTGGACCAGCCAGCTCAAACTTTTTACACCACCCCCTTTCACCGTGGTCCCTGTGCCTGAGTAAGTCAGTCATCCAAATAGACAGTACAGAACTTTCTTTCCAGACCAACAGCTCATGAAACACATTAACCTGCAGCCCATTGGTTCTTTTCCTTTTGGCGTTGTGTCAGTGGATATAGCTACCTGTCAGAACCAAGGAGAGAAAACAGAGGAGGTGCAGAGAAACTGCTCAACAACACGATGCAATGTAAAGTGCTTTGAGTGCCTTGAAAAGCGCTATATATATCTAATCCATTATCATTAAAAAGATCCATTAAACCCAATAAACCTGAGCCATTCTAGAGTTATAAATATACAAACTAACTGTTTACAAAGTTATGATGAAGTTATGATAACACAACAATAGAACAGCTGTTTTATTTCAACTTTAGTTTGTCTTGTTACATTTATGAAATTAGTTGTGAATGATGTCAGTGTTTCCACCAGGAGAATAGCTTGTTAACTGGTTGCATTCACTGGTTAAAATGGCAGATCTTAAATTGAGTTCTTTTAATGTCTTCCTGAACTGAATCATTTTATTAAAAGTGAGAACATGAGTTTTTAAAGATAGAGTAGAAGATGTTTTTCAGGAGCATTATGTCTATGTGTAAAATCTCCTTCAAGTCCACCCCTGCTTACATTCTCACCAATGGGCAATATTAATGGAAAAAAGTGCTTTGTACCATTTAGATGAGGTTAAAAGGGATTATATTGGTGTGGACCTTTTAAAAGCTCAATGTCAAAAGCTTAATAAATCAAAATGTAAAGACTTGAAAAATATCAGAAAATCAATATTTCATCCACGACAGAAGGAAAAAACTTATCAAAATGCTGAAAGTGAGACATTTTACTCATTCATACAATATTTTAGCTCATTTTAATTTGATGGCAACACTTCTCCAAAAAGTTGAGACAAAATCCTTCTTTTATCAAAGTCTGTAAACGTCAGAGAACTGTGGAGACCAGTTGCAGGACCTTCAGGAGAGGAATGTTGTCCTATTATTTGCTGATACAGAATTCTAGCTGCTCAGCAATCTTGGGCCTTCTTTGTGTTATTCTGTTTTTCCTGACACATCAGATGTTTTCAGTGGGTGAAAGGTTTTGACACCAGGCAGGCCAATTCAGCACCGGGACTATTTTACTGCAAAGCCAATGTTGCAATAGACGCACTATGCAGTTTAGTATTGTCTTGCTGGAATTTGCAAAGCCTTCCCTAAAAAAAAGATGACATGTGAATGGGTGCACGTGTTGCTCTGAAACCTATATACTTTTCAGCATTGATTGTGCCTCTCCAAATATGCAAGTTCTGCAGGCCTTAATGTACCCCCATACCATCAGAGATGCAAGCTTTGGAACTGAGTGATGATAACAGGCATGCTGATCCCACTTCTCTTTAGTCTGTAGGATGTGTCATCCATCATTTAAAAAAAGAATATTACATTTTGATCAGTCTGACCATAAAACTGTTTTTACCTTGCCTCAGAACAATTAGCTTTGGCTCTCAGAAGACTGCAGGGCTTCTGGATCATTTTCACATATGGATTCTTTTTCGCATGATACAGCTTTCACCTGCACTGCACACAGTTCACAGACAATGATTTCTGGAATTGCTACTCAAACTTTATATATTTTTTTTTCTATTGCTACAAGAATGCACCATGGTCATATCTGGACAATGCCAGGAAGCGATGGGTAAGTCAGTAAATCAAGTTAGCCATCAACACATCATACCATAATTATTTTATTTCCTGTTTGGGGGTTATAGTGTCAAAAATCCATCTTGGGATTTTATTGAATCCTATATTGAAGAATATATATTCACAAAGAAAAGATTAAAAAGAAAAAAACATAAAAAGATGTAACCTGTGAGAAATACATGAACTTAAAACCCTACAAATAAGTGAAAACCTAATCGAATGCACAGTGATGCAAATGCTGACAGGAAGTTTTGAACTTGACTTGATCTGAAGAATCCAACTATTTTTAATTTTTAACAGTCAGGGATACAGTTTTAGAATAAAATGCACAATCAGGTGACTTTCGTGAGTCAGTGAGCCCAATTTAAAACCATTAAGACCATAGACGTAGGCAGCAGTAGTGCAACAGCTACTGTCAGATGGTTTCTGTGTGACATTAGTTATCTCACCGTATTATCCATCCATCCATTGACTATACTATATGCTTATCCTAATGGATGGTTGTAAGAGGGGGTGGGGGGGGGTGCTGGAGCCTATCCCAGCTGCTAGCAGGCAAGAGGCTCAAATATTAGCATTCCATTAAACAGAATGAACATGTCTGCATAAGCAAAGGAAATTAGAATTTTGAGTGTGATTCAAGATAATTTCATCACAGGACACTGCTGCACAGTTTGAGTAAATGTTTGCAAAAACACACATTTGAATTGACTCTGTCTCTCTTTCTTTCTTCTTTTTTTCTTTTACTTTTAACTTTCTGAATGAAATCCCATCATCTTTTAAAATAAAATGTCAGTAGTAGAAAACAACTATTTACTATTTGTTGTTGTAGCAGTCATTCAGGTCATGGTCTTAAGAGTTCCTTTTGACAAAAAGTTCAGCTGCCTTTGATTCAGGCTCTTAAGACAATTCACAATTTGTTTTCAACTACAACAATTGCAATTTCTGAATGACAGTACATTGTAACTTTGTGTGAGGAAAATACTGCTTATGCCGTTGTGAAAAAAGTAGAAGTACTTTTGGAAATTAAGAACTGTGTTTTACGAAGAATCTTTGGCAGACCAGTTTTCCTTGTTTAGTTTTTTTGATGGAAATACCCAGCACCCATCCACCCACACACACAGCAGTGGGCTACTAGTTTCTCTTTTCACGGACAACCACAGTCTCAGAGATGTGGGGACAGTTCACCGTTTGTTCTTGCACTGATGCTTCACTGGTTATAGTCAAACCTGTCACCACAGGGGGTGAGGATTAAGACCTGCTGAAGAAAAGGAATGTGTTTTATTGTCGTGAAAACATGTAACTCATGGTCAGCATAAAAAATGAGAAAAGTCAGACTTACATGAATTGATGAAGAAATGCACGGCTGAGTCTGACCTCCAAGGGATGGGAATCTTTTTTATGGTTTCTCACATTCTGCAAAAACGTTTTTACCTCCTAAAGAAAGGTTCTGTTTTTGTTTTACATTGTCTGTTTCTCTGCCTGGACAGCAAGATATCTCACTTATGTAACATGCCTTTCCGTACCTTCTTTTTCCTTTTTTCTTTCCCTTTTCTTTCCCTCTCTCTATATATTTACATATAGCTTGTGATTGGTGAGATTCTTCCAACTTTGACATTGGCTTAATTGCTTGATTAAGATTAACTTTCCGTCAGGAAAATGGAGCATACCACAAGTGCTATGCAGATATATAGCAAGGAGATGAAGGCGCACAATCTTCACACTGGAAGTAGCTTTCATGTTAGCTTTCAGGTTTCTTAAACTGTAGATAGAACTCACAAAATGTTATCTATTAAAAAAATGTGCGTAAATTTGGATACGGCATCAAACTAAATCAAAATCCTGTGCCAATATCAACAATGACAGATCACTGAGGCATCCGTATTACTGCTCTGGAAGTGACCTGCATTACTTCAAAGTGTAGCATGCTGTGTCCCATTATAGTCCCATTACTAAGCCAAATGTCCATATGTATCGTGTTGTGCTAGCTCCTCATGTAGTCTATGGTATTTGCAGTTTTGACTGTGGGGAACAGAGAAACCGGATTCAATGTTACTCCAGAAGAATGAGGTCTCTGGGGAGGTATGGTATCTGTTAAAACAGATATTAAGTTTGTTGTTGTAGCTCCAGGAGGGAGAGAAGATCTGTTTTCAGATGTAACCATGGGGGTGCTCGGATGGATGTTTATTTGTCTTTCATTGACAGAGCCTATTATCTGTCACCAAAGTTTAAATCTGAAGGAATAACCAGCGGCTCTTTGCCACTGACCATCATAATCCAATAAAACATCCCCCAGCAGATGTTGTTTTTGTGCCACTGGCTGATGCTGGTACAAACAAGTACAAACAGTGGTAACATTAAGACAACCAAGCAAACATCCATGTCAAGCGATAACTAGCACTGTAGGTCACGCTGAGAAGCAAGGGAAACGTGGATTGTTCAAGATGATTATTGAAGATCCACTTAGTAACTTTGCATATTCATGCCAATTTGTAAAATCTGAATGTTTTTACGTTCTACAAGAAATTCAGAATAATTTTGATTATAGGACACAAATCGTTCAAATTAGACTAGATTAGATTTGTCTGAAGCACTGACAGCTCGCGCTGACAGAGTAACCCACAGCACCAATTCAAGGGAAGGAAAACTGGAACTCTGAAAACAAAAGCAGTCTGAGGCTGTATACTCCTGCCAAAGCTGAATAGAAAAGAAAGGATGGATCAACATCAAAGCACAGGCACAAAGTAATCGTGCTAAAGGAGAAATCAACCTCCTGGTCAAATAAGGCAGTGATTGGCCTGTATTTTTTAAATAAAGTTTCTTTTATGTTCTTAAATTGCAGTATCAGTGTATATTGTTGTATACTGAGTGTTGAAGTGTTGCATCATAGTCCTGCAACTTTTGCCACATTTAGATGAAAAAGACTACCAAAAAGTATACAAACACACCACTTGAACCTTGAGGCTGATACAAGTTGCCTGCATTACAGAGGATGTTTAAATGTTTAGTCTCAGGAGCACAAAACCCTTCTGGGGGAATTGGCATCAGGGGACAGCGAAACCCGACTGACCTCTAACCTCTCAGAGAGGCTTTTAAAACATGGAGGGTACTCCTGCATTGTAACAAAAAAGATACACATACATTTTTAAAGAGAGAATGAGATGATGGGAAGCTGAGAAGGGGGAGGGAGAGGGAAGAGGAAGAGGGCAGAGAGGAGCACAGGAAGGCAGAGTGTGGCCTTCAATAAGTGTTAAAGATAATAAAGACAAGCTTAAGAGGTTTTAAGGACTGTTGGTGGGTAACAGCAGGACAAATGAGAGGTTCTGTCTATCAGGAGTACTTGACTGACAGCAGCTGAGTCAACAACATGCCACGAGAAAACAAGTGTAAGGAATCCTTCTCATCACAGACTACAGAAAGTCTTTTTGAGATTTGTCCGCTTTTAAGAGGGATCTGTGCTTAGGAGAGTAGTATTAATAGAATGTGACACTGATATGGGGACATATATAATCCTTATCTGTATTTGGTAAATATAAATGTCAGTGTTGAAAACTTGATGGTGCTGCTAATGTTTTCCATAGCAAATGCATAATTTGAAGATTTGGTTCACACAGTTACACAGAAGCACAGAGGCAATTTACCTTTCAAAGATGGTCTGTTTATATTATTATTTTAGAGTCAATCAAAAGCAAATGGAATTTGTGATGCAATGTGGTGGGGGAAAAATGACTGTCTTAAAATTATGATAATTTGTAACCTTCACTGTTATCCACTGTCTGGCAAAGTGTTAGATGAGAAGATTGATACCATCTGTCAGTTAAATATAGTTTGCTGGCTGAAGCAATTTACTTTGCAACTTTGCAAAAAGACTGAAGTCAGTTGGAAACAGCAACACTGGCTCTGTCAAATTCTAACTAAATAAACCTAGAGTTTACCATTGAGGTTATATGTTTGCTTCTAAGCTGATAGCAGTAATTTAAGCATTTTTCTTTTAAACTCTCATCTGGAAAAACATCTCCATATTTAGTCACTAACAGCAGCAAAATTGTGGTCTAAAAATGAAATACCTTGGCTATTATAAGACAACCATTCTGGAAAATTATTAATCTCTTTATCTGCATTACCAGGACAGAGATATGTCGAAAATATAAAACTTGACAGTTTTACTCCCATCTCATCATAACTAATAAAGAAAACCTTCTTGCAAAGAAAATTATATTTTATGTTTGAGAAATGTCAGTTTCTATATGTTTTCGACATAATCATGCTAGCTTTGTTATTGAGTGGGCTATGTTTGACAAGCAAAAATTGTGTTGGTTTTGTTTTTGAGAATTAAGTCTAATATATGTGCAGGATAAGACGGAATAGGTTAGTTTTTATAGGTTTTTCTTCAAAATTACCAATAAGCACAGACAGATGGTCCATGATTATAGCTGTATTTGACCCAATTTATCCCAGATCTAAAGGCACCCTGGCCCAAGTGTCATATTTTATTCGACTCGCTTGGCTTTTATTAAAGGAAAATATGTTCAATGAACATCGACCACTTAGAACAGTATTGCTGTGCTTGAAAGAGGTGATAAGCAAAATCTTACTGAAGGCTGGACGACATCATGAACACAGTGCCAACTCTGAAGCAATGAGAACTCCACCGTGCCAAAATTCAGAAAACAACTTCAATCTTCTACTAATAAAGGGGAATAGAAGAAGGATGCATTACATCATTCTGAACAAGCACACCGAGTAAAAAATCATTTGCGTTTGATTTCTCTGAGAAGCAGAAAATGATCAGTTTTATTTCAAATGTTTTTCATCCAACCAACATATAAGTTATGTTGAATCAGCCGTGATTTACTGTTAATTATCTGTCAAAGACTTTAAATGCAATTCAGAGTATAAGGACTGATGGGCAGGTGAGACCTCACACAGTTTTGTTGATGCAGCACAAATGTGAGTGAAACAGATTAAGTAGAAATAATAAATATAGTTTTATTTCCTCTGTAAATACAGCTTCTGTGAAATAGTTTCCCATTTTTCCCACTGCATGGTTGCTTACAAAAGTATTTAATTAGTTTCTTATTTCAAACTGTTTTGGCATACTGACCACCGTCCTCTATAAATGAAGACATGGGAAATTAGATTGTGCCAATGTGAATAGAGTTGTAGATCTTGATGGCATAAACATTCAGCCCAGAAGATGAAGAAAAATACACAATAATTTTGTTTTCTGTTTTGTCTTTTTTTTACACAGCAACAGCCCTTATCTGCACAACTTTTCCTCTTAATGGTTATCTGTTGGTGGCACCTATTCCTCTTGTTGTCTCAGCACAGATTGCTTTTAGATCTCTGATTAAAAATGACCCACAAATGGCATGTTGACGATTGTTCATGTACCACATCTTTTAGAGCAAATTACAAATATTGTAAAGTAAAAAGACATCAAAATCATAATAAATGATGTCAAATTGTGATCAGTAAAAGTTAACTCAGGAGTTTGGGACAATGAATGCAAGTTTTCTTACAATAAAGTTTTGATTCTCAACTCTCTTCTCATTCTGGAGAACTCATTTCTTTGAATCTCTGCACTCTTATTTCCAGCCACATGTATTGACATTGGGTGCATTCAAGTGATGATAGGCCATTTATTGGTAATGAATTGTGTTGAGCATGCTGATTGTAAAAACCTGAACATTTCCTTTCTCATTGTCCTCAAGGTTCCAAATATTCAATCTATATGAGCACATTAACTCTGATACCTAGAGCTTACTACATGTCCACTTCACAGTATCAGTATGAACAACTGATGTTGATATAACTGATATTTTAAAATTGAATCCCATAAAGAGCTGCATAACTCTGAATGTATGACACACATCTTAGTAGTTATTCATACACTGTCTGAAGAGGTTAATGGAAAAGTGGTCAACTGACAATCTGTGTTTACACATAGCAGATATATTGCCGGCTAATTCCAAGAAATACTCGGTTTACAGTTTGGTGTGATGTGTTGCGTTCTTCTGATTGTCCCAGTTAGCTGTACACCATGTATCACTGTCCTCAGCCAGGAGTTCCCCTGTCCACTTTGAACGTACGCCAGGTCATCACAAGCATGTGGTGAGATAACAAGACCCCCATTAACCAGGATCATGTCTCTCTCTCGGGATACTGCAGAAAGAGAGAAAAAAAACTCATTCTGCACAATAAAGAAATTTCCGGATGCAGGAAACACAATAGTTTGTGCTGAAAAGTTACAATAAGGTGGCATGACCTGAGGAACTTGCTTCCAAACATAGACTGCTGATGAATAGTGAGTAGGTTGTGGAATCATGGGGTTTTGCATGAGAAAGTTCAAACATTGCAAAACTATCATTAGAGATATTTTAAAAGAAAAAAGTACTAAAAAACAAAATCAATCTCAAGAGGGGTCAAATAAAAATGATTTGTTATACAACAATAAAAAAGCAGGCCTTGGACTCTTTTTACAGTGAAACAAGAAACGGCCTCATCAGCCTTATGTCAACATAAAGTGTAATCAATTCCGGAGACAGTTACCCATTTTGTCAGTTCATTTCAATGTTTTGCTTTGGGGTTTTTTTGGGGGGGGGTTGCATAAAGTTTATCAAAGGACTGTGAAATCCTTTAAAAACTGTCAAGATATGTCACAAACTGGTGGTTCCCAAGTAGTTAAATTTACTATAAGCTTTGTTAGTGTTGAACTTAACACAATAGCATGAATGGTGACACAATGAATGCTAAATTAGTGACAGCATGAAAAAGCTCCAGCTGTTAAATCAGTTTTCTTTCTCATATATGTAGATTACATAAAGGGTTTAATTGGTTAGAGTTAAGTTTGTCAAAGTCAGCAGATAAGAAAACCATCTAACTGAATCAAAATCAAACTTATGTGGCCGTTTTAAGATAGTCTACATTTAAAAAAAGAAAAGTGTATATATAAATTTTTCTTTGCAGCACTCATTCATTAAAGCTCATTAAAGAGAAAAAAAACTAATCCTAAAGACAAACATTAAAAAAGGGCAAAATATCCTTAATATTTACATCTGTCACAATGTTTTCAACATCAAAGTTGTAACCTTCCCAAAAGATAGACTAAAAATAGATTTGGTTGAATAAAACTGAAAAATGAACAAATAAATGTCATTGAACCGTATAGACATTTTCAAACAACTTCTTAAGCAAAATTACCATCATGGTGTCTGTCAAATGCATTTACGGTTCTTTAAAGTTTTTGGAGCTCACCAACAAATCAAGAATTACAACCGAGAGACCAGTGAAAATGATTAATCAACATTTTTATTGTGCAAGAAATATGAACTTTTGCTCTCGTCTTACACTTTCTCCAACTTAACTCAGTTTAGCTATACCCTATTTTGAAAAAAGAAAAGAAAAGAAACTAGCCAGTCTATAGCTAGATTTATTTGCACGTTTTTATGTGTTGGCAAATTACCACCAATACCATTATCTTTAGAAGTATATAAATTGCCTTTGATATTATGGCTATCTGATGTGTCAAAATTGATCTTTAACAGGCCAAAAACAGTTTTTAAACAAAGTAATGGCTTGTCACTTCTCCCAGGTGCTTCCTCATTTTACAGTCTGGCAGAAATGCTGGTACCAGAATGAACGACGTGCACATGACGATCAAAGTTTGCCAAGACACAGCGAGCGGGTCATTCTACCCTCTAGCGCAAAAGCAATCAGCAAGCTTTGGTAAATAGGAAAAACCTATACATCATAACAGAAATGAAATAACGGGATTCATAATTTCCACCTCCACTACATGCATGTATTTTGAGGTGAATCTGCTCCCAACTTTGTCAATTAATGACTGAGTTAAAAGAGCTGAGGGATAAGTCGGGAAGGAAGAAGAGTTCTGGGTCAGGAGAGGAAAGGGACATGGTTGGTAGCAGCAACAGACTGTATTTTCCATGGCTGGTTCCCTTGTTTGTATTGAAGTGTCAACTGGTGGTACAAAGGATGTGGTGAAGGACAAAGGACACACGAAGAAGCAATAAAAAATAAAGGAAAAGACTTCATTTTGCATTTCTGTATTTGCTCATTCCCTCTTTTTTTCCTTGATAGTCTGAGTGTTCCCTGCTGGCTTGAGCAATATGTAAAGCTTTGTTTTTCCTTTCTGACACGACTCCTTTGCTATCTGAGCCAGAGCTGATATCTGATTGGGTTGCACAGCGGCTATTAGACTTTGGCTCTCAAACATAACACTATCTATTCCAGAGGCTAACTTTCACTTTCCCAGCAGTGCCTCACATTTTTTTGGATGAGTCTCCCATGTACATACATAAATCTGCTGTATGTCAGTCCTTTACACTCCTGGCAAGAGGAGTGCAGTTGCCTCAAACTCTGCAATATGGGGTCACATGATGGCCACAGCCTCAGATGCTTTCAGCCTTTACACAGTAGACTAGTGCGTATCCAACTAATTCAATGTACTTTTTACGCTATGATCTGACACATGATACGTTTGTAATCAAAGCCTGATGTTAGGTCAATTTGCCAAGTCTCTGTTAAAAGTCTACAAACCAGAAACTACTGACAGGGAAAATACTTTATAAGACAATGACAGATAATATTAATTATCACCCCACATAAGTTACCACTGGCCTCAGATTTGATGACCTGTAAAAAAGGAATTGGTGTATTACTTCACTTGTTCCTCAACAAGGTTGGCCAATGGCCCCCACACAGCTGGAAATACTTCTGAGTGTGCAATTAAAACAGGCGGTCTCAGAAGACACTTGGATGTTTGAGTTGGTCCACCACAGAGATTAGAAAATCTTGAGCATGCACAATGTTTTCTTGGTCAGTTTTTCTCATCAAATTGTTCTATAAGCAGAATATAAAAGGGAACAATGACAAATGATAAAGAGTAAGTCTGCAAATGTTTAAACCTGCAGCACACAACTTCAGATAGCAAGATGCAAATTGTGCTTTGTTTTTCAGTCAACTGGGAACAGCAAGAAAACCAGTTAGGCTTTTCAGTAATCAGTCTGGGTGAAGCCACAGCTTGTATTCTGTGATTCGGTGGGCTCTGGGCTGCTTGGCTTGGGGGCGTGTTTCCAATCATGCTGAGTGAGGACAGAGGCCAAGTTAATAGGGATAAAGGGTAAGTGTGGCAGAAGGGAAGGGGCAGAAAAGTGAGTGGCTAACAAAGCTTTTGGCTAATTTATGACTCCCGGGGCAGATGGAGGCCTTGCCCCAACATTTCGGCCAAGAGAGGTGCCTTTTCTCCACACCCTGTTGGTCTATCCTGGAGTAAATCAGTCACTCTTTACCACAACATTCTGAGAACTGCCACAAGCAGCCTTATCCCCACTACACACCAGGCACTTGTTGTAAATTAGCTGGGCATCACAGAAGAGGATATATCAGAGTGGACAAAGGGGTCCCTTGTGGCTAAATTCCTCAGAGACTCAAATATCTCTGTCTTTTATCAATGCTTATTTTCATTCATTCATTTTCTACACTGCTTAGTCCAACTCAGGGTCGCTGGGGGGCTGGAGCCTAGGGAGAATTTAGAGTGACCAATTAACCTAACATGCATGTCTTTGGACTGTGGGAGGAAGCCAGATTACCTGGTGAGAACCCACACATACATGGGGAGAACATACAAACTCCACACAGAAAGGCCCCTGTTTGAACTCTTCCCCAACCAAGGCTCGAACCAGCAACCTTCTTGCTGTGCGGCAGGAGTGCTAACCACCGCAGCACCATTCTTTTTTTTAGTTGACTCCTTTTGGGCAGATGCATACTTATTGCACACCTGCAGGCCATCATACAATTGGTCAAAATGATAAAAATGCTACCCTCAATTAAAAAATCATATCTGACGGCCTTAATGCCTGAAAGAGAGGTGCAAATTTAATATAGCATAAGTATTCTTTTGATAACACTTTACAACTGAAGAAGCTAACATTGGAGTTTTGAAAACAAAAAGCTTTCCAACTCTACCTGATTTGAATAGCTTAATAGTACAAAAAAAATTGAAGGTCTGGACCGCAGACAGCACAGTTTAGCACTGTGATTCATTTACTACAGTGTTCTGATGTAATGCATGCAGAAGGTGCCAGAGTACTTTCTTGCTATAATAAGAAGGGCCCACCCTCCGGATAGTAGTTTTTGTGCTCCCAAGCCTGTGTATATCATTTAGCATTAATTTGCAACATGTGCAAGACCCCATACAATAGCAAATTTTGCATCAGGTTGTCCACCTCCTTTTTTTAGCCTAGAGGACATGAAATCCATAATTTCACAAAAACAAATTCAAATTTGGATTCTTAAAACCATAGAAGAGTTTCCTATTTCACCTCAGTCCATCTTAAACAGCTTAGGTCTAGTAGTGTTTCTGGATTGTATATGTATTTATGTTTTGTTTTTTTCCTGGAATAGTAAAGTTTGAGCTTGCATTTGTAAATGACACATCAAAATATGCTGGCTGACTATTGCTTTTAGTATTCCTGAGCTCATGTAAGGATTTCCACTACATTCAGTTTTTAACTTTGTCTATTGTTTGTCATTGCATTGTGTGAGACTTCTCTAAAATGTCTTGATACTTTAATGTCACTATAGAATAAATGTAATATTATTTAATATGACAAACTGTAGATGTTGAAAGCTTCAAATTCTTTGAGATTTTACCATGAGAAATAATATTCTTACTGTCTGCTGATGCAGTCTTTCACAGAGTAGGGAACTTCTTCTTAGCTTTGCTCCTGAAAGACTTAACCTATTTTGGATACTTATTATATATTAAATCATGAAATTTTGAAGTTTTTTTTTTCCTCTGTCCCAAATGCTTTTTAATAATTTTAACAGAATGAAATCAAATAGCATATAATTTTCAAATGAAATTCAAGTTTAGTTATTCAACTGCAGAGAGGCCAGATCACTGTTGTTGGTCCACGAAAAGTTGACTCACTTATTTCTTCATTTAGTGTCTGTCCTGCTAATGGGCTCCATCTCTACCATCTTGGACTGCAGCTAGCGACAGTGGTTGTTCTGGTACCATCATTAACTGCAGTGATAATCTGCTACAAAATAAACTGACAGGTGGGACAGCTGAATGATGTGAAGGACCACCACGACAGCACCCAGGCCAACCTAGACATGGTAGGCAAACACCAGATGGGACATGTAAGGACTAGTTGTTTAGCAGTTCACACACATTCAACATAAAATATATAGCAGTTGTAGGGTTTAAATGAGTTGCAGATCAGTGAATTCTGTAGTGATTTCACATTTTACAAAGCATCCCAACTATTTTGTGAATTTGTTATATTTTCATGTTCTCTCTTATCATATCTTACTTACATATATTAAGATTCAATTTTTTTCTTTAGGTTGATATCACATGATCACCTTTTGACCTGTAAAACGCTTTCCAAGTAATGTCACATTTTTTACATGAAGGATTTTATAATTAAGTTTGCCTAACATCAGTGAGATACATAAGTAGACAAACTGTTTGCAGTACTTTCTAAAAACATATTGGCAGTGGAAAAGCAAATTCCTTTGGGAAAACTCTAAAATTATTTTCTACAGAGAAACTTTTTTTTTTTTAATCTGCTTGACAAATCATTAAGGCTTCTAAGGTTCAATCTCATGTACACTTTAAATGGGGTGAATTGGCAAGAAGTGTTGAGTTGTTTCCTTTCTTTCAGAACATCTAGATTATGTCTCAATACAGTGACAGGAAGAGAGTTTTGAACTTGGAATTTGACCTGACTTGTCACCCAGCTCAGTCCCACTCAGCACATTTCTTAGTCTTGCCCTTTTGATCCCAACTTTGATCCTGTGTCCATATTTAACTGAAATAAACACAGACACACCAGATTTTCAATAAGAAGTTAAACCCCCTGCATTATTGCTTGTCCCCTTATGAACCTAAGTAAGATTACTTCAGTATTGTACTCGATTCAGCTCATCATCACAACTGATTCCTGTTGTTGTGCTCTAGCACTTGAATTTACTGAAAATCTGTTCTTATGCCCGTGAATTTCTTGGTGAGTGATGTCTCTAGTGTGCAGTGCCCCCGTCGCAGCTCTGTGTGTTCAAGACGCATTTACAATGGTAGTACACATGTTTTTGATTGGGCCGAGAGAACAAATAACACGAGAAACAATAGAGCTGTTTAAAAGTTCCCTATAGCTGTATCCCACGCGGGCACAAAAGTATCAAATCTATGTAGCACCGCAAAAGAATGCGGGGAATCCAGTTCTGATTGTCAGTGTTGAAAAGCTGGGAAATCACAGCTAAAAGCCAAACGAGGCTAAGAAACTGAGTACTATTAGATTAGGAGCTTTGATGGCTTTGTAGTTGTACGAGAGACAGAGTGAATATCAATAGTTTTTGATTTGAATGATGGAATTTGTCAGTATTCATTTACCCTGAATTGATATGTGTAAATAAAGATATCATAGAGTTTAATGACAGAAAGAGGCCTGCAGACGAAACACACACACACACACACGTTTTTACTCTCAGATGCATAGCATCAGAAAGGTGTTTTTGATTTATTCAGATTCTTCTATGGTGAGATTTAACAACTCACTATAACTTATTTAACATGAATGTTGACAAAAGCAGTTTTCCCCCCCTCTCCTTATGGGGCACCAGTACATTAGAGAGTCATAACTCAATTTAAACCACAGGCAGATTAAACAAAACTTGGTGGACTGGAAGTTTTCCTGTTGAAGGAAGTTTATATTTAACTGGATGTCCATTCATCAGCCTCTCTATCTGCTGTAGGACTTGACAGATAAACTGCTGTTTTTTGCCTGGGGCACCTGTTAGTGCATCTATCATCAGCTTGACAACTGTGAATGTATATTTTAACAACTTGTGATCCAAAGTCTTGAAAACAGTCCCTGCGATAAGCCTAAGTTTAAAAGTCAGCAGTCTAGTTGTTTCTTTAAGTGCTCTGCTATATTTCCTCAGTTTATGTCAGCTCATATTTCAGGCCATCCTCTGGCACGGGACCTTCTGCCACTGCACATCATCACAGTGGTCCTGACAGCATTGTTGTGGTCCACAGCTATCACTTATTGGAGTCTTCCAAACCACATCAAACAGAAGATTTTATCTTGCGAGAGCAATGCATGCCCAGACTCTTACACTGAAATGACAAGACACATACAAAAGAATGCGTGGACACATGAAATACATTGAGTCCAGACTAGGATTCTGGTGGTTTTATGTGGCTTTTCACTTGACCACACAGTCCTCATCCTGATTCCTCTTGGTGTGGTTTGTTCCAGCTGTGTTTGAGGTCTGCTAAATACACACTTCTGTGTGAACTCCCAGTAATCTGTTGACACAAACTGACCTGGAAGAGATAGGCAGATAGCATGTTTGTCAGATCCAGCTTGCCTGTAGTTGTATGTTATTTAGTGACCATGTTTTAACCTTTCTCAGAAGATAAGGAATAAGACCTGCTGTCTTGTGCTCAGCATTTTGAATAGTTAATTCCCTTACCCTAGCCTATTTTTATATACTTATAAGAACACAGTAATGTACAGTTGTCATATGACTACTTGCATACTTTCACACATATACCTGCGACTGAAACCACAACCAGATGAATCGGGGATCTACGGCAGCATGGTAGTGGTCTGATGCACCCAGATGAGAACCCAGCCCGCCCCTGTGATTACTGTCAGACATACAATCAGACATGTATTAACTGGGACAGGAAAACACATGGGAGACATTAGCCCTGCCAACATGGCCACACATGTGTTAAATACAGTGTGGCTTGACTAGACATTTATGCAGATGTGACGGTGCTTCACTCATGTGGATTTATTAACTATTTTAAAGCTTAATAGAACATCATGGTCCTTGTGTCTCACAACTTCAAGCATGAAGCATTCAGTTGTTTATCTGCACAACACTCTGCCAGCATAAGTGCCATGATTTTGATTTGTGTGTTCTTGTTTTGTTTTTTTACTTTTCTACCTTTATTAGAAGGTTAGGTCTTATGTGGGATTTGGGATAAGGTTAAAGATAGGGTTATACGTTTACTGGTAATGGAAAGCTTTCGGTTTAGTCTTTTAGGAAGTGTCTCTTTTACTTTCTTAGGGACATTTGGTCGTCACTTTCTCACAAGGCTTCAGTTTTTTTCAGATTAAACACTTAGTTGGGATGGTTAAGTTCAGTGAAAAGTGCTATGAAAAAATGTGTAATAAAGGTTACAGGAATCCACTCAGTGTCGAATACATGTATGTTTATGCACCCATAATTACATTATGTTTTAATGAAGACATGGAGATTGGATCAATGTTTTAATATCAATAACAATAATAATCTAACATGTTAAGATCATGCCTGACAGTTACATCCATTGACATTTAATCTGACTTGTTTGCTTGATCAATAAATAGCATATAAGACATTAAACTTTAAAGATACACAGATATCATTTACAATGACAACAAATGTATAATTTCAAAGTAAAAGTTTTGCTTAAGGAGTATAATTTTTTTCTGAATTATTGCAGAGCCCTGATTGTTAAACAGTGAATCAAATCATTGAGTTATATTGTTAATGCTCATTTATTTCATTTTCCATTTAACTATCACTTTTACAAACGTTCATTTGTTATTGCTTAGGAAGAATCCAGGGCCTCAAGAACAGATTCCTAACATTCATTTAAGGGATGAAGTGTGAGAGAAACAAGGTGCCCTTGAGTAAAAGAATTTGTCAAGGTAAAAAGACAAGAAGAAATTCAGGTTTCAGGTTTTGAGGGAAAGAATAACAGCATAAAATGCTTGCATTATCCACTGCATAATTTAAACTTGAAAAAGATTTAGAATGATATTAAAAGTACTAAGTATTTATGCCCTCCTGTTTCATATTTAATCTCTATGGCATGGGTGTATCCCTAGACAACTGATGAGGACCATACAAACTAAAAATATGTTATCAAATTGTGTTTGACCCTGTATGGATTAAGCGGTACAGAAAATGGATGGATGGATGGAAATTGTGTTTGACAGTGCTGGAGATAATAGATGAAAAACGGCTTTATTGTGTAATGCATTTACAGTATGAATTCACTTTATTTACTCCCCTATGTAAATTAATGTTCAGCATGTTGTTGGAGCAATAACTTGACAGAACCCCAAGCCCACTAACTTTTTACAACTGAAGTCCACAACCCTCTCTTTAAATCTTGCTGCATTGTTATTCTACTGTCACAATGCAGTAATAAGAGCAAATTACTGCACCCTCTGGCATTTGTGCCCTACCCTCATACACCCTATAAATCTACAAACTCCTTATACACAAACAAGCAGGATTACTAACAAATTAGCATAAAGTAAGATGAACAACTTTGACATCCACTAAATCTTATGAGCTTGGCGTGGTCCATCACCTTTTTTTACCCAGCTGAACTTTAGCTAAATTATGAACACAGCCAAGGATAAATATTATCTTCCTCTCATCAGAGATAAAGGTTGTCAAGCATTGGCTAAATATAATAAAAGATGGAGGTTACAGCTAGAGGTTTACATACATTCCTCTCTGCAACTCATCCACACAGGCACAACATTGTGTGAATTAATCCTTTTATGAATTCCCATCATAGGTAAATGATTAGGAGCTTGGTAGTTTATTTAACTTATTTCAACTCCCATCTGCAGCCAACCAACAGAGAAAACATGTTTTTGGGTTAGTTGATCAGAGCTCTGCATACTGCATACATCTTCTAATTAAACTACAAGTTCTCACTATGACACACTTTTATTTCTGTACATTTTGAATTCAATTCCTCTGAAGAAATTCCACAAAAGATGACCCACGCTTAGCTGTGAAGAACAGAAAATAGTCCAGAGTTCCTAGCTTTATACACTTTATAAGCCAGGGGTGACAGCAATATCCATCCCTATGTAGATATGTTTGCTTACACAGATAACACAATTTAGAAGGATTACTTTCTTTTGCTTAGGCATGGCAGTGCAAGGCAAAGAGGATATTTTAATTAAGTCCTTCATTTATTGTTGCAAGACACTGGAAATAAACTTCCTCTGAGATGTAAATACTTGGCAACATCTGCGTTTTTCAAACATGCATGAAGTCCAAGCTTTCTGAGGTTAAAAAAGACAGTTGCTTTGCAGAGAAAAAATAAGTTTTTCAATTCAGAGTTGTTTGCAGTGTTGAAACATGTATGTTTCTGGCAACATAGTAAAACATGGTCCCGGCTAATATTTTCAGTGGTTAGGCCAGTTCAACCTCTTAGTTTTGTTCTCAACTAAAATAAGTGGTTTTGTGGTGCCCTCTAGAGGCCAAGTGTCTTACAGTTGTGAACCTGCAGAGGGCGCTATCCAACAAGATAGTCGTTGAACAAGGAGGACTTCTGACACGGAAACAAGAAGAAAGGCTGGCTAACAACATGACATAACTTGAGCTGGTGATGTTTTATAACTGCACGCCGAGTAAGTGATTCCTGTCATTGTCGCTCCAACACTTCATTTAATGTGAATAGGTTCTTACAGACAGTGCTAATAACGTAGTTACAGTCAGCTGTAGGCACGTGGTGGGCAGTTTAATCGAACACGAAGTGCTCGTTCTCCCTAAAGCTGAACAGCTGACAATAGTCGGCTCAGTGTTAGCTTAGCAGGTTAGCGTAGCCACGTAAACAATGGACGCATGTGAAAGAATGTGATGTTTCTTTCAAAGTTATTTCGAGATTGAAACTTTCTATCTTATTGTCATTTGTTACTACAGTCTTGTTATTACTAGAATAGAACATATTTTGTTCCATTTTAATAGCTAATCCCTACATAAGATAATTGACATATAATTACGAGGGTATTGTTTAGTAAGCTAACGTATAAATAGTCATATCGTTTATAAGTAACAATCACAGTAAACATTATTTCTTTGCAAACGATAATATATTATTTCCCAATAACTGTGTTCAACGTTAGATTTTTTTTTTTGACGTTTTAAAAGTCATCAGTGAAATGGATGAAATCGTGTCTGATTGACTCTCGACAGCTTCATCATTATGCCTGTAGACGGTGCAGAGCAGCTGGGGTCCTCCTCTCTCTCCAGCCCAGCTAGTGCTGCTCTCACCCCAGGCGGGCCCGAGGAAGATGGAGCTGCAAAGGGCTCAGCAGTTTGCACTTTCCCTGAAAACAGCCAGGGCTCTGAGGCAGCTGCAGCCTATCCTGTCAATACAGGACCTGGAGAGAACAATAATGGTAAGCTGTCCAACTCAAGAGAAAAAACTGAGAATAAAAACAGACTCTCTTTATGGCTCATACACAATCAGTTAATGTAGTGTGACATTTTGGGGGCATTTTGCAGGCAAAAGGTCTGGAGCCTTGCTGCAGATCGACAGACAGCGTATCCAGGCAGCATCTGCCAGTTCGGGAGCTGATGAACTCCAGTGCCTTGGTGTGGCTGTGTATGACCAGGATGTGCTCGAGCAAGGTGTTCTGCAGCAAGTGGATGAGGCGATCCAGGAGGCTAGTCAGGTTGCTGCTAAAGCTGAGGCTGAGAAGGAGTATGAGTCTGTGCTGGATGATCTCAGGTATAGGATAATAACTAGAAATAATCTAGTGTTGTTTGTCGCAATATGTTGCACTGAAGTGTCCCTTGGAGAGTGATATTAGATGATATGAAGTTTTTTCTCATTCATATGTAAAAAAAAAAAAAAAAGTGATCCTTGTTCGTGGTAAATAACCCACATGCAGAGCTTGTTTTGTCTTCTAGCCAGTCTACCATTAATTCAGCTTAGACAAAGAAAATTATCAAGAAGTTATACAAAATGTAATGTAACAAATGCAAATTAGCAATAAATCTTAATCTGCTTTGATTGCTTGTGTTTCAGATCAGTTACATCATCTCTGAAGCAAATCAACAAGATTGTTGAGCAACTATCTCCCTACGCAGCATCCAGCAAAGATATCAGTAGAAAGATTGAATCCGTCAAACGACAGAAAGAAAATAAGGTAAAATACTATTTATGACAAGCTTTCAAATCAATAATGACACAAAAACACAATTAATATACTGACAGTGATGATGAAAACTATTCCTGATTCAGGAGAAACAGCTGAAAAAAGTCAGAGCAAAACAGAGGCGGCTTCAAGCCATTCTAGGAGGAGAGGACACTCAGAGAATGGAAGCTGAGCTTTTGGCAGAGAATGGTGAAGATGAAGGTAATGTACTTTTATTTTTTAACAATGTCATTCATTTTACCTTTTCAGTGTACTGTACATATAGTTGTTAGATATTAGCTTTATCTAAGATTCTATACTATGCATTGAATACTTGATTAGTGGTTTGCTGGGTTTGTAATAAAAATATGAATATGTAAAAAAGAAAGGGGAAAAAATCATGCTATTCTAAGCACACGTTGGTGTGGCATTAAGGATGGAGCCACTGTTTTGAATAAGGTTGGTTTCTTACCTATTGTAGTATGTTCAGAATAGCCTATAAAAGGAAAACGCTTTGAGAGTTTTTATATTATTTGAAAGCTATTTCTGTTGCATTCCTTTTGAAAGACATCATCAGATACTTATTGAATTCATAAAAATAAAAAAAATGAAAAAATCTTTATACTAAACTATTTACATTGATGTTTGAAATATCAGGGTGTTCAGTCATGTTGTACTTTCAGTGGGTGTCACTTTAAACATACTTATCAAAATTGATGTCACAGATTTGGCCATAGATAAATTGAAATAATATATTTTCCATCTGACAGTGATGGTACATTTAGTGTTAAACTACTTTTCACTCTTCTACATGTTGCCAGTCAGCTGTATAGACTGGTTGATGGGTTAATCAGAAGTGAAATCCATTATTGAATGAGAAAATTTAACATAACAGTGACACACAACAGTGAAATCATTATTCAACTTGAGATATGACAATTAAGCAATTCATGGATTAAGGTAATCAAAAAATTGCCATCAATTTGAAGATATTTTCCAATTTGAAAAGCAATATTAAGGCAACACTTGCTTGGATTTTAGTCAGACAAAAGAATTGCTTGCCATCTGCACTTTGTGGTCCAAAGATTGGGATGTTTTTCAATTTGCATCTGTTGATTGCCAAATTTTATTCATAACTCATGCTGATTTGTGTCAGTTTTATACTTTTTGTGTCTGTGAATAGTTTACTGGGGTCCACATGGAACAGTCTTTTTCTTATTAGATAATCTTATTTGATATCCCACAGTGGTATTGGTGGTGAAGAAAGTTCTACAGGACACATTTGCAGTTTTGATACTGTACAGTTTCTCTATCTGACTTTGCATTTTTGTGTATTGTACCAGAACCAGGACCTTCCACGCTGGGCAGCATGCTCATGCCAGCTCAGGAGACTGAATGGGAGGAGCTTATCCGAATGGGTCACATGACTCCATTTGGAACCCGAATACAACAGAAAGAAGTGAAGAAAGAGCCACGAAAATCGATGCTGGCTGAGAGCTCTGCCTTTGACCAGTACTTGGCAGACCAGGCTAAGTTGGCTACGGACAGAAAGAAAGTGCCGCTTCTGAAGAAGAAGAGAAACTCTATACTCGGCTCTAATGAGGGGGGGAGAAGTAAAACTGGAAAAAAATATTCATCCAAGGATAAAAAACTGAAGAAGCGAATGAGAAAGCTGCAGATAATAGCCCTTAAGGCCCATCCTAAGGCTCGACCCAAGGCTGAGCCGCAACTTCCTAAGCCAAGGAGAAAGCCACACACTGAGGGAGAGGAAACGGACAGTGAGGGGTCAGAGTACTTCCCCAGTGATGAAGGAATAGATCTTGACCAAGAGGAGAGAGAAGCCATGGAAGAGGGCTTTGGGGAGGAGGATGATGATGAGTATGAATTGAAACCATACAAGAGAAAACCTGAGGGAAGAGGCCGGAAGAAAGTAAAGAAAGAAGACAGTGAGGATGAATACTGCCCTGAGAGTGCAGATGAAGAGGATGATGATGAGGGTAAAGCTAAAAAAAACAAAGACGATGGAGATTTGGAGTACTACAGGCAGCGACTAAGGTATGGTCATGTGCTATTGATGTGCATGCCAAATACCTGTATTTGAATTTCTAGGTGGTATGCAAAGGTGCAAAAAGTTCTCATCAGTCGGCTCTCTTTTTCGGAGAGTGCAGAAACCCATGTCTGTAAATGTTCAACAAACACCAGATTGAGCCTTAAGTTTGCATTGCATTTGTAAAGTAAATGGTGCAAATAGGCTATTGTTCTTTGCATTACTTAAGGAGAAAAGCATTTGGTTTTTGCTGGCTCCATAGGGCAGAAAGAGAGTTAATCCCAGATGAGATTGGCAGCTGTTTCTTGACTAAGCAAATTCACTCCCTGTTCTTCTTCTCTCTCTGCTCTCGCACTGGCCTAATTATCCTCCTGCACATGGTTTTATACACTCACTCTAATGCTCAAATTAATGGAAGAGCAGCCCTAATGAGATTTCATATTTATAGCTGCCAAATAAATTGTGTTGGCATGTGTCCTCTTTCTACACTATAGTGACTGAATGTGAATTCAGCAGCATGGACACAGTAAGAATGGTGAAGCTGGCTTATGTGAAGAATGATATTATTAGAGCGGGCTGTATTTCTAGTTGGGTTGGGGGGGGTGGAGTGGGGGCAGAAAAGTGTAATTAACTGAACCAATGCTTAGTCTTGACTTAATTAGAGAGTGTGGTCTCCTAGGCCCAGCTAAAGGACCAGTTGTGTGGCAGGGTGACAGGACCAGGCCCAAATGAAGATGGATTCTTATCCTCTGCACCTCACACCTTTCTGGGGAACTCACACTACTAATTGTCTGTATCAATCTTCATTTGCTGCCCGATGACTGTGGCTCTAACTGCCCTCTCTCCTGCACTATTAAAACTGTTCTCTTTACATTTACCTTTTTGCTATAAACGTTCCACCGCTCAAGGGAAATAGCCACGACTCAAAATCTCAGCAATTCATGCACTTATCTATACAAGTCTTAAAATAAGTTACTAAGTGCAAGCGATGCAAATGTTAAGTTGTAAGTACATCTATCTATTCGGTACATTCACTCGTCTTGTTTCAAGTTGTGTTTACCTGTACTGGTTTTCAGAGGGTGGCAGTGTACACCCTGAACAGCTTGCTAGTGTATTTAAGACAAACGGAGATGGAGAAATACAAAAATTAAACATATTAATATGAAATATCACTTTCTTTTCAGGCTTGCATTTATAAGTATTATGAAAACACCAGTTGCCACTTGCTTAATGTTATTTAGGGAATATTTAAGTCTTGAACCCCTTAATAAAAATGTGAAACATGTTTTTGTTACTTTCTTTTGCGAGCTTGTTATGAGAATGGAGGATGTCAAAGGTCATCATCAGTATGTTATTCATTGTCTACCAGGAGATGGAAGCGGCATCGTCTCCGAGAACGGGAGGAGAAAAGAGAAAGAGGCGAAGAGCTTTCAGATGACAGTGATGCTGAATTTGATGAAGGGTTCAAAGTTCCTGGTTTCCTCTGGAAAAAACTGTACAAGTAAGTTCAGCATGAATCATTCACTGTGCTGCAGAATTATCTCACATATCTGTACATTTAGACCGTGATGTTCTTGAAATACTTTTTTTCATCTGAGGAAGTGCTAGCAGGGCACTTTTATGACTAATAAATATTGTTGTGCTAAATATGTCATTGCACTTTGTTCTGTATCACACCCGCTGCTCCTGAACACTTTTACTCTCGAACTGTAATGATTACACAATTGTTATTTAATCAGTACACAATAAATATAATGTGTTTGCTGTTGGCTTCTGTAGGCTCAGTTTGTTTTTGTTTGTTTTTTTAAACATTCTTTTACATTACAACCATTAATCATTCCTCTGGCTGGTGAGATTTAAGGGTTAGGTTCGATATTTGGAGTTGCTATTAAAACAGAAAGTAGGTGAAACTCCGTGACTATTGGAAAACCTTCTCCCATTTGTTCATTTAGATTACTGCGGCTTTTGACACTTCTAAGTCTGTGAAGTTTTTGTGAACATAAATGTCAAATTTTCAGGTACCAGCAGACAGGTGTGCGGTGGATGTGGGAACTCCACTGTCAGCAGGCAGGCGGCATCCTGGGAGATGAGATGGGACTGGGCAAAACTATCCAGGTCATCAGCTTTCTGGCTGGACTAAGCTACAGCAAACTGAGGACAAGAGGGTCCAACTACAGGTATATAAACACACACACACACACACACACACACACACACACACAAGCTGTGTCCAGAGACTGTGTGTCTGTATGGTATGAATATTTGATTAGGGGGATTTCTGCCTGAGAGTGTTCTTTTGAATTATTAAACATGTTTCAATTATCAGACTCCTCACTTTCTTACTGCAAACATCAGAGAAAACACTGACACTGTGTGTATTTGAGTGAGTCTTTGTTAGTGTCCTCATGAACACTTGAAAATGAATTTCGAACTCATGAAGTGGAGCAGGTGTGGGACAACAAACCAACCACAGAAAACACAAAGGAGTGGCTGCACAAACGGCACTCTTGTGTTCTGTGGGCGGAGCCTCCTTGATGGTCAATACTCTGTCTACTATAGACGCCCACAAATTGATTGCTTGCAAACTCAATTATGGCCCAGTATCAATAGCTTCCACCAGGCAGAGGTTCGTACCAGCCCATTAGTGTATCTTTGTGTGTGTCTGTGTGTGTGTGTGTGTGTGTGTGTGTTTGACTAAGTTCTTGTAAATCTTCATTGAAGAGCTAAGGATATAGGACTGCACTTTCTTTTATTTATGTTTTAGTCACAGGGACTAAGTGCATAAGTATGAAAAACCTTTAAAGTTGGGTTTTTATTTTGTGATACTGTTAGTTTATAAGGCCATTTTACCTCAATGCTTATTAGCAAAACCCTTTATTTATTTATTTATTTATTTATTTATTTATTTATTTATTTATTTATTTATTTATTTATTTATTTATTTATTTATTTTTTCCTTTGGTTTAAAATTGATGACTGCTGTTAAATTAAATGTGCCATTGTTTTTGAAAGTAAAGTGAACAAAAATCATTTTAAATTTATCTCGATAACAAATTATAACCGGTTTAAGAAGAAATATTTCTCTATGTTGTGTTCCGTTGTAGATACGCTGGTCTGGGTCCAACAGTCATTGTCTGTCCAGCTACTGTTATGCACCAGTGGGTGAAAGAGTTTCACTCCTGGTGGCCTCTTTTCAGAGTGGCAGTTCTACATGAAACTGGCTCCTTCACCAGCAATAAGGTAAGATGCTCTTGTGTTCATAGTTAAATGAGAAAGCATGCTCTTTCCTCTGGGGGGCACTAGAGATCTGTTTATACATTAGCATCTCCTATTCTTGTGTTCTATTCCTATTCTTATATTCTTATACTATTCCCCTCTATATTGAGCCATATTGAGAGAATCATCTTGCTTAAACAATCAGAAATATAGAAAATACAAACATGGTTCATCATTGCACTTACAAAAAACTTAAATGTAAATAAAAATTATTTTGTGTGTGTCTTTTTTTTTCTGTGTTGCAGGAAAAGCTTATTCCAGAAATAGCATCATGTCATGGTATCTTGATCACTTCATACTCAGCTGTGAGAAATTTGCAGGACATCCTGCAGCGCTACGACTGGCACTATATTATACTGGATGAGGGCCATAAGATCAGGAATCCAAATGCTGGAATCACTACCGCCTGCAAACAGGTACTCTCTTCTCACATATGCATGCAATAATCTACAAAGTTCATACAGTAGTGATTACATTTGCTTTTACATTCCTTCATTTCTTTGGAGTTTGCACCATGGTTGGTGTTTGAGCTAGTTTTTCTTCAAGTACAGAAAGCAATTTTATGCCAAAAATTCTTGCCCTGGAAAATGCACCTAACATTCTTGCCTCGTTCCCTCCAGTTTCGTACTCCTCACCGGTTCATCCTGTCAGGCTCACCCATGCAAAACAACTTGAAAGAGTTGTGGTCTCTGTTTGACTTTGTCTTTCCTGGCAAACTGGGGACATTGCCTGTCTTCATGGAGCAGTTCTCTGTACCAATTACAATGGGAGGATACAGCAATGCCTCACCTGTACAGGTACATGAATATGGACTTTTTTTTATAAGTAACCTGTAATGATAGTCCAAGAAGTGGTCAATTAATCGTGTAAACGTGTAACTATAGCACAGGGACAGAGTCGTGAAAGGCTGAAGTGGTACAAACCGTACTGACAAACACTCATGTGTACACAATTTTGGATTGCTATAAGGAGAGATTGTGGAACAACAGAACCATTAAGTGCAGGGATGGATAATGTGGGTCCAAGCAAAGGAACTTCAGTTCTTTCCTAATGTGTGAGAGAGGAAGAGGCTAAAGTAAAAAGTCAGTGAGCTAAATTGTAGTGCTCTGTCATTAGCGTCCAATCGTTAATAACCCACTGACTGTATAGATTTAATTATTTAAGCTGGCTATTGATGCTTCTTCCGCTGTCGATAATAAAAACCTTTACTAATTATTAATGTTATTAAATGGTCAGAGAGGGCAAAGCTCTGCTTCCTTATCCTGATCTCAAAAATCTCAGAGCAGCAGAGCAGGCTCTCTGATGGCGCATAAAGAGCACGTATATACAAATATATGTATGCAAAAACATGTGTTTGGGGTGGGGCTATATGAGTATGTGGATATTGGATCCATTACTGAAACGTGCCCCCATGTGAATCCACTCAGCAGCTTGTGCTAAGATCCTAGATCCTTCACTACCCTCCTTTTCTTCTTTCCCACTCTGACCTGCATTTAGCCCTAGATCCTACCATTTTATTGTCCCCTCCAGCACTGCCAGCAGTGTCTTTGATCCCCCTATGGACCCCCAGTGTGTTAATGTTTAAAAGGCTAACTGGCTTTTAGCACTGACTCTAGATAAAGTGGAGCAGGCCATTTACAGTGGGGTCTCTGGTGCGGGGTTGGACCAAGTGGTCCTCAAATTCCCCTCCTGTTTCCAGTGGAGCTGGTCAGTACCACTGATGAAAGAAAAGGGCTCTGCCCCTCGAGACCAACAGTACTCTGATCAATGTTTAATGGCTTCTAGTGCTGAGAGGGACAGCAACACTAGGGAGTTAAGCCTGAGGAACCATGAATAGTGAGGCAGATTCATGAGCTGATGTGCTTATTATTCAAGTATTAACAGTTTTTTATGTGTAGGTCCAGACAGCGTTTAAGTGCGCATGTGTGCTGAGGGATACCATAAATCCTTACCTGCTCAGAAGAATGAAGGCAGATGTCAAGGCCAACCTCTCCTTACCTGACAAAAATGAACAGGTATTCATCATAATCACACATTTCACCCTGTTGCTTTTCAGTATTGAGCAAAATCGAACACCTGGATCCTTTTGATTTGATGTGACCGTGTGCCTCATCAGTGGAGTATTTGATGAATGTGTATGGCCTCTTGTCAGGTGAAGTCGGCTAATAAAGTCCTGGTAAAGTAAAAGGAGTTGGTATTCATTAAAGTAGCTGCTCTTTGGTCTGTCCTCGCCACTGACGCTGGTTGACTTCCTTGTCCACTTCAGCTCATTAAATCAGTCCCTCAGGACAGCGTTTGTTTCAAAAACACATTGGTTCCCACTAATTTCTCTTCTCACTCACTTCATCAAGGGGCTTTAAAGTAGATGTCCACAGCCTATCACAAGCTCTTACACTCCCCTCTGTGTATATGTGTGTGTGTTTGTGTGTAGGTTCTGTTCTGCAGATTAACTGAGGAACAGCGGCAAGTGTATCGGAGCTTCTTGGATTCCAAAGAGGTTTACCAAATACTCAATGGTGATATGCAGGTAATTCTCTCTTTCATAATTGAAGCATATAAAACATTTTTTTGGTTTGTTTTTAATCACTGCTTCCTCCATTTGGCCTCTTTTTATTTGCACACATAACAAGGATAAGGAGACAAGTCTTGGCCAGGAGACTTCCAGGAACAAGACTTGCCTTATTCATTATTCAACCACTCTTCTGATGAATTTAGCTTTCTCTCTCACCCACATACAAAAAGTGTGCACTTTTATCAACAACTTTCCAGTTAAAAATCACCACATTTTTTAGATCTAAAATATTCTGTCACATAAATGTTGGCATCTTAAGTCTTTTTGATGTTCACGTGAAGAAAAAAGGTTGTGCCATTGTTCTTCTCACTTTAGCCAGACCCATAGAGCAAGACTACCATTTATCACCACTGACCAAATGGACGTGGTGGAAGAGCCACGGGTGACCAGATTGTACATACACACACTCTCTTTTAAATGTATTCAGTGGTCACTCTCAGTCCATTAACCAGCATTACTAATGCAGTGACCGCTGGGCCCTCATCAAGAAACACAGCCTTTATTGTCCTTAAATAAATTATGTTATTCATTCCAGTAGACTAAAGTAAATGTGCTTATTTGTTTAAAGGTGCAACAGCGCAAAATGGAGTATAATTTAATGTATGTTTTGAAACAGGTTTTGAACAGTTTGAGAACCTTTTTTTTTATTTCCCTCTTTCTGTTCTTCAGGTATTCTCCGGTTTGATTGCCCTGCGTAAGATCTGTAACCACCCAGACCTGTTCTCAGGTGGCCCCCGGATACTGAGGGGAATCCCAGAGGACCAGCTAACGAAGGAGGAACACTTTGGCTTTTGGAAACGCTCAGGCAAACTGATAGTGGTGGAGTCACTGCTACGTCTTTGGTACAAACAATCCCACAGAGTCCTGCTCTTCTCTCAATCTAGACAGGTTAGGAACACAAACGTCTGACTTATCACTTAAAAAAGTAGCTGACAAGTACTTTGTGTAAATGTGCTTGGATGGATTTTTGTACGGGATTGTCATACCAAATCTCCCTGTTTCAAGTATATATCTTAAATTGTGACGTCATCTCGGTATGTTTGCTACTGGCTACTTACAGTCCATGTGTCTTCAAAATTTTGCATCTGTCGGTGTCAGTATGTGAGAAATAGAGGGGGTGTGTGTATATAATAGAGGCCCCAGCTTCCAGTCAATACCAATGAGATTATTCCTCAGAAGGAACCTGAGACCCTCCCTGTCGGCATCTCTGTCCATGTAATATTAATCTGCTCTAATCCTTTAAGAGCTAATCCAAACCTTAGCCCCCCCCTTTCACCATCTTCCTTTTCTCTGTCTCTGTGTTGCCCATCT
>JAOXYM010000017.1:13097788-13113773 GCA_028567055.1 Leptatherina wallacei
ATATATATATATATATATATATATATATATATATATATATATATATATATATATATATATATATATATATATAGGTATTAGGTATTAGGTACACGGTATTAGGTATTAGGTACAAGGTATTAGGGTTTAAATTCATGCTTGTCATTGTCTTGGTTTGCAGGTTTGGTTTCAGAACCGCAGAGCAAAGTGGAGGAAGACAGAGCGGGGGAGCTCAGACCCTGATGTAGGGAAGGAGCAGATGAGTGAGGGCTCTCCTCCATCTCGCAGCATCAATTCTCAGTCCCCGGTGGACCAGGGAAGAAAACAGAAAGAACCTCTGGAGATGCAGCAAAGGTTAGAAAAAAAGATGAATGTTGAGAAACTGTGTCTGAATGCTGCATCTGGGCAATGGTGATAAATAAGAAATAGTACCTTTAAAAGTTTTGTAAATCATTATAAATATTTGCATTGTATTCTTAAATAGTTCTTTCAATTAGTTTAATTTATTATTCAATTACTTAGAAAATATAGATACTTCTGGATATGTTGTTGCACTTATATAAAAAAATTATGAGATTCATATTTTCCACCAGATAATTACAGAAGATATAGTATGTCTGTTCTCTCTAGTATCAACAGGACAGTGGGTCCTGGTGCTCCTTTCTTCCCATCCTGTATACCAAGCACACTCCTCAACTCTGCCACCTATGCCCAGGCCCTCTCACAAGTTGCCACGCTGAAAGGTAAATGTAATTCTCTTTAACTGGCAGATGAGAAAGAACGAGCTTTCAACACTCTAACCATGAACCCAACTTCTTTCCAGGCAATGGTTTGTGCTCCTGCTGTGTTTCTGACCCCATGGGCCTATCCTTCCTGCCACCCTACGGTTGTCAGGGCAACCGAACAGCCAGCGTGGCTGCCCTGCGCATGAAGGCCCGTGAGCACTCAGAGGCTGTGCTGCAGTCTGCCAACCTTCTCGGCGCAGCAGCCGGACCCGGTTCCAGTGTTCTTTCTGGAGTCGGCATGAGTACAGCCGGGGTGGTGAGGCCAACGGTGGGTCCGGCCATGGAAGTGCCCGGTGCTGGAGTAAGAGGGGGAGACAGCTCCAATACCAGCACGTCCACAAAAGTCCCGATCCTGGTTGGCAGTTCTGACAAACACCCTCACTGCTCCAAGGAGCCACTGGAGAAAAAATGAGGTGCTGGACACAAACATGGATGTACTGATAATCTGTGTGATCGTGCCTGTTATTCCCTATTATACTTTGATGAGCAACTAAGCACAACCACTCCTGGTTTGGCTGACTCCAAAAACATCCTGGGGCAGACTCTTCAGAGATCACGTTGTATGGATGCAAACATTAAAATATTTATTTGACTGTAAATTATCATTGTGAGAAACGGTGAATAACTGGGGTCTTGCTACCCTCTTTAAAGCACAACTGTGGTTTGGACTTTTATCTGTCTTCATGCACTCTTGGACTCGATAAGATGGACTAACATAGATGGAACATGAGTGCAACAAAGGCCTGTTTGATAATGTGAATTTAAATCATCTTGATGCCTCTTGTTTTCATTAAGAGGACAGTTGCTTTGATCGTGAGTGTTAATGCATGAAAACTGAGTGTTCACTTGATGACTGATTTGAGAATTTAGCAGCATTTGATGGTCAGTGATGGGCTCAAACCATGTCATTGTTTTGATTTTAAAGTAAAAGTGCACTTTAATATTAATCAGCCATTTTTTTCAATGTAAACATGTGTAGTTTGTTCATCTGGGAACAAAAAGCAGACTGTAGCATACTCAGTGACGGAGCAGAAGTTGTCCCCTCCACTCTGTTAGCAAATCTGTAGCGCCGGCAGACAGGGAGGACGCCAGTCCTGTTGTGACATGTCACTTAAAACAATTAAAGATGTAGTTGCTCATGTTTTTATCCTGTTGCCTCTTGCTCCAGCCATCTGTTCTGATACATTATTTATCAGCTTCTCTTAAAGCCAGGAGTGGAGAGCAATTTTGACTCTTATTATTTATTTACTTTTAGGAACGCTCTCTCTTCCTCTTTTCCTGTCTCTGAGCATTTTTTAATAAACCCCATTAAATGTTATATATATATATATATATATATATATATATATATATATATATATATATATATATATTTATGCTATTCATTAATGCTTTACATTTTTTAAAAGCATAATTTCTCATCACCTCAGGGGTTTCCACACTCTAGATCATTACAGGCAATACATATGTTGATTTATTATTCCTAAATATTGCTTCATACTAGAATGACTTGAATGGAGGATCAGCTGATCACGCTGAGAATACTTAACCTCAGAGCACACTAGTTCGGCTGATTCAATTTGCGTCCTTGAGGATTTTCAGGAAATTACTTTTGATAGTCAATAACACAATTAAGTAAACTACACACACATTATCATGAATAATTGATGAGAAATTATGTATTACCATGAAGTACTGGTTCAATAATTGATGAGGCGACACCCTGGTGACACAGAAGAGATAATGTCAGAAGTTGTGCCAGGTTGAACAGAGAGCCCTCAAATTGTCTTTTTTTATGCCATTGTGTAAGCATGTTGTAAATATCTTACAATCATATCAATAAAGTGATGCTTTTATGGGCTGATTTTAAAGGATTTTCTTTGAAGTTGCATATTTGCCTCCAGAAAAAAACATTCACGCATTCATACTCGCTCAGGCTGACATGAAAAAGTTTAAAAATGAGATTCTAATCTTTGTATATTTGGTATCTTAACACTGTTTGGGAGAAAGCAGTTATTTTGCTGTGTTTATTAATGTGTCTAATAATTAAAAAAAAAAGAATTGCGGCTTAATATAATGATTTTGTTTTTAGTATATGAGGGAGAAAAGTTGTTAATCCCATAGACATGGCATCTAATGATAACACGATATCCCTACACAAATCAGCTCCTCTCCCAAGCTATTGTAGTATGGATGGGAGAATCCAGCCATCTAACACAAAAGATGTGAAAAACACATTCAGTCTCTACAAAATTGAATACAGTAGCTGTGGAATTTAATCATTCACCAAAACAAAGGATGCTGAAGTTGTAATGACTCCGATCATCATTAAGTTCTGCATGGTGCCCATAATTCACTGCTTTAATATTTCATAAACAAGTCAAGTTGGTGTTGACATTCAGCTGTGCATGTGGCATCATTGATAATTTTCTGTCACCTAAAAAAAGTCCTGAGGCGGTTTTGTGGAGCATTGTTATATCAAATTAGCTGGAGAGTGGCCAGAAAAGCAGACAAACATGGTGAATGTGGAGGACAACAGTCAAACTCTGTTCTTACATTGCAGTTAATGGGCTTCTTTTGTTGCAATAATGAAATATTTTTCTGCAGGGATGCAGAGAAATATGTCCTGTGTACGTTCATCCATCCTCTGACACACTACGACACACAGAAAGAGACAGCAAACTCAAGAAAGACTTGCCCCCACATGCAACTTTCTTGCTTGACATTAGGTGCAACACCTATCTTTAACTTTTTTTCAAACCTTACCTCCAACTGTAGACATAAAGAGCATCCCGGTCTGCTCCACTGAGGGGCCAAGAAGACTTTTAATTCCTGCAACAGAGCTGATCAATAACCCAATCAATTAGAATCAGTTAAGTTCATCTCTGAATGGAGGTTATACAAACAAAGCATATCTTAATGCAGCAAGTAATGTGCCTGTCTGCTGTCTGCCACATAACCACAGCTCTCCTCTTCCTTACTCAGCTAAGGGGAAGAGCATCATCAGCATTTGTGATCAATTCTATAGTCCTCAGTGGCTTCTCAATAAAACTATGTTGAGACAAAGTTTCAAAGTTTCAAAGTTGTATAAAAACCCAGGTATGTATTAAAAAACATAAACAATTCTATAGAACAGATACACCTTGATGGCTTTTCTAACTTTGACCACTAGAGGGATGTAGTGAGCAGGCAGCTTGTCCAGACTTTACCCTGGTGGGGAAAGTGAGCATTTTGGGTGAATAATATATTACAAGTTTTTTGTTTGGGATGTTTTTGTTTGTTTGTTTTGCATATTACATTTTATTAATAAAAAATTATAAGTGTTTTGTACCAAAAGTAAGTAGCATAGCTTATTTGGAAACACCTGAAAGTTGTAGATTTTGGAATATGTTTAAGATTAGTAAACAGACAGAAAGAAACCTAGAGATGGATGTTAGGAGGAGAAAGGTTTGTTGAAAAAGGATTACATCAGCAGCCTTTCTAATGTTTAATGAGCTGTAGGCATTATGTGTGTATATCTGGTTGTGTACGCATATGTGGAGGACTGCATCTCCATTCAGGCCCATGTGTGTGTGTCCATCATCCTGGCAAACCAGCCCTACACGCGGCAAGAATCCCAGGGACCTATCTGCTACAGCTATCTCCTGTTATAGCAGCGTGCTGGGGGATGGGGGGTGAAAGGGGGAGGTACAGTAACTCCCCTTTCTTTGACTCATGGCCTTTTCTGCTGAGGTGAGTGAGGCTGTAGTCAGGAAGATTAGCCCTTCATGGATGAATAGTTAATAAAACTAGTAGAGTTCACGTTAAGATAAACCTTTCGGATATGTTTTAAAAACAAATTCTAAAAAATGTGGAAAGACAAGACAAAGTTACGGTTAACAGAGAGCTTCATTGAAGTCTGTTGGGATGTGGTGGGTGGTGACTAGAGCCACTTGTTGACACTCCATGTCGTGTCTGTCAGTTGTGTTCAGTGAGAAGGGTGGCACACCAGTGTGAGGCAGTCAAGCTATTTATGTCTCCCAAACTGTATCCCCCTCCGCCCCTTCCCACTCACCAACCCAGCACCCACAATAAACACATCTTCAGAAAAAGTTTTTTTTTTCCTTCTTAGTTTAGACCACACATCTTCCTGAATGAGTTGCTTTGCCTTCCCAGTTCACTGACAGTTAACTCTCCTTGCTAATGGTCAAAGTAGCTGTCCAGATTTATAAATAGTTGAGAGGCTGTTTGTTTCATCTGTCTGACACTCGACACCAAAGGATCGCGTAGACCTGCATGCTAGCTGAAGCCCTCACTTCTGTCCCCCCATGGTGGACATTCGCTCTGGGACAACTCCTCTATTTCCGTCTGGTCTCCTGTTCCGAGTCCTGCTGCCTGCCACTGGTCAGTTGGTCAGAGATCTCACAGTGGACCACAAAGAGATTTTTGCTTCGGACTCATATCAATAGAAACTGTCTGGAGCTGCCAGAGAGGGGTTGTGTGAGGTGACAGTGCAGGGCCAGATCTGCAAGGTCTTTTTTGGGGAGACGGAGACTTATGAGGAGTTAACAAACGGTTCCAAAATTATGGATTTTAAAACTGGAAGGTAAGATATGAGCTTGCTGTGGATTGTTTCTGAAGAGGGACAATACAATGAATTACATTAGAGAAATGTTAAAGCAACACACAAAGTAACCTTCTGTACAGGTATGCAATTTCAGTGGGTTTGTTAGGTATTATGGGCATTTTCATTTAGATAAATAAATGTTTACAAAGTAGATAGAAAAAAAACTAACCGAGATGGCACTATGGCACTGTACATAGTCTAATCGCCATGGACAGTTTGGCTTGGGTAGGGGGTGCATATGCATATATTTCTTAACATTCAGTCCTACCCTTCTGTTCTCAGAAGTAAAAGATAAGTAGGTGTTTAGCCTTCCCTCGTACCAGAGTTGAAAATGACTCCTCTTTGGTGTCAGGTTTTAGAGCAGGAGGCCCGTCACAGGTCAGAAATAACCCTGTCACATGCAAGAATGAACAGAAATCATCCTGACAGTTAGAGATGAGATTATAATTTCATAAAAAGGATCTACTTGTAAAAATGTGCATGTTTTTCTAAAAGTGTCTTTATAAGTTTGTTTTAAAATAATGACAAAATATAAAAACAAAAATGGAAATAATGTATGTAGATTATTCAGTCTGCATGGACCTATTTTTGCACTTTGGGTGGAAAGATGCCATTTTAGACATTTTCATTGTTTTGACTACTATATTCATGGTACATTTTATAAATTGACAGAAAATATTTTTAGCAAGTTTAAGAAGCTACACAGAAAGACATTGCATGTCACTTTTTAATGCTCACTTTGCTGGCCAGTGCAGCCAAGCAGTGCATAGCTGTTGTGAAGATGAGCATAAAATCAATGTCCTTCAGATCAGAAGATATTAATGAACAAAAGGATATTCTGGGAAAGGTGACGACTGCTTGGCAGCTGCACAGCACCCATGATATTAAAGAGCTGCATTCAAATCTACAAACATTTTAATTAAACACAGCATAATGGAGACAGCATGTGATAAGTAGGCCACCACCGTTTAAGAGAAACCAATAATGTTATAACTGATTGGTAATACTTTATTTTATGATTTAGTAATGTTATGATGATTGCTTTCACTCAATCATAGTTCTTTTAGATCCAGATTAATGGAGTTTTGAAAACCCACCTAAAATAATACACAACAGACATTAGGATGGAGATAACTGAGCTTGGAGGACAAGAAAATGTCACACAGTTGACAGATGCAAATATGTTATCATACTTACTTGTAGTCTTGCTCTGCATGCTTTAGATTTGCACATGAAGACAAGAGTTTTATTCATGAGAAGACAACCTTTATATCTGATATTACTGTTTTTAACAAGTTTATTTTAATGCAACTGATTAACAAATATTTAAATGTCGCAGGAAGATTATGACACAAATTATGACCCTCACCTGCAATAAAATTTCTACTCTTACTTCTAAAGCCTAAAATTAGAAGCAGTTCTACTAAAGGATATTCTACTCCGTGTACCACCTGCTCTCTTGCTCGGCTGTTGTAAAACCAAAAATTAGTTTTCAATAATTCATACTTGACTAGTCCCAACTATATGTTTTTACTGTTTGACTCAAGAGAGAGCTTAATTCAAGTTTTTTTTACACCTACTCTGGCTCTTCTAACCTCAAATTCTAAATTACAAACCAAAAAGGGGACATTTTGTGTTATTTCCAACTAATATTAGTGTTAATACAACATCACCATCTAGCTTTAAAGCAAACTGTTGTGTGTCAGTGTGTGTGCACTCAACTAAATTTGCACTGATGCATCTTGATTACCCAAAATAACTCACGTGAGTCTGTCTTTCCCAAGCATAGCAACAGGGTGGTTTTATTCACAGCAAGTCCCTGAAGGTCACTGTGATTGAGTGAAAGGATTTACAGAACTGTTTTCAGAACCACATTCCTGCTTAATGCAAAAGGGGAAAAGGCCAGCTATCATGAATTAAGCAGCACAATGATGAAGTCATTTGAGATTTTTAACTGATCTCAAATTAGAGAAAACATTATGCATATTTTAGATTATGGATCAAGATAGAAACACTGTACTCATTAATGCAAACTGCTATTTCTTTCTTGAAAGTGTTATTCAGCTACATGATAGAGTCACAGCTTATTCTTCTTTCCGCTTTCTTTTAGGTAAACTGCAAATTCCAGGATTGTTTGTATAGGAGCAAACTAAGATGCACAATGCCTTAGGAGCAACTCCCAATCAGAGGCCCCAAACTGCGGGTGCTACAGCTCCACCAGCAGGCACAGTGTATAATTTTGAGGTCTATATTTGCATGAATGACTGAGCAACTGAAGAGAGAGTTTTTTGTTAGTGAGTCTACATCATGACCTCAGTTGAGAAGCGACGCTCGAGCCGAAAAGGCGGCGGACATCGGAAACACAGCGATGGAGGTTTCAGTGACACTTCCAGCGGTGGGTCCTTTCTGGATGAAAACGACCGTGAGGTCAGCAATCTGACAGACAGAGCATTCAGGAGTCTCTGCATCGGAGATGAAGCTGTTTATAATGACTCTGACCTCAGTTTGTCTTCACCCAGCACCCAGAGAGACAGACAGCTGGCCTTTACTCAAAGTGTCCAGAACAGAGACATAGAGGACAGCGAAAGGGAGGAGCTAAAGCGAGCTGCCCATGAGAACTTCAGCCTCAGGGTGCAGCAGTATGGACAGGACTGGATCCATGGAGGAATGTATAGTGCTGAGATCCATAAAGATCCACAGTGGGAGGTTTATGGGGAAAGGACACAGGGAAGGGTTTCTGCCACATTCCAGCACTCCTTTGTGGAGACTTCTCAAGAGGGGAAATCTTTAAAGGAGGAAGAGCTCTCCTTTTTCAGTAATGGAGCCACAGAGTTAAGTTCACAGCAACGCAGAAGCCGTTCCAGAGTATCCTCTCTCATCAGAGCTTTTAACTCTGAAGGACAAAGGGATGGAGCAGGAACGAATGATAAACTCAGAGACTGGAATGATGAAACAAGTTGGGATAAATCAGCACTGATGAGTATTCAAAGGGAACTGTCTGAATTCTCTACATCATACCAGCAATATGACAACAGTAATTTCCCATCTGTTGGCCCGTTTTCATCCAGAGATGCCAACTACTATTCCTCTGAAGTAGCAGCAATGGCTCACATGTCTCACAATTCTGCATCTTATATGAGGTCATCACACAGTCAACATAGCATGAGTCAGGTCAACTGTAGCTCTAACTTCTTTATACACAGTGAGTTTAGTCCCTTCAAGGTATGGAGGGAACATAACAGGTTTCCATACCAGCAAGGAGAAGTTTCTGGCTTCATGCACTGCTCAGAGTTTCCTAAATGGTATGAGACACCAATGTACAAAGAGCTTTCAATTGACAATCAAGCACAGAGTTATTTTAGGGGTATCAGATATCCCAGGAATAACCTGGCACCTGTAGCAACTCAAACTTCTTCACGCTCCACCTCAACATCCTCGGTTCTGCAGAAAGCTTCGGCTGTGGAGAAACGCTGTGAATCAGAGTTGGCAGGACATTTTCCTCACAGGAAGAGGACTCAGAGCCTGGGAAACCACAAGCTTCCGTCCCAACGGCCATCAACAGCATCTCCGACCATTGAAATGTCTCGACGTGTCAGAGACACAATCAGTACTGTCAAAGCTCTCCAGCAAAAAATCAAAATGATGACGGAGCAAAATATCACTGCAGGAGTGATGACAAATCAGCAAGGACCTCTATATAGGGATGATCATTCAATTCACTCTGGCAACAACGGATTAATGGCGGAACCAAATGTTGTTAGCAGTAACACAAGCACAACTCCCTTTAACATCAGCCAGCTGCTCACACCTTTGGTCCATGCACATCAGGAAACAGAGACATCAGCTTTCCAGCATTATGAAGTCTCCCCTCAACCAATGGAGCATGCTCCAATGCGAGCTGAAAGCAGGGGAGCCACTCCTGATGTCAGGATGTCCAGCTACAAATCCCGAGCCACAAGCCTACTTTTCAACCTCAAAGACAACAGGAAGAGAGTAAAAAGCACCTACAGTCCTACCAAATTCAAAGGCTTGGATACAGTGGATAAAATCAAACAGTCTTCTGTCCAGGAGCCAAAAGAAACTGTGATAGATATCCCAAATTTTCCAGATTCAGATATGCAATTTCTTCAGCTAGAAGAGTCCAGAAGGACAAATTCTGTTGCAAACCAGTATTACAGCCCTGGACAGTCACTTAGTAACTTTCAACCTGCAAGAGTAAATACAGGCCAATATCCAGAAAACACTGCAACTGATTACCGAGCACTTCAGATGCAAGGTCAGACAGTACATCACTCTGGGTTCAGTGGCTTCATACCTGAAAATTACACTAGCAATCAGCTGGCTAATGGACAGAATCCCCATGAATATTTACCATCATTTACTCCCTATAAGCAGGGTGTGATAGAAAATGTTGGAACTTTGGGAGGACTTAAACAGCCTTTTGCAACAATGAATACAGCAAAGCAAAATGCTGACAACAATCGTAGCAGAGAATATTTAATAAGCAACACAAGTACTGAACAAGCTTTTAATGAAACAGTGGGAAGTGTATTCACAAAGGTGGATAGATATGAGCAGCTTGGTGTTAACAAACATGATTATAATGTTTCCTTACAGGATAAGTGGAGACAAGCAAACAACCCAGATAAAGAAAAGCTCAGTATGAAAGCAGTCGTCTCTCCATCGAAACAAGAGACAGCTCCTTCGATGGAAAGGTTGAGAAAAGAAAATCTGCCAAGTCAAAATAAAGAACTCGAGAAAGTAGAGTTGAGGGACAGTTTTAGTTTTGGAGTATCTTCTCATAACATGGCCGGTTTGATCAGTACAAATATTTCCAACCAATTGCAGGGACAGCAAGGACAAAAGGAAAATCAATTAAAAGTTGGTAATTCAACAAACAATGATAATGAATGCCGAAGCAAACATGAACTTTATTCCACAACAGATACCACACAAAAAACAGGTCAGATAAATCAATACATGCCAGTCCTAAAGGCACGTGAAATGCAAAGTTTACAGCAAATAGAAGCTAGACAGCTCAGTGACTTCAAGAGTGAACAGCTCATGGCAGAACAAAGAAAAGCCCAAAACGGCCAAGCCGAGCTGGCAAAAGCTCAGCAAAGGGCTCAAGTAGAGCAGCAAACAGCAGAATCATCTGGGTTAATTTTAGCAGAGCAGACTGGTTCAGAGAAAATCAAAACAGAAGAGTCCAAATCAGAACTATCGAAGCTGGAGTATGAGAGACAAGCCAACGAAGAGCACATTAAAGAGAAGAGGAGGAAAAGAGAGCAGACTGAAAAGTCAAGAGAAAAACAATCAGAGCAGGCCAGAGAGGAACAGACAAAAGCTGAGGCAACCAGAGTTCAGAAGTTACCAGATAAGACAACAAATATTAAAGAGAAAGAAAAGGAAGAGAAAAGCTATGTGCTTGACATGGCTGAGAAACAGGCTAAGCAGGTCAAAGCAGAACAGGGTGAAACAGAGCAACTTATAGTAGAACACATCAAAAACGATCTAGAAAAGGCTGAGCTAGCTGGGCCAGCAAGAATAAAGCAACGAATAAATGAACAGGCCACAGATGAAAGGATCACTAAAAAGCAAGTTGAAGAAGAACAGCTGAGTGCAGAACAAATTGAAGGAGAGCAGATGCAGCCAGAACAAATCAGGACACAAAAGGTTAATGTAGAACAGAATGGACCAGACCGTGGAAAAGCAGAAGAAAGAGACAAGATAAGACAGACACAAAGCAAAGCACAACACATGAAGACAAAGGAAGTTGAAATGGAGGAGGTCAAGACACCAAACATTAAAAATGAGGATGCCAGACAGGCTAAGGCTGAGAAAGATTTAATTCATGTGGCCTTAGTAAATGCAGATAAGCCTGCAACACAGATATCTATTGGCAAAAATACATCACTTGAAGAGAGAGGAGCACAAGAGGCTGACAAAAAGTTGGAGAAAATCAAATTAGTGAAAGATAAAGCAGAACTATCCAAAACAGAAAACCTGCTGGAGAGATCAGCTAAGCTCACAGCTAAGTTAGCAGCAACACAACAGATCAGAAGTGAACCAGATAAAGTTGAGCAAGTTAAGACAGAGTTAGCAAAAGCTAAAGCAGAGTTAGCCAAAATAAAGGAGAAAATGAGAGGTGAACAAAAAGACAAAGTCAAAACTAATCTGGTTTTAAAAGAGAATGACACTTCAAATGACTGTGTTCCTTTAAGGATGCATCTGGATAAAAACAAAAAACAGGAGCCTTCACAAATTCAAACTGATAGAGGGGCTGAGGATTATGACAAACTAAGAGAGAAATATGGTTTTACTAGTCCAGTATCATTAAGCAATAAAGTGTCAACGACAGAAAGTGGTCCTTTAAATGATGCCAATGAAACAAAAGTTTTACCTACTGATGAAGTTGAGGAAGGAAATAAGAAATTACAAGATGGATATAGTCCTGCAAGTACATCTATGATAGCCAACAAAGAAAATAAAAAGGAAGTTAGTAGCTTTAAGGACAGCGAGGTGACAGAAAGTCTGTGTGCTTACAGTGAGTCAACCAAAGAATTAAAATTATCCAGTACTAGCTCTTTTCCTAATAACATTGTTGCTGGCAAACTTAAAAATGACAGTGTTAAAAAATGTGACTCTTTGAAAGATGCTGTTTCACACCAAATAGATCCTGATTTGGCAAAACTGCACCCCACTGAAAGAAAGTCTAAGACAACTGAGCACAGTGCAGGTCCAGGTAAAGATCTGCATGTTACACCACTCAGAGCTTTGTCCCATAAAGATAGAGCTCAGACCAAGCAGGAAATCCTGACCTCTAAAATTAAAGCACATGCTGAAAAAGAGATTTCAGCTATTAAAGAGAAGGGCTTTGTCCTACGAGAAGGTTTTATAGGCAAAAGTACTACCAAGCCGTTTGCAGGTCAGAATTTTAACATTCGACAGAGGCCACCATCAGAGGAAATCCCTTACAAGCGTGAAACCACAGTGTCTAGTAATCTTTCACTGAAGCATCAGAAAGAGCTTTCAGGAGTACAGATAGAACCACCCAAGCTTGTTTCACCTCCTAGTTCTGCAACCGTTAAGTCTGCAGCAACTACCACTCAGTTAGCAGACCGTTTAGAAAAGCCAAGGAACGCTAACCAGACAATTAGTAGTACCATGAGCACCACTGAAGAATTATTGGTACAGAAAGACCTTGGAACCAAAATGCCAGTGCAAAATAAAGAGCAGGCATCCAGGGACAATCAAGGAAAACCCTACGGAAACTATGGAGAAATCTCTGGAAAACTGCAAGAGGGACTTGTTAACAATCAAGCAATTAATAGTGAGACCAGCAAAAGGAAAGAGGAAACAACACAAGCTACACATGTCAAAGCTGCAAGTTCCAAACCTTTAACCACAGAAAAGGCTGAAAATAAAGAAACAACTTATGAGGACTCAGCACCACTAAATATTGAAATTGGTCAGAAGGAAGCCACTGACGCTAATAACTTGCAGATCATGGGGATAATGGTCACTGTACGAGAAAGGAAACCATCTGTGGAAAAACAAATTAATGCAATGGGATGCAGTAAATCAGAGTTGGATCAGTGGAATCCTAGCTCAGGCCTGGGAGAAAATACATCCACAAAGGAGGCTAGCTTTGTTAAAGACATGAATGTACAGAAAACTGATTCAACAAACAGGGAATATCAGACTAAAGTTGATCAAAATAATCATCTTGAAAGTGTGCAAGAAACTTCAACCATGGAAGCAACAAAGAACAATCTCTCAGGTAGTGTGACAGAGAAAAGGACAAGTCTCCAGCAGGAGATTTCCACTGTAAATGCAAAACCCCAAAGTGAGACACAAACAAAACCACTTACCAAAGATGTACCTCTAACAGTCACTGTACGTGCAAAAGATAAAGTATTGGCTGAAACTCAACCTGCTGTCTACAAACAGGAGAACTTGTCAAAAAGCACTGAGCAGATGAAGACAGATGAGGAGAAAAATCAACAACAAATGCAAAAAGCAAATGTCAATGAGAACATTACTGCCAAAGTGTTCAACAGTGGAAGCAACATCAAAGCTCAAATTATTAAACAAAATATGTCAATTAAAGAGGATATGACAACTACTAGAAATAACTCCAAAACCAGTAACATAGATGACCGGAGTGCACCCCCACTAGAGGAAAAGAGTCATGACTCTGCTTTACTGAAACCATTAAACAAAACAAGTCCTCCCACTACTTCACCTGAGAATGAAAATCAACGTGCAATTCAAAAACTGAAACATAAAGAGAAACATATTGAGAAAAGTAGTCAAGATGATGACAATGTTCATATCGACAGCATTGCAATCAAAGTTGTGCCATCAGTAACTGAGAAGGACATCAAGAAAACAGTGGGCAAATATCGTAGCACAACTTTCACCTCTGACATGGAAACTGCCAAAAAACACAGACTTGATGTAGCATCTATTTGTCAAGAAAAATCAAACTCTTCAAACAATGAACATTGTTCTAATGACTTGACTCCAGCAAATAGTGAGCAGAAGATGAAAGCAAGTATGGAAGATAAATTAGCTGTAAAACATGTGTTGTCTGACTCAAACATAATGCACAGTAAGCAGAGTAGCGCAAATACAACCAATAATGAATCTGATAATCAAAAACCTGAATCCAGTATACAATCTGTGGATGGAGACTACTTTCAAGTACAGAGGATAACAGAAACACACAATGAGTCGCATATCTGTACTACAATTGTTGAAGATAATGTTACAGACACACCAAAGGAAAGAGAACTTAAAGAGTTCCTACCAAACAAAACAGCTATCAGTAATGAATCATGCAAAGAAGGAAAAAGTAAGAACACTTTGTTCAGTGTGGATCAAGGGGATAACAATGGAGATAAACCAAGTCCAGCAAGCTGTCAAGATGAGAACAGAACAAAAAAATTGGAAACAGAAGCTTCAGCCCTGGATTCAAAACTCACTGATGGATCCTTGGAAAGTTGGAGTAAGAATGGGAAAAAGGAGACTAGTCAACCTAACCACATCAGAAAAAAACAAACAAAAACCTTGACAAGTTTATCAGCAACAGATAGACAGGGTTCAATAAATTCACACCCAACAAAAGCAAATACAGTTGAAGAAAAATCTGAATCTAAACTAAAACCAAAAGAAAAGATTTCCACAATACCTGAGATATCAGCAATTGCAGACTATGCCAGATTAAAGGTAATTGTTTCAGACAACAAAGAGGTGAACCCAGTTCAGGAATTCCCACCCAACAAAAAGGAAGGATTCTTTCCTTTAATACAGACTCATCATAGCAGACGTCCTGTGTTCACTGCTGACCCGCAAGACATCTCTGTGAAAGAGAAGAGTTTGCCAAATAAGACAGAGTTGAGCGCCGAAGTGAATAAAGAGCCCAAAGCTCTAGTATTTTCCGTCATGGAGAAGGAGCACCAAAGAACTGGGATGTTCAAACTCGGAGACAAAGAAAAACAAGAGAAGATACCTTTAGATGCCAAAATGAGCGTGGGTGTATCAGACAATGCAACAAACTATCCAGATCACAAAGGTAGAGACAAGTCACCTACTGCTCAAACAGAAAAAGTGGCTGGAGCTGGCACCCAAAGAGTCGATCAAAGTACTCTTCAGCCAAATAATAATAGTTTGGAAGCAAAAACTCCCTCTCCTGTAGCCAACGAGCCAAAAATCATGTCTGAAGGATATGTTGTAAAAAATTCCCCTCCACATTCAACTTTAGAGCAAATGCATTACAGGAAAGAAGACACCACACATGTAAGGAATGATGAGGGGACTGATATGCAACAAGAGAAACACACAGGGGCAAAGACTGAGGATGACAAGAAAGAACAACTAGATAAAGAAAGGCTCACCATTCAGCTTGAAGATATCAAAACAAAGCAGCAGGATAAAAGAAAACAACTGGAGAAAGCGCAAGCATTCAGAAGTGAGAAGGAGCACACAGCGGAGAATATGAAAATAATGCATATAATACAGGAAAGCAGAACCTCTTTGACTGAAGAAGAGAGGAAAGCCACTCAAAGAGAAGAGGAGAGAAGATCAAGAGAGCGTGAAACTGTAGTTTTTATGATTAAGGAGAAGCGAGAAAATCAAAGACAGGTAGACAGAGGAGCAGGAGAAGAAAGCACAGTAAAACAAAGTAAAGAGGAAAGAATTGCTGAAAGGTTGGAAGAAATACAACCAAAACAACAACAAGAAATTAGAAATTATACAAGAGCAGCAGAGGAAGAGCAAAGGAAAGCTACACAAGAAGAACAACAGAGAAGAGCTGTAGAGGAGCAAAAAAGAATTGCAGAGGAGCAACAGAAAAAGGTTGCAGAGGACTGGAACAGGAGGGCTGCACAGGAAGAGCAAATGAGAACAGCTGCGGTGGAGAAAGACAGAAAATTTGCAGAAGAGCAACAGAGAAGAGCTGCAGAGGAGCAACAGAGAAGAGCTGCAGAGGAGCAACAGAGAAGAGTTGCAGAGGAGCAACAGAGAAGAGTTGCAGAGGAGCAACAGAAAAGAGCTGCAGAAGAGCAACAGAGAAGAGCTGCAGAGGAGCAAAAAAGGAAAGCTACAGAGG
>JAOXYM010000017.1:13121457-13133631 GCA_028567055.1 Leptatherina wallacei
TATATATATATATATATATATATATATATATATATATATATATATATAATATTTTTTCAAAACCTCCTATAAGCAAAGTCAAATGTTTATGTAACCTGTGCTTCCTGTGTTTTTGTACCAACAGAGGTATGTCAAGCCTTAAATGTGACAGTCACCCCTGGGCCAGTTGTCATAGTAACAGAGAGAGACAACCTGACACTGTCCTGTCTGGTGTCTCAAAGGAAGAGGATCAACAGTGTCCTCATTCTTCGGTGGTTCTTCTCTCCTCTTACTGCTCCAACTCTTGTGCTTCCATCCTCTGTTCCACCCACCTCTCCTCCTGGACCGTCCCAGTTTCTGATTGTGAAGGTCGGCATAAAGAGAATGAAGCTGTACGGAAACTACACCCATCGTTTCCCACAGCCAAAATTTCGTCTACAGGATGAAGATGGCGGAGAGGCATACAGGTTGCTGATCTTCAATGTGACAGAGACAGATCAGGGTTTTTACAGCTGTAGAGTCCAAGAGATCAGAAGATTCAGAAACACATGGAGAGTTTCCTCTAATGGCACCAGCACCACACAGCTGACAGGTAAGGAGATGTTCTTTAACTTCCTTTTTTTTTTCTTTAAGTCACATTTGAATTTTACTTTTTGTTATTAGAATTTGCATGTTCTCTGCACCCCTGAATTGGAATAAGCGGCATATAAAATGTCATTAAAATATCTTTGAAATAGCCTATCTCTGGATCTACGATATAAGAATTGGCTCCTGCCTCCATCTGACATCTGCAGCGTACTCCATTCTCCCTCTCATGTGGGAGGATGCCTGAACCTCTGACTAGTGTAACTTGCAAAAAGCGCAAAAAATTAGATTTTTTAATTTTTTTCATGTAAGAATAAAAGTCTTAAAGTGTCTCTCCAATAGTTAATATGTCAGTGATAAGTCACAACAAAAAATCAAATATGCCATGACTGGATATTTCTGCTTTGAATCTGCAGAATACTACCTACAGTTTTATGGAGGTAACACTTTATTCTTTTTATGGCTTTGAAGCCACAGGATCAGGTTCTGCAAGCATTTTTGTCTTCACCAAGGATATTTAACATAGTCAGATGTGAATTAATTTGGAGACATTAGAGTCTCATCAAAAATACCAAAGAGAACACAGTTCTGCACAGGCTTTCAACTTTTGTGCTGCTACTTTGTTACATTAATTAAATGAGAGTATGGTTTTGTAACTAAACTTATACAATCTGTTGCTCTTCCAAACAATTTATCGGAGCAATAGGATTAGTACAAGTGGGCATTTTAGAATTTTTTTTTTCTTAGGTTTTTCTCTGCCCTACTCTGGTTTGCAATTGCTAGTGAAGCCTGGAACACACAAGGGTTTTGCTGGCTGACCTGGAAGCCAAGGAGGAGTCTTAATGTCATGTTCTTGAAAAAAACTCTCTGGTTTAAATGACTAAATTACTCCAGTATTAGAACTGGCTAAGTATCATGGAGACAGGGAAGGGGAATGACATCTGCTCATGTCAGACTGGCATCACCATAACAATTTTGGTGGCAACAAGTTTGGAATGTTCAATTTTCACGGGATTTTGAGCTGCTGGAGTTGGTTGCTTTAAGTCACATACCTATAGATTTGAGACCTTTTGTCAATCCGTTTCCTCCCTGTCTGACAGACTGGATTCCTTTTAGCAAAATATTGTGTTCCCCGTTGGAGGGCAAAAGTGACTCACATAGAAAATAATTCAAGATTTGCACTTTTTAGGTGTCAGATTAACTTCAATGTGTTTTACCAAACATGAAAGGAACAGAGATGATCAACTTTTGCTCAGTGTTTATTTTCTTGTCATAACCACTTGGCAAATTGGTTTAAATGTGCCATACACCCTTTGGAATTTCTATTTTTATATGTTTTTGCTGTTTCTGATAAGCCTGACCCAATTGCGGAGGGGAATTTCTGATTTAATTTCTCTAAATTTTTTTTTCCAGGGAAGACTCCTATCCAACGAATTCCCTTACAGCCTCACACACCCAACAGAGGCATACACATAATGTTATTAATAAAAGCAACCACACAAAGGAGGGCCAATGTTTTGTTTTTGTTTTTTTACTAGAGAACATGGATCACACAGTCATGGAGTAAACAGCACCTATATACAGTATTATGGAGTGTTACCCCACTCCTCTGGCATTTCCATTCCAAAACAATGATCTCACACAGCCAACAGTTTCACTCTGTGTATGTGTGGCTGAGCTGGCAACACGCTCAAACTGAAATACATGACGTCAGCATTCTGGGTTTACTGTACTTTTATGCAAGCCTCAGGAGAAAATTTCCTGGAGAATTAAGTTGCAACTTATTTAGCATGTACCAAGTTTACAAAAATCAAAGACAAACTGAAGAAATGTGGTTAATAGCTCACCTAAATAATGATTTTAACAGTGATAACCATCAATGTGATTCAGCTGATAAAGAGGCGAATCAGATTTATTAAACCATGCTTGTGTTATAGTAGCATACTGAATAGCAAACCAGGACAAATATCACATGGACGACGGAAACAAACTTAAAAGATTATATATCATCAGATCATTTACGTGTTTGCACCTCAGGACTCTGGTACTTTGGTGTGGCTTCACATAACACAATTGCACACTTAACCTTTCACTAGTTTTATGCCAGAAAAGCAAAGAGGTTTGTTTCATACACAGCCATTTGACAACGCCCTGCCCTATATTCAGGGCATGCTAAGGAAGCCACACAACCTCAGGCATCTCCGACATGCACTGACCACAAAACCAAAAACACAAGAGCGGACAGTATAAGGGTAAACAAAGAGGAAAAACTTGCAATGCAGGGAAGCCCTCACTCTGCAAATTTCAGTGTGCTACACCCCACTGAGGTCATTGGATTACTTTTGTCCAAAAGATTCTGCTTGAGGAAAAGATGATTAGCCATCTCTCTCATCTCAAAATCCCAACTTTAGAACTTTAAACCAAAAGTTTAAGTTATTCCTTTTCGTTTTCACTTCTATGAAAAAACAATCATATTAGACATCGCTCTTAGGTTCAGATTTGCAATAATGCCAGTTTCAGCTGATTCAGATGATTTATTATTCAACATCTTTTCTTTGTGCTGGTGAAGAAAAACATATGCTTCAACATCTGTACCAGTTGTTATATATATTTTATATAAAAATGGCATGGCATACCATTAGTATTATAGACACATCTGCAGAAATTTTTCATTTGATTTTTATTGGGAGCCCGGTTAACACATGTAGATATAACTGTATCCTGGCAGCTAACTTGTTGATCTCAGGCTGCTCTCATGATTACATGTGAGGTTAAGTTTGTGGTTAACCACAGATTGAGTCTGGCTATATGTGTTGTAGAGCAGATGAGAACTATTTACACTGCCTAACAATGCCTGATTGTTATTGCCATTGGATCTCTTTAGATTAGTGAGATTCTGCTACATTTTGTTCACCTCAGATGTCTTCCTCTTGACCTGTCATGGTAACAGCAAAGCATAAAAGTAAATTAATCATCACATTAGTAGGATAATTCTAAGTTATGACTTGCATTATATTTTTTTTTATAAAAATGAGTGTCTCATTTGTCATTATGACTTCTTTGTTGGAGTTTTTAAAGATTACGTGTTTATGGCATTCTTGTACTGATTTTTATGTTTCACAACACCAAAGCTATCCCATATTAGATATGTTGTTCTGATATTAAACAGTTCAGATACCCTTTACAATTTAGAGAGCAGGTGGTCAGTGGTCTGTGGTCTGTAAACTCTAGAAGTCAATCAAAGTTAATATCTTATCATGTCTTATCATTAATTAATATGCATCAACCTGTGTGTAAAAGACTTATCAAAATCTCATTATGGGTGCAATGACAAAGTAATTTCACTCTCCTTAACCCCGTTAAATACCCCTGACCCAAGCACAAGCACAACAACTGCTTTATGTGTTTTCTTTTCAACAACATTTGAAATGATCAACAAAAGGAATCTGATATGCAAAGCAATGGGGAACCCCCCAGCAGTAGACAAGGGCCTGTGTGCGTGTGTGCATGCATGTGTGTGCATGCTGTGTCTGTGGCGGGTTTGGCTGATGATTTAGCAGACTCTCTTCGTGACAGTGGTTTGGATATTTCTGGAAACCACTGAGGTTGTCTGCTGTATCGAGTTGGTACCCACAGACATCAGCAATATACAAATAAACTTAGTCTGGGCACAGTTTTCTATCCTTTATGTGCTTTGGACTGACCTTTTTTTTTTCTTCTTTTTTAAAACAATTGTTTCGACAGTGCACTTTACCCCTGAGGATGGTGGCAGTGAAGGACTGTGGATTTTATTTGCAGGTATTATTTTCATCCCTAGTCCTTTGTGTAACTTCACACACACCTTACTTTGATGATGCCACTTTTCTGATGGTTTTTCTATCGTCATATTCAGATGTGTATCTGTGTGCTGTGCTGATCTGCTCACTGGGCCTATTGTCCATGTTCCTGTTCACCCTTGTCCTAACGAGTCAATACTTTCACAGAAGACATAGGCTTAAAGGTAAACCCATTATTTTTCCTTTTCAGTCACACAACATTTCTTCGCTAAAACAAACCTGTTAATTAAACTAGTTTTTTTTCTCTCCCTCCTTCCACAGCCAGTTACCTTCTAGTAAAGTGCCCAGAAAGCAGGTACTACAATTGAAAGAGAGGAAAAAAACAACAGTGGAATGGAATTAATTATTGATGAATTGGAAATTATTAGTCTTTTGTGCAGGTTTTTTAAAAATTCTGTCCTACATCAGTATCAATAAAACATCCTAATTTCTAGATTTGTTTTTTAAAGGAAACTATGAAATGTTAATTTATGACGGAAAGGATTTGACTCTTAGTAGCATCTATATCTTAAATGCCGTACTTTGTGATTTTTACAGCTCAGGAGAAACTGTAACCAGCTCCAGCAGTTGTTCCAGCTCCTCCCCAAGAGCACAAAAGAAAGACAGGGGACAGAAAACCGACAAAGTAAAAGTGACACCACCTAAACCACCTGAAGAGGCACTGCTTCACACAGCACCCAAAGGTAAAGTGCACCTTGTGAGCTGTGTATGGTATTTTCTCTTTTTCTTTTAAAGACAGCCAGCAAGCTGCAAATAACCTAACCCATTTTGGCTTACAAGCCTTTACGACCTTCATGTGGACAAGTGTTAGGAGAATTATCTAAAAAAATGTATTCTGTACTTGTTCAGATGTTCACAGTCTGATCTTTTGGTCACAGGGGCCAAAGCAGTTCCTGCAGTGACCAGTGTCACTTCCCAGCATAAAGGAGCCTGGTTCAGATTTTTGTTTCTCTGCGTTGAGTTGGGTTTCATGTCAAATTCCACACACAGTTGGAGGTATTAGGCTGAGAGAGGCCCCGAGAAACAGACCTTTGGAACAGTCAGTGATAGCACCATTATTATCCAGCTTCTGAGACAAAGTCAGCATAGTTTAAACGAACCAGCAGAAAACAGTGTGAAAATATAAAAACCCTGTCGTGTGTATAATCAGAGGTTAAATGAACAGAAATGGACCAAATGAACGTCTTGTTTCTGTTGTAAACAACACCTCGACCACTTTGACATACAGTGGTTGTAAAGGACAATTATGACTTTGAACACATTCATGTTTGTTGGTTCATGACTCCTGGTTGCCGTTTTAAGTTGATTAAGGTTCTCAGTGTTTTTCAGTGCCTATGGCTGCAAAGAGACCTCAGAAGCCCAGAAGACTGAAGACTCAGGCAAGAAGATCTAATGCTGTAAGTTCACTTTCTTAGGCACATAACCTGCAGTATATCCATGACCACCATAAAGATACAAAATAACCGATATATATCAAACCAGTTATTTATGTTTTGAAAACTTTTCTTTTTTTCCTTCAAGACTGGAGTTGTTATTGAGCTATGTGCAAGAGGGAATTTGTTTCATGACTGCATGATTGTCTGTTGGAGTTTATTGCCATCTTCTCATTCAGTTATGAGCTTGATAATTCTATTTAGCTTTATTGCTTCTGAAACACAATTATTTATTTAGAGTGCTTCGTTGGTTTTATATCTACAGTAAGTGTCAAACAAGTATACGAACGCTACTTAAATTAAGGACCTTCATATTCATACTTATGCTGTTCTTGAGATTTTGTAGTGAGATTTTGAAGCTCTGGTGATGGGAGCATTTTTTCTTCGCACGCACATACGGATTGAATTAGTCCAATTACGCAGATCTGAGGATGTTGGATAGGACTCCTTTTGTAGCAAAGATTTTTCAAGTAAACTGAATGTTCCAAGAACTCCTGCAAACCCAGTAAACACATAGTTTCTGCAGCTGAGAAACACAGATGTTTACAAGAAAAAATGTAACAAAACAGTTGAAAAAAAAAAAAGATACATGAAAGTGAATTCTTAACATCATTTCCCTATAGAGAAATTTGTACTATTTAAGCTTATGCATAAAACGTTTCTCCTCTGCCTTCCTTGTCAGCTGAATTCCTTAAATTTTTCCTGAACAAATTCCTTCCCTTCTCTAGCCTCGAGTCTCACACGAAGACAACCTGACGTACGCAGAGCTGGAGCTTGTCAGACCGAGGCAAGAGCCGCCAGCCTCCTGCAGCCCTGACCCCACACCCTCCAGTCCAGACACCGTGTATGCTCAGATCCTCTTCCAGGAGAAACAGCTGTAGACGTGGCAGCTCGGTAACCTTCTGGTGAGGGCAGACTTTCAGTTCTCCAGACTGAACTGAACACAGTGGCATCCAAAGGAGTATATTTATGAACTGAGTATGACATTGAGCATTGATTTTGTTCTTTGTTTGTTTTTGTATGGATGTATGCTACATCTGTTGGTAAGTGAGGGCTTTTTGATCTGTGCTGTCCAATCCAGCACAACAGTTTTTGGGGTTTAGAATTCTGTTTTGTTTGTTGGCATCACTAACCTGTGAGCCAGATGTTAATAGTTCTGCTCTTTACTATTTTGTATAAACTCAGGAGACTCTGTGGAAAGAAACTGTTGTCCAGGCTTTCTTACTGCAGATGTTGTAATACTCTATACAGTTTCTTTAAGTACATTTATAATTGCTGTATTAATACACCATATTAATTAATACTATAGGGTCTGTAGTCTTTAACTTGCTCTCTGAGGTGATAATACCCTGTAAGATATCCAATTTGACAGGTTCACAAGCAAAATGTGCTTCACAAAAGACTCAACTATTACAAACCAGTTTGGGGCTTTCAGTGTCCACAATGTAGAGCAGCATGAGTTGACAAATGAGAAATGAATGTGCTCCACAGTCTGCAACAGAGTAGTTTTTATTTCTTCATTTTTTATTTGCATCTTTGTTCTTTGTTCTAGGACATATTGAAACCATGTACATGTAAAGAAGGGAGATACTGTATGAAAGTTGTATCAATCTTCTCATCCAACTCCTGCCAAGAAAGCAAATGTGCACATTTTCCATTCCACACGTTTTATGTTAAATCTCTAATAAAATACCAGGAGGGGCAGAAATAGCAGCGTCTTCTGCTTCTGATCAATGTGGCAACAGCTGTAAACACCAAATATGAGTCCTAAAAGCAGCACATGCTCCATTCAGGGAAGGTGAAGAGTGTAGGCCATTTGTGAAGGTCAGTGTGAAAAATGGGATGAAGATGGAGGTGCCTTGAGAAAGAGAATGATGCACATCCACACTCTTAGCGAGTGGGAGAGATTGTCAGAGAGAGAGAGGCCATCATCCCCCACAGTTCATACTCACTGACTGGGATGAACCCGCTAATGACTACATTTATTCAAATTAGACTAATTGTAATCATGGTTAATAATTAGCTTTACAGTGCATTATAATTGGGTTAGACTACAAGATGGTTCTGCCTAGGTGCAATAATTTATTTGATTTAATTATTCTGAGGAACCCAGTGCTTTGACATCTCATATCATAAAACCAGCCGTGTAGAGAGAATGGAGATGACTGTTGTCTTTAGAGAAGGTCATTGCTCGCTCTCTGGGAAAATTATGAGGACTATTTTCCACTCTATTAAGCTACTCCACTTAGCACAATTAGCCACACACACACAAAGGTTAAAGAGAAAGACCCCTTCCTTTATGATAGAGAGGAGTGGTGCATACGTATGAGAGTGCCAGCAAGAGACAGAAGGCAAGCAAAACTTCACAAACCACTCTTCAACATGGCTGCATGCATTGGAATACGTCTAATACGTTTTGTAGTTACATTTTTCCTGTGAAAGGCTACAATCACATTAAGAAAGGGTTGAGCTTTATACACGCTCTCTTCGATTGGTTGCGATCTAAGCAGGAGTGTGTGGGTAAGGCCCTAGAGAGACGGGTCTGAAAAAGACGTATCTGTCCTTGGGTAACCAGACAAAAAGCTGTGACGAGTATAAAGCATACCTCAACAAAACTGTAGACATTTTTTCCCATCACTCACATCACACATTCCTGACCATGGAGAATTATGGTCCAAAAAAGCTGTTAAATACCACATTACAAAGCAAAGTGGAAACACATTGTGAAAAACAATGGCCTGAAAACTATTTACATACAATCATCCTGAATTGTTCATGCCACAAACTTTATCAAAGCAAAATGGTACGGCCCTGGTTGTGTAAAATATGAACTTCTTTTCAGCATTATAGATGCTTGACATGCAGTTACTGAGAAAGAAACCACTTTAATGCTCCTGCTCTTCACACATGCTCTAGTTACACACATGCCTTCACACAGTTCAGCGTTTATTAGTCATATTTTTCACATTTATTTTAATTTAATGAAGCCAAGTTCTTCTACAAGTTTCCATTGCAGCACCTAGTTAGTACTGTTGAAGCAGCGATTGCTTTTATACATCACTTTAGTCATTCAGCAGGTTTGTAATATTATAACTGGTGCTCTTCTAGGTTCACTTTTAGGAATCTCCATTTAAAACTAAAGTAAAATAATGACAACATTGATTTGTCTATCAGAGACACACACAGGAAAGGATATTTGTTAATAATTTTATTCAAATTCATTAAAATCCAGTATTTACACAGAACAAAAAACCAAATATTAATATAGGAGGTCAATATTTCATTTAATGTGAAACATGAATCTGTTGTAACCTTATTATCCACAAATTTGCACACGACAGTCGATGTAAAGCAGGTTTCGCTCCTCAGATGATATCAGACATGAGCTATTGATTAATTTCTTTGTCAAAGTCTCTCTCAGAAGAGTAATGGTGGCCAGAGACATGGGTGTGCTTACGCACTACTACCTCTCACTCACAGGTCCAGGTGAAAACTCTGCCCCAGGCATCACCTGCCAACAGAGTAGCGTGACTCCTGCACAAAGGACAGCAAATATATGTTTTGTAAAGCATGCAGCTATCCACATAACATACACTGCAAGTCAGTCTGATGTGATTCTGGAGAGAAGTCAGCTCAAATACAGTAAGCTCCTTAAATGTAATGTATTAAAACACTCATCAATTAGACAGAAAACACAGATTGAATAATGTTTAAGGTAATTAAACATAAATTCAACCCCATGTTTATTTGCTGAGAGAGGGTGCATAATAATTACTGTACCTGGACATGCCAAGAGCAGTGATAGCCGGTCTATTTTTGTAGCGATGTTGTGATCCAGTCTGACCTCGGTTCAGCTCTTGACATAACATCAGACGTCTTCTCCAGCCTTTCTCTGGGTATGAGCTGCTCACTGTGGATATGTCATGAGAAAACATCAACTTACTGTCAAAGAACTTGGACACTGAACTGTGTGGAACCCTGCTCCAAAGGTCCTCACAAAACAATTAAAATGCACATTAACGCAGTGTCCATCTGTTGTCAGTATGTTGTATAAGGGAACAAAAATTCTTCAAATATAAATGCTTCAGGGTTACGTAAAGACTTGTCTCAATGTAATTGGAAAGCATTATACTCCTATGAGGTGACGCAAGGCTGTAACCAACGTATGCCAAATTGGATCTGGGTATTATTGCTTTCTAAATTATAAACACAATCACACACACACACACACACACACACACACGTCAGCAGAATTACTCATCAGTGTTTACTGCCTCTATGTTTAATAACTTTATAACAACATAATTTCTGCTAGCCCTAATGCTAGTGAGGGATACAGTAAGAATTACAAGCCTTCATCTGGAAACAAAGCTGTCTAGCTCTGAGATGAGCGGTTAAAAATAATCATCTCTTACTTTCGGATTTATCTAATTAGATAGCAGCAGGTTTGGTTTTTTTTAACAATTAGAATGATCATAATATCTTTTTATGTAGTGGCCTTTCAATTTGTTTTAAAGTTTTGTTACTGTCAGTCACTCACATTATTCATATTGTTATAATCACAACACCCAGATGCATTTCTTATCCCACTGCCAGTAACATTACCATCTCTCTCTGTTCGGTCTTGCCCTGGGGACACAGGCTCTTTTGGAGGGCCAGGTAATTGTGTTCTGGTGTACTCTGTCCTCCATATCTGTATGAGAGACACATAACGAGTAGCAAAATCATAGACATAATTCAACATAATAACAAGAACACTCACAGGCGCACCAGTGTGCACATACTACACACTATCAGTGTAATGACAAAGTAATGATTGCATTTGTGTGTGTGTGTTGTGCATGTGGTACGGGTACCTTCTCCCAAGTGAAGCACAATTTTGAGTTTGCAGTTTTGATTGCAGAGAGGCTGTATATGCTTTTATTAATCTTAAGCAAAAACCGTCTCTACACACCCAACCCATATGTCCATGTTATTAATACCTTCAATGGACATTCAAGCTGGTACCTGCGAGGCTAATATCAAAGTAATGACTACCATGGCAGAATACTTTATAGCATACTGCATAAAAGCTCCACAAAGACTCTCTCACTGATCTGTACAAAGAGCTGCCACTGAATTACTGCAAAACGGCATACGAAGAACTCACCCGTACAATCCCATCTGCACAGCCTGTGACAATGACATTCCTAGCATCCCACTCGTGTCGCTGTGTGAAGTTGACACACAGGATGTCTGCCAGAGGCCCGCAGGAAGTGTCAGTGCAAGTCAACAGCTTTCCCTTCATGGTCCACAGGTAGAACAGAGGTCCTGCACATGACACTATCTCACCCTTGGACAGAGTAGCAAGGTGTTGACTCTCAAATGTACAAATACACAGATGTGCACAAACCAAGTAAAAAAATACGAAAAGAGGATATGCATGCTGTCAACAGTAAGAATCCTCCCTTCCTTGTGCTCTGGGTTCAGTGAAAGCAAACAACATGACAAAGAAAAGAAACAGCAGGTAGAGAATGTGGACTTACAGTAAGTTCATTGATAGCCAGTGCAGAGATGCTGGTTTTGTGTCCCGCTAACTGGGTGATGTAACTTAACTCTTCCATATCCCACAGGATGCAAGTGAGGTCATTGGAGCCACTAACTATTAAGCTGTGGATCTCAGATACAGCCAGACACGTCACTGCATCTGTGTGACCATATAATGGCTACAGAAAGAAAAAAAAAAACGAGTCAGTGTCAGAGTGTGGGAGTGTGTGTGCAAAAGCATTAAACTTCTTTAGCATAAACATGTAGACGGACTAACCTGTCTGAGTTTCATGTCAGTGAGTTTGTCCTTGACAACTGCCACATCCCACACACAAACAACCGTACTGGTTCCTGCAGTGATGACGGTTGTCGGGTTGGGACAGGCAGCGCACAACGTCTTGCCCCAATCACACAAACTCTCCCTCACTGCAAAGTTCTGAGGATCAACAAACAAACATTTATTAGTATTTATAATTGTGGTTTTTAACTTAAGAAAAAAAAACTAATTAAAGCACATGTTGGTGTATAAGTCGTGGTGAAGAGAAACTAAATTATCTTGTTTCTCAAGAACAATTGGAATTTGATCATTTGATCATCACGTGACAGCAGAAAAGAAATTTATCTGAAAATTTAAAAACCAAATATTTGGTTTTAAATTATGCTAAGTTTGACTTAATCATTAAAATTAATTTCATATTGTTACTGCTGAATAAATCAAGCTAAAATATCTGCTATCAAATACTAAAAACCAAAATAAACACAAAGCATTTAAAACAAAAAAGATGCCAGATTGGCAAATTAGAGCAATTAAAATA
>JAOXYM010000017.1:13138264-13198831 GCA_028567055.1 Leptatherina wallacei
ATGACTGTGGAAGTATTATTGTGTGTAAAAAAAACATCTGGCACTATTTCTTAATAATTCATGAATCAAAGGGTTAAGTGTAATAAGTTGGACAACAAGGGTTAGTTTAAAATGTTTGGTGGGAGTAGTCTGTGCTGGACTCTGCTCATTTGCAACTTCTCATACAGGCAGTGAATGGGATGTATACTTGATGGATCCGGCAGAAATAATCATCAAAAACTAAATCTGAAGAGTAATATCCTGTAGGAAAGAAAAAAAATTTTTCTCATTAATGGATAGGATATTGTATAATTTAGATTCATCAATACTCAAATAAATTACAAGTGAAAATGAACTCAAGTCAAATTCTTACTCTTCTTAGTGCCTCCACTGGTCTGACCAGCATCCCCATAAACAACTATACATTGCACTCTCTGCTCCCTCCTTGAATCATATGCACCAAGAGTTAATCACATAATTTACACAATTTGTAGTATAACTACATTTTCTCCTGCATTGTTCTTGAATTAAAAATAGACTTCTTACCAATTAAAATTACCTCATCAAACAAAGATTTGTTCAATCAACATGTTTGTTATTGGATGCTACCACCCAACACCAATTTGTGTTTATCAAATTCTAAAATGAAAAGAAAGGGTTTGTGTCTGACCCAGCTGGATGTGGTTGGAGTTGAGCAGGAAGTCTGGCAGGTAGAAGAACTCGGGGATCAGCTCTCTGACATCTCCCATGTTGTCTCCTGAGGCTGACTCCCACTCTTTCTTTATACTGTAAAACATCCGTTCGGGGATATCAAACCCTCCCTGTGAGCAGACCAGAAACAACACTGTCAGACCTCCAGGACGTTGCTGAGGCCAACTTTTCAACAGGCATGTTAATAAAGTAGTCTGCCTGATTCAGTACAGTGAACCATATTTTACATTGTTCAGGATATTGTGTAAGCATGGAATATTTGCTGCTTTTGGAAAGAAGCTTTTCATCTTTATGTAAAATTTCATAATTTTGATGGAAATCTCATGAGAGAGAATGTAATTTGGAGTAAAACAATTTCGTCAATGAATGAAAATAGCATATACAGTAGTAAACTGGGTTAGAGATGTAAATTCAGTTATGAATATTACTACACGCCCGTTATCTGCTTCAGAAGACAAAAAGGCATCCCAATTCACCAGATGAACATCTTTATTGCTTTATTCTGACTATCAAATATGCATGCCTTTTCATTATAATCAACTGGATGCTGTATTGCAAATTGGCAACATCTGTAGCTATTTGTATTGGCTTCTTTTAGACGCTTTCTGTAATTATTTGCATATATATTAAAATCTCTGTATAATCTGCTTTCATACCAAAAGCACCTTGTGGGGTGTTGAAAATAGCTTGAATTAGACTCATATTATTAGCAAAATTATGTTTGAAAATAAAATAAAAAATCATGAAGCGATGACTGTCTATATGTGATTTGGGAGCACCATATTTACAGAAGAACCCATAGGTTGGTGGAAAAAGACCACATAATCTTTTTCCACCAACCTATGGGTTCTTCTGTAAACACAATTTATTTACTTTCCTCTGATAAATCAAGGCAAAACATGCAGGATCAAATATTTGTATAAATTACTGTTTATGTATAAGTGAAGGCTTACAAACTACATATGTAAAACAATGCAAAAAAGATTTAGAAATGTTAAAGTGATGTAGCTCACACAATTTTCTGCCAGGATTTCTGGGACCATTCAACAAACATTTCATGAAAACTCGACTTTTATTTTAAGCACAGTTTATGCCACACATAAAATGTTTTGTTTCATTATGACGTCAGGTTGACGTCTAATTGGCAGGAGCATGTCTGTTTAATGGAACATGTCTGATCAGTTTTATACTTAATAGCAGATCATTTAGACATCAGGTGGGGTCATCCAGACAGATTCATCCATCATCTACTCTATCCTTAACAAGCACTTTAATTAAAGAAATGGGTCAACAATTATTTGGGCCTTTTTTTCCCCATATTTAATCCAACTACTAGCCCATAAATTTGGTATAATATAAGCTTAAAGATTTTAAGAACATAAAGAATAAAGAAAGTTTTTTTCCTTCATGTTTCCTGATGATGGTGGCCTCACCTGCAGTGTCTGGAAAGTGTGTGAAAAAGGCTCCATCCTGACAAGGAAGGAGGCCACAATGATGGCTGAGGAGTAATGGGTGCAGTAGTGGCAACGTGCAGACAAGTCTGTTACAGAGTAAAAAACATTTTAGGAGAAACTGTGTGGTGAGAGAAACAAACAAACAAACATTGAATAGCACTGATGGAAAAGAAAAAAACAAAATTAGCTAAGATACCTTCATCCTCATTGTTCTCCACCTCCTCATATCTCTGGATGAACATCTGCTTCCTTTTCTCTGTCTGAGCTCCCATTGGTTTGGACAAATCACGGAAAGTTGCAGGATTCGACAGATCAATTGTCTGTGAAGGATAGAGCTCAATCACACCTGCAACACGGTGCAATACGAATTTTCAAGACAAAGATATTTTTTGAGATTCTACCTCCGACTCATAGTCGGCTAGAACCCAGGGGAAAACTGGATACTGCATCAAGTCATTGTAGGTCCTTCCAGCAACAGTGTTCAGATGCATCAAGTACTCAAAGTTACTCATCTCCCCTTTCTAGAGGACAGAAAAAAAGGATACAGAATTTAACTTTTTAAAGGAGAGCAACAAAGTTAAAAGAATAGACTAGAACTGTATTTGTTTAGTACTGATGTTGAAGGTAGAAGTGTTAAATCTGTAAGGACAAAGAACTCAGAAACAGTGTGAGGAGATGTGTTTATTGCATTACCTGCCATTTAACAAGGGCTGTCTTTCCAACCACAGGACTCTTTCTAAAGTACAATAAAAGCAAATACTTAACATTAGCAACAAAGGCTGAACACTCAGCAGTACCTACCAACACAAAGTTCCTTTGCTTGCTGTGTTGCCTAGCAACCAGAATTTAAATGTAACATAGCCCACAGTTAGCAGCAGAGTGGAGGTGAGTGACTCAGGAAACCGAAATCTTGTGTACACAGCTGTAGGAGCAGTTATGGGACTGAGGTGAGCTATACTATGTCGTATAAATACAGAGTAGGGATGTGGAGGACTGTAGCACATGGGTGCCATCTGTACGTTGCCAAAAAACAGACATACTGCCACAAACATACTGCCATAGACAGGGCAGTCTGCATGAGCAGTGTGAGAGAACAATATTTCCCTTATCCAATGATATTAGGTCTGACATGTTAATTGCAGTTAAAGATTACAAGTCAAACGGGGAAAACAGTATTCTGTCAAACGATTTCCAGGTTCTCAGCTAAAACAAACAACAGTGTATTACCCAACATAGCACTTTTTTTCATTTGGTTAGATGTTCTTTAAGGTGTGTTGATTAACTTTTCCTAAAATAAATCTTCAGTCATATAGACCAATACTGTAGCAAAAGCTTTTCTTAAACCAATAGTTGATTACAAAACCTGTACAATGTCTTGACTTGAATAAGTTGTGAGTGGGTTAAAAAAAAATCTATACAAAACGACTCTGCTGAACATTTCATTACTTACAAAGTACCTATCCAAATGTGTTTAAATTGGAAAAGTGATCAGCTGCTTCTGAAATCTCCTCTCCCTCCGTGGGCTAGTAACATGCAATAAAGTCCGGCGCCAAGCACCCCAGTTGCTAAGTAACACTATTAAACAACAGGAACTTACTGTCCCTGTTTGGTGAAAGAAGGCTTGGTATACAGAAACAGTACATTCCTGCTCTCTTTCTGAAAGGATTACCAGGTATTCTAAGATTTCTAAATGCTCACCAAATTTTACATGAAGTCTTAAGGTGTTTAGCAATAATGAAGTGATGGATTTTTGTTTTTTATTTTTTTCCCTTTTTTCAAATCCTTCACAGGAGCTCAAAGCTATCAATGTGCTTCTAAAAATAAGGAGAACCTAGTCCTTCCGATCAACATCCTTGGTAAAAAGAAGATAAAATATGGTGAGTACACATTTTAATCTGTTTAATATATGGATGAAAGTTTGGAGTAAGGATATAAACTGAAAGATTAAATAAGGATGTATATAATGAATGGCTTTAAACCATAAGTGCATCCACTTTCTAACATCAATAAAGTTATGACCAAATTATTTTGTAAAACTACACTAAATCAATCATTGCATTTGGCTCAGACTGTGTTATCTAATTGCAAGCAATAATTTCATGCAATAGTTTCCTATAGGAGGTTATAATGGGAACAAGCACCAGTGGATAACCTCTCTCATCCTGAGGATGATGAATGAGGCGAGAGAGGGCCTTGGGGTGTAACATAGACACAAACAGACACACACCTTGCTCTTTTAGACAGGGAGGGGAGAAGAGAGAAGCCCTCATTACACTCCCAACACTCCCCAACTATCATTTATCAAAGTCCTGATTTGACTCTTTGTGCGCACACGCATAATATAGTGCATCCATGTCTGTCAACACACTTGCATGTGGATGTCTCTCACACACACACACACACATACACCTTTCTCGCCTGAAAAGAGGCAAACAACTCAATCAGTTGAATGGTGAAGGAGCATCAACACTCATTTGTTTTTGCTGTATTACCCAGTGTCGCCTCTCTCCTATTGTTCCTCAGCATTAGCCTTAATTAGAGAGTCGTGCTCTTAAATACCCCCATGGGCAACACAGGGTGAGCATGCACTAATGCAGACACAACACTGTGACACACACACACTCACACACACACAGCTCAAGTTCTCATTCCTCAGAGTGCATGCTTTCCCTGCTGCTCCAGGCCATACATAGGCCCTTGTATCTGAATAAATCACATCAGCACACATACTTACACGTAAACATACACACAACAAATTTATTTCCTGCAGGACTATGTGCTGGTGTAGATTAGATAAATTATTGTAAACCACCCTCTTGGGGCAGCTATCACAAATGCAGGGTTGAGCTGAAATTCTTAACTAACCTGTTCAGTAACTCTCTGTGCATTGCAGTACGATGACCAAAGGAAGGGGAGCCAAAGGGACAAAAGTGACCCTCAAGACTGCCAAAAAGGCAATCCGGATAACCCTGGATGGAAGGCGTAGACTCACCCTTAGCAACATGGGTATAACAGTCTTCCCGAAGTGTCTCTTCAAAATGACCAATGTGGATGAGTTGGATCTGAGCCGCAACATGATACAGAAACTCCCTGATAACATTGATAAGCTCTCGTCACTCACATGGCTGGATCTGCACAGTAACAGGCTGGAATCTCTACCTGAGTCCATAGGTAACATGGTAGGACTGACCCACCTGAACCTCGCTAACAACTGTCTAACCCCTGTGGGTTTCCCCTCCTCACTGGGTTCCCTCACCAACCTGAAGAGTCTCAATCTTGGAATGAACCAGCTGGATTCCCTGCCTCCCACCTTGGAGCACTTATCCAGTCTCAAGGAGTTAGGCCTGTTTGATAATCTCTTCATCAAGCGGCCAGAGTTTTTGAAAGTTCTACGCAACCTCACTAAGGTGAATGTGAAACGAAATCCTTTTACATATTCTCAGGGGGATGGTGAGGTAATGAAGAAGAAGAAGCCGGAGCTACAAGAAGGTGTACTCCTGGTCCATGAAAGCAGCCTGTGTAGGACATGCCTTCAGAAAGCACAGAGAGAAGGCCTTACAGGAGGCAGAGAAGGAGGTGATGCTGGTGATGTGTTTCAGAAGAAAAAGAAAAGGGATTATTCTGGATTGATGACACCAAACTCCGTTGCCAAAGTCAATGAGGATGCGTGGAGAATAAAGGAGAAGGTGGAATACAAGCCAACCATCAAACGTCCAAACATCTGCTGATTACTCACATTGTGCTCAAATTACACTAAACTTTTGAAAGGAACACTATAAAGAACGCTTTAAAGCAGTCGTACAGAGTTTAATATCCAAGTGCAAATGAACCTTTTTTTCAGTTGACCATGTATCAGGCAGAAATTAAAACAAATTCATTCTCAAAGTATGGCTTTGGATGACTAGTGAAATTGAAGGACTTACTTAGCATTAGCAATGACCTCAGCAACCACTCTGCCTTTTAATGCTGGCACAACAGTGCTCAACCTGAGGAGAGGGAACAAATTAAGATCAGTCACAATGCTGAATGATGCTAATAATGCTAAGCAATATCAGGTAAATCTAAATAAACCACCTTTTGTATGCAGAGACATGGTCTTTATTCAGGAATACCAGGAAAGCTGAGTGTCCATTTTTCATGAAGATCTCAATAGCATTGTCCTGTAACAACAGAGAGGAAGAGTGGGTTTATTTTTAAGTCAGATATGGTAATATTTGTTTCTATATGTTTGTGCATTAGTTCCCTTTTTAAACTTGAGTCAACATATTAAATGATCGATTCTATGATCCACATGCAGAATCAGCTAATGGAGATGAAAGAAGCAATTAAAGGAGGATAGTATAGGTGAATATGGCAAGAGCTGCAGCACATCATTTCAAGGCAATATTCATTTTCATCCTGAAATAGTTTTTCCTTTTTTTTTTTTGGTGACCCTGACATTTTTTTTCCATGTGCTCTATGTGCCATCTTCATTTATTCTTCACCAGTAACACATATACTATATAATTACCCATCTTAACAAAATCTCCCATTACTATAACTCTAAAAGTATTCAAATAGACTTTGGGGTTGCAGAGATATACTCATTTCATTGTGCGCATGTACTTTTCAAGCAGAGGCCCAAAGAAGCAAAGGATTCAAAAGGTTAACTAATACCTTTAACCTATCTAAATCAAATATGAACAAATAAAAGTTCGAGCATAAATTCTGGGTCACTATGTAAAGATCAACATCAAATCACCTGAACAGTTGACCACATTAGAGTTGAAGGTTTTAACATGATAGTTCTCTTTTCATCACTCCATAAATCAGAAAATAAGACCAACAGCTAGAAAAATGTATAACTTTTTTTTTAAGAAAACAACAATGTGCAATTATTATTCATGATATGCATAAAACATATGAAATAATAAAACTGAAAATTTAGATTGAGGAAGATTTTTGGGAAAGGAGAAAAATGAAACCAGAGAAAAATGACATGCATTTTGAGAAAACATGCATAACAAATCCTATATACTTTTTATGGAAAACAACATTTCCTAATAAAATGTTTGACCAACAATGAAAATAAAACACCAAAAATAGATCTTTTAAAAACATATATTATAACATTTTGGAAATTAGCATGAATAAATAATGGGTAAAACAAAGTAACAAAGTAACACTAAAAGGGTTATTTTTGAGTGTTTACATTTTTATTATTTTTTTAGCAACAGAAAATAATAGCTATCTGTTTGTGCAAGAGACTAAATTATCATCTAGATTTAAATTGGCATAATTTGGAAATAAAATCCATGTGAAAGTCATCTGTGTGATCATTTGGAAATCTGACCTCTAAGAGGAACCGCATGAAGCGAGCCTCCTTGACATCCTCATAGAGCAAGCGTTTGCAACTGGCTGATGGCTCTTTACTCAGCATGGTGGAAATAAAGGAATTTCTCACACTGGTGGAAAAGGACAAAAGAAGGTAAATGATTGTCTGATTGACACAAGGCCATGATGATTTTGCAGGATGCACGGCTTTACCTGCTGGGGTAGTGTTTCCTGCAACAAACATCTCCAGTTGGACTGAGCGTGAACGCCTCACATAAGAGCAAACTGTCCTTCCCAAACAGGAGCAAACCCTCTGTGACTCTGAGGCTACTTACCATCACTACACACATCTTTGCCTTTACCTATAGAGAAAGGCAGACACATTAAGCCTCATGTGAAAGGCACAATACACAAGAGCACAGTTCTCTCTCAGGACATGACATGGCAGATACACTGGCACTTCAGGCTTTACTTGATTGATCATTTTAATCACATATTTTAATCATTATTAAAAAGACACCGCTCAGCACTTCATTATCAGAGCTGATTGATGGCGATAAGAAGGCCTGGTCCCTTCTGAGCAGTGTGACAGTGTTTCATCCAGCACCAAAGTGAATGGCTTTCAGCACTGGTTGGAGCTAATGCTAACTGCATTGTGATCATGCGTGGATAATCCTATTGTCTCCGCTCATTTCACGAGTGTGTGCACCTGGCTGTCTCCCTATGCAGACCCCCCTGCAGGCCCACTGGGACATAGCGCCCAAAAAAACCATATGGGGTCCCAACATATCCGCAGGCCCCTCACAATTTATACTAATCAAATCAGGCTCTCTACCCCCAGACACACACTGACACACTTGGTGGGCAAGAAGGAGGTCCTGCTCGGCCATTATTAGGAGAATTAATCACTGCCACACACACAATGGGAAACCTGATAAGTGATCAGAACCTCTTGTCTTAAAGCACACACAGGCGACAGGGCGATGATGGATAAGATCACTTATTGTGGGAAGTTGTTTAAGAAGAGTCAAGGTGAGCACGTCTGAGCTACATCTGCTACTGAGCTGTATCATGTTAGTTTACATCCGTGACTAGCAACTACTGCCAACAATGCTTAGATTAATCTAGTTGAAATTATTGTTATCAAAAATGTAATACATAACAATGAAATTGTTTCCCTATCTCCTTACTTGGTCCAGAAAAATATGCCTTATCAGTCTGCGGGTGATTTCACTGATGATAAGGAGGAGAGAAAAGGAGGGCTTTTATTGACTTAGAGCCTAATGTCAGACCATTGATTTCTCCCCACACACATTATTGTCATAATCACACTATTGGCGCTGGCAAGCTAATTATGAGTGGGTGTCCCTTTGTGTGAGTGTTAGTCTATGAGTGTGTGTGCATTTTTCAGAGCTAATGACTGTGTTCATTTGACAGGAAGCTCAGCAGGAGTCATGCATTCAACCACTGCAAGACAACAAGACACACTTGCACACATCACACACTTACTAAGCAGATGTAAGACAGCTTGCATCACCTCCTACTGCTTTTATTAATACTTCAGTCAAAAACATTAAAAGCCGCGGCTGGTTGCCGGAGCGATGAGGGTCCTTGTCAACATGTGCTCTGGTTTTTAACTCACAATAAGAATGAGGGGAGCTGTGCTGGGCCTCAACATTTAAATATTATACTAATGAGGAAAGATGAAATTCTGATAGCAGCACTGGGCTACTGGAATCCCTTAGTCTGCATCAGATAATTATGAATGCGAATATCAGCAGGGTGGGAAGGAATTGTAGTTGTATTTAGAGGTGTTATCAGCATGGCATACTATCATGCTATGTCACAGTACCTTTTCTCCAGGGTAGAGTTCCTGCAGGATGATACGCATGTCTGGGCAGTCTTGTGTGTGGGAGCAGGGTTCAGGGGTGACAGGATCGGATAGACCCTCAGTAACAAAAGATGTCTCATTCAGAGCAGGGAAAAATGTCAGGCGATCACAACACTGTCCTCCATCGGCTTCGTCCTCCTTAACCTCTGCACCAACTTCACACAAGAGCTTTGGTTCTGTTACAAAAAAAACGTTTTATCATACTTAGAAAAAATGTTGCATAAGATTAAGGGACATCTAGTGGTGAAGTTGCAGAATGCAACAACCGACAGTAGATTAAACTTGCTAGTTTTAAGGTAATAAAAATAACAACTGTTGTTTTCATGTGGTAATAAATTCAACAGATCAACTTTACCTGTGTCTCTCTCGGTTCCGTTTCGGCTCTCTTCAGACCTCAAACCCAGACACAGCATTCCTAGCACCTGTTGTAAAAACACATGACACTGCTCAATGCTAGATGGTGAACCAGCACAGACAGTATAACAAATATGAACATTTAGCTTCCAGGTCTGAAAAGTGAAGGAAATACTTATGTTCCACAAACCAATGAGTGACATTCACATGGATATGTTCATCTAACTTAATAAAGTTACGGTACATTATGTGGTTAAAAATTGAGCAAAACCTGCTACACGGATATTACTTGAATCTGAAATACAATACCGGTTTTGAACGTCTAAAGGCTTTTCTGCGGATGCGTAATCTGGTGCGATTGGGTCCTTCAGCAGAGTCTTGCACCCAGTCTTGGCTCAACAGCACCCCTGGGCCAGGACCAAATACAGCTCTCTCCCTTAGCAGCTCGCCCTCCACACACAGCCACTGGGAGCTCACACGCTCCCACTCAGTGACTTGCAACTGTGACACAGAAACAAACCAGGACAGAGGAAACAGATAAATCAAAGACGGGCATTATGACAAATCCCGTTTTTGCCTCTTAATAAGCTTTATTTCAATACTCAAACCTGCAAGTGGTTTGTCCTCATATTCTCAAAAATGATGTGGCCTCTCTGCCGATGTGACTCCATGTAGGACAGAAAATCCTACGAAGAAACAAGAGCGAAAATGAAAAGAGGGACAGCACAATCATTCTTCCCTTATCACATATGGTACACACACAAACACACACACAAAAACTTACAAATCATGCCCACAAAAACTGTATATGCATAATGGCATTGTTGTTTCCTCATGCAATTACAATGCATTCATACAATTACATCTGTTCTAAATTGCATTCACTGGGCAAAATAAGCTAGTGGCTACAGTGTTACAATAACCCTGTCTGCAAATGTAATCATTTGTTGGCATGATGTAATTAACATAAACATTAATATTACAGAGGCACACTACCGTCAAGGGCAAGGCAAGTTTGTGTGTGCACCTTTATTTTGTGTGAGACAGTGTCTGTTTTGTTGATTGAGCAAAACAAATGAAAAAAAAAACAAAAAAAAAAAACTTAAAAAAAAACAACAACAGAAGAGCATTGACACTGCAGGACGCTCATGTTCAGCAGACGCACTAGGATCATATTCTGACAGTTAACTGCTTCATTAAACTCATCATCACAGCAGTGCTCGCTGAGAGACTAGTGAAACAACATGTGTCCATCTTCACAGCTGACCCAGGAAAGCCATTTAATTGACTGAGCAAACACACAGTAACTCTTTATATCAAGTTTTATTTACCGATGATAATTCTGTGTTCTGCAATATAACCCCGTGAATGGAATAATTGATTTCAAGTCCAATAAAACATAACATAACACTTCTGCATTACAAGAGATGCAAAACTTTGAGATAATTTACACAATAAACCCATGCGTAAAAGTTGACAACAAACTTTGACAAGCCCTCCGGAGAATGAAAACTATTTCTCTAAATGACTGACTGCCTATCCAAATGAGAAGCTGCACAGAAAAAGAAATGAAGACACAATTTGAAGGGAGATTATAGAAATATTACAGACAGAAAAGAGTAATAATGAAGTTTGCGAACTAGAGCCATGTTGTGACAGATAAACAGCATGCCGGCGTCATCCTCTCTAATTTCATTCCTTCATTTGGACAAACATAAGTAATATATAGCATTAATTACCCTATTTAGCAGATAGCAACCTCATTGGCTTTTTAAATGCTGCATTAAATACATAACTCATCTCTTCCCTCTGCAATTAACATCAGAACATCACACTCATTTCCATTTTAATGACTTCCCAACAATACGCCACCTTTGATGATAAGGCAACATAATGTCAACTTCATTCTGAGCTGGCAGTGAATGTGTAATGAACTTAACGTGATCATTAGTGCTGTTAATTATCTTTCTAATATGAGGACACAGATATGATTATGGAAACTGCAGTCGCTGATGAAATAAATCTCTGGAAGGATTGCACTGAAGCTTAACTGAGGACACAGTGTGCCTATCGGTCTCTATATTCTCATTCATTACCTACAGTAGACTTTTTCTCCCCCTCTCTCTTTTTTTTCAATAAAAATAGATATGCAAGCCCAAGAAACTATGCTTTGCATAACTATGGATCCGGTTTCTGAAAAGAGACCTCCATAAGCTCATAACTTGCCAAATAAAGGTCATAAGTTGATGATCCAGAAATTAATTATTGACTCAGTTCTTTCCCTATGAGGATGGATGGGAAAAAAATGATAGCCGATGATTTTTTGAGTATCTTTCCTTTTAAATGCCCCCTACATGCTGCAATGTTTTTGCAGCAAAATACTGAAAAAAAGGAAGACAGAAAACATCCCTCCCTCTTCTTCTGTATCTCAGATGGAAAAACAATTCATCACTTTCTCTGATAGCCTGTCAAAGACTGATATGATAAAGAATAACATCAAATGAATAATGTTTTCATCAGATTGGTACCACTGTAATTGCTGACATGATTTCTGCGAGAACGAGACGCGCACAAACAAGAACACTCATACACTTTTGTGGGTGTAAGACAGACACACAGACGTGGTAATTTCATGCCTGTGTGCCTGAGTAATATGTCCCTGCTCCCTGCTCCAGATGGCTCGACGTCTTAAGCGTTGTGGGGGAACTAATGATGTGGGCCACGTGTTTTGGGGGGAAAAACAACAATAAACGTGTCTTTAACCTTCAGCAGCAAACAGTGTGTTGTGGCGAGTGTTCCCATGGATAGGCCTAACAGATATCAATTACAAAGCCCACTCAGGGGCAATCAGCTGTGATAATCCAAATCTATTTAAAGAAATAATCAAACACCCCCACAGGGCTGGATGGCCCACAGCACAAGCACAGTTGTGACTTTGGGATGAATGTCTGGCTCTTCGCTTTAGGATGCAGACACCTGGAAGAAGGTATCCATCCAACATTCCACAAAGGAGACAACAAGTATAAACACAACTATTCTGTGTGCAAAAGAAACAAACACAGAGGAAACTTGAGTGTGCATGTACCTGCGCTTTTACTGACTCTTGACCTTTTCCCAAAACAGAGCGAAGAGCATTGCTGATAACATCAAACTTCTTCTGTGAGCTGCTGGCCACTTTTTTCTTTTGAGACTCTGAAAAGATATGCAAAATGTCAACAAACCATGGTACTGACAGTAAACTATTGTCTCTCTACATTTATTAGAATAGTTTGAGCTGACCTGTGTGTAGCAGCCAGGCTTTGTGTGCCATCTCCTCCCACAGAGGGCTAATGTCAGTCATGCCGACAGGCTTCGTTGCTGTTGTGTGATTTGCTGAGATCTCTATCTTATAAGTCTCTTCAAGCATTTGTTGCCTCTCTGATAAGACCTTTGACCAGCAGGACTCTGCTAAGGACACCAGTTGTCTGTCGTCTGGAATATACAAACACATCTTTTGAACTGACTGCCTGCTAATCTGGCCAGGCTAAAGTGATTTATATAAATAAGCCCTCTCATACTGGGCCTCATACCTGCAATAGTGTCTGCTCCATTGCTGACACAGGCAGGATTTCTGGTTTTGGGAGGTAACAGGAAGGATGATATTTTCCTGTTGGATGTTTTTTGTGCCCAACATCCAAAACCTTCAGGGTAGCTATAAAGAGTGCAATTGTGTGATTTAACATAAAATCCAGGTTTCAGCTACACATCAATGTATAAATACATGTGTTTAATGTTGTCCTTACCTCCCAGATCGAATCAGTAACAGGCAATGAAGAAGACAAGTAATGAAGTTCACATTTGCATTATAAGTTGCCATGACAACATCCCAGCGTTGCATGAGTGTCTGCAATGCCCTGATGACTGATTCCTTTTCATCTTGAGAATGTCGCGGTTGAGACAAGAAATAAAGCAGAACTTTATTGGTACATGAGTAGAGGGCAGACACCATCTTCTCCTTCTGAGTGTGGCCTTTCTCCAGAGCCTAAAATCAGACAGGAACAGATTTGCTATCAGTTAGTAAACAATTAAAAATAATTTACTTACAGCACTGTAGGGAAGATACACATTTCTCACTATTTTTGGAGACCTGTCTGTAGATTGACAATGAATATCAACTTAAAATGTTAATTATATTCATTTCAAAATGTCCAATTTTGGTTAAAAAACAAAAACAAAAAACGTTTGTCTTTGATATTCCTGTAGTGACACATCTCTTTGTGTTTGTCTTACCACCATAATCTGATCTGCAAGAAAATCAAGAAAAGTCTGAGGGTCTGTTATGAATGTCCCATCATAAAGCTTCTGCAACATAGTCTTGTTGAAAAGCACCACATTCTCCATCAATGTGCCCATCTGTCCCTCAGGTTTCTGATTACTGCAGCCTGAGAAATTAAACAAGAGCAACGAAGAGCAACAATGATCATTCTCTTTTTGTCTAGAAATATTTAATATAGATTGAGGTAACATACATTACATTGTAATTTTACCTTGTGAGCTGAGATGAGTGTTGTTGTCATCTTCATGGCTGAGCATGTGGATGATGTTCATGATTAGCTCCACCAGCTCAGACTGAAAACTCTGTCTCTGCTCCAGTGATATACCATCGGGGTAAAACTGCAACACAGATCAACATCTTTAAAAAATTAATTCAAAAAATTTGAAACTGAGAACGCAAATTGGTATACAATTTGACATGTGTCAGCTCTTTCTTCTTTTATAGAGCAATAAACCTTGTCTTATGTTGCCTTAAGTGCAAAGGTGATGTTTGTGCATATAGCTTATTCTTTAAAACAGATCTTAGTGAGCCCTCCCTCCTAGTGGCAAATAATTTCATCAACAGTGCCATGGCTCAGCCTAGTTTAGTAAATGGGCATAGAGTGGCACCTTCTGGAGAAATGGGAGTTTTACAGAATAGTAGTATACTCAATTAAAAGACATTTAACCAGTAAAATGATATAGATATGTATGTATATATGTATGCGTGTGTGTGTGTGTGTGTGTGTGTGTGTGTGTGTTGAATGTATATTAATATGTCATTGTGATGTCTTAACCAACTAAATAAAATGAGTGTGAATCACCTCCAAAAGAAGAATCAGAGGATGTGTGTTGGTGCTGGCACAAACATTAAGAAGACTGTCCATCAGCAGAATACGCATGAAGTCAAACACTGGTTTTCTGGTTGTGCTGAATGTGTCCTCACTGTCAAGGCTGCAAGGCTGACAGAGAAAGGTACAAAAACAAGCCAATGAGACTGCACATGAGAAATTTTAGAGTAATATGAGAGTTTTGTAAAACCAGAGTAACACACAGACCTCTGAAACCTCCAGCGGGTACACGCATTCGGCAAGTGTGTGCAGGAAGGTAGGTAATGCCCACAGTGGGTCTTTCGGCCGGAGGTTGTGAAGTAGACAAAGAAACTGCATCACACTTGCTGGAAGCTGTACCTCCCATGGGTCATCTGTACTTGATATGCGCCTAGTTGGAGAAATAGACTAAGAAAAAAAAACTATATTATTTATGATCAATTTCTGCTGACAGTACAAGATCTAAACTCATTAAGTTCTCCCAACCTGAGTGATGATGATTTTAACTAAATGCAGGAGCATTGTTGCAGCTTCAACACACAGCTGCTGAGCAGAAGTGTCTGCTTCGCTGTCGATCAGCGATTGCAGGATGTCATCCAGAGGCACCTATGTGTAATATGCAATAAGAAAATTGTTACAAAGATGGTGAAATGGATGATTCAACATAATAAAAAGTGACCCACCTTTTCCTCTGCAATGTGACTGGCCTTATTTCCCAGCAGCAGAGCAGCAAGAGCTTCATACACCTGAGGCAGGTGAGAAAGTCTAATAAGCAGCTCAGGTAGAACATCAAAGCCTGGGCAGGTGGCGCTCGGGCACTCATGACACCAAGGATGGGCATGAAGGTTTTCTGGTGACAAGGCAAAAAAATCCATGGAAGAAGGTTTTTAAATAAATGTCACATTACTAAAATGATCATTTCAGTAAGTACCATGAGTCATAATGAGATTTCATTTAAATGTTTGAATGAAGACAGAGCTCAAGCCCACTGTCTTTGTGAGAATGTAAATGTCTACATCACTCACTCTAGAATTTGTGGAGATTTTCCACCCACTAAGTCAAGTCTCAGAATCATTGTCAGGTGAGACAACATATGAACCTGTCAGCAAATGTTCCAGAGAATGCAAGTGTGAATACAAGCTGATGAGTTTTTCCTCTCTTTTGACCTGTACATGGTTTTATGTTTTAATTGAAATGTATTTTGAAAAAGAAATTGGTGCATGTTATATAAAAAAAACAAAAATATTTTTTGCTTTTTTTGTTTTTTAAATCTGTTTTGCAAAATAATACATTTTTTCTTTTGTTATTGTGTCTTATCTTTTTTGATCAGTTTTTGTAAAATACTGTCAGTTCTTTTCTTTTGATACTACTTCACAACTAAACTGCAGTGACGTACTATTGTAACAGTAGGGCTTTATAATTACCATTTTACATAATCTTTTTTTTTTTTTTTAAAGAAGTATGTAGCAAAATATTAAAACAACTTCAAATCACATCATGATTTCAGTAAAAAGAGACAAAATGACAAAGTGATAAACTTTATGCACCCATGATAGAAAATGGTTCCTCCATCCCCTCTATGAGCGTTCCTGGGAGCACCCCCTCTCTGAAGCTGCTCTGCTGGCTGGGATTCGACAGAAAATGTGTAAGAAGGATAAGACCCAGTTTCAAAGTAGAGGGGTGGAGGTGGGCCTGAAGGAAGAGCAGGAACCAATCATTGCCAAGAGACTCCAACACTGTCTTCTTCTGACTAGTTGGGAAAGGGAGAAAAAATAACATAATTTAATTTAGTTAAATATTTGTGCCATGACATCAGGAGAAGATATGTGTTTGCTCCTATTTGGGGTATTTGGTTCAGCAAAAAAGGAAAAGAGGGCTCTCACTCTTTAATTAGAAGGCTGTCAGAGTTGAGGACTTCACAAAGCACACGTAGCATCTGGTTGCGGATCCCGATGATGCTTACTGGACCAGAACTCTCAGCTACAGCACAGAAAGGACAAGCCTGGGTGAGCATGTGTAACAGTGTGTTCAAACATGAACTATATGAGACGTGCCTGTGTGGTACACTTGTACCTGGCATATCTTGTGAAAGATCATCATCAGATACCTCACTGCTTTCTGTCACATTACTGGAAGGAGGGATCGTGTAGACCAGGAATAGCCCAAGTCTGGCCAAATAGAGAATAAAAACATGTTTTTTGAAAATGTAGGCTACTTATTCTTAGGACATGATCTGACACAATTTTGCAAAATCTGTATACTTAGTCGCTGGTCTACTTCTGGACTTTACCTGCTTATGTCCAAAGAGGTTAAGTGAGTCTTTAGGAGGGATGTAATGACGTGAGAAATAATTTTAACCTTCTGAAAGGTCACAGCAGGATTAGACAACTCAAACAGCAGCCTTGGCAGTAGGCCCACACTGTGTATGACTGCCGCATTCCTGGCGTCACCGCTGAGGACAACATGAGAGAAACAGAAACAGCTTTGACATCAATCACAATATGTTCCCACAGACAGAAAATCTAATTCAGCAATTAATGCACATGTTCAGTCCTTTCTTCAGCTTCTCTGAATGATTCGGTTGAACGTTCCCTTGACTATTTCTCTTCTACAAATCCTTGATATTGATGACAGGCTGCTACAGATGTTGACAGAACAGCCAATAAAGTCTGCCGTCAATCCAGGACAAGAACCTCCTTATTCTGTTACATAACCTGTTGGCTGTGTCAGTTAGCAAGAAATTTGATTAGAGCTACTACATATTCTGTGAAATCTAGTCATGGGTGCTCCAACTATAAAAATTACCTTGAGGAATTCAGGATTTCAGCAAAGTAGTTCAGAACCGAGAGGTCCAGATGGTCTGATGTGTTCTGCCACACCTTACAATATGGTATAATAGAAGAGAGCAGCCTCTTTAGGTAATAGCAAATTTGGCCCAAAAAATATTATTTTCTTACATCTTCTTAGATTTTATACTAAAGCATGGATATTACCTCCAGGTCACACAGCAAAGCCTGGAAAGCAGGGGTTTTCTGAAGACAACCAAAGCCACAGCTCAGCTCCAAGGAACTCGAGAGACACAGAACCAGCTGAAGGGTTCGATGGCTGACCAGACTGCTTTTCATCTTCAGCAGGAAAGCAAGTAGCTAAAAGGGGGGAAGATTATTACAGAAAAACAGATCACAACTGTACAGTAACAGATCTTGATGTCTGCCTGCTTATCAAAGCTCTGTTTAAAAATGTCTGAAAAACCTTGTATCCATTGATACGGATCATTTCCTGCTGCATGGCAGAGTTAGTCTCTAGCACAGAAAGAAGAACTTTAACAGCTGCATACAAAGAGCTATCATCCGGTGCCATTGCGACCAAGCTCAGAACAACTGCAGGCCCACCAACGTACAAGAAACCACTGGAAGCAGAGCAGGGGGTGAAACTTCGAACACCTAGAACGAAAAATTTGTATATGTATTAGGCAACTACGCCCCAAAACAACTTTTCAAATAAACTACTTTATTTACCAAAATGTCCAATTAGAGCGGCTCCTATGGTGCGAGCTGTACCACTCAGATGCTTGCTGATGTTTTGAGTAAGTAAAACAGGTGTTGCGTGATCTCGAGACGTTATCCCCATCTGCAATTATACACAATTAGTGTTAGTTTGTGTCAAAACAGGAAAATATCAGTTCAGCAACATTTCACATACCTCTTTTGCAATCAGTCTACAATCCACTTCGTTGTAATCCGCTCTGATCTGGGCCACAGTCGTTAAGGTAGAGATTGCTGGGTTGATGCCAAATGAGATCCTCTCCTCTGGGACCAGTCTGAGAGGGGGGGACTCAGCATCTGGATCGTGGTCTGGATACAGGCAATGTGTGCAATAACTTGTCCTTAGAAATATTTCTACATCATCGTATGATTATCAAATGATGCCCAGGTAAAAAACAAGCATTAAGTAAGTGTAATTTTGCAACAGTATGGTGTTCTTATCTCAATGTATTTCTTGTTTATGTAAAAATAAATTGTGAATGGATGGAATGTGCTCCATGATATGACAACATCCTGTTGCATAAGAAAATGTCACTAAATGGATGAACAAGTAAATCAATTACTAAAAACTGTATTTATCAAAAATCTAGAGAGGAATGGCATCTTATTCAAGGATCACACATTATTCAGCTGTACAATGATTTGCAATCAAGGATCTTAATCAAGAAGATTTAAGGATATTCTTCAGATATCGTGCATAACTGTTGCACAAGATCTCATGACTTACTTATGTTGCGCAGAGCCAAGAAGTTGCCTTGGTATGTGGTGCCTTGTGCATACATAACACCCACAGCCTCAGGACTTAAAGCCTCTTCCAAGAGGTAAGAGGGACCCACTCGCCACACAAGAGCCGCATGCTCCTTCCAGGGAGCTGGTGTCCCTATCAGCCCATACACATCAATCACAGCTGTGGGATCCATGGAGACAAACTGACCAGGGAATGTCTGAATATACTTCATCTAAAAGAAAAATGGAGAGGTTGTGAGCCATGAGTAGAATAAATGTTCCATTAGAGTAATAAATTGTTCAGTTATCTGCTCCATATTTCTCTACTCTTGTTATACCTTTCCTGTCCCCACTGCCTTGCCATTGAAGTAAGCTGATGTCAAACAGCTCCTCTTCATTTCTTTGGCCATGACGACAACCAGATGGTGCCACTGACCCGGGACCAGCATGCTAGAGCAGCGGAAACGCAGCGATGTAGGCAAAGAAGTTGGAGTGGAGACCTCAGGCTCCATCATATCTGTGAAACAGACAAGGAAAAATGGGTATAAATTGAAATTTGTTAGAGCTAGAAACTAAAAGGACAAATGCGAAGCAAACTTTTATCAAGCTTACCAAGGTATGTGAATGCTTCTTCCTCAGTGGAGATAACCAGACAGCCGTCACAGGCTGAGAAGGAGATTGACAAACAGATGTACTGTTGTTCAGTTCGGGACATGTGGCGAACTACCGACAACAGACGGATTGGGTGGGAATCACAGGCTGAACTGAATCTGTTGATATGGAACCAGCAGGCAAATGAGAGGCCGGCTGTAGGTGGAAAACTTCGGCACTCTGAAACATGAGAGAAATATTAGAAATTTTATTCAAAAATACATTGATATATATAAAAAAAAATTCTAACTTACCGCCTCCAATTCCACCAGTTGATACTGAATCAGCAGTCACACCTTTCACTGTGGCCAGAGAAGGCAGGAAAAGACAGCTACAGTATAAGCACACAAGCAAAAATTGGTCATTTTATGGCAAAATTATCATTTCACTGAATGTATAACATTTCCTCAATCTTTATTGAAAATTAGGTGGTAATGTACATATCTGACATTGAATATGGACACCAGCACATTTTAAGCTCTTTTTTTCCCTTTCTTTTATTCGTTGGCATTTGATGCAGGAGCAATAACTTACATTTCATTATTTATTTGACACTGCAGAAAGGCACATAAACTAATGAAGGGCTCACCCATATCCACTCTCACTCATGTCAAACTCTACAAAAGCAGGTGAAGAGGAGACTCTGTGCGGTCTAAATGTGCGTGGTGATGTCATGGACACTAGACTGATGATCTGGTGGACAGGGACTGCAGAGCCCAAAGAGGATGTAGGTTGTAACAAGCTGAAGGTCCGCTTCAGTTTCTTTACTGAAGATTCAGCAATTGGCTCTGTGCTCTCATCTGGTATAAACAACACAAACAAAATTTAATGAGCAACCTGCTTCAGATCTGTGTGTAAAAGAGAAAAATTAAACAACAAAAAATATATGTACCATCTGAAGCGTTTTTTTTGGCTGGTGATTCTAGCTGTGCATGTTTGGATGTTTTGTCTGCCAAACACATAAGAGGGTCCCCTAAACACAGGAACTTTCTGAACAGTAAAAAACAAACAAAAAAACAATTAAAAAAAAAGAAGTGTATATCAAGTGCAGAATACTGTAGCACAAACAAGGGAAATAAATGTAAAAACCTCTGAGTATGTCAGACCTGAAATCAGAGTGTGAGATAGCCTGGGAGGAGAGCTTTTCTAAGATTCGTGTCACAGGTAGATGTAATGGGTGGTTCGGAGCCAGCAGCATGCTTCGACAGTGTGCCAGCAGAGTGGAAACCAGCCCACCCTCACACATTATCTGGCGGTTTTGCTCAGATTTGACCATGGCCTGCATGTGGTGTGCCAGTGAGAACTGAACCTCCATAGAGAGCTGGGAAAGAATAAAAAAAAGAATTTGTCTGATATTAAGACCTTTTGAATTACAAGTACAATTGATGAGACTGATAGTTTGAAACAGCTCAAAAGAATATAAAAAAATCTATTAAACTCAACACAGCAAAATGTGGCAGCAGCTATGATGTACCGTCAAAGAAATGTATGTATTGTGTTAATGGTACTGTATATCTAATGTTACAGTGCATACCAGCTAGGTTCGCATTATACTATTTCAATTCTCAAGAACGGGGAATGCTCAGTGAGGGCATTTTTATTTTATATAGTCTAAGACTGGAAGCTGCTGGAAAGTAGGCTGATCAGAAAATGTTGTAACTCTTAGCATTAAAACTTAAACAAACATGGGTAACTATGGATGAATGTGATTTCATCATAGGGCTTATTCAACCAAAGTAACGAGTCTTTCTAAAATAAGGTACCTGTGGGTCCTCGGGAGTGAACACATGTGGAAGAAGAGTCATAAAGATTCTTATTGCTCCTGGATGAAGAATAATCTGATCACTGGTAAATCTACTGTAAGACAACCACAGAACAACAACAAAAAATCATATTTATGGCATTATGAATAGACCCACATTAGCATGTCCATCACTAACATTTACATATGAATTTAAAAGAAATTCAGATTTTGGGAATAGGGCCCAGTCTTCTACCATCACATAATGGTTAAACATTACCTACCTGTAATGAGTCTCTGTGGAAATTGTGGGACTAAGGGGTGCAGTGTTTCTGGAAATTCCATGTTTTTCCTCAAGGGAGTTTGGGCCTGAGAGGTCAAGAGAGGGTCCTAGATTTGCCCCTTCATATCCTGTTGGTCCATGCAGTTTATCTCCATCTCCATCACACCCATCACTAGACTCTTGTTCCACTTTTAACTGCTGAGTAGAGAGAGTTCCTGTGGCGAACTGGTCGAGGTAGGAGAGTAGCCTAATACACATCTGAAGACTCACCGGCAGATCGGGCCGGGGTGAGTCGGAAGAAGGTGTAGGAGTTACAACGGCCTCTGCTAATTCAACAAACTGGAAGAAACTCTTTCCAGGAGACTGGTTGTCCTCTGAAGTCTTGGAAAAGGAGCACTTCTCTCCATCCCAGTTCTCTCTCTCTGGGCTTTCTGTGTGGAAACAGCCCAGCTGGAGTAGAGAATCTGCCAGCCTTTCATAAAGGCCACCAGTTTCAAAATGGTGTGCATTTACTGTGTGAAGATGCACAGCCAGGGCCAGGATGTGCAGCGTAAGGAGGAGGAGATTTAGCAGCTGTTGTTGCCCCAGAGTCTTCCACACATCTCCCTTCAGAGGGTAAGACAGAGCTCCTTCCATGTCTATCACCAGAGACAGCAGTCCTGTGAAGCCTCCTGCCCTCCTGAAGGCATCCCAACTGTTGGGGCTCTCCAGCACCCTCAGCAGAGACTAGTGAGACAGATCACAGAGAGCATGTGGACTCAACTCTAACAATAAATGTGATCAAGCAGATTCTGATTCCTATATTTGAGAGACATTGTATTTTTTCTAGGTACTAAGCCTTTGTCAAAGCCTTGGCTTTTAAAAGATCCTCCTAGTCAATTAAAACACTGTCATGAAAAATAGATGAAACATATAGATAAAACATAAATCTTTTCTGGTAACTAGTTTTTGGAGGTGAACAAAATCACATTAGTTATATTGAATTTAGAGAGCTAATCCATCAGGTAGGTAATGTGTGAGACAGAACGCAGAGGGAAATGTGATTAACTGAAACTGGAGTAATCACAATGGCTCTCAACACTTGCCAACCCAGGTCGTACCCAATCTGATTGCCACCTGCTATAACTGTGTTAGCACAAAGAACACACCCACACATACAGGCTCCTGCATACAAGCCCAAGTGCAGACACACACATTGAACGCACACAATATCAGCAAGTAAGTGCTCTTCTTGCTGCCATCTATAAAAATGGACACATACAGTAGGTGTGTAACTTAGTTAGGCTTTAATCGGATCTCTGTCCCATTCACTGATCTGATAGAGGTGGTAATCTTCAGAGCGCCACAGCACAGGGCTGCTGGCCTAATCAAATCGGTCCAGAGTTAACAGCTAAACCAGTTTAAGCAAATCAATCTGCATTTGTCTATAATGTAATCAGAGTCCCACATGCTAAGAAAATAAATTCACAGGCTTATTATGCTTTAAGTGCATTACAATTTGTTGGGATTCAATGTGGAGTCATAATACATTTACAGCTAGGCTGAGATCACCATATATCTGGGTATTTCTGGATGTGTGTGTGGTATTGTTTATGACTGCATGTGTATGTACAACACAAGTACCTGCAAAAGGTCCTGCTTTAACCCGAGTTCCTGCTGTGTGGAGGAGCAGAGGGCTCCGATGGCTGTGCTCATAAATTCATCAGGGTTAATTTCAGCTAGCTGTTCCAAAATGCTCAGAGTTGGACCTCGATACTGATTCTCATCCAAGAAAATCTTTATGTAGGGAACCATACCACGGTCTCGCACTGCAACTGGAACACACATACAAAAAAATAATACACAATAGCTGTTCATAGCCTTAACATAAAAAACTAAAACATAATGGTTACAACATAGATGATAAATTAAATACCTGTGTTCTTGATAGAACGCAATGTCAGGGTTGAAACGATTTGAAGCATGTAGGTAGTGAGCACTCTCTCACCATCCTCTGCACATGGCAGCTGCTGAGAATCTAAAGAGCAAAAGATTTGCAGGTGTCAGTTTAAGACTGAGGATAAGGACTTGAGCCTGTTAAAATTGAGCACACCACCATACTTTTAGTGGGCAAATATAAACGTCAACATCAGTTTTATTCAACAATGACTCTTTGGAAGCTAGCGCACATAATAATGACCAAGTGTGTTGCTTAATTCCAAATTCCCAGAATGATGTCATGTCTGACAATCACTATTTGTCTGCAACAAGCAGCTGCACAACAAGGATTACACCAGTTTCAGGAAACAAAATATATCAACTCTTACCTATTCTAGAGGAAGATGCAACACCAGCCTTTCTAAGGATCTTAGCTCTCCTGCGAAGTTCCGCAAGAAGCAGCTCTAACAATCCCCAGTCACTAAGTACCTCTGCTAGCATAGCACTGTGCACAGTCATCCTGCAAAAAAGAGATACGTTTCATTTGACTTATATCAAGAAAGCAATTTTTTTTCCTGACACATCCAAGAACATTTTTTTACTGATAAATCAACTGAACTTGACAACTTTATTTTGTCTCACTTGTCCAACACTCATCCATGGAAGATGGAGGATGGCTACATTTTAAAGTAGCTTTACATGTGTGATGGCTAACTAAAAGCAGAAAATCCTGTCTAGAATTAGAGGATACATTTTTATAAAATATATTAATCAGGAATATCCTAAACGATCCTGGGGTAAAAAAGAAACAAAACTCTTACCAGTGACTCCTACTTACTTGTGAAAACACTTGAGAGCCACCACTCCAAACTCTGTCCCCCCCACTCCAGCAGCCAGTGTTCCAGTCCAACTCTGCTTCAGTACACCAAGTAGTGCTCGCAGTGTCTCATGGGGGATGTAGTTCATTTTAAATACCACCTGTAAGAAAAGCAAGCATGTAATGCAGAATTTGCTTTCATGACGTATAAAAAGGCGGCACATAAAGTAACATTTCTGTCATTATTGGGGATCATACCATTTCCAGCATTGTAAAGAATAGGTTTTGGGCAAGTGCTGGTTTACGCCACACACAGGCAGCCAGCTGGGCCAGGGACTGGACGGTCCACTCCAAGAGGAAAAAATTAGCCGTGTCACTTTCCCATATCGTTTGTAGGGTTCGAAGAAGCTGGCAGCACAGCAAAGAATCATGGGAACGAAGCAAAGAGGCCTGCAGCAGGTGGAAAGCAGGCAGGTTCTTTACTGCTAACCCTGGAAACACAGGAAAGTGTCAAAACAATTATTTTCTTAAAAATTGGTTGGACCCTTTAAGATTTATAATATTGAATAATTAGTAGACTAAATGAATTTGGAAATATTATGTTGTTGTGGTATTCTGTTAGAAATATAATTACAGAACAACAGGTTGGGGTCAATTCATCAAACAGATGTTTTGAATTTAAAACTTGATTCATCAGATTATGCTCTGACAAGGTCAAACAGTGACTGTCATGGAAAAATTTAAAAAATGACAACATTACCAATACAGCAGAGGCAGAATCTCACAAGCCAATTGAGTTACACATGTATATATAAAATGAAAACAAAAACAGATTTCCACCCATGAATACAGAAAAAAGTAGCCTAATCTGCCTTGATAGAGTTTGTTTGCTGCATTGTCAAAATATTTAGAGGAAGTCTTAGATTTGGGTGCCAAAACACTCGTGTGTTAGTTGTAAATAAACATAAAGCTGGTTAATAATAGGATTCATTTTCACACTTGAAATTTTATCAGAACCTATAATAAGTCAGCATAAAACAGTGCTCGGTCCCTCTGTTGGAAACAGATCTGCTCCTTGAAGTGATAGATGGCTGCTGTGTGTGCATGGGTGTGTGTGAGTGTATGTGTGTGGGTGTGTAAGTATGTATATTATGGTTGCTCTATTCATGATTGCTGGATAGAGGTGTGTGTACATCTATGATAGATGACTAGATGCTGTAGGCCAGTGGTGAATGGATGTGGGGCATCCTAACAGAGTTAGAGGGGGAGCCGCCACTTCATCATCTCAGACATAATCACCTCAGCTTTGTGTTAACTTGAAGGGTGATGTGCACTGCAGCGGGGCAGCAGTGCAGGGAGTGGTGGAGTCAGGGTCTGTGGGAAATCAAGGGGGTGGTGGTGGTGGGGGAGGGGTAATTTGGGTTGGTTATACGAGGGCACAAGTGCAAAGTAGGGAAGAAGGGGATGTGGTCCTTTTGAGGGGGCGTTCCCTCTCCGAGTCCATATTTGCTGAACTATGAAAGTACTGATAATTAGATGCTTTGGAGTGCACATTTAGATGGGGTGGTTCACAGTTTATTCCCAAAGAACAGTCAGAGATAATAAGGGGGAGGCAAAGAGAGAATAACAATGCAGAAGGTCATGTGAAGATTTGACCTACCTTTGGTGAGTGGCGGGTCAAACTTAAAGCCTGGAGGCTGGGGGTTGGTGACACAAAGACCCACTTTCAGCTCATTTTTCCCAAAAAGAGTGAACGATGCGATAAGGGATAGAAACTCCTCCACAGGCTGAAACTCATCCAAGGGCACACCACCCTCACAGCTTATAATTGATTAGTGATAAGACAAAAAAAAGTATCTTAAATTAAAAGCAAAGATAAATAAAGATGTTTACTGACAGAGCAGACAAATCACACTAATCCCTGTAAAAAAGGGGTTGCAAACAACAGATTTCCCCTTAATTTCCAAGAATGAGTTTATTCTTTGCCTACAAAAATGAGCACAGGAACAAAAATCTAATTCTTTTATGACCTTTGCAGACAAGTATGTCTTCTCTAAACACACTTCTTGCTGAGTTTAAGTTTCATTAACCCTTCTCTTCCATTCATGACCTTTAATCTCACCATTTCATGATGTTCTCCAGGGCTTTGTAGCCATTGTTTGTGTCAAACTCGATGAAGAGATCTGGGCTGAGGTGATAGGTATCTCTAATGAAGCTAAATACAGCCACTGCCACCTCAGCAAGCAGTGATCCTGAGACAACCTCTGCTCTGATGAGCAACAGGTTCTGGATGCAGATTCGAATACAGTTTTTGCCTGATGAGAAAAAGGAAGATATAAACTACATCAGTGCAACATGGTCAGAACACTCAGTTTCCAATTAAAACTATTCTAAAATAAACAAGCAATATTTTTTCTAAATACTTTTCTTCAACCATGTTTAACAAACTACAAAATGTGACTACATGGAAACAACATGCTGCATACAGATAATTAAATCTATGTAAACTTGAGAGTTTTTGGCCATTTTACTCAATTAATGATGTAGATTGAAATAATGTGTGAAACATACAGTATATTGTTGTACAATTTCTAGTAATATGTCTCTCTGTTGGGGTGTTTAATAACATGTCTCTGAACAGTCAAATAATTACTGGAAATTCCCATCTTGGTCATGAAATCTAATTGTTCACCTTCTTTCCAGTCTATTTTCTAATACGTTTAGTACTTCATGTTTCAGTCTCAATTGGTGGAATTGGTGTCTACAAGTCTGTTCACAAAACAACTGGTGAAACTTGATGAAAAAAAAGTAAATAAAAACAGAATGTAATTGTTTGGAAAAATAAATGGAACCCTATGAAAACGTGAACCCTAAATTTTATAGGAAGGGCTAAATGGAGACTAATGTACCGCTATGCACCATGACGACATTCCATAACAATGAAAAGTTGAAGAGATCGATTGCCGTTGTTTTCACATTTCATTTGCTCAAACTTTTAGGATCTGCTTCATCACAATTTGGTTTCATAATGTATGAATGTTTTTTTTTGACTGGAACAAGTACAGCTTTTCCTTTCTTTCCGGTAAGAAAAATGCCTCATTGGCCAACCTTCAAAAGGCCAATTCCCTGAGAAGGCAATGACCATATGGGTACATACGGCCTCAAAAACCCATCGAATACATTATGGCTGCCAACCCTTCAGTTATTGGATGACTTGCTCTACCACCTGAGCCACTGCTGTAAGACTCAGCCTTTCTGGGATTCAATATTTAAAACCGAGTCATGTTACTAAACTGTTGCAAATTAACTAATAATTGATCAATTTAGAGAAACATCATAAATCTCCATTATTTCTGTGTTACCTCACCTAACAAGCACGGGACAGTATTGCTTGTCGGCACAGCAGAGACTGCTTTGAGGACGCGTGAGGCCTGGTGCCTCCAGGTGGTGCTGGTCTGATCCCAGAGTGATGTGAGTCCTATGATAAGACACTGCAGTTCCTGTGTCTCTACCAACCTTTCCACATTACTTGGATGCCTACAAAGCAGCAGGAAAATCTAAAAGAGCAAGGGGAAGAATTTATTATTGTGTTTCATTTTCAGAAGAAGAGAGGATGTAGTTTATATAATACTTAAACAATGCGCATGGATTCAATGGTTATCAACCTGTGTCAGAGGCTCCTGAAAGGTCTGTTCTAAAGCTTCGCTTTCCTTGTGAGCTGGAAGGCACACTAGCAGGTAGAGACATTTCACCAAAGCAGCAGGCAGTCCTGGGTTTATACAAGTCAATATATCCTGCAGACACACAAAAAGATCTACTTTCAGATTTGGAGTTTAATTATGTAACACATGAGAAGGAAATTCCAGAGATAATTTCATGCGACTCTTTTATGAATGGATCTATTAAAAAAACAAAAAACTAAGTGGTATCCATCACTCACTGGGGTGTTGGATAAGAGAAGCTGGAGGGACCTCAACAGCAGCCATCCAGAGCCTTCGTCTGTTTTACAACTTATGTCCTTATTCGAACTTTTGAGGAACTGCACCACCTCTTCACGAGCCTTCTCTGAAAATGCAAAAGATATGTAGTGATCCATGACCAGACTGCTACCATACATACAGTAAATGCAAAAAAAGAGACAGTGACCCATGGCAACAGATTACTACCATATACACTGTACAGTAACTGTTCTCTTCATTGTTTACGCACTACTAGCAATCATTAAAAGAAAAAGTTAATTTACACATCAATGCAAAATAGTGTTGTGAAAATTATTCTAATAAGACACATCGATGTGTGTATCTATCAAGTTGAGTTGAACCCAAATGTTCCATGTTAAAGCTTTATTACAGCCAATACCAAAACTGTATCAAAAACCAGAACATTCTACTTCTCCAATAACTCTTTCCTACCAATAAAAAAAAGTTCACTCAAACAAGGACAAGAGAGAAACATTGTTATTGTAAAACCAGAGAACGGGAACTACAGAACGTCCTTTCCACAATTTTTTTTGCTTGACATTTTTAGAAACAGCTCATATTCACACTACTAGTAAAATAACTTGCACGGAAGAACAAGAGCACAAAGGAAAAAGCAGAAGTCTGCAAAGGAGGTAGAAAGTCCCCCTGCTTTGAATTAACAGCACCTTATTTGCTGATATGTGCAGTAGTAATTACCTGCGGGCCGCTCTGCCAGTCTGTTGTGGATATTATGGATGACAGTGTCAGCAGTGAGAGCTGCAAGCCCCTTTATATCCACAACTTCAAATCTGCCACCATCCTCACAAACCTGAGATCAGAGGAGAGAGCCGATCATGCAGACAACTGAGGAACAAAGCTCTTGATCTCAAATGTTACATAATAATATTTTGCCCACTTCATTTACTTATGGATGTGGTCAGTTTGGACTGGTGTACAAATTTGACTCTATTGTGGGTTTTCTAATATAAACCCAAAATTAAAATAAATAAAAAACCTTTTGATAAATGGAGGGAAGGGGCTGCAGGCTTAAAGCGGAAAATACACTTCCTTACCTTTTTAGTTCAGTGTTGTGGAAACTTTTAAAATGCACTAATTTGCAGAAGCTTCTCAACTCCAAATACATTTTCGGAATTGACCACAGTTAAGTTGCAGTAAGGCACACAGAATTCATGGAAAAATGAAGGGGAGGACTGTAATAGAATTCTTAAGTATAATCAAACACGATGGGTAAAACTTGGATGTTTCAACATGACAATCATCCCAGACCCCAAAGTCTTGACTTAAAGCCTGTCTAAAACATGTGGATGGTCTTTAAATGGAGCATCTCTGCCAGGAATACATTCAACTAAACTAAACCAATTGATGAATACAATTAAAATGTGCATCATATTCTTGCAAGAAAAAGTGCAATTAAGAGAAGAATAATGAAACCATATAAAACTAGAGTAAAAATAATTAAAATATACTCAATTCATTGATAATCAGCAAATGTAACCGCTTCAATTAGGGTGGAGGTTTGGCAGTTTGTTGCACTTGAGGTGTGTGTTAACAGTGCAAAAGAAAAAAGACTTCAGCAACGGTCTGAGAGAGGTAGCTTTGGCAGTCCATCAATCTGGGAAATGTTATGAGGTCATTTCCATTTTGGAGTTCGTCATTCTAAAGCAAGACAGATTGTTCAGAAGTGCAAAACATTTACAAAATATTCTATAGCCAAATGAGGCAATTGGACAGAAAGCCAAGACTTTGCCAAAACTGGGTCATGAAACAGAACAACAATTAACAAATCATCAAATCTACAATAGTGAAAAAAGCAAAAGAATCAAGGTTTTGTTACGGCCAAGTGAAATAATGTCATACAGAAAACATCAAATTCAAGTTACAAGCTATTAATGGAGTGTATTTTGTTTCTTCACATATTGCTTCTACATTTTTATTTAAATTTTGTTGAATAACATCACAGTCTAATATGTAATGTATTGTTCTTAATCTGAAGTTTTATTTGACTTATTTTTGTAAGAATTCGTTTTCTAAAGTCCTGATATGTAAGTCTTCAGAACTGAAAGACTTTTTTCACATGCTTGTTACCTTTTAGTTGTTGTCTTTCTAATGCCCTACATTTTCAATCAACTCATTTCACACTATTCTTACACGTCCATAAGAGGATACCACATTTCACTGAGATTTCTGTTCTAAATTAAAGCCCTACATTTTGGTCAAATCCTGTCATAAGACTTTTTCCATTCACCAACATAGACACAAAGCCACACAAAGACCAAAGAGTGATTATGTTTGTAGCTAAGTCTGGTCAGAGGTGTGACACACACAAATCAGTGATGGAATTAACAGTGTGTGCACGGGTAAATACAGATTAGAGGTTTTTCTCATAACTGTGATACAATTCAGGCATAGAGAGTGTGAAAACCCTTTTTTTCCCCCAATTAAAAAGACCTGAAGCAATGCAACTGACACACTTTCCTAATTCACGTGACAATCCCATAAACTCCATAGATTTACTGAGAGACAATGTCCAGGTTAAGCATAGGGACAGTCAGTAATGGGATCAGCTAAAGGCCAAACATCTGACTGCAGCCTCATATTGCTATAATTGTTCATTCATGTTGTTCTGGAGATCACATTGTCTGGAGGTATCCACTTAACCTTTTCAAAGTTATGTATTAATTAAAACTGTGGTGCCTGAAATTATCCTGCCATGATCTACTCATGGTTCATCATAACAGCTGCTATTCGTTTATCTAGCTTTTTAAGGGGGACATACAGTATCACATTCCAATTAAACTCAATAGAAAAACAAATCACTTTGTTGATTATTGCAAAATAAAATAAAACATTGAAAATGTGAATATGCACTTTCAGGTACTGTGGTCAGTACCTGTATGTAGAGAGGCAGGAGTCTGAGCAGGTGGTCCTCTCGCTGCTCTAAAGGAACATGGTCAGTTCTGTGCTCACGGCTTGAGCATGTGTGCATTCCCAGCTCTTGTAGTTGCTCTCTGAGCACTTGTAGGAGTTTTGGGTTCCCACCAAAGCCCTCCACCTTCTCTGTCTTCAACTCCACCGAGACAGATAACTCCCCTGAAGCACTTAGCTCTCCAGTTTCCTTATTGATCCTCTCGCCTTTCACAGTCTGGTCCTGGAGGGAAACCAGAAAAACAAAAGAAAATCCTCAGACTCTTCTGTCTGTCTCTTGGTCTCATGAGGTTTCATAATCTTTGCGGTCTTGTTTAGACACATTTCCTTGGTCTGTCTCACTTCCTCTGATTAAATTGGCAAACCAAACCTTGTGCCCTCCTCTCCAGAGCACACTATCTGTATTGATATATAGAGACAGAACTGACCACTGGCAGTCATGTGCCATTTCCATTTATTTGATGTTAAACTCTGTGAAGGATCAGAATACTTTACTTGATGCCCAGCTTTTAGGCATTTAAAAAAATACAATACTAGTAAACACCGCCAGTAAAAGTCGTAATTTTATTTTATTTTTCTGCTTCAAATCCAACACTTCCTTGGCTACTTTTAACATTGATTTGTTCATAACAATGGACCATTTTGTGTCATTTTTCCTGTGCAGGGTTGTGTCACCACACAGTCATTTTGAAGCAACTTGAGAATTTCAATATCTCTCATATGAAAAAGAGAGTTTTAAAAAGCACCTAAGCCAAAAAAAGAAAATAAATTATAACCTTTGTACCTCCAATTATAAAATCACATCATCCATGATCCTTTTAAAGTCCCATGATGTCAATGCCATGTTAGGATTTCCCCTCGTGGGTAAACATGAAATAATTCTCAAACAAGGCTTCTAAAGTTAGTCTTACACTTTTATATTTCACAAAATAAGGCGGCGAAGAGATGCATCCTGGTGTCAGATAGTCATCATTTTGATTAAAGAGCACCGTTTCCTTGTCATGTGAAAATTATTTTGCACACACTAGTTTTGGAAATGAAACTCACCCACTCACACAGCAAGAGATAATCAGAGACCAACTGATATATGTGAGTAAACTCAGCTTTTAAGTTCAAGTAAGGGAAGAGCAGCTCACATTCCACAGAAATTTAATAATACTTTGAAGTTTTCCCACTTTGATGTTAAGACTAAACAAACAAGCAGCCACAATAGCTCCACTCCACTGGTAGCAACTTGTCTTCCGTTTGTTTTTCAATCACATGCAGCCAAGTATGGCAAATAGTAAAATACATGTATGAATAATGAAACAGTAAAACTACTTTTGTCTGTTATGTACATTTTAAAAGAAAAGCATCCATGCAATATACAGTTAAATCCTTACCTGCACTTGTGTGAGAGCCATCTGGGAGTTTCCAAACTCCAAGATGTTGTCATCTATGTTGTGTTATTCCAACTGAGTATGTGGTCTGTATCCGTTCCCATGTCAGGAGGATAATACAAGCAGAGACTTGCTAAAGAATGGCAAGTGGTGCATATAGTGCAGACTCTTCTGTACAACTGCCCCTCACTAATCTGCAACAATGTAGACTGAACTTTGAACAAGCAGGGTAACTCATGTCAGCTGGTCCAGGTCATGTGCTTTCTCACTTCCTTAAGAGAAGCAGAAGTGAAAAATTGTTGTTTAGCTGGTTGGATGGGGCCCTCCTAGAACAGCTCAAAGAGGAGTTGTTCCTTTCTTGAAATAGGTATGCCATGTAAGGCTGTTATGATATGAATCATTGTAACAAGATCTTATGACTCACCAATGAAATACAAAATAGTCCTGGAGGTTTACAAACTGGGGTCTTGATTTATTAGTCAAACATTGCTTTTGCCCAGATAATAATTACAATGACAAGCTTGTTTTACTGTGCTTAACAGGGTGTGAACACAGTAAAACTTTTGTAAAACTGAATGTAGCGCTTAACCATAATTTTGTCACCACCACATGTTGACCAAAATACCTGCTCAGATGATCCGAGAGCCCTAAAGCAGCAAAACCTTACAAGTGAGTAAGATTTGAAAATGTGTTCTGAGATCTTTAGCAACATCAGGAAACAACTGATTTAAAGTGTCTAAACAAACACCAACTTGAAGTTTGTCTCATCGAAGTTTAAGTAGAACTAATGTAGGTAAACAATGCCACCTTGTGGGTATTAATAAAACAGAAATCCCAAATTAATGGAGAAGAAAAAATATAGCTAATGCCATAGCAGTAGGTGTTTCAGAGACAGTAATGACTTTGTAGCCTTTTTACCGCAAATGGAATAGCTTACATAAGAACTTAAACAAATTAATTTATTTGCTTTAGTTTAAAACTAAAAATACTCACTTGAGTAGAACTCTGAAGAATTCACGCGTATGCAACTGTGCATCTCCAGCAGTCACTCCTCAATCACATTGACGTAGCCTAAAATTAAGAGCTCAAAGCCCACGTTGACATCCGTCTGAGTCAGCAGTTGACACTGTTCGGTGCTTTAACAGAGCTTTAGTTAAAACTCACATTTTGTTACTGGGTTTAAGGTATCTTGAAAAGTGACGACACACTGCATGTGCAGTGGATACATTTTATCTCAAACGTAAGTGCAATCTTTACATGTTCAAGTCTCAAATGTATTTGGGAAGAATTTCTAAATAAAGAAAAACACCAAATTTACAGGAGGGTGTTAGTCTTTTTATTTTCACTAATAGGACGTGCTTATCAATGTTTGCACTTCAAATATGTCTCTCATCCTAAAAAGAAATCTTACTAAGCTCTGCAAATAATATGCGTGTCCTCACATGGCCTGGTTGAGTGTGTACATGGGCAAATTGGCGCATTACTTAGTGATGTCGCCGTATTTATAGCAACCACGTGCTCTGGCGACGAGGTGACATCATAAGTCATGTGACCTGGTGGAGCCAATCAGAGATCCTAGGCGTGGTCTACTTCAATCAGTGTATCACAATGAGAGATCTCCGACTCTGCAGCGAAAGATGATCTGTCTTCTCGGTTTGCATCAAGATGATGTAGCGAGTCGTCCGAAGAGCTGAATTTTGTGTCCCCTGCATTTTCTGTCGGTGGAAATACTGGAGTGCAGTCTTTGTGCACCCACCATAATGCATCCGATGCCCGTGTGCTCCATTAACGGGGAAGACATATTTGACTGTATACAGAGAGGGAATATTGAACAGTGTATATACTTCATCCAAAATGATCGATCAGTGCTCAAACACAAAGGTAAGGTAGAGTAAGGTACAATATAAACTCAATTTTTGCTTTGAGATTTTACATTTACCGTACCTTTGAAACTGGAAGCCACAACTTCCCTCTGACCATGTTACCACTGTAACGTCTCTGAAGCCATTTCCTGATATTATTCTTATAAAGCCAGAACAAACTTTTATACCCATGTTATATGTATAGAATACTTACAGTTTGGAGGAGCTACCACACCGACGAACAGCTGTTTGTTGTTATATACTTGATGATTCTCCAGTGTTCATCTTGACGTGATTTTATTAGTATCATTAGGAAATCTAACCCTGCTGTAGCTTCTCTGTTAGATAGTCTGACACATGTCCTGTGATGGAGGGATGGTTAGATCCTGTGACAACACAGCAGATAGTTACACTGAGCTGAAGGAGGTCTGTCCCCTACTCCAAAGGGTTTAAACCATTAACAGGCTGACAGACCATGCATCAATATCAGCCACGACTGCAGATCATTTTAAAGATTAGCATCTCCATGTCTGACTGTGTGTCCCTCTGATCATTCAGGCTGGGGGGGTTTCACCCCACTCCATTATGCTGCCCTCCATGGTAACCGTATCCTGGTAGAGTTTTTCCTCAGCAGTGGAGCAGATCCTAACCTCACCTGTGATGCAGGGCAGACAGCTTTTCATTTTGCCTGCAGGTGAGCAGAAGCTGCTCATTTACATGACTGGATTCTTCAGGTGAGTCTGTATTGAGAGCCTATCATGTCTGTTTCTGTATTACCATCAGGCAAGGGAACATCTACATTATCCACAAAATGATGTTGTATGGAGCTGATCTGCGTATCATAGACCTCCAAAGAAAAACATCCCTGCATCATGCAGTTACTGGGGGCAGCATGTAAGTGGAGGAAATATTGCAACATATGATCTATGCCTTTGTCTTGAATGCTCTAACTGCTGGTCATCTTTTCAAGTCTTGCAGTGCATTATCTGTGGGAGACAGGAATGTTCCAGTTCTCAGACACAGATATGTACCAGGTGACACCCCTTCACCTGGCTGCATCCACAGGCAACATAGAGATGGTTCGATATCTGCTCAGAGACCAGGTATGATCAATTTGGCTTACTCACTTTAGCTGACTAATAGTTGAGACTTTAACAAATTTTTAATTTCCTTTATCTCCATGGGGTTGCTCCTCAAATCCACATATTTACTGTACATTATGATGATGTCACAGTGACTGCTTATATGAATCTATGAGATTATTCAGTTTATGTAACAACAGAAAATAATGAAAGCCTGAAATGCAGAGTTCTTTCATATATTCACAAGCATCGGTCTCCTAAATCAGAACTGAAAGTTAAAACTACATTTTCTGCAAGGTGATATTAATATTACTTGTCTGCAGTTTTTTTGCTGATGCTTTACCAATAACAATTCCATTTAAGGTTTCTGGAGTCCTTCCTAGTTGTTTACTAGGTTTATAGAAATAAAGAACTTGTTCCAATTCATGCAGTTATCCAACAACAACAAAAAAAGCATATTGCCATGAATATTTGGATTGAAATGTGTGATTTCATCCTGTGGTGCTTTTCACAAGTATTCATGGATGTTAGAAAATTGTGTAAATTTATCTGAGTAGTTCAATTAATTAGTGTAATCCAGTAGGATTAATCCATCCACATAAATGTATCCATAAATGCATTTTTTAACAGGCACTAAGCCCTCTTTTCTGAAGCAGGACTTATAGCTTCTACAAGATGTGTGAGATCAGCTCTACCTCATTTAACTGTTTCTTCTGCAGAGGTGTGTTGTGGATGCAGTTGACCAGCAGGGAGCAACAGCGCTTCACGTTGCAGCAGAGAGGGGTGGAGTGGAGGTGTGCTGGACACTGCTGCAGAGGATCGGGTGCAGGATGCTCCATCAGAAAAACTACTGCGGCCTCACGCCACTAGATCTCTGCAAACAAGGGAAGACTTTCAGGTATATCTGCAACCTCTGGAAATATGTGACTGTCAGGACACTGCATTGTAACACTCTACCCAGTGCCTTTAAAATAATCCTATATTTGAGTTTTTCCATATCAAATGTCTTCCTTGGGATTATGATGCCGATTAACACTTCTGTTTTTCTTTAGACATCAGCAGCTGACCAAAGTACTGAGTCTGTATATTCATGAGCCAATATACTACAAGCCCACAGAGTCTCATGGTAGATATTAATGTAGTTTGTATTATCCATTCTGCATTTAGAAACAAGTAGTGGTACAATTGTAACATCAGAAGTGCTTTTGTATATGTTTTATGTTTAATGTACTCATATGCATTTGTGATATTTCTCTAGTGTTATACTACTGGACATTGTTTTTTCCATCTCTGAGTGGAGCTGCCATTCTGCTAATAGCAGCCATGTTGGGAGGCTACGGGGGGCTCATCTGTGCTCTGCTCTTCCCTTGGCTGGCCAGAAGCATTTTTACACAGTACCACCGCATCACAACATATCAGAGGTTTTTTTTTTTTTTAAATGTGTTGCATGGGAAATATCTGAATGTGAGTTGTCATTCTTTCTCTCTCAACTAAGATGGGATATGTTTTTCTTCTAGGTTACCTAACCCAGTATACTTGGGAACTCTCATTGCTGGCTTGATCCATTCCCTGCTATGCTACTATGGAAGAATGGTTCCCAATATCCTTAATAAGAGGTGACATGTTAAGTTCCTTGTTCATTTGCCTTGATAGAAGTGTGACATAAGGATTTAAATGTTGATGTGTGTAATGGACTGGACAACATCTTGTTTTGGAGAAGGAGGTCTCATCTAAAGGCCAGTCTCTCACATATGCAGCACTTGTCATTATGTGTTTATTCCTTTGGAAGTTAGAGTTATGAAATACAGTTGTGAATGCTGAAATGTCATGAACTCGCTTGCTATGGTTTTCAGACGTGTTGCCTATGCAATATATTATTTAAAACATTAAAAAAACATACAGAAATCTGTACACAATACACAAATATATACACATTAAAGTTAATGTAATCTTACAATATTACGTTTATTAAAGGACACTGTTTCATCCTTAACTTTGTGAATGTGTGTGGCCAACTAGTGCTTTGGCTCAGGTGTCATTGGTCCACTTCTCCATGCTCCTTGCTCTGTTCTGTAAGGTTCTGACTCAGGATCCCGGGGCACTAGACAGAGCAGATGCAGATCCTCAGTTCACCTGCATTGCTGACCTGGTAGAAAACAACCAAAGTCCTCACAGGTTCTGTCCATACTGTGAGGTAAGACCTTTCCTCAGATCATTATTCAAGGTGTTTTAAGCACCCACATGCAGTATCTGCCTATGAGTTATAATATAGTAATTTTTTCTGAGTGCTTTCACACAACTGCACAAAAGTTCTTGACACACCTTTTTTTAAGAGTACCGAAGTCAGCCGCAGCCTTGTATGTCCAAGCATGTATGATGACTCCTCTCTCCTTCCCACCTTGTTTTTGTTTTCCTCACAGCTGTTTCCGCCTGACTACACAAAACACTGCAAGCTGTGTGAAGTCTGCATTAAAGACTACGACCATCACTGTCTTTTCCTCAATCGCTGCATCGGCCGGGCTAACCACCGCCTGTTCCTCATCTTCATCCTCTCCATGGTGGTAGCCCACCTTCTTTTTGTTGCCACGGCGATAAGCTACCTGTACAGCAAGATGTATGCGGGCAGTTACAGCTTGTCGATGTGGCTCACATTGTTGGGGAATGAGTTCTGGGTTGTGGTCATGATTGTTATGAATGCACTGACACTCTTTTGGGAGGCGTGGCTTCTGACCGAGCAGTTTGACGCCATCGGCACTGGAACAACCACTTACTTCAAACAGTGTGAGGGCTTAGCACAACAGAGGTCACTTGGGCAACGTTGGATTATAGTACTGTCATTTCTGCTGGAGGGGAGGAGATGGGTAGGAAGCACACAAACCAAAGAGGACAAAACTTCCATAGATATTTAAGATGTTCAGTTTGTTCAGTGAGCATCTGTTTTGAATTTACATCACTGTCTTTCATTTTCATTCACAGTCTTGAAGTTCAGTCAATTGTGTGTTCTTTTATTTAGTAACTCTCTAATGCCATTTATTATCTTGTACTTTAATATATTTTATCATACCATAATACATTTTTAATATAGAGTTGGTTATACAGTAGAATCACCCACAAATTTGTCTACAAAATTGCTTTCAAGAGAACTTCTACTAAAGGTTTCAAAGACCTTATTTGTAGCTGTTTTTATTATCTATCCCTTCACACATTTATTAAATGCCATTGTTATTTATTTAAAGAGATTTTTTTTATAATGTAAGGCATACTGTAGATCAAAGCCCAAGTTAGTGATGATGATTTTTAGCAGGTGTACTGAATGACTTTGTTCCTAACTTAATATCATTACCTTGCCAACCTGTTCTAAATCATTTATGCCACGACACTTCCTCTGCTCTCATTAATGGGACATGCTCTTTTCATGCCTTCAATTACACACACTCATTTCCTATGTGTCCCACAGGACCATATCTCTAGATTATAGATGATGTTCTCCACACCCCTCAGAGGCTGGTGTGTCTGGACTGGGTGAGTGGCTACGTCATGTGATATAATTTTGTGTGTACCATACTGCCTGTCGTGCATATGAAGTGATTAAGCAGACCACATGTACTGTAAGACTGTGAAATGGAGTGTTCTTATTTGTGTTACTCCAACTCTAAATTAGTGCTACTCTATTCCGCTGGCTGACACTGTCAATATGCTCATATGTGTATAGTAATGTGTTTTATCTGTGATTATTCACTTTCTTTGTGTTTCTAATATGTTACCTCATTTGTGCCATGGTGTTTTTTATGCTGTAAGAAAATATGATGAATAAAAAATCAAAAGCAACACTGACACAAGTCATTTCTAAAATTACAGAGCAAGAGAAATGTATAATAATACAATCTAAAGGAGAAACTCATAATATATTTTACTTGAAAGTAAGCAGTTTTCACTTCTCCATAAAGACAGCTCACTTCCTGAGTGAGAGACAGATTGAGGATTCAGCCCATCAGGAGAGCGTCACGCAGCTGTGTTTGATTTATTCGAAAAGCAGTACCTATGATCAGAGCAGCAAACTGGGACTACACAATGCTTTCTTTAGCTGCACCGAGAGTCTGGTTCCAGACCTAGAATTGTCTGGTCAGCCCATCCGACATTATATGGCAAGTAATACTCGCATGACTGTGTGTAATTCCTTCCTTCTGTAAGAGTCTGTTTACATCAACATTCCCCAAGCATATGTCATTCGTATTAATGATGGCAACCATTGTGCTCCCTTCTCTGTGAGTGTGTGAAGGTCATTCGATTTGTTCCTAAGGGATTTTGTGTTAAGTGGAGGACTGAGGTTTCAGTATCACCATTGTTTAGGGCCTGAATTTGCTTGTGTGTGTGTACTGTGGCTCTAGAAATGGCCCCAGTGGAGAAGAATATTTTACACGGACGGGTTTGGTGCCATGAAGCCATCTAAGACTCCTCAAATCTATAACAAACCAAAGGAACTGGCAGGTAAGGCTTAGTTGTTTGGTAGTTAAGATCATTGTAACAAGGATGGCTTATTTGGTCACATCAGACTGGCTGGCTGTTGGAGGTCTCATGCAAATTAACTTTAATTTCCAAAAAGCTCTAAGAGAAAGTACAATAATTACACAGCCAAAGCTATGTTATTCATTGTTTTGTAAGCTTAGAAGCCTCAGTCAGATCTCTCTTCTAACGGTTTCTCTGTGTTACATTTTAGTGCCAACCAGTCTTTCAAACAGCATTTATCTGTTTTATCACATCCACTACAACCTGACCAGACTGAGTAGGTACAAGAGCATCACACCCTTGGGTGTTGTGTTTTTGTCCACACAGATGACAGAGCGACTGAGAAGTGTGGCATTTAGCCTCAGGCTGTAAATCGTAGCCTGAATGAGTCAGGAGACTGAACATGAGTGGTGTACACTGCATATGACAGACTAAATGTGTCAGCCATGCCATATATCTGCAATAGATTATACAGTAAGTTTGAGCAGTAGATGAAAAATGAGCTTTTCTTTACATGTTTAAGCTCTGTTTTTTTTTTTTTTTTTACTTAAAAGCTAAAAATTGAATAAGAATTTGTATACCCGATAGTCAGTAGGCTACTAACTAACCTTTAGTTAATATCTTAGGTTACATACAGTATATTTTCTGTTGTCAGGAAGAAATCCAACACATTGTCACTTCAGGAATTTTCATCCACTTTTCCTTACAGATCACTTCTTCTTTTTACTCGTACTGTTTGTTTGCACACATCGCTTGTTAAATATCTCCCCACACATTCTAGTCAGGAGACTGAGACTGAGAGAGCCATTCAAAAAGCTCTTTATTACAGATTTTAAAGTCTGTTTTGGATCATTATTCTGTTGTATGTCCTCTTAGGTTTAGTTTCCTAACCAACTCTATTTGCATACAGAATTTGCAGATATTAAGTGGAAACTTTTCTCCTGTTTATCTATAACACTGATCACCACAATGCCCTGGAGAAAATATTTGCAGCCTCATGCTTTGCAATTGGCAAGGTTTCAGTGAATTCTGTTTCTTTCCTTCTTCAGGCAATGTTAATGATACTGATTGTTGTTGCTGATTATGGATCAGTTTTTCAGTTTTTTTTTTTTAATGACTCATTTATGTAGAATCTGTTTATGCTACATAGTAGGGTGATCCACGATCACTCCTGTGTCTGTGAAACCTCCCTGCAGGCTCTTTGCAGTTATATGGGAGTTTTGTGTAACTGCCCAGAAGGCATTTTAATCTGACTGGGATTTTTATCCCTCTAACAGATTTTACCTTGAATTCCCCTTAATTGCCATTTATTAAACGATAACCTATATTCTTGGCATGAAACTCGAAAAAAGTTGAAATGAAAGTTTTTTTGAGGCTTCATTTTCAGATTGTAAATCAGTTGCTTTAAGGAGTAGAGGAAATACTTTTTGAGTCTTGCTGCAAGAATTTATCAGGCTCCGCAGTTGTCATCAGCTGACATTTCATAAAGACTGTTCAAGCTTAATAGGTTAAAGATGTTCTGTTTTACAAGTAAAGGTAGTGTGGCTCAACAATAAAGGAAAATGCATGAGACCCAAAAAGCAAAGCATTTTTTAAAAACACATTCAATTAAAAACAATGAAACATGGCAACATTGCAAAAAATAAAGCAATATTTTATAGAACACGGTAATTCAGAAGATACAGGATTTCTGTTGTGTTCTTGGGAATGTAGTGTTTGCTGAAATTTTGTCTTGTGTTTTTTGTTTTGTTGCTATGTTCGTCAGAGGATTATACAAACCTAAGTGTGTACTTCAGCCATAGTTCCACATTGTTACTTCTAGATATTTTGTAGAATTGTGTTCAGATGCTTAAAGGACAGGCAAAGTACTGCAGCAAGTGGTATGACTTTTCTTAAAGATATGTTGTTTAAAATCCCTCCTCAAACTGAATGGGCTACATGTTAAACAGGATGAGAAAACAAGGAAAAAATCTAGTGAAGAGACTGACACCTTGTGATCCCCAAATGGCAGAAATACCACCACCCGCCTCACAAACCAATGCAAAATGAGAAAAGGAATTCATGTGAAAACTAGAGGTGACTCTTTAATTAGTCTGTTTACACAATTTTTGTACACCAGAAAGACTTTGATTACATTTTAGGTCTGACTGAACATTTTTTCACTCAACTGTCATTCAGAACTGACAGTTGATGGACATTTGGTCATTGACAGTCCTTTGAAGACACTTTGAAAGCAATAAACACGTTTCAACAATCCCTTAATGATTTCTCCACAAATTAAACCGTCTAGTTGGTTGTTTTCATTGTAGTTTCCAAACAGGGTCACGCTTCTATTTGTAAGGCATTACAAAATCTTCCGAGGGTAGCAGTGGCTTAGGTGTTGACAAGGCACAAACCCAGATTTTAATAGTGTGTGATAAGTCTGTATGATGGAGAAAAAGTACTGTACATATCGAATGTGATGCACTTCATGTGTGCAAATAAGTGAATGTGAAACGCAGAACATGCTGTAGATAGAACCTAGATGTGCTTGCTAAAAATGTGCTTCTTTGGACCCATTTATCCTTTGTTAAGCCTTAAGAAATTGAGACATCATAAGAGCTTGATAAATTGCTTCTATTCCTCCCAATGACTGTATAATTCCTCCCCACTCCACCAAGCAAATGACTTAAAATCTAAAAATGGAATAACTTTTTGCCTACAAAGCAGGAGAAGGTGTTTCATTCCTGTGGGACGCTGTGTACCCAAGCATTTGGGCATATAATGTTTACTTTCATGCAGTGCAATTTACTAATGAAATTTCTTTTGTAAAAGTAACAATAGAAACTTTATTTGTTTCTTTCTGCTTGAAATAAATGATTGAAATGTGTGTTTTACATCATCAACCTTTGCATGCAGCTATAGATGCAGACTGAGTAATGGCATGTCCCCGTTACTCTGCATCATTTTGCTGCGCAAATTTACTACATTAAGTCAAATATATTGATCTGAGGTTTTCCTTCAGATATATATGAGACCATAATTAAATTTTTGTGAGCAGTAGGGGGGGGGGGGATTGTGAAGAATATGTGGTAGAAAGAAATGGGTGACGAGATAGAGGACACACAGCTAGTCATATTTATAGAAGGTGAGAAACTGATACCGAGTGTGCAGCAGAGAGACAGTGGGCAGGGCTTTAGGTATGAGAGAACAACAGCACGCTGGGCCGGTGGGACAGCGACACGGAGTCAATGAAAGGGAAGAGGGGTGGAAGAGGAGAGTGAATGCTTAAGTGCTTGTAAGAGTGTGTGTTTGTATGAGAATGAAATCAGAGTATAAATGCAAGGCTGTGATAAGGGAGAGAGATGCTGGGAGAGGATGAGGAGTAACAGGGCGAGGCAACAGCGAGAGGCGCTGAGTGTGTGTGTGAGAAATAGTGTGTGAACAGAGGGATGCAGTCATGTCTCTGTGAGAGGGAGCAGCACAGCAACCGTAACCATGCTGAGCCCCAAGATAAAACAGGCACGCCGGGGTAAGGACAGTCCCTCCTCCCTTTTCTCCATCCCTCTTATACTGTATGCTCTCTTTTCTATCATTACTGCTCCTCCATTCTTTTTCTTTCTTGTTTTTCATTTCACTCACTGTCTTTGCAGAGCTCCATCTGTCCTGCTGTCTTCTTAGTATCATCAGTAATATTTGCTGTTTGTGCTTTTATTGAAAAGGGCATCATAGAGGGGTAATAGTGTCATGCTGGAGTTAAATCTGCACACCGGTGCTGGTGTTCAGCATACTGATGATTATTACCAGCATTTTACTGTGTTTCTTTGCATGATCTGAATGTTGAGCCTTCAGCTGTTGTGCCTAGAGCTCAATGAGAGTTAACAGGCTCTACTACTGGGTGATGTAATCCATCATGTCTCCCTCAAGTGATTATCTTTATTCTTCATTCCAAGCAGATTTAATTCTGCTGGAGGTGGCTTGTAGTAAACATGGCTGCTGGAAAGATAATTCTACCTCCAACAATGCCCTACATCCTGTGTTTATTCAGCGTTTAACCTAGCTAGTTGGTTGTAGGTTTTGGCAGGTGGCAGACTATTGATGGGAGGAACACAAGACTCTCTTGTAAATCACAACAGCTGACTGTCAAACATAGTTCCTCTAATGCAGGGTAAAATCCATTTTTGACCACTGAGGCCAGGACTCAGCATATACATACGTCTCACATGACTGCGTGAAGATGAATTTGGAAGCTGTAAATCAGAGGAACAGCTCCTACCACTGAGCTTATGATGCAGAGTAAAAATACTTACTCTACTCTTCACAGCAGGTGGTTTGCTGGATAACTGGAGCATGCTGTTTCAGGTCGACAGGGAGACAGTTGCTACCTTATCACATGGGGCATGATTTTGCTTCTAAAGATGTTTCAACATGTCCATAGATAAAACCTTTAAGGATTTCTGATCTATTCCTTATTAACAATAACATAACAGATTATTGGCTTGTACACACTTTCAAGAGGTCTTGTCCATCTTGAGGTTGGAATGATGTTTCATTTTTCCTCTAACAGTTCTTGTTCTAGACCTGCATTACAAATCAGACCATAAAAGATGATAGGAAGCTTCAGATGGAGAGTGCAGTATCCACTTTAGTTTTCTTGCCACGTCTTGTGGACTTGCCATCTCTCATTTGCTGTAATGGTATTCTCCTTTGATTAGATTCCCAGCTCTGCTCTCCTCTGACCCTTTTACGCAACATCATTCAGGACAAATTCAAACAGCATCACTGAGCTGGATCTGTCCAAGAAGATTAGATATCATTCCTGAATCCCAAGAGTGTAGAGTTATTTGTAGAACCAAACAACTTTACCACTGAATAATTGTTTAAACAACGGCATTTGAGTGAAAGATATCAAGCTTGGATACAAAATCAACAGGAATATGTCATGCCATATTATCATTTCCACATCATTTCATCAGTGAGACCTGATCTAAATTGTAGCAAAAACAGATGCTGCATTATCTTAATTACGATATTTCAATGATTTATCTGTTGATCACATGTATTTGTAAATGAAAATTATGTATTGATTTGATCATTAATGGCAGTTTAAAATCAAACAATTCGCAAATAATTTGACTTAAAACCTGGGGTTAAATCTTTTGCAGGACTGAATTATTTTTTGCGTTTAATGCATTTTTTTTCAAGTATTGAGTGGAAAACCCATTTGTTATTCAGTGAGAAAATCGTAGTTTGTACTTCATTTCCTCAAATATTTGTGGTTATTTTGGATATACGGATATTCTGAAGCCAGATTCACACTTACACATTTCAGACATCACTGGTTCACTTCCAACGGAGGGACATTTTGGGTAGTTGAGTTGCATTCTTGGTCTCATGCTTCATTTTGTCAAATCATTTCTGTGAAATGTTACTTTTCTTCTTTTAAGAAATTTAGATACTTTCACATTCATAACATTTTAAATGTTGAATGTATATCAAATGTATTTTGTAAAATATGTCAACTGCACATAAAAATGAAGCATTATTTAATCTATTCAAATGCAGGATTTAGCCTACTTCTCTGTGGTCTTATCTTTAGGGTATCACTACGACTCTAGAGGCAGTACATCCACACGTACTGGTGTTTTGATGACTGAGTGCCAATTTACAGAAGCAGCTTATGACTGAGGGCCCGCCAGGCAAACTTTAGCCTGCACATGCTGTCCATCAATGAACAGCTTGCACTCAACAGTTTGAAAAGCTACCACATAACTTGTGTTACAGCTTCACTAAAGTACTTCTCAAGAGACTTGACTGCTTTGAAAATCAGTTTTGATGAAAAGGTTGAACCTTACATTTGTGTTCTTCAGCCATGAACTTGTCCCAGGATTTGTTTTTCTCTTAATGATTTTTCATATCACATTCTTTGAGCACAGCATTCACCTGTTTGTAGGCAGAGCAGACCTTTCCGGTGTGGGTCCTTTCTGATTTATTCTTTTTCAGACAGGTGTTTGTTGATGTTGACCTTACAGAGAAAATGCATTGCTGACTTATCCTGATGTGAAATATCTGAATGATTTGAGCTGCAGAACACTTCAAAGTAGTTGTACATGCACTCCTACTATTACTAAGGGCTGCCACTAGCCTCAGTTACATTGAAAATCCACGATTTAACCCATCAACCCAGCCTTACAGCTGATATGATATATGAAATTTTGACTGAATATAAGCCATCTTGCTATGGTAGGTTTATCCAGTCTATGGTTAACCAGCAGGCTGGGTGGCTTTCAATTCTGCATTTTTTAGGATGTACTTTATCTTATTCTGAATACTTCCTCCATCAATTATTATTATTTCCAGTTAGCATATAAAACATAAACTTGAATGTACCTGACATATGCAGACTTATCCATTGTTTATACATTCTGATGCAATTTGAGTAAGATTATTTTTTTCAAAAGATAACAATTAGACTATTTTACACAAAGATCTTTGCTTAAAAAAAAGTCTAAAAAACCAGTTCCTACTTGATATTTCCTGTGTGTTTAATCAAGATGTGGCCATGTCTGCTATAAATATAGATCCTGCACTGCCTGCTTCTGCTGTCAGGAGACAGTTTTGTTAATGATTGCACCATGTGCACTATACTCTTTTCCCTTCCAGCAATCATGACTCTGCAAAGGAAGGACATTCAGAAAGGGGAGAAATAAAATGAGGACAGACAGACGGAGAGCTGATAAGCTAGAGTGAGGGAGACGGGGGAAGCAGGAGAGAGAAATAGAAAGAGAGATTTCAGTCCAGGGCCTTACAGATACCTTCCCTGCTGTCCTCAGCAGAATGCAGGATGCAATTAACAGGAAGAAAAAAAGCGCCATTGATTCTTCTCACTCCTATCCCACTACCTTCTGTTTATCTCTCTTGACTCCGTAGGGATCATTCCCCTGTCCCTGTTTCAGCTCTGTACCTTTGGCATACAAATGCTAATATACAATCCATACTTGTAATCACTCTGTCCAGTAAAGCGTAGCCTGATTCAAACTCTCTGCAGTAGAGAAATTACATATGTGTTTAGTATCTGGAGGGAAGAAATAGATAAATATACTGAAAAAGATAGAATGGATATGATTTAAAAGCTGGATGTCTAAGTTGCAAAGTGGAGTCTTTGTCTCGGTGGATTGATTTAAGAGGAAATCTGGATTCATGCTCAAGCCTGTGGGTTAAGCTACACCCAAAGAAGACTTCTATGAATGATTGTGTTTTTTTATAACAATATGAAAACAAGAAAGGCAATTCCAATCCTGCATAAATGTATTTGTATTTCATTATCTCCTTTTACTCTTTTTAATCCCATAAGCTGTCTTTCCCCCATTTTATCTCAATGCGTGTGTCCATGCAGCACGGTCAAAGAGCATGGTGTTGGGAGAGTTGTCTCGGCTCTCCAGGCCCTGCTCTCCTCTTGATCAGGAGAAAGCGCTGAAGGCAGGCTGGTTGAAGAGGCAGCGGAGTATCATGAAAAACTGGCAGCTACGTTGGTTCGTCCTAAGAACCGAAGCTCTGTATTTCTACAAGGACCAAGATGAAAGCAAGGCACAGGTGCATTAATATTACACACATGTATGTTTACCACTACTTTTTTGTGGTAAATCTTTTTTTTTTTTTTGTTGGTTTCTAAAGGCTTCTAATTCTGCACAATATTTAGGGACGTGCAGCTTTGACTTCTTTCATTCATCCATGGCACAATCCTCCTAAGACATTCTCACACATTCCATTAAAGTCATTGTTTTTGTTACTGCCTTGACACACACACACCGATAATGTGGCAACTAGCTGCCCTTTCGTTGTGCAATAAGCACTTAGTAGTTGCCTTTTGACCCTCACTTTGGTGGAAGCATCAGAAATGCAAGTACCTCCGGAACCAGCTGAGGGATACAGTAAGTAGATGAGGAGGTGTTTCACTGAGTCATCCCTCCCTCCATCATCATTACCTCCCTCTGTTGGACAGTTGCCCAGAGCCCGGAGCGTACTCACAACTCTATATTGTTAACATGCGCTACACGTCTAAGACCAGACCCACTGCCTGCCTTTCAGTCTGTCTTACACCTTCTTCTCTTTTCTCCTACAGGGTTGCATTCCTCTTCAGGGTAGCCAGGTCAATGATGTGCCTGCCAATCAGGATGAGCCTGGTCGCCATCTTTTTGAAATTATTCCAGGTGAGCAAGCATAGTGGCAGCTCTGTGGTGTAGGGAGGTCATCTTTATTCACGTGATGCTCGAGCCTATCCCAGCTGCTGCTAGACAAGAGGAAGGGCACACCCTGACCTGGTCACCAGTCCATTGAAGGGCCAACACAGAGAGGCAAACAACCACTCCTGATCTCATTCACTCTTAGGGAGAATTTACAAACACCAATCAACCCAACATATGTGTTTTTGGACTGTGGGAAGAAGCTGGAGTAACCAAAGAGAACTCAGGCATGCACAAGAAGAGCATGCAAACCAGTCAAATTAATTAGATTTTGTAAATCTAATTATTGGATGCTAAAATTTTCTGTATGTATTTTAACTTCTTTTCTGCGTGTTTCTTTGTGCCGACATGAAAGGGCTTCTCCAGCTCACGGTACAATCTGGAAATTCCAATACTGCCATAGCCATGTTCAACATGAGTGTAAATTTCTCACCAGAGCTGTACTGTATGTGTTCTTTCTAAAAATCACAATAGCACTACACAGACAGCAGGTCATATCTTTGTAACCAGTGATGAATGGAAGTAAAACTGAAGTTAATCAATAGCTACATACAGTCGTATGGCATAACACATGCATGAAATACATATAAAAGCAGAAAGGATGTGATTGCCACAGTTTGATGGCTCAAGGACATTGTTCATTGCTGCTGTTAGCATCATAATAGTCGGAACACTTAATGATAAACAGCAAATATATCAGAGGGCCTGCTGGCTTGGATCAAGGAAGAATTCACACACAATTAGACAAAAATTCACAGATTTAACATAACACTGCACATTAGAGTATAATATTCCTTGTTTCCAGTTTGATATTTCTGATCCTTTTATAGACAAGTCATATAAACTACTGGATTGATAAAGCTAAAGCCCTGTGCAAAATTCCTTAGGTCTTAATCTTTACTGCACAAGTCCTTGGTCTTCTTTGAAATTGTTGTTATGCTACAGAATTCATTTGGATGAGCAGTTTTGCTTGATGGATGAGAATATAAGCATCCATAGTTTCTTCAACTTTTATGCAATACTGTGTATCTTTTTTCTTTAAATATGCAAAACACACAGTGTATACCAAGAAAATCAGTTTGCAATTAACATAACACATGCAAAAACACTCTTAATATGTTTAATGTGTAAGATGAAGTCGTTTTGTCAACAAAATTCGGTTGTGAAATAAACGGATAGAAATGGACAAAAGAAAAAGGCCTGGACAGAGAGAGAACAGCAGCTGAGTGAGAGCCATGCTGCAGTTGCTGCTGTCCCCAGGGAACACTACTCTTTCTGGGTTGTTTCTTTCACTCACAGCACACTATGCACCACAGTGCAGGACTAAGTAACTAATGCAGGTGCTGCTATATAGCCTATGAAGCACAAACAACCCTGATAAAACCCTCCTTCAAAATGGTTTGTTATGAAAAAATAATTGGAGCAATAAGTGAGAATTATATATGTCTTTATTCAAGAACTTGTATCCTTTTTATTATAAAATTGGGTGGGGCTTCAGATTGTTCACTAAGTCACTTGAAAGGAATACATTTCATATAGTGCCATCAAAGCTCAGCTGAAATAAGCCAAATGTCAAACTTAAATGTCAAACAGGGTGGGCTCAAGCTGAGTACTCAGAGGAAAGAAAGGTAGAGCTGCATGGCTGTCTTTGTACTTCGCAGGGATGCTCAAGCTAATAAGGTTATTGAAAATACAGGTACTGCTATCTGTAGTTTACTTGTTTACAAGCAATACAGTAAACCTGCAAATACTGATAGAAAATCATTTGCACAAGTGCAATATATCTCCATGTGTTTACTTGGTTTTGAGATATGTTGGTCATTTTGCCATATTGATTCGGGGAGTAATGAGGTATGGCTGTGTTTTCAGGGGGGTGTGGAGAAAAGGATCGAACCGGCATAAGCCATGAATCATTCTTGCTTATGGCCAACTCACAGAATGACATGGAAGAATGGGTCAGAGCCATACGTAGAGCTATATGGGCGCCACTTGGAGGAGGTGAGATTTTCTAACATATGCACACATCAGTGCAGTTTCTGCAGCCTTTAAAGATAGACTTTAAAGTCATGGGTATGCAGGAGAAATATCAAGTTATTAGTAACCTGACATGTTCTGTGTTGTGTGGTTGCAGGTGTTTTTGGACAACATCTAGAGGAAACAATGTCATATGAGGCGCAGTGTAACCCTCAGAGAGCAGTGCCTGTGTTGGTTGAACAGTGTGCATGCTTCATACGGGAACATGGACTCAAGGAAGAGGGCCTTTTCAGGGCCTCCGGGCAGACCAATCATGTTCGCGAATTGCAGGATGCCTTTGACCGTGGCGAAAAGCCAGTGTTTGACAGGTGAGGCAGCGAGAGGGGGCATTTTATATACTGCAGCAAGCCAAGCCATTATCTGACAGGGATATTATTCTGATATGAGTGTCTGGTTTCTCTTACAGTTCCACTGATGTCCACACAGTGGCATCACTGCTAAAGCTGTACATAAGAGAGCTCCCAGAGCCTATAATCCCTTTCTCCAAATACACACAGTTTCTCTCTTGTGCTCAGCTTCTCTCCAAGGATAAAGAAATGGTATCTGTCTGCTATGAACTTTATTGATATTTTTCAGACTCTTCCCTTGGTAATCACTATGCCTTCTTTTTTCTATTTTTTTTTCCACTGAAGGCAATCACAGAACTAAGCAAACTGGTGAAATCCCTTCCTCAGGTCAATTATAACCTCCTTAAATACATCTGCAAGTAAGTGAACTATGTCTTATAATTAGCTGTATAAATAAGGGATGGCCCTTATGTGACTGATGGGTTTTATTATTGCTGCCTTAATCTTAACTTCTGCACAATTCAGGATTGTCAGGCTTAAAACCAGAAAAATAGCATTCAATACACCAACATCCTCAACATCAGGGGAAGTGACATCATCCACTGCATGCCCTCTCTGCCTTCTGCATGTCTATAAATATAGCAAGCTGAGCCTATGCAGCAGCCACCATCATGATTCAGATGTTTTTTATCAATCATCTTAATCTTACTGAATGAAAAATCTATCACTTTTAAGTGGAGCTGTTAATGTTTCATATGATCGTTCTGCTTTTGGTGCTGTCAGATTTCTTGACGAGGTTCAGTCCCACTCCAGTGACAATAAGATGAGTGTTCAGAACCTGGCCACTGTGTTTGGACCTAACATCCTTCGGCCCAGAGTGGAGGATCCTGTTACCATGATGGAGGGTTGGAGATAATATGCCCAACATATGTTCCTTTTGAAGCAAATTTGTAACCAAATATTACTTTTCAATCAATGCTATGAGACATTTCAAGCTCCTTTATGTGTGTTTGTTATTATAAACAGGAAGTTCACAGGTGCAGCATCTTATGACTGTGCTGATCAGTGAACACTCCAGACTCTACCCCCACGAGGAGCCCAAAACTGAAAGCGAAAACAAGCAGGAGCTCCAACGCTGCAAAGTGGAATGGGTTTCACAGAAAGATACTGACTCTACACCTTCCTCAGGCGTAACCTCCAAAACCCCTCAAGAAACACCCCAATCTTCCATCCCTTCTACAGGCAGTAAGCAGACTATATCAAGTCCTGTTTCATCTGAAAAGGGTGAGGAATGTCAGATGGAAGGGAATAGTAAAAGCCAGACAGATAAAAGAATTGATGAAAAAGCAGACAGCAAAACTGAAGGAGAAAGTGAAGTAGCTGTTAGCCCCAGCAAACAGTCTAAAGCCCTGCCCTCCTGGAAGTGCTCATTCAAGGGCAGTGCAGCCTCTGCAGGGCAGAGGGGGAAAATAGGAGGCTCGGCTGGGGATGTGTCAGCAGCTGGTGGGAGCAATTGGCTGATGAATGGCCTGTCATCTTTCCGAGCTCACAAGCGCACCACCTCATCTGGTGAAAGAGTGAAAGACTCTACCTTGTCTCTAAAGGATTCAACCCTCTCTCTTAAAGAAACCACTCTTTCGCTTAGGGACTCACAGAGAGACTCTGATGAAGACACTTCTCGAGCATCCCTATCTAACAGAGTCCTCCACCAATCCCACAGACTGTCTGCCTATGACAACGTTGCTCCTTCCAGCTTAAGCCTGCCTGCTGACAACTCATCCATCTGGACATCTTTTGAAATCCCGTTATCAGAGCCTGAGGGAAGTGATAAGGCAATGAAATTAGAACAGAGTCAAGAGAGACCCAAAGATATGAGAGACAGTACAAATACTCTGGACCACAGTGCAAGTGGTAATGAGGAGGATGTTGCAGGAGCAAATGAAGATTTTACAAGCATGCTGACCCAACTCAAGCAGGAGCTGAAAAAACAGCGGATGAGCTACGAAACTTGCATTCGCAGGTTAGACTGAGACAATTGTTTGCCATATAACCAGTAAAAAAAAAATCTGCATCAAGTGTAATTTATAAACGCTTCTTCTCTCCATTTAGGTTGGAGGAGTCCTGTTCTAAATACCAGTCCCAGGTAAACCGCCTTGAAGAGGAACTGGACCAGGAGAGGAAGAAGTTCCACATGCTGGAGATCCGACTCAGGAACTCGGAGCGGGCGCATAAAGATGCAGAAAATCGAAATGTCCTACTCCAGGAAGAGATGGAGGAATTCTTCAAGACACTTGGAGATCTGACAACAGGAGCAACACGGGCCCACTAGACAGACCAACCTGCCTTCATCTGGTTCTAGAGGAACTCAGTCACTGGGAAGACCAGCCCCAAAGCTTTTAAGAACAAATACCTCTAGTGAAGTGCTAATTGCCACCTTGCCCTCTTTAATATGTCAGTCTTGTGGCTACACTGACCAGTACCGGTGCCAAACAAGAACTCTGTTGGACCAAGGACCTTTAATTTCATCATTCCATATAATTTCTTGCTGATCTAAACCATAAATCTGTTTATTTACTCACTAAATTCCTCTCTAAAAGACCAGTAAAAGCCTTATGGATAACATGCATCTCTATTCACACAAAGTACATTTATTCTTGATTGTAAAAGAAAGAACAATATGAGACATTAAAATTCAACTCTTTTATTCGCTGGAGTTGAAGGTAGTTTCCATTTCTGATGTATACTGAATAACTGGTCTGTTAGTGAGGCAATTTCAGACCCAAAGGCTAAAATTCACACAACTGGCCTTTCCAAAACATACCACACAAGGTTAACTCTTTGCTGACAGCGTTTGGCCAAACTCTCAGAAGACTCGAGCATTATCCCAGTGGTGCTGAATGGCTTCCTTTAAAATTTACCTGCACTAATGCACAGAGAAAACTCATGCTTAAGTCTATTCTATTGGTTCTATTGTTTAGGAGATGGAGAGGATAATCACATAAAAGGGAAAGTCACAACAGTCAGTTGAAATGTGGCCGTGAAAGGGTCAGGACATGCGTCACAATCCCCAAAGTGCATTCTGGGAGTTGATTCTAAAGGGTTACTGCCTGGTGTGCCCAACCATTTAAGGGCAAAAAGACAGTTTAGGAATTTGAGACATCAAATACATCCAAAGGTTACCATGACAGGTGGCAAATACCTGTTTCCTGATTCTCATTAAACATACATACATCTACAGTAAAATGTACAGATTGACCACTGACTATACTTATTCATGAATTATACTTCACAAAAAAAAATGAAACAAAATGTGTATAAATAGTACCTTTGAATGAGATGTACATTACATACAATAGATGCCTCTTAGCTTGAAATAAATAACATAAAACAAAGAGAACAATCTATTTTGCTTTTCTTTCAAATGATCTGTGCCATGACACTCTATCGTCAATAATGTGTGCATGTGCGAGGTAGAACTCAAGACGCATCACAGAAGACAAGAGCGTCTGCCACGGAGAGGACTGAATTTTAAAAAAATAAATTACAGAACTGAGTAAGGACACTTAAATAAAATACTATTAATATCAGATTGCTGTTGATGTCTGACAAAATACCTCAAAAAGATAAAGTGACTAAATCAAAATTTGTCTCTGGTAGCATTACAGCACTCATTCTAGCCAGTGACAAGGCCGATAATCAGTGTTTTCAGCACTAACAGGCTCATGTCTGATCAACATTTCTTTTGACTTTACATTCAACCTGTTATCGCTCATTCAACAAACTATCACCTACAGACAGAGTCAGTGTACAGTACGCTATAGTAAAAAACAAAAATTCATTCAGGGTAACAGACCATTAGGATTGCTTGTTAAGATGCACATGCTGAACTAGAAAAGAAATGTATTTACTTGGATAAGTTGAGGGCTTCTTTCTACAAGAATCATCCATTTTGTTTCAGTCCTAGGTGGAGTGAGATCAAATCTACTGTTAGAGTTGATGTAGATTCTTTCAAATATTAAAAAAAAACTGTACATAAAAAAACTCACCATAATATGGCAGCGCTAACAGTATAGTATTAGAATGTGTAGCAACCGCTAAAAAAACACAACAACCCAGCGATGTGTAAAGTACACTCAAATCCCTTTCTTTCATTACATACGTCACAGTTTCACGTCAAAACATACTCTTGATTCTTTGCAGCAAAAAATACAGTAAAGATACAATTTCAAACCACAATAATTTACAGCAGTTAAGGGAGAGGGGAACATAAAAACAAACTGTACATTTAAAAGCGCAGCTCTACAAAGTAACATGAGTTCTATTTGCCTTAACCCACTCCCCATCACATAAACTGATGAAGAGAAGGTTTGCTTTCGTGTATGGATGTACGTTATCTGCAGCAGGCCAGTGCACCCAGAGAGGTGTGACTGTCCAAGCTGCTGTCTGTTTCAGAGGCCATAGTAGGGTCACTGCTGGGATCGGTTGGCTCCGTGGACATGGATGAGACATCGTTGGCTGAGGATGAGGAGGATGTGGGCTGAGGAGGGCTGTCGATCACTGCTGCACCTGTGCTGCGGAAACGTTAAACAACACCTTAAATCCAGTTTGTTTTAAGTGGGGTCAGTTTGAAGTCCTTGTCCATAGCCAGTATGAGCACTGGAGGCAGTTAGCTTCTCCCTAGTTTTGTGTTGCATTAACCATGTCTATAGCTATCTGATTTTGAGACAGCCCCTCTTATGGAGAAATTAACAGTACACCATCTTCTATTCCTATATTTCTATTGGTTCAGTTTAGATAAAAATATCACAAAGAAAAAATAAATGAATGAATAAAAAATACTGTCTGAACTGCAACTGAGAGAATCTTAAAGTATTTACAAAAATAAAAAATTACAATTCTTTTTTTTTTCTTAATCAGTCTGGTGTGTGGTCAGGCTTTAGTGTCTACTCATACTGTAAAAACATAGTGTTAGAGTTGTAAGTACTACACATCTCAAAAGAGGCATATCATGAGGAAGAGATGAGAGTCATGTGACACTCCACACCCCTAAAAATGGTCTGATTGAATAAAGGTGAAAATGAATGGAAGAACAAACAGGAGTTGCTGTACTGTATTATTTTGAACAAAGTATGTCACGGATATTTCCATGAAACCTCAATAAATTGTGTCAGTTTCTGGAAACAAAATCATAACATCTTTCCTTTAACGTCTTTTGTCTATATGCTGTGCTCATGTGAATCCAAATAAGTTAAAGACAACATCCATGCATAGCTTTGGTCTATATTTATATTTCCCATGATCTCCCAGAGGGAAAGGTAGAAACCACAAAACGTCTTGAACATTTTCTCACTTATACTGCAGCGTTCTAACATATAACAAGAACCGTAGACATGGGCAAGTAGCTCATATGTGAGAGTAGAGGTAGAGAGACATTTCTGAAAAGATACTAAATCTGTTGACAAAAACAAAGTTATGAACACTGGTGGTGTCAGTCTCCCCATATTTTAATGCAGCCACTTTGTCAGTAATCAATTTTTTCATACTGCATAAAACAAATGTATGTTTCGCAAGACCACATGAAAAGTGCGCATTGTGTAAAATTTGATGCCGCTTTTTGGTAAACTTGACTGGAGGTATCCATCTGTGGTGCTCTTAGCCCCTGCAAATAGGGTATTTTTTCAATCCAGATGGACAGATGTGCAGTTCTCAAAAAGCTAACAGCATGACGGCTTCAGAGTTGATGCTTTGGCTTGATCAAATAAATGCCGATTGGCTGAAAGTTGCTTGAGCCACAAGAGGGCCATCAACAACAGATTTAATGAGCCTCAAAGCTGACAGCCTGCAAATGTATGCTCAAGCATTAGCCAATATTGAAAGCACCTGAAGGCTTGAACATATTTCTAAGGGCTCTCTGTGTTTGGGTTTCACAAATGCACATCTGCAAGTGATCTGGTTTTGCTGCCCCTATGAGCCAAAAGGAGACATATGTGGAACCATTGGAGTTGTGGGCTACTTTAAGTGGTTCTGGTGCTGTTGGTGATGCTTTAACTTTGCTCTGCTGTGGTGCAGACAGAAGTTAGAGTGCACAAAGATATTCTTTGTGAGGAAGTGAAAGCTTCCTTTGCTTTTCATCTGCAAACCTTTGCAATTCATTGCTTCTAGCGCTCTCTTTGTTATAAGCTTAGTTGTTGTCGGCCATAGAGTACTTTTGCTGGCATCTAATGGTTCAGCCAGTCAGCATTTGATCAACATGTAACTCCAAACATGCTGTTAGGTTTTTGGAGGATTGCTTGCTTGTCCATCTGACACTGAAGGAAAAACACAAAAAACTTGCATGATGGGGCTAAGAGTAACACAAGCAGATACCTTGTACAATAATTAGTCCCTTCAACCATACTAGAATGCAAACCAATGGCTAACTTAAGCTCTCTGTCAAGCAACTGCATCCAAACTTCTCAGGTTCTCAGGTAGCCCAAGACATTTTCTTATCATTTCAGCCATTTATTGTGCATGGTGTTATGATCCTTCTCCTTACTCAAACTGTCTCAGCTTTTTCTATTCAAATATTTCAACTCCATTATTTGTATGGCATGTGTGAACAGGAAGATACTGACCATTCACCTTCCTCTTAACAAAATATTTCAGTTGTTCATATAAACTTATATGAATACACTAAGCTGCTGTGTCTTGTTGTACTTCAGTTAAATGCTGAAATATTGTTGAAACAAGTTACATTTATACAAAAAACCTTCCAAACAAATCTAAAGATTTCAACTTCATGTCTTGTTTAATTCTGTAGAACAAATTTGCTCTCAAGGGGTTTGTTCACATTAAGAATGCATGAATGGACTTATTTTAAAGAAAAAAGGATTCTTTCGCATCAAGTTTCATGAACTTCTGAAACCAAATGTTATAATGACATGGCCTCTGATAAATACTTCACTTGTGCCTCTGACAAACATATTCCTATTGATTTACTGTAATTCAGCCTTTTAACATCTTATGTTATGTTATGTTATGTTATAATGATTACTCACCTAAAGGAGACGGCTGGCCTCTTATCACTCCATTCTTTGCCAACTCCTCCCATTCACTCACTTCCTTGTATATTAGCTCTGCAAATAAAACCAAGCAAAAGGTCAAATGAAGCTGAGGACACAAGGAAGAATCTTTGATACATGTATCAAAGAGTGTCTTAAACTTTTCTGTGTAGCTGGGATGTATTGCATACTGTACAGTCCAAACAGCATCACATTTCTAGTTTGGACCGGCTGCGCTGGTGTGACCCTTCTAAATATGAGTGAGGGGTCATAATCACCTGGCAGGCGTTAGGATGAGCTCATCTTGCTGAACGACTGAAAGTGATATTTATTCACAATCACAAGTCTCTCCTATACGCAACAGAATCAAGTTCCCCTGAGTGGAAACACTAACTTACAGGTTTTGTTTAATATATCAGCTGGCTTGGTTGTTAGCTTGAAATTAAAGGACTAAGTTGACTTTTATCCAACTTTGTGTTTTAAAGTGGTAAAAAGCAATGCAATTACATTCAACTAATAATTTTTTGGAGTGATGGAAAACCTAAAAACATCCTTGGATTGTGGCTAATTCATGTATTGCCAAGTGAATGCCAGATTGGTAAATAATACACTTTAACTGATAGTGTGATGTGAAATGTTGAGTGTAGTGTTAAGGAGCTTAGTATGCTGTCTAACCTTTCCACTCCTCCACAGTATGCTCCCTCTCATCCAGCTGTTTGTCTGGGATCTTTGGAGGGGGCTGAGGAAGAGAAAATGGCTTGAATGGCACCCTGGTGGTACAGGAGCAATGCCAACTTTCCACTTAAAGTGATGCAAGGCAATCTTAAGTCATGCGTTCATGGATCATGCAGCTGCATCAGTGATCTACTTACCGCCTCCACTTCAGCTGGATCATACCAAACATTAATATAAGGGTGCTGCAGGGCTTCGTCTACAGAGATACGCTTCGATGCATCAATCACTAACATCTTTGATAAGAGATCTCTGGCTTGGCTTGCTGAGGGGAGATGCAACAAACAGTTAAGTTACAGAGCTATTAATCACAAGGCTATGGATGGACATGGTATGAGTAATGACTTCATGATTATTTAGGTCATGATTTGATAACCCAAGAAACACTACCTTTCAGTTTGTTGTGATCAGAGTCGGCAGGGAAAAGCACATCTGGGAAGAGTTTTTCAAAGCTGTATCCAGCATACCGCGGCCTGTTTTCTACATACGTTCTGACCGACTGATTCAGCTTCATTAGAAAATCCTGAGATGGAGTGCCTAGCTGCTCAATTACTTTGTTCCACTGGTCGATGTCTGAAGTGGAAATGTTAAGGTAAAAAAGGCCTTACACAAACAAACACAAAGATACAGTAACACACCATAAGGGCAGCATGACATTTAACTTTCTTTGAGGTCCACACACCAGCAGCTCTCTTTTGGTCTACATACAGACACAAGCACATCAAGACTACATGATCTACAGTGGTGCTTAACAGATTGTGAGTCATTTTGAGTTCTTTATATGTATGGATAATAATGAAAATGGTAAAACAGTCTTAAAGTAAATAAATAGAACCCAATTAAACAAGTCAGACCAAAGTGTTCTATTTGGTCATTTTTTTACTGAGCAAAATGATCCAGTGTTGCATATCTGTGGTAGGCAGCCATAATATTTGTGGAAATTAATGATCAAGAATTTGAGCCCATTCTTTTGTCATGAACTGCTTAAACTCTGGAGTAAACTGGAGGGTTTTCTTCACATGAACTGGATCATAATTCCTATTAGCTTATGGCCAGGGCTTTCACAACTCTTTTGTAGAACAACTTGTGTTTTTTGGGATCTGTTAAGATTCAGTTCACAGAACAATGTCCTTACATTTTCTTTTAAAATTAATTGGAACAAGTCCTAATTCAATGCTGACATTGAATTCAGCATTTCCTTCAACTTGAGTTTTACATACCTTTTCTACCTACAGATATGTAATATGGTATCATTTCCTCAATAAATTAATTGACAGATTGTAGTTTTTAATGTTATTTTTAGCTACTTTTTAACTGGTTTTCTGTCTACTTTTAAGAGTTGTATGAATGTGTGAAAATTTTCAAGGCTATATTCATGCAGAAATTTAAAAAAACAACAACTCAGAGTTCACAAACATAACCACAAGTGCATGGTGATGAAACTATAACTTAACTATTTTTATACCCTCTCACCAACTACTCCCATCTATTAACTAACTAGTTCTCACAAAACATGAGTGCAGTGGAGCAAGAATGTAGGTCATGGAGTCGGCTGGGTGGAATAGCAGAGTGACAGAAGAACGCTCGGGATGGTGGTGGATCTCCTCACAACAAATGAAGTGATGATATGGTGATCAGTGACGGGGAAGGATACGATCAGTGCCAGGGAACAACACACTTCCCCTGATCATCTCAGCCACTATGCAGCCCACTGACCATACATCCACTGGAGGTGGACATTAAGATGACAGGGAGGTGGTCATGCAAATAAAATGGTGAGGAGGAAGAAAAAAAAGGACAAAGAAACAAATGAAGTAAGAGGAATGTAAATGGATTGACAGAGGAGTGATAATGAAAACCATGCAACCATGCAGCAACAAGCAGATATGAGAGCAAGAGGGGGAGAGAGAGAGAGAGAGAGAGAGAGAGAGAGAGAGAGAGAGAGAGAGAGAGAGAGAGCAGATAAAAACAAGTGACATGCTGATGACAATGTACAGCCCATAACTGTCCAAC
>JAOXYM010000017.1:13198931-13210791 GCA_028567055.1 Leptatherina wallacei
GAGAGAGAGAGAGAGAGAGAGAGCAGATAAAAACAAGTGACATGCTGATGACAATGTACAGCCCATAACTGTCCAACTGCTTCAAATCAAACACTCGTTAACAGTATAATGTCACTTCCCCTGTAGCCTGGAACAAACTGTGGCCAGAAACAGAACAGAGCAGGAAAAATCTGACAGAGGCACAAAGATGTTACAAAAACTGTCACAGTTAACTGAGAGGAAGCATTTAACAGACACAAGGATACAGTCCCTTCCTGGGAAAAGGATTTTATGGCGGACCATTTCTGCCAGAATGCAGCCCACTGACCATATGTCCACTAGTGAAGTTGAATGCAATGAACAAAGTTGGTAAGAAGTGAGGAATGCACAACAACAAGTTATTCACATATAAGAGGCTTGTTAGTGAGCGTTTTCATCATGCGGTTCCCAGAGTGTGATTTCAAGTTACAACAGATCTGACAAAAAAATCTAAAACAGTATGGCATAACTCCAGTTCATCTTTGTGCAATGAAAGTCAACAATGATACAGCTGTTTTAGTAAGAACCAGATTCCATATTAAGATCATCACTCACCATTGGCTTGGTAGCCCATGCCCAGGATAACTTCTGGTGCTCTGTAGTAGCGCGTAACTACGTACGGTGTCATCAGCAGGCCTGTGGCAGCCGTCCGAGCCAAACCAAAATCCAAAATCTTCAGTGTACAATCAGACTTGACAACTATATTACTGGGCTTGAGGTCCTACAGAGGAGCAAGGATGGGATTGGGATTTTGTTTTATGTTTATTATATCAATAAGGAGCAAAAACTTTGACATTAATATAAAAAGTTGGTAAAAGAAAGAAAACCGCTTATCTACTAGTGTGAAACAAAATGGACTTCAAATGACAACATATCGACCAACTTAATGTTCCGTAAGAGTCACACAGTAGTTGCACAGTAACACTATCAGCTAACTCACTGAAGTTTTCATCTCCATGTCTCTATGCAGTAAAATTCTGCTTATTGATGGTTTTTTTCCCCTCATCCCAGACAAAGCAGCTGGCATTTATCAATACTGAATATTTCTTGTTTTTACTTCATTACATCAAGCAATAAGATCCCTTTAAAAATCTCACATTCCCTTACAAAAAAAACATTTTTGTTACATTTTTTAAATGACTTGCCTTTATCAATCTTTTGTCACTGATGAAATTTTGTTATTGGCGCAATGTCAATTTGTTCGGGGATGCTCACCTGGCTGTGTTTCTGGCACTGATGGTGCAGCTAAGAATCAGACATTATTCTGATGATCAGTGCTGCTTGTTGGTTCGTCAGCAAGATGACCAAGCAGAATTTCATTATGCTTGCCAGAGAGGTGGAGCGTGGATAAATGAGAAACATTGGCCTTGGTGGAGGATGGGCGCACTGAGTGCCCTTCTAGTAACTGATCCATTGGAGGAAAATGATCAATTTACCTGCCACAGTCAATTTGGAGTCTGTGTCAGCTAATATTAATTTTAAAAAAAACTGAATCTGCAAGAAATAAGAAATTCTTTTGTTTCTTCAAGGGCAGTTTGTCACCAATGCTTGCTCAGAGTTAAGATTTTACATGGCACATTTTATTTTTGTTTTTAACTGAAATCCTCATAATAATATATTTTACTAGCAATCAAAGGACTATATTCACCTCCTTAACATTGTACCAGTTGACTGTTGCTCTTACACTCCAGTGTCATGTATCACAGTAGCTCTAACAGTTCAGGACTTCACACTTCAGGCCTGTCATTAGGCTGTTTTTTCCTGGCCAGCTGCTGCTTACCCTGTGAATGATGCCGGCAGCGTGGAGGTGTTTGATACCACACAACGTCTGATAGAGCAGATATGACAGCCTCTCGTGGTCCAGCTCCATTTGAATGACCTGGCACAGGTTGGCATCCATCAGCTCCATAACCAAGTATCTGACAGAAGAAAAACGGCTCAAAATTCTGGCTGGGAAGCATTTTGTGAAAACATATGGAGTCTAGTTTAATTCACAGCTCTTACTACTTCTTGTTACTTACACATCCTGGAATTCCTCGAATGATTTTTGTGGTGTAAATACATTTAACAGGCCAATAATCTGTGGGTATAAAATTACATTAATCAAAATGATGCAGTTGTGTTTATTATTATTTTTACAATTAATTTATGAACACTTTGAGCAAACACATAGCATTGATATTCTGCCAGTCTCAAATACTAAGTCATCTTTAAATAACTGCCCACTTACATTTTTGTGATTGACATATTTCATTAGGACTAGCTCTCTGTACGCCCGCTTGGCATGGGTCTGATTCTGAAACGGCCGACTCAGCTTCTTGATGGCAACATTTCTTTCAAGAACTTGGTCGTAAGCAGAGCTGAAGAAGAAAGGTAGCATAAAAGTTTAAAACATGGTCACAAATTATTATGTAACAAAACCGTATATGAATATTCATCTTCTACAGTCTGAAGCTGTGTCCTTCACAAAGGCACACAAGTTACAATGGTTGTGGAGCTTCATTTTTAGTTTCATCACCAACAGAAGATGACATGAAATTTTTGTTGATACTCAGAAGTATTGTGGTGACGTGCTGGAAACACTGACCCACATTTCCCCATGTAGCTGTTACGCATAACATAGATGAGGCTAAAATGCTCACCAGACGATTCCCTGTGCTCCTGAACCGATGGGCCTTAGATTCTGGTATCGCTTTAGGACTGTGAATGTTGAATCCCCAACATCTAGGCTGTAGAACTCTCGTTCTCTTCTGTTTTTGTTCATGGTGAATTCTTCAATTAATGCTTTCTGTGCATCCAAAAATGTCCACTGAGAAGAAGGAAAATACAGTTTAAAATTTTGCAGAAAATCCTTTGCAGCAAAGACAGCAGATTAGGAGGGAGAAAAGACACTGCTGCGCTTCACACTTCAGCACGGCAGTTTCCAACCTCAGCAACTCTGCAAACACCCATGGATGGAAGATTTGATATCATAAGTTGTGCATTACAGCAGGCCACACAGAGGTCTACTTCATTATATGAAACATAACTCCCTGAGTAACTCTGCCACTTTGGAAAACCGAGCCCAGTGATAATTCCCCTGAGTTTGGAGTGCAGCCCAGAACTCCAGCTCAGTTCTACATGCAAGTCCTCCACAGACACATGATAACTGGGTCAGGTTGCACCAAGCTACTGTGGACCCAACTAAAACACAAGACAAAGATGCCAATTTTTACTTATGACATTGATAAAATGTCTACTTTTAGTTAAACAAAATGAACTGAAATTCATAAATTAAAAAAATCCAATAGCTTCCTTTTCTTCCATTTCTATGTAAGCTACATAACCAGCCTCCCCACTTATCCAAGCTCCGGACACACAGTCCTTATGAGGGATGCAACTGCCAGAATGAAGTGAGTCAGCTCCCCTTCTGTTCCTCAAACGTCACAAAGACGTCCATAACATTCACCTCCCTCGCAACATGAAAATAGACTCGCTGCTTCTTTTTATATTACACACAGGAAGACAATTGAACTCATCTGAGTTATAATGGCTTGAATGACAGTGATTACTTCACAGTCATTCCAAGCCATCATAACTCACAAGTATGTAGAAATGCACAGTTGTGTGTTACTCGTACAGTAGAAAGCATTTTTTATTTTTTTTTACCAATACTGGCTATCCATGAGGATAATCAAAGTCAGATAAAGCTGAGAGATGTCTCTTGGCATCTTAAAATGCCATAAATTCCAACTTACTGTGTTAATATTAATGCAGCTGCTGTGAGATAACCCGAATTAATGCTTACGACTGCATGCTGCATCAACAAATTCCTCTGAAATCAATTACAGACTTTTAGATTGCAGTTTTGTGTCAGCGGCAGTATTTGCAGAGAACACAGCAGCTCATCCTGCAGTACTTCTGAGCTCCAGGGATGGATCTGACAGCAGAGAGTTATGATATGGTTGTTGTAAAAGTAGAAACAGAGCTGGATCATTCCTAGAGTGCACTGCTTTCTAATGAGTACACCTTTTATCTATAAACATGCAGCGCCAGTCTGAGGATTTAATTAATGGCCTCCAACGTACAGCTTCAAAAGGACAATTTAGTTCCTAACAATTGTGGTTAAGCTCTCAAATACTATGTGGGTCACAAAAATGCTCACAGAGAACTTAACATACATAACCACTTAATGAATGATGCAGCTTTCTTGTTATAACACAGGCATATTACAAACAAACCAGTATCAGAATAAATCACTCATCAATTGATGAAGAAATAAAGGGCAAATGTCAAGTAGACAAATTTATAATAATTTAATTTGAAAAAATCTGATAGCATTGGGTCTTTTCAACCCAAATTGGAAACACTGTTTTCCAGTGCACGCAAACAATCTAGTAGGAGGATAGCAGACGAAAAAGAGAAGAAATGGCCTCGCTACATCTCCAAGGCGCAGATAATCGGCGGGCACTGATTGAAGCAACACTATTGATCCGTTATCAACCTTTTCTCCACGGCAGGGTGGGTTAACCTTGACCATACTAACCCCTCGTGTTGTCCTGTTGGCAGGCACGTAAATGAGTGTGTGGAAAACAGCCGTGCAAGCTGAAACGAAGCAGCCAGATTAAGCCGGCCGGACACTGCACAAGAAGACATCATCGCAGTAATAATAATGGCACCCGTATCGAGACATGAGAGTGCTGTTCGGAGAAACCCAGCGCGCTGACGTCGCTGATATTAACCTCGAACCACTGTGAACGCTGTGTGTGGATGTATTACATTAAAACGACATAAATAGACTGGAAATTAGGTATAAGATGTGCTGCAAAGCAGCGCAACAACAGCCCCGGTGTGGCAGCATGCACCCAGCGACAAACGACCCTCCCCCACGGCCAAACAATAAGCACGTCTGAGGAGCTGAGGTGTGAATCTTCATCTTACCTCTACCATCAAATCAAAAAACGATCGATCCCGTTAGCGGTGAAATGTTCCGGAGCGACAGACTTTTTGTTTATGCCACCGCTCAAGAATGATTTATCCCGTTGTGCGACTTAAAAATACATGACCTCACCAAATTCATTGCCTACGTTTCCATCTGTCTGCTACTGACAGGCCAGGACGCGCTGTGCGCACAGGGCATGCGTCCCAGCATCGTACCAGCAGCACGTCACTCTCGGACAGAGACACACCCACCGCCTCCTCCATCCTGTAAACCGTGTTTTGGTCAGTTCCGTTTAAAACTTGATAAATTGGAGATTGCATTTTTATTAATAGCGTTACCTTAAATAAAAATGGATGGAAATTGCCATATTTCGAGTTAAATGGGACTTTCAGTTTCCAGTTACACGATGAAGAGATGAGGCTGCAAATATACCCGCTTTACATACAGTAGTAAGTCTTGAAGCACTCCCCATTTCCTTAAATTTGTATTCCAACGAGCCAGAATTTCTTGAAATCTTCGAAATAGGTCTAAATGTCTGAGAGACTTGAAAAGTTTTCTTTGGACATGGGTTGCTTGTTCTCCATTTTTAGATTATGTTAAAACAACAACAAACAAACATCAATGCAACTTAACACTCACTTATTCATTCAAGCACAAATAGGGCACCTAACTAAACTTAGCAAAGAACAAAATTTTTAAAATAGTATCTTTAGGCACTTTGCTTGGCACTATTTGCCAAAAACTAGGCAAAACTATCTATATGAGACAAATTATATCTTAAAGTGATGTCCATAAATAACTTTTTTTAAAATCCAACAAAGACCTGACACAGGACCAGTGAGTTGCATCTGGCAACTCATTTAATCCTTTTTGGTGCCAAAGCCTCATCAGACATGGTTTCCATGGACTGGAAATAAGTTGCAACATGAGTTATACAGTAATGGATCCAAATCTGAATGTTTTGGCTCAAATTGTCACCAATATAAACCAAGAGACAGGTTTTGATTAAGAGACTGTAAGAGTAAGAGACTAAGTTCACTAAGAGACACATATTAGACTGAGACAGGTTAGACAGTGAGAGATTACATCACTGTGAAACCCAGTGGAATGATGAATTCAGAAAAATACCATCAGGTTTTGATCCAACAAGCCTATCTGAAAGCATCAGACAAGACTCTACTTCATTTTTCATTACAAGACTGATTCAAAACAAACTGTACAAGCATACTTTGACAGAAAAGCACAAGATGAACCAATGGACTGGTCTCCCCAAAGCCTGCACCTCAACATTATTGATCAATTTTGATGGAGAGCAGAACAAAAAGCAGCTAACATCCATAGAAGAGCTTTGGAAAGTCCTTTAAGAAGTCTGGTGAACTATTTCATCACTTAAAAAAATAACAGGACTGTGTTGAAGAAAAAAGGTGGTCATTCGAGTTCTGTTTGTTTCCATTTGTTTCATTAAGTTATTGCACCCATTTCCAATTTTCCTGGAAATATATAAAGAAAGGGGTGGCTCAGGTTTTTTGGACAGTACTATTTATCATAGAATTTGACACACAATCTGGACAAAGTTAAAGAGGGAGGGAGAGGCATGCGGTGTGGTTTCTGGATCACTGAGCCCACAGGTCAAAAATGTTTTTTTCTAGGACTAAAACAGAATGCATTGGAAACTGATCCTCCTTTTTCCCCCATATAACCTGTTCTTGTTGCAAAGTCCTTCACGAAAAAGCAGGTCCACATTGGCATTAAAACAGAATAGTAAAGTGATTTTGCATATTCTTTCTCTTTCTTTCTTACTTTAGTTTTTCATGAAAACAGCAGATGACTACATTCTACATGTTTCTTAAGACAAGAAAGCACAAACTAAGTCGTCATATTACATGATTGGTTTCTGAGGGAGTTGGTAAAAAACAAAGCTCAGGTCCATGATCATGCTTTGCAGGCTACATGCAAAAAATGCAATTTTTCACTGTATCATTTTCTCTGAACTGGGCTCAATAGCATTAGCTACAGTTTTATTTCTAAGTTAGTTTGATGGTTGCCTGTCTTCTTCCACATTAAAAACAGTGATGCAGCAACCATGATTGATATAAATGAAGTGTGTACAGTAATTTGCATGTTTGGGGTTTTATTTTACACTGGCGTGTGATCCTGTCCATTTCACATTAGGAAACTCTGAGGACGAAGACATTCATACAGGCTCTGCAGGAATCCATAGCATAGTAGATAACGTGAAGGCGCCGTCTATGCATCAGTTCTATAGGCTACGCTACAACAGCGTACACCGTACCATGCTCTGCGCATGTGACTGAACAGCAGTGCCAAGGAGGACATTCGGTAGAATTGCGTTAACTTTGCGCTGAGGGGTTTGAATTCTCTTGCACCCACCTCAAAACCCTGGATCGTTATTTATTATTTATTTATTTTCACCTCTGTCCCTGCGCAGATACTCCAAGGCCTGCAGAGAGGAGCTGAGCGCAAATCACCGGGCAGCGGCATGGACAAACGTCCCAGCACCGACTTCCGCAGCAAGACAAAGCTACTACGGTTTCTTACCCCTTGCTCGAAGAGAGCCCGCAGTGTTATGATCATTGTTGGGGAGCAGCCCTACAACAGCAGGCTACTATTCACCGAAATCGTTTGTCCTTCCCAGCTTTCTCCGTAGTAGCGCACCTATCCGGGGATCCACCGCACCTTTGGGCGTCAGACGGATTTAGTTAAATCGATGAAGCTGATCTCAAGCCAACCGCTATTGGTGGCTCTGACCTGTCGCTGTCAAACCGCGAAGCTAATCCAATCAAGTGTTTAAAGGCGAGAAGCTAAGAATAGCGCCAAATACTGTTAAAAAAAAGTTTCAGATCTTCAACGTGGTGCTTGAGATAACAGAGCAAATGAATTGGGAACCATGTTCAGTTAATGTCATTGATGAATCACCTGCCAGAACCGTGCAGCCTTTCTTGCTAGGACATCACAACAGCATTGCGATGATCACAAGGATTACTTTGGATCCGTGGTGGGAGCACTGAAGATAATAAATAAAGGATAAGACCGCCGATATAGGTTACATATGGTGCCAGGTAATTGTATACACTTTTTATCGTTCATTTTACACAGTCTTTTTTTTATTTTATTTTTTATTAAACAGTTTGCTGAATTGCAGACGATGTCTTCATATATAAATACATTTGTTGTATTAATTAACCAAAGATTTGGACTGTGCTTAGGTAAACATCTGAGCTCATTGACAGAACTAGAAATAAAATGCAAGGTGAAGCTTTCATGTTCAGGCCTCGGAGGATAAATTTAATCTCAGTGAAATTTGCTCCTTGCTGAGGGGCTGCTCATGCTTACATAAACTGAGAACTTCCATAGTAGCTTATACAAACGGGGGTTATACTGTCACCTTGTTGTCAGAAAGAAGTATGAAACCTAGATCCTGAAGAAGGATGTTGTCCTAAATTCCCCCAAAATACATGTATTCTCTTCTGTCTGCGTCTCCATCATGTGGTTGTCTGCTTCAGACATCAAAGCAGGTTTTTCCAGCAAGGTGACTAGTTTATTGAATTACAGCATGTTCTGGATTTTTTTGGTCTAAACATAGTGACCAGGGGAATTTCAGACCTAAAGATCCTAAAGGATCAAGCATGCATGGACATTGTATCAGATTATTATTTGACACTTGGATTTGTTCCTGACGTCTTGCAGTTACATGAGATGCTTGAATTGCAATGGATTTCTCTATACTCCATCCTTCTCTGCATTAAAAGATAAGAGCTTCAGTAACAGAAACTGAAAGTTAAATGCTGATGTTTCAAGAAAGAAGAGCAGAATAGATCAGAATTGGAGCTAAAAGTCATGTTTCTGTATTTGGAATTGGGTTCTTTCACACTTTTTCTCATAAATTCTGCAACATGCAACGGTCTATTGTCAGTGCAAATGGCAAACAATAACCGCATTTCTGTTTTGGTCCCTGTTGCATGGCACATATTTAAAGGTTATAGCTTTACAATTGTAAACAGACCATTATGAGGAAAAGCCAGCTTCTGAAGTTTTGCTCAAGACTGGGTGGGTGGGAGAAACTGGCAAGTTTCCTATTTTCTTCTTCGATTACTCTCGCATCATAACATTAAAGCATTATGTGGGCCAAAGCAGCGTGATTTCAGCTTTCTTATTATATTATTATGTGATTACCAAATAACATTGTGATGTGATTAAAGATGAGAGATTAGTGTATTTGTTTTGGTTTTATTATCACACATTTAATCTTATAAGCCAAGGATAAATTCAGTTTAAGGGAGAGAATTAATCAGGACTAAAGTAATTGGGCTGGTTTGTATCAGTAGGTGCAAGCCTGTTATATTATTGCTCTGAAAAGACGTAGAACAACACAAAGTCAAAATAGAATAAACTGATCTGATGGAATAAGAAGGAATAAGAATCAGTTTCATAGATTTTACTAGCTGAATGGAACAACCTGTACCTGGTGACAGCTGTAGTTAACGTAATTAAACAATTAACTGTCCGAGGCGAAAAGTCCCCATCAACATTTGTTTTTACTCAAGGTATTATTATTCTTTTAATGTTATTTCTCGAACTATTTTAACATTCCATTTTTTAATTACTTTTGTCCTTTATAGAACCGCTAATCCTCGGTTTTGCTGTATTAATAGGACTTTGACTTTCAATATCAATAGATTCTCATCTACATAGATAAATGGTATGCCCACATTTGAAACAAAGTGTTTGCTGTCTGATGATTCAATTATCACAACCAATAAGAAATTTCACTATGTGAATGTTTCAACACAAAAATAGATTAGCTATATTACAAGTGGGTTCATTTTCAGGTTTGGTTTTACATACTATCGAAAGAAAAAAATATATTGTGGCTCATAGAAACTTTTATAAGAAATAACATATATACTAAGTTATTAAACCAAATTTTGATACACCGACACCTACCTAGCATGTGACAACAAACCGCCTTGGCACTATGACTTGGGTCCCAGGATTGCAGCGTCTTCAGAGCTGACCTCAGGTCAGAGGAAAGCCTGTTAGAAAATGCACGAAGCTAAGAGAGCAGAAGCAGTGAGACTTGGATAACCTAATCCAGTGTCAAGAGTTTTCCTTTTCTTACAATTATTTTTCATTCCTGAAGTTTAATTTGATTTTGGTGACAAGCTAGGACAATAGTAATATCTTCAAGAGGAGATTACAGTATAATGAAAGGGAATGGGTTGATATAATAAGCTTGACACTCACCAGTGAATAACAGCTCCATAAAGAGGTTATAATATCAGGAAGAAAGGCTCTAATGAGTGACATTTTTGGGGTTGCACCTATGTGTATGCTGCGTTATATATGTGTATATGTGCTGTTTTTTTTATCTTCAGGTGTGTGTGTGGAATGTAGGCAGAATGAGCAGCACATTTGTTACATTAGCTGAAGTATTGGAGGCTCGAGGGGGACCTCTGCTAGAGGAGGAGGTCTGGTCACTGCTGCTGGGTGCTGCAGAGTGTTTAATGGATGTCTCTTATAAAGGTAAGGCATATCAGCAAGAACCTTTCATTGTTTGCTGTGTGAGCATACAGTGAGGGGCTCTTAATGCTAACATAGTACTCAATAATTATTATAGCAGTGTTTGATATTTTCCTTACTCTGTAGCCTTAGAGTTTTACTTTGAGAGACTTTTCTTTTTTTTATGTAATAGCAGGATTGTAATCGGTAGATATAATGTATTTCTTTTTTTTTCAGGTCATAACAATATGTGCAATATTATAAGCCCCACCTCCTTGCTGCTGTCAGCCACTGGAACCTTAGCATTTAAGAACTGTGGCCTATCAGATGAGGTATCTGCCTTTGCTGCTCCAGAGATGCTGCAGGACCGTGCCAGCTCAACCAAACCTGCCACAGATAGGGTCAGTGCTGCGTCCTCATACCTGTCCCAACACTTCACATGAAAGCTGATGCCATGCTTCTATGACACTACAAATATTTAGGTCATATAGCTATTTTTTTTATGAATTTTCAACCCTGCAAGGACCTTTACTAATTCTCAAGTCAGTGCTGTCATAACATGGTGTTTTCCTCTTGAGTGCAAAATCTCAGTATGTTAGGACCTGAAGGTCGATTAAGATAAAAGCCCACCATCTAGTGGCTGAGTAAGGGAACATCTGCCCTCAAATTTGCCTCCGTGAATCTTATTCATGACATGTTATATTAAAAAATGACTAAATGAAAAGAATAACTGCTAACAAATTTATTAAAATTTTTAACTTGATGACAAAATAAGGCATATTAGTAATTATTCGTATATGCCTTATTTTGTCTGTGGTGCTCAAAAGCCCATGAAGTCAGAAGCTTCCTAAACTGAATATATATATATATATATATAAATATATACATATATATATTCAGTTTAGGAATATATTTTACACATACTATAGAATATATATAGACACACTACTCTCAAAAAGTTAGGGATATTTGCCTTTTTCTATGATACACTATAACTTTTAATTGCAGACTTAATTTAACTGTCTTCATACTTTTGAATGTACACATACTGCTGTTCAATGTTTACATACTTATTGTACAACATGCTGTTCTCAACAAAAAAAAATCCCAAAAGGTGTCTGAACCATGAATCGTTCACTAAATGTTCTTGTTCCATGACAACTTGTATTTAAACAATCCTCCTTATCATGGTGTTGACATTTAGACATCATCGGACCAAGACAACACCTAACACATGACAAGTTATGACATTGACATTTTTTATGTTGTGGTATACCCTTTTCATCCACTGCATTATTCTATTTAAATTACACACATTCATGATATATCTCAGAGTAGCATGAACATTTTGTGTTCTGTAAATTTCATCCGAAAGCTGAGTATCCCCTCCTCACTATTGTG
>JAOXYM010000017.1:13231171-13264049 GCA_028567055.1 Leptatherina wallacei
TCTGCTGAGACTCTCAGCAGTTTTAAATCAGGGTTAAAAACGTTTCTATTTGCAGCCTTTTATGATAACAAGTGATACATTTTCTCTGAGGGTTTCTTTCTTTCTTTCAATCTTTCTTTTGTTTATTTTGCTATTTTACTTTTGTTTTTAATTCATCTTAATGCTTTCTGCACCCCGCTGTAATGTTTCTAATGTTTGTATGTAAAGCACCTTGAGTTGTCCTGTACATGTGCTATAAATGTGCTATACAAATAAACTTGCCTTGCCTTACAGTTTGTACTGATATCTATGGTTTCTGTTTCAGAGGCTTCTTCAGACCCTGCTGTTAATGAACCAGAAGTTATCCTAACCTCACCACCTCCCCCGCCTCACAGAGTGACTGTTGTTACAGATGAGACCCTAAATGAAGAGGTAACACTAACACACATCCACACTCACAATTTGTTGTTGAATAATTTCACATAAAAAGTGCGTTTAAGTATCATACCCCCCTTACCTCTTTACTAACATCTACTAACATCTTGCTCCTCCTGTCTGTTGCCTCCTCTGGCTGCTTGTCTGTGGAACAGGAGAGTTGTAACAACTCCCCTTCTCATCAAGCTTGCTGTCCATCCCTCAATGTCACTGACATGTTGCATGGAGCATCTGACAGGTATTAACATCCTGAACATCCGTCCTTTTGTATTGTCGGTGTATTTCCTCTCCTCCCTCTGCGTCTTTTCTACATCTGGTGTTCTGGAGTTCCACTCTTAACCACAGGGAGGGAGCAGAGAGCAATAAATAAAACATAAACCTGGAATATGGAACACTGTGTATGGACTATTGGTCCCGGTGAGACAGATAAAATATAGTATTATTTAAGGAGTCTGTTGGATTAGTCTTTGCTTCGCTTTTGAACAAACAGTACAGCAAAAGTTCAAACATGCAGTCCAGATCAGAAATATTGCAACTGCTTCACTGTAAGTCAGGATTATCCTTTGAGAAAAAAAATTAAAAAATGTAATTTCTTTTAACCACTATATTTTCATAAAATGCTAAATATTGTTGAGCCACTGGAATAAAGGCTCAAACAAAGTGAGATAAAGAAATTTAAACAAACTGTACAAGGACACAAGAATCAACTAATTTTGGGTACATTTGTATTCTCAAGCAAATGAAATCACATGACTGATCAATGGACCGAATAAATGATTGTGTTATTGATCGAAAGGGGGGCAGTTTCCAGTTGTATTGTGTTGAAGACAAGTGGGTTTTTGTAAAGCATCAGAAATGTTATAAAAAAGAAGATAACTAAGCTTTTGGCTAGGAGGTAATTATCAAAGATCTACAAATCCCTGTTTCAAGAGTTTGGGGACGTTAATAAGCAGTTTCACAATTGTAAAACTGTTGAGATGCTTTCAGGATTCTGTGTTGAGAAGAATATTTGAAAAACCTTAAGATGACTTTGAGCAATGCTGAGTGGTGTTGGTAGTGGCCATAAAATAAGCTGTACACAGAAGTCAGCTGGGCTCCAAAACTCAAGGCCAAGGAATATACCACTGCTAAAGGAAAGGCACAAAAAGCAAGACCGTTTTAGAAAACGTTCATAGACTACAGTCTCTTACAGAGGACTTCTTTGGAATGCATGAGCTTGATTATTGACGATGAAATTAGGTTTATAAGAAAAAAGACACACTCAAGTCACTACAATGAAACATGGTGGAATTTCTGTTGCAGGGTTGCTTTGCTGCCTCCAGAGTTAAAACAGTAACTGTATCAATGGAGGAGTGAATTCAGAAGTTTACTCAGGCATTAGGAGTAAAATGTTTAAATTCAAATAAAGATGGTAGTGATTGAAGGGGCCTTGGAAAAGTGGCACTACAAGCTGACAGGTGCAAGATGTTTCTCTGCTTTTAAAAAAAATGTAAAGGTTGTCATTGTTGCCAAAGGATTTGAAGCCAAATATTAGCGAATGACAGTGTCCAGGGTACATATTTTATTTCACTACATGTTGTTGCTGTCCTTGTTCAGTAGATTCAGATATTTTACTAAAAGTTTCTATCTTTACAAAATTGGTTTATTGCATTTATTCCTAAAACCTTGCAAAATTCTGTATTTAAAGTTCCATGATGGCAATATTTCTGACTAGGAGTGTATTTTAGCTTCTTGTATACTGTATTTTAGGTGGAAAAGTCGCAGGAAAAGGAAGCTCAGCCTTGCATGATTTCATCCCTACCTACTGAAGAATAAAAATGGTGTGGTCTCACCCCTGCCCCCTGACTCCCCCAGGAAACAAATTGTGACGAAACTTTTGGACCAGTCCTGCAAAGACATCCGGAAAACCCAGTCCGATGGTTGGAGCAGCGAAGAAGATGATGATGTATTTGATGCCACAAGTCGGGAAGTGACCTCACCCCAAACAGGTGTCTAGTTGTCTTTCTTTATTGCTGTTTTTATGTATCAGAGTGAAAGAATTATCTAGACAGAGCAATAAAAACAAATTATTTTTGTTTTATACAGGCCCACCCTTAGTATCAGAGGAGGAACTGGCTAGTCTAGCGCTCATTACCCCAGCCAAGACCAGCCAGTACTCAGGCTACAGGGTCAAAGCTCTCATCCAGATTCTGCAGCATCAGCTGGACCAGCAGGAACTGCTCAAAGAGTTTATGGTGTGTATATATTATAGACAAAATAGATAAATCTAAATAAAAAAGCAGTTTTCTTCATACTTATAAAATTGGCTTAAAAAGCCGCATCAGGCAGTTAATGTGCTGCTTAATTTTCCAGCAGTAATCCATATTTTGGAGCTATTGAGGATTTTATCACACTGTGATGCAGAAAAAACATGCAAACGCACTTTCAGTCTATTTTCATGGTAATTCAGTCAAAATCTTCCTTTTTATTGTGCTCAACGTTGTTCATTACAGGCACTAGAACATCTGAAACCTTCGGACAATTGTCTGGTGGGAAAAGCCCCTGAGAACAGAGACAAGAACCGCTACAGAGACATCCTACCCTGTAAGACGACTTCTTTTACTTACCTGAGGCAGAATGTGATTTTATTAATTTTTTTCTGTTTTCACTGTTTAGCTTGTACAAGCTGGATACTCAGACTTGGCATTTATAAGAGAGGCTGTTTGTTGGCTCTTTTCTGCTTGTAGGTTTCAGCTGACTCCACATTTTTACTGAAGAAAGTGGACTTATTTGTTTATGATGCTTCAGTAATTTCTGCACCCCATTTTATATCCCACATAAGAGTGGATAATTTGCTGGTACTGCATTATAGTATCATTTTCTCACAGCCTGCCAAGCAAGTGATGATGGGGACTTCTGTAATTATCCACGATTTATATCTTTAATAAACGAAGGAGCAAATGATATTAGATGTTGTATTATCATTATAAATTACTTGGAATAGATGCAGAGAGACACTCCTTTGTGTGTGTATGTGTGTGTGTGTGTGTGTGTGTGCTTGTGTTATTCTCCTAAAGACTAGCCTAACTGTCAAACACACACACACACACACACAGATATGTGCGTATAGAGCACGTACAGAAGTGTTTTCTTCTCAAATCCTCAGAGCGTGCCGGGGTGAAATGGGTCAGGGTTAAGATGAATGAGTGTGATAAAAAGTGTAGTGACCCCCAGTGGAATTAATACCACTGCAACTCGACATATGCCTCGCAGGTTGTTGTAACTGCTGTACTTGTAAGGGTGTTGAAAAATAGCAAGTTATTTACTTTGTCAATGCCATGCTTGTAAGTCAGGACTGACTCTGTAAACATTCCAAACTTTCTTCAATCTATCACACCTCTCATCATCAGCAACCATCTTGTTAAGCTCCAGCCTGTAGGGCTAATTACTTGGATTAAATTTAACATCATTTGTATGGTTTGGGGAAAAGCAAGAAAGTGTTTATTAATGTTCAGGAAATTACTGGATTTATCAAAACTTAGCTCTCAGATATAAGGGCTTTTCTTTTTCTTTCCTCCCATAGATGACCAAACACGCGTTGCCATCGGAGAGAACCAGGAGTATATCAATGCAAGCTACATCCGTATGCAAGTCGGAACTGAGGAGTTCTCCTACATCTCCTGCCAGGGACCTCTGCCCTGCACAGTGCAGGCCTTCTGGCAGATGATCTGGGAAAACAAATCTGATATCATTTCCATGATGACCCAGGAGGTAGAACGGGGACGGATTAAATGTCACAAGTATTGGCCCGAGAGGCAAAGCATGCCTTTGGACATGGGCAGGTACCACCTTCACCTGGAAAATCAACAGCACCTGGACTACTTCCAAATTAAGGTCATCCGCATGGTGGACATACAGGTGAGAAAGGAGAACAATGCTCGGGTTTAATGTTCGACCTAAATATGAGTTTTGTGCAAAAATTCACACCTTGTCATTGCAGACTGGCGAGATACACTTTGTTCACCACCTGAAGTTCACACACTGGCCTGACCATGGTGTGCCACACTGCTCTGAGGAGCTGGTTCGCTTCATCCGCTATATGAAGGCGGTGCACCACAAGGGGCCAATCACAGTCCACTGCAGTGCCGGCATTGGACGCACAGGAGTTCTCATCTGTACCGACATCATCCTTAATCTCATTGAGAAAGACTTGCCTGTAAGTGAAGCCAATTTTTCTCATGTTTATAAATAAGCTGTACCATATCACTTGGTCATTGTTTTGAAGCGGAGGTGGTAAACATATCTAATAACATCAGGCTATTGTTTATCTCAGCATGATGCTCATGACTTAACATTGTTAGTTCATGATATTAACTTGGCTTCTTGCTTCCTTTACTCGTCCTTCTCCCAGTGAGGATGTAAAAGTAAGATAGGAGAAGCAAGGATGGATGTACTGAAGCTGCCAGAAACGTTTGTGTTATGTGTAAATCCAAAGCAATGTTAAAATTTTTACCTCACATAGATGCACAGAATTTATGTAATTGATTCAAGACTTTTGTATATTGTCCTTGCTCTAAGCCTCTTTTCAAAGCCCCACTCTCTTCCTTCAATGTGCATTTAAGGTAGAGGAGCCTTGATAGGGAATAGTGGAAGGAGAATTTTCCATGAGGAGAGAGGAAGCAAGAAAATATGATTTAACAGAATGAAAATCTTCATTAGCCAAAGCCCAAATTTATTCTGTAATTTTTGCCTAACAGCCATCTGTCTGTCTGACTTTAGATTAATGTGAGTGACATCGTGAAAGAAATGAGACTTCAGCGTCATGGGATGATTCAGACCAAGGTCAGTGCAAACAGAGGGGTGATTGTGTTTTTGTTGTTGTTGTTTTTCAAGACAGTTCTCTGAAGCTAAACATTGCTTTTGTCCTTGTTTCAGGAACAGTACCTCTTCTGCTACAAAGTCTGGTTAGAGGTTTTACAGGGGATTTTACAGCTTCAAGGCAACCAGTGGCAGCCAGAAAGTCCCAGAGACCACAGAGTAGTTTGAATGTTTCTACCTTTAGCTCAGCAACATGTACCTGTAAAGCAGAGGCTGTGAATGTTCAACCATGTGCAGTCTATCACAGCAAAGTGATTTGCTGCTGATACCTTTTCTGTTGTTAATTAAGTTAGCTTTAAATTTTCTTTCTTTCCTGTTTTGCTACAGTGACTTCATCACTTTTTTTCGTGGGGGGGGGGGCTGTGTATGTGTTCTCGGTGCTGTGATTATGTAAACTTGATTTAGATCACAGAGGTTCTTTTGCCTTTTCAGGTTTAGTCATTTGCCTTCTAAATTAACCTTTTTTTTTTTACTGTCTCGCTATTTCATTCAATGTCTTTTCATTTTTCCAATTATATTTGTTTTTAAATCATGCCGCACAGAATTGTAAAGCTGGTAATTTCCATATCTTCTTTCCGCCGGTAATGTCATCAAAGTGCCGAAAAAGTACAATCATCACCCCAGTGTTATAATAATTGTTTAACTTCCTTGTTGAGTATCATTAGATTAAGCAATGTGTTATCATTTCATTTAAATGATTTTGTACCCCAGAGAAAGGGGCACTTGTGAAAGAACATCAATGATTTTTTTTCAATTCATCATCTAAGGAAATGAAAAGAATCAAGTGCCTTGGAAAGTCACACCCCACTTGTATCACAGTGACCCCAGGCCACTGGTCACAAGCGGTGGAGACACAAAGCAAGAAACTAATGTTAGAGCAGCTGATGATGGTTATATTGAGTGTGAAGCTTTTGAATGTTTGTGGTCTGAGGTTGATGTTTGGTTGACCCAAACCAGAAAAGAATTACATCTCACCTTAGTAGTAAAATGTAACTGCAAAACAGTGTGATGTTCGCACACCACCTTTTTTTTTCTTGTTTGTGGGCTCATTTTATATAAAACACTTTCCCAGTTTTAAACACAACTTGCACATTTTAATACAGATAAAGAATGATTCAGTGTAACAAATCTTTGAACGAGTTCATCAAGTTCATTCTTTTACTTAAATTTGGACAAAATCAATTTTTTGTAAGATGTACAAAAGTAATTTCAAAAAGTTTATCTCTGGGGCCCCAATCTGTAGTTTGTTATGGGATAACATCCTTTATCTGTATTCCACTGCTAATTTAAAACAACTCAGCCAAAAATGCAAAAAATATTATGAGGTTTACAAACTTTCCATTTTGCCACTTTAGACGTTGTGCAAAGCAACAGAGGTACAAAACTCCAAGTCACAGATCAAAGATGATTCATAGCTGCTGGTTTGAACCTCAACTTTGGATGTCACTGCTTGTAAGCTTTGTTCATTCAGCTGCTAACAAACACACACCAGCTCTCTTATTGCATGCATACTCAAAAATTGCAGACGTCCTAGCCTGCAGTGTGACCGTACTTGAACATGATCAAAATGTGGAATGTAACAAAGCAACTCTCTCCATTAGGGGGTTGAGGGCAGAATGTGGCTCTCTTTCCTGATAACATCTTCCAAAGTGTTTGGGGCATGCTGGGAGGACATATGCAGTACTGTACCTTTGCCATGTGGGTGGCTATGCAGAGCCATCAGCCTCTTTACTGCATATGCAACACCTCTTTACTCAGTTCTTGTCGCCTGGTTTCCAGTGATGGCTAACCCTCAATTATGTGCAAGTTCTCTTTGAGACCATGTCAGTAAGTTTTCTGCCTCACATCTTGGAAAGAACAAGCAAAAGCACATTTTGCATTCATATGTGAAAATGCATCTTGTACAGTCAAACAAGTGCTTATGCAATAGCATTGTGAAATGTAATAACCCTTAATTGCACAGCTGCTTATTTATGCTAAATTAATATCTTGTCACTGTACCAGCCACTATGTAACCAATAACTGAGAACAATGTAATACCTCTCTCTTTAATTAAAACCTATTCTGAAACTCTTTGTGTGTATTACAACACATTTTACCCTTGAATCTGAACACAACATAATTCAAGTTGCAGGACTCAAGAGAAACATACTGGGTTTTCCCTGACGGCACACAGAGAACAGAGAGCCAGAGGCGACCCTAAATCTAATTCCACTGCGCCTCCTCTCCACTTTTACTGCAGGGTATACTCCCTCTCGGGTTTTACTGCAGGGTAAATAAGCCAGTCTCACAGGGGCCTTTTGTGACAGCATGGAAACACACAGCACACTGCACACATATTAACCTGACGCTGGGGAAGCCACAGAGCAGATTTACTTGCTCACTTTTGCTCTGCTCTTTATGTCTAGTCCCTCTGCCCCTTGCACACTATATCTACCACAGCTCCACTGACACAACGCCCCAGTCACCCACCCCTCTTCCTTCTAATTCTCCTTGCTCAACCCTTGTTATTGCTATAAGTTATTGCAGCTGGAGTTATTCAAGTTCCATTACAACCTATGGATGTATCATTTTATTGAGCAGAGGACTTTCAAATCACAAGACAAAAGTATACTGGCTCAAAGATGATAGAAGCAGGGAGGATAATACCGTATATCAGTTGAGCCCTGATGTCAACCGCATTAGAGGAATATGACCAATGATTTGAGTGGAAATATCTTGTATATGTTCAGTCTCACAACATAGCAAAAACAGTAGAAATGGAAAGAAATGTTAAGTCCTTAACAGAGGACTAATCAGAAAGAGCATGTGATTTAAAGACCAGAGGAACATGTAGAAATGTGAGCATATGTTTTCAGTAAATCTTCGTCTCTCTTGGGTTCACAGTGTAACACAGACACAAGCCTGTTTTCTTTTTCTCTGTTTACTGATTAGGAAACGGCACACAACTTGTGTGCTGCTGTAAAGCCCCTCCACGTGCACACCTACACACCACCCCCTCTCGATGTCGGTCCCATCCTCCCTTGTTGCTTCACTGCCCTCTCCTGTCAAATTTCTACTTGCATTTACAGTGAGTCTGTAAAATGTTAAACAATGATGTGTGTTTTTGTATGAATTCATCCGTTCACCAAAATATAACATGATTTGGTCATGCATGCACCTCACTGTAGCTGAAAATGTTTGATTTAGGCCATTTTTAGGTTAATTCAGAACACAAATCCTAGCATTTCAGTCTTACAGACACTGAGTTCTGATAAGGATTGAAAAAAAATGAGATTGTGTGAGGGGGGGTAAGCTTTGGATATACACCATGTATTTGTCAAAATGAATCCTCTGACAGGTTTTTTGAGGCTGAAGAAGCTAAGTGTGACCCTCCCCCTGCAGCTGAACTCAAGAAGACTGAAGGTTAAATTCCTGCTGGATGTTTGCAGAATAGGCGCCGTCATAGTCGATTTGGACTTACTGAAAATACCGGGATGAATTCCCGATCGTGTTTTCCCATCAGCCAGTAAAATTAATGTAGGGCCAATAAAGGAGAACTGTTAAAGAGTTTTCTTATTTCTTTCTTTCTTTTCTTACAACACATAGGTGACAAGACGTAAGTATAATGTACAGAAACATAGAAAAATAACAATAAATTGTATGTGTTGTGTAGTGAGTATATTTATGTGTGCAGCTCAACTTATCTGGGAGATAACACACATGACAAATTAAAAGCAAATGAAACCAAAAAAATGATGAACAATTAATATATATATATATATATATATATATATATATATAGTGTGAACATTCTTTCTTGGCCCTGCAGTGGACGTGCGACATGTCCAGGGTGTACCCTGCCTCTCGCCTGCTAATTGCTGGGATAGGCTCCAGCTCCCTCATAACCTTGAATTGGAATAAGCAGTTGAGAAAATGAATGAAGGAATCCCATGCTTTTGCTAAGAGTAGTAGAATAGTGGATTTTTGTCAGTTTACTGTGTAGATGTAGACCTCAGAAAACTTATGATAGTTATCAGTATCACATCAATTATATAGATCCTGTCAATATGATAAGAAATCCTCTTCAAATAGACTATTTTTAGGTTATGAGTGGTATTTTGAATTCCTCTTTTTTTTGTCTTGTCATATTGCTGCTGTCAGGGGTTCTATGAAATTGGCAAATAAACACGGAGAGAGTGGGCATCCTTGTCTAGTTCCCCGGTAAAGAGTGAAGCTCGGTGATGTGATCCCATGAGTGCTTATTGTACAGGGGAACTGTAGAGTTTTCTGATCCAGTACATTAATTACTCTCCAAATCCAAACTTGTGTAGAATACTACTTTTGTTTCTGCTTAAAAATCTGACCAGTGTAAATTGATTTTTTTTTTATCCTTTCAGTTTGATCTTTGGTTTATATCAACTTCTTGATGTAGTATGTTTCTTTTAAGATGATGGTTTGGTGCTTTGGCCATTGTCAATATTTCCTCCTGGCTCTGCGATAGACTGGCAACCTGTCCAGGGTGTACCCTGGGATATGCTCCAGCAACTCGCGACCCTAAATAAGATTAAGTACAGAAAATGAATGAATGGATAAATATTTCCTCCAAGGGTTTCTGCAAAAATCCCAAAAATGTTGAGTGAGAACAAACAATGGAGGGACAAGTAATGTTAAGACACTTGCCTGGCACATAAACACAGTTATTACAGGAATGTGTTTGATTCTGATATTAACTTGTCTGTATTTCACTGACCTTTTTAGGTGCTCCTCCTCCTGTTAGGTGGTGGCCTCTTCCAGCCAATCATTGTCTGGGAGTGGCATAAAGCACTGGGAATCTGCCCCCCTGGGCTGTTTGGCCACTTGCCAAATCATACCATATGTCTGTTGTGAGTAAACCTGGGGTTTTTGGTTGTCTGTTTGTTAGGGTTTATGTTTATTGTCTTTAGTTCTTCAGATTGGCCTTGTAGCCTCCTGATTACCAGTAGTTCAAATTTGTCCTCTATGGGGGACATTTGAAATCCTGAATATCTCTGTCCCTCTGCATGCTACAGAACTAACTCTTTTGTTCTCTAAAGGGGACATTTAGGGCTTTTAAATGATACCATGGTTGTGGAGGTCTAGTTTTGGGAATTTCCTCTTTCTTGTCAAGGAAAATAGCATCCATTACCACATTTTATGGGAAGAAGGAAGTAGGTGTCCTTAGTAAACGACCGTCTGCTGTTTTTTTTTTTGGGGGGGGGGGACTTTAAGTTGCTTAAATTCAATTTGCTCTTTGATGAGCGGTTGATAATTTGTCAAGTAAAAAAAGATGACTGCACATTATGTTGTTTCACATGTATGGAGTTCCCATGTCACTATGGTGGACACACAATATATTCAAAATAATCTCCTGTTTATGTAAGGGAAGTTCAGAGGCAGGTTTGTATTCTTTTGTTTTGATGGTTAGGTAAGTTGTCCTTTTTATTTTTAGTTAGTGGTGTTCTTTTTGTTGCGTTGGCCTTGGCTCTCTCTGACACTTTTGGCCCTCCTGTATTTTAACTGTGATACCAGCATTAAATGAAAAGTAAATGTAATACTGTCTCCTCATTGCATCTTCTAGAGTTGTCACTCCTTCCTTCCCTTGAACCTTAGGGATGTAACACAGTGAAAGGGCCTAAAACACTTTCCTTACTCTACAGATACAGGATGTATGACACTGGGGACCTTCACTTCTAAGAAACTGGATATAGAGATGTCTGCGTCATATTTCACTGAGTTCAAGTAGTAAAATAAATGGGCACTAATGTGTTTTTCTGTGCTGTTGTTGACCATGCGCTTTGTAAGTTGACCCCGTAGGCTCCTGTGTGATGACAGCTCACTGACAGACACACAGAGAGCCATTCATTTACTCTTTGAGCAGGATGCCACTTTTGTGGTTTTCCAGGCTTTCAAAAACTATGGATTTGTCAAAGGAAGGCACTTATTATTATGGCCTCCTCTTGTTTGTCCATGAGCAATTATTTTAAGTTGGTGGTGTAAAATGGTCCGCTGGGCTTGGCACAGGGTTTTTGGTTGTGAACTCCAGGTGAGGGCTTGAATTTCAACCAACGTTTTTTTTTTTTTCATTTTAAATAAATTATTTATTTTTATTAACCATCATGTGGATTTATCTCTTCTCTTCCATTGTCTGCTAATTCTGACAATCATAATATTTTTTTTTCTCAATCAATTAAAGCAAACTACACACATCATCGCCACAATCTTCAGTTCATCCTTAACTTTTAAGTTTTAGAAAAACATTTTTACATCATGTGTCTTGCAAATGAATATAGCAGTGACATTTCTAAAATTAAAAATTTGTTCTTTGTACAAAAGAGACACCTTGCAGAGAAAAACAGTAAGTATGAAATGATAAATACTGCAAGTTTAAATTCACAATATATGCATATGGGGGAAGGTTTGGTTTCAGTGCAGCTTCATGCTTACTCAAAGGTACTTTTTTTCCCTTCCTTTTGTAAAGAAGTAAATCTCTTGTTTTATGTAAACTAAAATGAGGACAGACATGACTCTACACGTCAAAGATCACTAATCCGAATGAATGAGCATCTTGTCATGTAAACTTGGAGTGATGCTATCGTTCTGGGACACGAGGAATGCTACATTAAGTGTTTAGGTAAGAGACTGTACAGCAATGATTTGTTTTAATCTCACAGCTACATCAAAAGCAAGCAGCAGCAGAGTCATTCATTTATTCTGCTTTTAGGCCTGTGAAGTTGTTCAAAATTGTATTTTAGGGTTTTGGTTTGTTTTCTGGAGCACTGAGTACCATGTCCATCGCAACTCAGACAAGGTCTTTTTCCATGACCATAATTCCCTGTAATTAACATGTGACCTCTCTAAACTGCCAGAGAAAATGAGCACTTGTCAATTGACATAAACTTTAGTTTTGTTGATGGTCTTTACCAGAGGGAACAACAGTACATGTGCCACAAGAGATTAAAGCTCCATATTACAGCTATTTTTGAGGACTACTAGTAACCACACATAAATTAATTCTAAAACCAACTAAATATGGGCTCCTCGTGTGTGCCTGTTTAACTGCATCCTCTCGGACAGCTGCCTTTCATGTGGATCATTGAATTTAAATTTAATTTACGTGGACTACGGGATTTCTAGTTTTATAGTGCAACAAAAACTGCAAAGTGCAGCATAAGAGCCACATTGTGAACAGAATGGTCTATGTCACTGAGTGGCAAGGACGATGTTCTCTTTGTCAAGCTACCCTCTTAAATCACATGCCACATCAGAACAAGGTTGATTAACACCTGCTCTCAATTAAGTGACTTTCTCATCAAGGTTTGAAAAAAAGTCTCATGCCTGGTCACATCGAAGATGTTACTGAATTAGAAAGCTATTAAATCAGAGGAGCAGACGCATGGCCACGCGAGGGGCATCGTTTGTCTTCATTTGAACAGGCCCTCCATGATCATCTCCACAGGGGCGTCTAATTGAAAAAAGGCTTCAGAAATGCGATTGTTAGTAGCGATAATAATTTATTACTTTCAGCTTGTGGAGTCCTGGGAGTCATTTGTATTCATTAGTGTAAATTCAAATTATGTTTGCGATTAAAATGTGACTTTGACAGGCAGAGGGAGCGTCAGACAGGGACAGGCACTGATGAGACCTTTGCTCTGGGTCACTGCTTCCCACATTTGCCTCTTGCTAAATACGAGCCGGAGGAGCCTTTTTTGGCCTCACCACCATCAATCTGTGTCTGATTCAAGTTGAGACGTTAGCTTTGATGGCCTCTACTAAAGTGTGTGTTTATGCTCTGACCACACTTAGCAGGCAAATCAAACTACCTTCTCAAAGACAACACTAATCACATAGAGACACTTTTGCTACTTGCTAAAGTCATTCTTATCTTTTTTCTTCTATTTAGCTGGTAGACATCATGAGGAAGAATGCGGGTTATTGTCTGTCATTCCTGTCTAACATTAGCCAAGCCTTTCTGCAAATGTCAGACAGTGATTTCTTTGACATCCAGAAGGAGATGGCAGTTAAGTAGGTCAGTGTCATTGTGATGAACATCAACCATGGCGGGTCACTGACTGGGCTGCTCCTCCACTTGCCCGCCTGTCACAAACCACTGAGCCAGAGAAGGCAAAGGAGCAGAGTGCTCCTTTATTGAAATCCAGTAAATTACTCCAGCACAGGCTGTACCACATAAAGTGAGGAACTTTATCAGATGCACACTGACAAAGGTCATAATTTATTGACCTGATGGGTCTTTGGCGAGGACTTTCTCGAAAGGGTGACAAAGCTGGAGCAAAGGCTAATGGTTAAAGGCAGTTTGTGTTGGACATGAAAATGTCAAACAGGAGTCTGCAAGACGGTTTTGAGTTTTAGAAATATACAGTCTGCATCTTCAAAAATAAAAATGAAAGAACTAAGCTTCATCTTGTATATGGTTGTCAACAATTACCCCTTACTGCATAATGCATAATATCTATGGTCCTGTGTACACATGGTATCCTTAAAAAATGCAGATGAATGAAAATCTCTGCATCTGAAGCACTTTCTAAAAATATGTTACATGTTTTATAAGTGGAAATAAGCTGTACAACATGTCACTGTAAATTACAGTGTTGTCAAAGCTCACAATGTAAAACATTACATGATCTACTGAGCGTGATAGTGTGATTCTGAGCAAAGCACGTTTAAATTTGTTTAATTATTAATTAATTAATTTAATGACAGCATCCATTCAAATTGAGATGTGTAACTTCCTTTACATTTTATATCTTTTTTCTGACCCAAATTAAACAACATTAAACTACACGCAAAATGTCAAAATACTGGGTTTCTAGAGAAGCAACCTCCCCCTTCCTAAAGTTTTACAGAATAAAAAGAGATTTCCCCTCTAAGTAATGCAAGAAACATACTTTAAAACGTCATCCCTTACTCTGCAAACATAGGAAACATGCAAATGCATACAATGATGTACCTGTGGAAAACCCCAGTTTCCTTCTGACTCAGTGCTACACTTGACACGGGAACAGGAGCACGTCTTACATCAATGAAGCTTTTCTCTTCGGAGAAGGGAAACCTCATACACACACCCACACAAACACACACAAAGTGTGGATGCATACACATTCCTAGGGCAACCCTGTCACATCCTCCCACGCTCCAGGACTCTGTAAATGTCAGACCGTGGGAGAGAGGGTTTATCTTGGAGCAGTATGATATTTTTAAACCTTTCGTTACTGCCTCTCTCTCACACACACATACACACAAACATTAAGACTTCCAACACTGCCTTCCCAGTGAAGGGCAAAATTTTGGCCCACATTACAAAATATTAAAAACATGTCTTTGATGAAAATGTTCAATGATAGAAAAAAATCACAGCTGCCAGCTTTTTATGTTATGGTTAATGCAAAGCCTCGTGATTATGGTTTCAATGATGGAGTCAAATACTTCCACTCTAATTTATTGCTCTTAGATCTACTTTATCATTAATAATAAATAGATCTAGGGAAATGATAATTAAATTTTTTAAAATACCTTTTCCTACCCAAATGCATGAAAATAAACACACTGGATTTCCTCATGTTTTGGCTTTAGCTATAATTTTAGCATATTGTTCTAAAATGACTTGAATTGTGTGGCCTAAAAAGTATTTAAAAAATCCTAAATTAGTTTATTTGTAACACCTATAACAATCAAATCTCAGTAATTTTATAAATCCTCACAGAACCCACACATATAACTGTTTGTTTGGGGAACATTTATGTTGTTATCTGCATCATTTGCAGTGTTCCTATAGAGCTCCTTTCAAAAACGTATTGCTTTCCATTCATCTTTAATTGAATAATGACACTTCCATTATATAACTGATGTAAAAGCAGCACATTAATGTACTATATATGGTAGATATTGTTACTGTATTAAAAGGGAAATGCACAGATTGTCTCATTAAACAGTACGGTCAGGACATTCTGTTCCCGGTTTTTCCTCACCATTATGGGCTGTAGCAAGTGTTTGAGACAAATAAAGAGTGGGGGCGACTCTGATGAATGTTTTTTTTCCCATATGGGGGCACACTGCAGCTACATTCAGTGTACAGCAAAGTTTTTTTATTTTCGCAATTTTCTTGAACAGCTAGTTGAACAAGTTTGTATGAAAAATGACGAGTAAGACCTGCCATATTTCTTTTCCAAACTGGATCAGTAGTATTTGCAAATTGTCTCCAAAGCTCTGCCAAAAAAACCCAAAAAACCCATGTATTTAAAATTAACCATCCTGAGCCAGATCCATTAGTGAAAACAGGGCTGTAGTCCACATTCCTAAATAAATAAATGCAAGACAACCATCATCATGACTCATGTCATTTTATGGGGCTTTTCAGGTCTTCAATGCCTTTAACAGCAAATTTTAGCTTGATCTTTTTTATTTTGCTGTTGTTGTAACTGTGTTCAAATTTACAAACTATTAAGATGTCAGGATTCATTCATGTAGATGTCATTATTAAGATCATTTCAGATAATTGAAAGATCCAGAATTCTCAATACCTGTGTTTGTGTGCACAAACACACTTACCAAAGAAAGTCATTTGGTTGATGATATCTAAGGTCCTAATTTGGAAATTGATATAGCTATAAAGGTGGAACTTTTTTTCTCATCTATTTGTGATGTTTCATGGAAAAGTACATTTGAATTGAATGGAAGCTGATATTTAATCATCTTTGTGGTAGCGTGTGAAACTGAACTGCTGATCTAAAATGTGGCCAAACATCTAGCTGCTAATCTGTATGCAATGAAGCCTGTTTGTGTTGTTTGTTTTTCTAATGTCCCAAAAATGGCTGTGCGTGCTCCAGGAATAGGTTGTGATAGGGGTGACGAGGGCCACAACAATGCTTGTCTGACTCCCCGCTGTTACACTCAGGAACCTAAACTACTAACGGCCCCCTAATGTATAAACACCATTCTGTGGGCATTAGTCACACTTTCTTTCCTTCACTGGTACACACAGAAACACGTATGCACGTACATACACAGAGATACTCAGAAAAGCAGATCTATAAGGCATTAGTCACAGTGGCAGCCCTGCCTATGGCTGCATTGCAGATGAGGGCCAAGGCCAGGGGATGGGGTCTAAATTTCCTTGCCCAAACAATACATGTCAAAGAGGCCCTTCAGAGGCATTCTTTGAAGATGGGAAGATGCTGTTCAAAGCACAAAGGGAGGGCAGCAGGACCGTGCCAAAGAGTGGTTAAAATAAAGATGTGTGCATATAAGTTGCTATCATAATGTATGCATGTGTGTTTCTTGATTTTGTATCATGCATTGTTGCATTAATGTTCAGCAGCTCTAAAGACATGATAACAGATTTGGATGCCGTAAAAAATACATACAAAACATGTTTTCTTTAAAGTCATGCTTGGATGCAGAAAAGTTGCATTTTATAGTTTATTGTTGATGCTGTAAGGCAAGACCACAAGCAGGGAGAAGACAAAAGCTTTTTCAAGACAATTGACAGTTAAATATCTTCATTCTTACAAGAGACATTAAGGAGGCAAATTGCCATTTAGGTGCATAAAATGAAAGAAAGGTGGTAGTCATTAATTCCCGTTTAAAGCATCAATTATCAGAGTTAAACAGAGGCAGTATGAGGACCCTTTACTAGTGTTAATAGCATATTAAATAAAAGCATTATATGTATTTTTGCTTTATTTATTTCCTTGTGTGCGTGTGTGTGAAGGGTGTGGGAGAATGCAAGAGTGAGACCTAACCCAAGCTTCTTGACATTTTCCCACACATGTCAAGGAAGTTATGAGCTGGCAGTCAAAACACTTTGATAAATTCGTTATCCTCCTCTTACCACCCACATACGTGATCAATCACAAGTTGAGACACAGCTTTCTAGAATTTGAAGAGGCAGCAGAGACCCTTATGAAGGAAATCATCAAAATGAGCCGGAAACATCAAATTATACATCAAATTCTTACTCTTTCACATATATGCTGGAGCTTCTGTGATATGGGCAAACACCCAAAATAAGAACTAGTTTGAGATACCAACCATTACACAACCGATGGCCATGGGTCAAATTGCTGTCACAGGCCTGCTAATGTACAACCTTGTATTTCACTTTATTTAACAGTTAGTGAACATCACAGCATGAGACATGAGGAATCATTATTGCAGGGCATCAATCAGACCTCTGGAATTAACTGCTGTCAACTATTACTAAGCTGTGACCTTATAAGAGGGACTGTAAAACATGTATTTCATTTCACAGCTTTCTCCTATTACACTTCTTTACTTTAGAGGGCAAGCAATTTAACAGTCTGGTCTGTGCAGACACTTTTCTGATCTATAGAGCCACAATTTGACTACAAGCCATGGCTAAATTAACTATATTAATACTTGTTTTCATCTGAAAAGGTCATGTATGGTTTGGCATGTTTGTAGCTGTGAATTTGTGCATGTGTATGTGTTAAAATAACAGTGTTTCTCAAGTGGCTGGAAACTTTAACAACCTTGCACCATCTGGAGGGGGATTCCATGTGAAAACACCTCACTAGGGCTTTCCTCGACATCATCTTTCTCCACCTACGCTGACACCAATACACTAATAGAATATGACATGAAAACATGCAGAAAGAGTGAGACATGCTCATTCCTGCTTCTCTTGGACAAAGATAAAACCTAAGCAGGAAGACAAAAATTAGTTTTTTCATTAATGCTATTAAGACATCAACTAGCTGGAGCAAAAGGGTGCCACAGCTTTGTACTTCACTGTGACAAGTGAGGACGATAACATACAAACAAAGGGATTTTCTCAACTCAAGAGCCTTTTGGAGTTTATTGTGAGCCTGCTAAATATCGTGGAAAGAAAGGGTGCCACTATTACATCCACCTTACTTGTCAATTAGGTTTGTTGTTCAGTCTTTAGTCTCCAGATGGTTGTAATGTTTTATACCTTTGTAAAACTCCTGGGCAAGTTAGAAGCCTGTCCCCACCCCCCAACCCTCTCCATGAGGCACATTTTCCACCGATTTAGATGTTTCTGTTGTTTACCAGGTAAAGACCCCAGAGAGAGCACAGGATGGAAACTAAAACAAGGAAATCTATTTAATGAGTGAAGGGAAGGGGAATGAACTGCAGTTTGAATTCATATTGTAGTTAAAAAAGAAAGAAAGAAATTTGTCCAAAGATCACATAGAAACACAAGTGCTGCTGACCATGGAGGACAGGAGACAATGATGGTGAGAAACACAACGGTTGGTAAATACTGTTTTTTTTTTAATTTTCTCTTGGAAATTGAGAAGGGACCGACACTGTTTTTGAAAATATCGGTGTTTATGTACACTGAGGGTGAAGCACAGCATGAGCAGCTGGACGGTAAACATGATGGAACAACTGATAATCACCTACCATAGAAATAACAGAAGATATCACTACAGTATAACTAATCAAAGATTATTTGTCCAAGGGGAATTTGCTTTTGTAGAATAGATTTAAAAAAGAAAAACCTCAAGTTTTAATGTTCCAGCTGTTAGCAAATTGTATGTAAATAATTTACCCATTACTAAACATCCTAAGCAGTTACTCTTTGCAAATCTCTTTGGGAATCTACCTCCCTTGTTGTTTTGAAAAAGGCAAAAGACAGACTGTGGCCAAACTTAGCCCAAAGAGATGAAACATGTGGCACATCATTTGTGCCACAAAGTTACAGCGCACATAAACTATGTTCCATAACTCTGCACACACATCCACACAACCCCATGGTCGGGTGCTACATTGTTTGATTTTACTTGACAGTCCTGGTTCATTGTAAGATCTTAAATGTGTGTAATAATAACCATATTTTTATAGTCTTAATATAAGCTTTCATTGGCTGATGTATTTTCAACCTCTATCCAAATAATGCAGCCCAAAAACATCCTGAATACAGAAAAATGAGAAGGAACAAGAGAGAGAGGGTGTTCATGTAGAGAAATACCAACACACTCTCACACATGAGTGTAAAATAACTATGTTGGTCCACAGTCGAAAACATGGCAGTTTAACTATGGAAGCTCAAAAATGATAAAATTGTTACTTTTATGGCCCTTTCAAAGTTGTAGAAAGCCTGTATTTTGCATTGCATGACATTATCACCCATTCTCAAAAGTTGCAACATTGCTAATTCTTATATATGCCTACATTTGTCCTTAGCTGACCAGTAGCAACAATACCAATCAAACTAAGAGGAGACTGCTCATTCTTAAACTCTGGCATAAAAAATACATGGTTAAATTTACACATTAATGAATATATGGTTAAGATTTGTGATGAATAAGAAAATCACGTGGCATGAATATTAAGTCTATAAGGTTTACATTGTCTCTCTTAAATGCTTCCCCACACAAAACAACACGTAATGAATAAATGTCACAATTTCCCAATTTCAGGGTCTTTCTTGTGGCATTACTACATCGTGGACATGTGGATAAAACTATCCATCACACATTTTCTTGTAAGACTGGACTGGAAATACAGTACAATACTCACTGTGTGTTTTAGAATATGATTTAGAGCACTTATTTAGGTATAAGTTGTTATTCAAGGCACTCATTTGTTTTGTTTAGTTGACATAGTTGCATCATGGTTATACTGTATGTCCATAATCTTCTTTTATCAGATACTGACTAAAATCTAACTTTGTAAACAATATAGTGTAACAAAATGATTTTCAAATCACTTCGGAAAACAGTTCAAGGACATAATGGTGACGTCGTTCTGTGGTATTTTAATTTAGGAGAGTAATATGTTTACCACTTTAAGATGATAAAAAATCGCACTCTCTTCTTTAACACTCTCTTTATGCTGAGAGAGATTTTTTAAATCATTCACATTTTTGCCTAAATGATCTTTCTAGGCTCATGACCATCTTCCATTGCCACTACTGAAAGACACTTTATTCAATGGTCTTCTTGGCCTCCAGCAAACTTTATTAGTTGTGAGATGCTTCACCAGCTGCTGTTTAAGCATTAAATTCCATTTGTTTCTCATCTTTTATTGACCTTTCTCCAACTTTTAAAAAATATTTTACAAACATCCAATTAAAAATAAACAGCTTTTACTTTAGCTATCTTGTTTTATATTGTTTCCAATAAATATAAGGTTTGAAAGACTTGGAAATCATTGCATTTTTACAATCTCTTATTGGAAAATGCTTATAAATGAAACAAAGATGATAGTCAAGATGCACCTGCTGGATAAGGTCATATTCACATCTGACAGCCATTACCTCCTGGTTGAAATGTCCGCCTTATTATACTATTACGCTGTTGCAGTGATAACACAATACCACCAAAGACGACAGCCTCATCAATCTTGTGCTGTCATTGAACAAGCACACACACATTCATAGCATTTGACAGGTCAGTCACTGCACAGCTTAGGCCTCCTCCTGCAGGGTGTTTATTATTCTGACATGTTATATGCTCTTTAATCTTTAAAAATGCACAAAGTCTTTTTGAAAATCATTTGTATGTTTGATACAGACATTTAGTTTATTTAGCTTTCTTTTGAGATGTTAGGGTGCCCCAAACTTTATAGAAGCCTGTCAAACTTAAAACTTTTGCCTGCTTTCTTTTCTTTTCCCTCACTTCTCAAAAATGACAAACTGCAGCAGCCAGCTCACTCGCTGCTTTAGTATCTGTAATTTAATTTCTTACAGTAGCCTAGGTTCTGCTTAGAAGTATCCAAGCCAGTGAATGGGATCTCATCTTCCCTTGCTAATGCAATCATGTTGGGGCAATAACATAAAGTGTTAGCAGCAGGTTAGGTCATTGGCTGCTGTCTCGTAACCTTTATGTTCTCTCAGGCCTCTCCTTTCCCAGCTCCTCTCCCTTAAAGCGCTGTGGGTGTGTTTTAGAGCACGCTCAGCGGGCGCCCTCAATCACAAAGCCCTCTTCTTCCACAGTCTGAGGCTGCCAGCTGGTGAGAGTGGGCAAAGTGTGTATGAGTGTTTTCAGAGAGGTAGAAAATGTCATTGATGGAAAAAAATTAACGGCTTTATCCTCTCCTCCCTGCACTGCTGGTCTAACCAGAGAGGAAAAGAATGAAACACACCAACACGGGGAAGGACATGAAGGACTTGCATTTCAAAGTAAAATAAATCAACAAGCTGGATTCATTAGACCAAGCACTGCAGGGATTTTTTTTTCTTTTTTCAAAATCTCCCCAGCAGGCTAGTAAGGCTGATAAAGCTCCTCCAGTCAGGAGCCCCTTCTAAGAAGAAAAAAGAACATAAAACACAAAGACGGGAATAAAGTGTTGGCTTTGGGGTTTGAGGAATCCAAATTAACTGTGGGTCATGTCACGTGAGGCTTGCTGATGTAAAGCAGGAAAACAAAACAGCTGAACCACATCACCTTTCTGGAGCAGTGGGCAAATCAACCATTCTCATGGGAACTCACATGGTCCCGATGACCCACCCACCACAAAGGCTTTTACAGAAAGTTCTCAAGCAGAAGAACAGAATTATGACTGAAGTTGTGAGAGTGTGAAAAGGACGCAGTTTCTTCTTTTCTCAAGGCCAAATGAGTGGATGCTGCACACCCGGAGGACCTGGCTCAGCTGTACTCTCTAAAGGAAGCAATGACAAGTGCCTGATGAGCATCAACCTCCAGTCCAGTCCAAGTCCTCAAACAGCACCAGTGGCCAAGAGAGATGCATCTGTCAGCTGTCATCTCCCTTGAAGTCCCACTTCCTTCCTCCTAGTGATTGCACTGCAGCCAGATTTTAGAAGAAAGACATTGTGGTGCTCATCACACACTCATTTGATTATTTACAATGGTGCTGGATAGCTGCAGAAACCGAGAGCGGCTTGAGATGTGGCTTCAGCCAGCCAGACAGCGAGAGATACATTTTTGATGCCGCAGTCTCTAAAAAGTCTCTAGATAACTTCTCTCAGTCCCTTTGTTTTTTTAATCTCATTTAATCATAACTCATTTTTCAATAATTCATGCCCAGATGTACATTCTAATCATTTGTATGACCAAATTCTCATAGTTTAAAGGTGTTTTTTTCTTAAAATGAGAAAAAAAATCCATGTTTTTGTATATTTGTATCAAGATCAAAGAGACAGTTGAAGTTATATTATGCCTTTGTGTATCAACCCACATGGTTGTTGTGGTAGGCTAAATTACAGAGTAAAACACTACAGCTGATCTATACTATTTTAGGAGAGAGTCTCTGTTTTAGGAGCAGGTGGTGGTCAAATAACTGCTTGGAGGCTGAAATTGAATAAGCCATTTTGAGCTTCACTGAAACAAGGCTGACTTAATGAGATGGATTTGGACGGATTATAATAGGAACGTTATGAATTCAGAAGATATGCTAGACTGGCTGAAGAACGAAAAAGGCCTTTTGAGTCAGGAGGCATACGGAAGCACTTCAGAGAGGATCTTGCTTGGCTATGGTTTCAGTTTTCATCCCCCCAAACCAAGATTATTCTTTTGAATTTCACCCCATCAAAACTGCACTCAGACCTCAAGGCACCACAGCAATCCTCGGGGTCTGTGATTTGCATTTCAGGATTTATGGGAACACGTTTGAAGATATGCGGATCAAATGCAATATTAAAACATTGCACTGTTACTCTGGCTCCACACAAAAAGGAAATAATTATATAAACATCAACAATTTCCATGATATAGTGAAATATGATGACAAAGCAAAGCAGAAATGTTGGGGTTTTTTTTTACCTTTAGAGCATGAAGCCATGCAAGAGAGCCACAAGGTCAACAGCAGCCACAACTCCACCCGTGCAAGTCCATGACTGACTGATTTATTTTGTATTTATACTTCCCCACTAAGAATTTCTAATGGTGTTAGTCACATTGTAGAACATTAACATTACAGATGCACTTGATTGATAATGAAAGAATATGTGTTAATTTGTTAAATGTAACACATCCACTCACAGCATAACAAACTCCACATAGCTGCAAATAACCACAGTTCCTTCCTTTGAGAGACTGGCCTTTTTCCTGTTTGTCTTTTCCTGTCCAGGTTTGTATTGGCAATGTGGTGACTGAAGAGAAACACAATCGGGCCCAGAGTGCTTCAACGTGCCCTTCATTCATCCATCACATCAAGGCCTTTCTGAAAGCAGAGCCCCAACAAGTAATTAATGCCACTGAGCTGTAGCGCTGGATGCTGCTCAGTGTAAAAGCTGCCTTGAGGGGCAGACCAAAGAGGTCAGAAAGTACTTCCTATACCTTAACCTCACCCTTGTAAAGGAAACAACAGGCAGGCATCAAAGTAGTGTCAGTGCAAGATAAAACTTGCTTATTAAGTTTGTATGCCCCCCAGGAGTGATTTTCTCCTTCTAGCATGTATCATTCAGTAAGTGTTTGCACAACAGCCTTGATTTCCTTCACAGCTCAGAAACCTCTCTGCAAAGGTGAAGAGAAGTTCAGTTGACGATCTTTATGAGTTCATGTCAAATCCTCTTTATATCTCAATAAAACAGGCAGTCTTTACAAAAGGTATTTAACAAAAATGTTGCCAAGTAGATTTGTGAAAGTCTGACATTGTATTTCCTAACTGGTAGAGAAGATTTTGTTTTGATTAACAAATTTTTTTAAGTTTCATACTTGCTACCATAAAAAAACCATTGAACTGATAACTGTACAGGAATCCTATTACCTGCTTTCAGGATGAATTTGTGGTTTTATGCTCCGTAAAGTGCGTATTTGATAAAGCATTAAATAAAAATCTGATGTTGGATGAGTCTTCTTTGGTATGTTAAGTATGACAGTTACTCTAAAGAAGTGTAAAGAAAGAAGATATTTGACAAAAATGTAAGGCCCCCAGCTCATCATCTACAGTATTAAGCATGCATCTTTTCCCTTCATGGCTCCAGAGTTCCAGTGTGTTGTGGCGCTGGGCCACTGAGCTATAAAGAGGGATGAGATAATCTGGCATTGGTGGAGGTCCACTGTGGAGAGCGTATTGTCTCTGATGAAGCTAATAGTCCAGCGATGCTGCCTGATCCCTGATCCTTGGCCGAGCTCCAAACCGGGCATACTGCTCCAGTCTCTTCACTTATCATCTCCTCTTTGCCCCCTCCCAACTGTGACAGGAGGGCTTCCAGGAGCAGCTTTGATCAGTGTCGGCCTGTCATTCAGCATTAGTCACCCCAGGGTAGGGGAGTCCTCTTCAGGTCAGGGATGGACCGGAGAAGTGCTGAATGGAAGGGCCCATGGCTGTGGAACAATCAGCTCTGTGTGGTGCAGCAGGCGACTGGGTGTTAGCGGACATACTCTGGTGTGTGCCACATGTCTCACCCCTGACACTGTCACAAACCAATCTGCACTTCCCTTACAGCTTTATCTCCCTCATAAGGCCCCACATCTCTGTTGGTGAGATCATAGCTACTACTGACGCTTACAGAGATTCATTTAATTCAAGTGGTTTTTAATGAGTTTTCCAGGGCAAAACTCTGACACAAATGGTGAGAACATGAATTTAAACTCACTGCATTAAAAGGATGAAGAGTGTTTTACTTTCAAAAGGTTTGCTTACATCACATAAAATTAGGATAACTGTGTTTACAGAACGTTGTTTCTGCTCCATATTTATTTAGATCCCAAGCATGACGTCAGACATGTCCTTTTCAAATCTATCATCTCCCCATACCTCATTTCTGAGTTAGACAGGAGGTAGACAGGAGGCAGTACAGGGGACAGAGGGTGCATTAATGTGACTTTTGTTCAGACACATATTTTCACAGCAGAGCCTGCAGTTGACAAGAGCTGATAGGAGCTTCTTTTCAAGATTCCCATGGCTTGGATTTTTCAATTTAAATGGGAGGTTTGGAGTCCATTTGCAATTGGATGAGAGTTCAAACAACAGATATAATGTGAAGACCTCATGGTTAAGAGCTGAGGCCTGGGAGGCAGTCACAAGTGCAATATAAGTGCATGCGGAAGTAACATGCACACAGGGAGTTTATACACATGAGATGTAACATCTGACACCAGTTCCCTGCTGCTCCCACCATGTCATTAGAGGAAGTCCATTCATTTCAGATAAATGACTTGTGAATCAGAAAGACCTCAAACCAGGAACGAGGTTTCAGTTTACATGGAGACTTGAAGTTAACAGCTTGTGTTCACCACATACGAAACCATTCATAAATCATATTTATATTTTAATGATAAGATAGATGGGGGCCATTGATCATGAAACAATGAAGGCTGCACTGAACCATAAAAGTAGGGTCACATGAAGTTTGACATTATTTATTTAAATCTGAAGCCATCAAATGTCTAAAACCTCAGCAGTCATTTTTGTTGCAGATGCTGATGGACTCAAAATACATTTGTTCAATTATTGTGCCCATGTGTAATCTCAAGATCTTTATACTTCCTTTAAACTTTGATCTGACTTTACTAGAAAAAAAAGGCAGATGTAAAGTTAAATTATATACTTCCATTTTAATTCTTATGCCTTTTCTGCCCACAGTAAAACCATGTACTTTCAGATTTTGGAAATCCTTGATGTGCATCATTCTGATAAACATCTTCTTCTTGGGTTAAAAACATTCTCCTGCCTTTTAAGATCTAGTAGCTACAGGACATACTTTTGATCATCTTTAAAACTGATCGTGAAACTGATGTAAGGTTTTCTGAGTCATGAAAAATGGATCTTTTTTCAACATATGCAGAGCCTCACATAAGATGCTTGAAAACCCCTATGTACTTTTACACAGATGTGTAAAAGTTGCCTACGCCATCGGCCCTGATGTAACCTATACAATCAGAGATATGGCTTTTGAACTCTCCGTCGAGCACACAGAGATTCTTCCTGATTCTCTTGATGATATTATAAACTGTAAATGGTAAGATCTTCAAAGTCTTTGCAAATTTTGTCTGAGAAACATTTTTCTGAAATATTTCGACAATTTTTAGACACAGTTTATCACAGATCGGTAAACCTCTGGCCATCTTGACATTCTGAAATGCTCCTTTTATACCCAGTCATGTTGCTGACCTCTTGCCAATTAACGTGATTATTAGTCAAACAGGTTTTTTTTTACTCTATGACTCTTATTTTACCGGTCTTTTGCTGCCTCTGTTCATTCTTTTTGAGATTTGTTGTTGCCATCAAATTAAAGATTATCTAATATTTTCTATGAAATTGTAAAATGTCTCAGTTTGAATATCTAATATGTTGTTTATGTTCTATTGGGAATTAAATGTGGGTTATTTTGTAAATCAATGCATTCTGTTGTTGTTTACATTCAAACAGTGTCCCAACTTTGAAATTGGGATTGTATTTAATACATGATCATATATTCAACTCTTTAGACCGCTGAGTCTCAAAATCATGACAATATTCATATGAGTTGCTATAATCCTTTGAGCATCTCCTGTTTATTAAATCAAAAATCAAGCATCATCCAGAACAAACACGTTAACATCACAATGGAAAGATTGCTGTGGAATTCCAAATGAAAAAAATACAACTAAAAAATAAGCAAAATATAGATAGAAAATAAAGATATGAGCCAAAGCATAACAAAGAGAAGAGGAATGAAAGGTAGAGTTCATAAGCGCAAAATAGCACAATTTATTTTATATTTTCTTTGGAGAATTTTGTGATCAATTCAAGCTTAGCTCATTGGAATAGTAAAGTGTGCAGGTGAGAAGGATTTCCATAGTGCAGACAATGTGAAAAAAAAAGGATCCTTGGGGCCTTCAGATATGTTCACAATAAGGAGGATATCATAAAACTCACATTGCAAAAGGAGAGTTTAGTCATTTAACAGGTGTACAGCACCACAACTCTACCTTTACAACTTTGTTTTGGTGTTTACATAATTTCTGCTATTTTAACAGAGAAAAAGCTTACCTCTGCCTGTCAGCAATAACATAGTGAAACCTGAAAGTTCACTTTGTTTATAACTGGAAAGTTGTCAAAAAAGAGACTTTACTTATATTAAGTGAATCTGCATTCCTTTATGAAGCCGACCCACTGCTGTTCTGGCCTTGACCTTACAGCAGGTTTGCAAAGACTGACATACTGTATGTTTAGTCTGTAGGCTGCCCTGTTGGTAACACCACCAGAGACAATAGAGCCCGCTGGATAAAATGTTTTCTCTTCTGTCAACGGTTGCCAGAATCATGAAATATCAAACTGATTCAAAACAGCTTGGAAATACAAAAACATATTTCTTTTCTTTCCAATCTCAACTTTCTTGACTTTCAGGAATCAGTCACTTACCGCTACTGGCCTTCTCACTTCCTGAAACCTATTAACATGACATCACCTGAACAACAGTCACGTTCAATTAGAGTTTGGAGTACAGCAGGAGGTTTGAACCCCCACTACTGGGAAATACATACCATAGTCAATACTCTGCAAGGAGGGTAAATTTATCTGGAAATATCACCCACCATCTCACTAAATGATGGAGACAGAGGTGAATTAGAGTATGGGCCAATGTGACAGACCCATCAAGCTCTATGAAAAGCCCCTGCTGTCATATTTCCAAAATGTATGAAATATCAGCTTTTTTTAGGGAGTCAGAGCTCTGGATAACAGACTTTCCTTTTTTTCAAACAAAAAAGAACAAAACAACAGTTCAATTAAAAACAAAACACATACAAATCTCAGCAGGATCTCAAATCTCATTCTGGTAAAACACCCATTGGCACAAGAGCATAAGATTATCACATCCAAGAAAAAGATATACCACCCTCAATCCAGAACCCAGGGTAAAAATAAATAAACTGAAAGTGAGGAGAAAGTGACAAATAATTGCCTTTTGATTTGCTTTAAAGTAAAAATACACAAGTTCATTCCCAAGTGTTTCATCTCTGTTTTCTGTCAATATTTTGAAACCTGCAGCAATTCCCATCCCCCAAATTAAACCTTAAATTTCACTTGAATCATAGAATAAACACAGTGTGGTCTGTCACAAAAGCCAAACATTCCCGGCTTTGTTGGACACGGTCACCTACCAAAGGCAGTCACTCAGGTTGCATTGTGAAATCCTAATAATTAAAGGATTTAGCCAATCAATCTCCCAGTGTAATTTCCTCCATCCTGGCTGCAGCCCAATGGGGTTTCAGAGAAGCCTGAAAAGGTGAAGGTCAGGGACCTATGGGACGTGTTCAGGAAGTAGCAGCACACAACGTGACCTATAATGAATATCATGGGCGTCAGAGTAAACACAACACTGCCGGTCACAGCTCAAATCACACTCTCTGTAGAATATTCTGCATTCCCAGCAAACACTACACACTCAGTTACTTCAGTACTTGTGCTTTCTCTAAAATGCCTCTAAAAGAAGCCATAATGGGGACTATATTGTATGAAAGAATATCAAATACATAGGAAGCACATGCTAACACTTTTAATGACTATAAACACCAAGAAACTGACATATTTTGATTGAGGTTTAAAGTAAGACAATAATGTTATGTGAGTGAATAACATGCCCTTTGAGAGATCAAGAGAGACAAAGCAAAGGCTGTGTGTCTGAGCTGGGGAAGGGCATCGGTTCTGAAAGTGTTTAAAACACACATTTCCATTTATTTTCCTTAATCACAGATCAGCCCTCCTGTCAAGTGGTTTGAGCCATGCTCAGAGAAAAATGTCAGGCGGTGAGATCTTAGGCACAATATGTCTCTATACATCGCCACAGGCTGTGAAGACAGAAGTCTACCAAAGTGAATCAGTCAATTAAACATCAAACAATATTCTCATAGTGGGCTGCTGTGTGGGTTAATTTTTCAATACAAAAAGTCAATATATCACTTGAAGTGTAATCATAAGAAATGTAGTGCTTTCCTTTAGTTTTTGGTCTTCTGGTGAAGAAAGAGGTCCCATTTTTCCTCCTGAATTTTCATCACATGACCACCTGTGAGTTCAAGAGTCTTCCACCAAAAGCAAAGAGCCAGAAGGGAAAGAAAACCCCAAAACACAAAACTATTTGTTGAGACAAATTCATTGCAGAAAGTGAAATATTTAGTTAGCATGGCAGCAAATGGTCGGCGGTGTTGGAGCAATCCATAGTTGAGGTAGGGGGGAAACAGCCGACTCTTTGTTTGTGGACAGAATGGTGCACTCCGTGGGGTCACTGCAGGGGGCCCAACATCACTGACACAAGAACACACATACACACATGATCGCCTGCATGTGCATGCACACACATACACAAAAACCATAACATTCCTCTGCTTCTATGAATGTTTTATTAACCATGTGAATGGGTCACAGAGTTACACCCCCAAGCATAACTACAGTCTCCATAGTCACACACACTCATGCTCTTTCTCACACTTGAACCAAGCAAAGTGGATGACATTTACATAGGTGAATTCCTGTGAAATATTAAATTAAAAAAACAGTTCCTGGTTCCTCATAACTCTGCAACCTGTGTCTGAATCTGTCCCAAAACCAGGAGTCCCAGTAGCAGGCAGTCTGTGTTTTATGAGAGATTTGTTTCCTGTATTCTGGTGTCAGTTTTGCTGCTACTGCCAGGAATTCTTTGCTCCACATCAGCATTACAGGATTAGCTTACTAAAATCACAAAAGAAGATATTTTCTGACTTTACAGTTATAGAACCAGTCCTGCTAATAGTCTTGGTTTTTATTGCAACCACAGAAATGTCTGCTCTGTGATATTGTTCTTGCAGAGAACAATGTAATGTCTCTGGATAATTTACAGACTTGTCTGACATCATCCTCTTCTCTGTAAATTTAATTAATTTAGCAGCCTGTAAAAAAAATATCTAAATAAAAAAAATATCTCATTGACATCTTGTGAGATTTTAAGATTCCCAAGGCACAAAACTTGGCAAATAAGAACTAAAACTATACACATTTTGGAAAAAAAATTATTCTGCTTTCTTTTCAATATTTAAAAATCAATTATTGACTTTTTATGAGCACAACCTATCGCCAGTTAGTCGATCCCTCAGACATGTAAAACAGTGTTATGTATGGAAACATAGTGGCAACTTCAATCACTAGAGGGTGACTGGCCAGTAGTAAATCCATACTGAATTCCCTGTGCCCACACACAAACATCTATCAGACCCCCACTGCTCTGCTCTGGAACCAGAAGTCTCACCCTACACCATGCAAAGGTGTTAAGCTAGGAGCATTTCCAGATCCATCAGTCGTTGCACCACACACAGACAGACACATGCATACACACAGGCACGTTAATTCCTCGCACTCCTCCATACCCCCACAGAGAGCAGAATACAACTCTTGTTTGGTTTGGATGGCCCTTCGAGGAGACCTCCATGTTGAACAAACTATAACACAGTGTGGCCCTGTAACACAGCCTGAGTAGTCGGATACAACAAGCTTCACAGTTCAGAGCTGCTGGAGGGATCAGTGGGATGTGACATTTGTGTCAGTCCCTCAAGGCTTTTAATGATACACTATATTCAGTTTATGAGGGCTTGAGTCAGTTCAGGTATATGAAAGTTATCGATCAAACCCATTGCATCCATCTGATTATTTCTGTTTTCTATCCAGCATCTGCCCTATGATCCCCTAATTTCTTATGTGGACTAGGGTGGATTCACACTTGGGAATAGAAAATAAATTTATAAAAAGATGAGATGAGATGAGATGAGATGAGATGAGATGAGATGAGATGAGATGAGATGAGATGAGATGAGATGAGATGAGATGTTGGGTCAACATAAGTAAAGACATTCAACTAAAGTCCCACTTTAAAATTTTGCCATTTTCAGATTATAATTCATATGTACTTGAGTGAATAGATTCATAGTATTCACCACTTAATATAAAAAGAAGTCAGTCATGATCTGTACAACTTTTTAACCAAGAATAACTTGCCTGGAGAAGAAGAGGTTTTTAGGTTTTATAGTCAAATGTTCAATGTGCATTTAGAAACAATACCATTATCACTACATGGTTCATCATGTACATTTATATCTATGTTTATTCTTTTCCATGGCAAACAATCTCAAATTACTGGTTTAAGAGATATTTTTCAAATCAATTTGATACAAATTCTTTGGTTCATGCCTAGATAAGCATTGTGACTTTAATTGTCAAAAATGTTGTAGTACATCAAAAATGATGTAGAAATCGGGAGACATCAGCTTCATTCTTGTTCTTATGCTTAAGGAATTGTTTTGGTGTTGTCAAGCAAGCTTGTATCAGTTAATGTTAAACTAAAACTGTATATTTTGTTTGTTTGGTTCTTTTTCTGTTTTTTTTTTTTGTTTTTTTTACTCTTTACTCTAACCAGATATTTGTGAACACATAAACCTAACCATGTATTTTTATATCCCTAATCCTAACCCAACATGATTAACAATGACTTTAAAAAGTGAAATATTTTCAGTAGGACTGAATCTTAATTGAGCTGTTAGAAGTATAATGCTACATTCTACCCGTCCTACTCACTTATAAGCATTTTTAACTCTTTATACTTGTGCAATATCACATTTGTGACAGTTTCACACAATGCAAAAGACAAGCATGTAACAATCTGCAAAAGAAAACAGAGGTATGTCGCATTTTTAGAACCTTGAAAAAGTAGGGGTTTCTTTAAGTACATGGGACAGTTTCATGTATTGCAAAAGGCATGCATTTTACCATTTTGAAATGTAGAAATGAACATATGATTTTTATTTCATATACATTTTTGAGCCTCTGTTTTTTTTTACTTCTAGGTTTTGCACTGTGGGCCAACCACGCTATGATTCATTTTGCTGTAAAGTTTTCACATCATCAGATTTTCTCTATACAATTATCCTGTTCAATAAATAAATAGCTACATACGTTCACAATAACAATATTATTGTAATATTAAATAAATATTACTATCAAACTAATTCCCTTTTAATTTTTGAGTCTGTTGTCTTGCACGCAAGGAAACTTGAAAATAGCAACAAAAAAAAAAGAATACAAAAACTCCCTCCAAAGAACTTATGTTTATGTCTTGCACAAGCGTGTGTACTAAAATAATGTATGACCGAGCCTCTCTTGCTTTTTTTTCATCTTGTTAAATCTAGACACAGGGATTTTGCTGTCCTACTCCTCACACTAATGATGGAGTTAGGAGTATTATTGTAGATGATATCTAACATTAATCTTACACTGGCCTACATTTTCAGGGTTACAGGTCAAAACCATTCCATGTTGTCGTATTCATGTTTGAACATGTATTAGGCTGTCTCCTCCCACAGCTATTTATTTGGACCCTAATGCTCTGGTTTTAGATATCATTTTAAGCACTCCTCCCTGCTCACACATGTTGCATTAAACACACCCGAGATCTTTTCAGAATGTTAAGTATAAACTTCTGTACATTGTTGAAGCTGCTTGTCTCTTATTTCTGTGCAACTTTAGAAAAGAGCAACAAAATAGTCATTGTCACTGTTGGGAAACTAATACTTGGTTTTTAAATGATGATAACCTCTAGAAAAACAACAGGATACTTGTTTTATGTAAAGCACCTTAAGCCCCCTTTCCACTTGTACCTACTCTACCCTACTCTACAAGGTTGTTTCCACCAGCAGTTTCTCAGGCCGAGTAGGTATTTGACGGTAGGCCTACCTACTCCATTGAGGTTCCAATG
>JAOXYM010000017.1:13264149-13287568 GCA_028567055.1 Leptatherina wallacei
GTAGAGTAGAGTAGAGTAGAGTAGAGTAGAGTAGAGTAGAGTAGAGTAGAGTAGAGTAGAGTAGAGTAGAGTAGAGTTGGGTAAGTACAAGTGGAAAAGGGGCTTTAGGTTGTTTTGTACATGAAATGTGTTATACAAATAAACCTGCCTTGCCTTATCTTTCAATATTGTGTCGCCACAGGCTTTGATTTACACAGTGGTCATTCTCAAATGTCACTTGAAATTCTCGCTGGATATTCGCCATTATTTCTTTTCAAAGCTGTCACTTATCCATATGGCCCGCATATTCAGATCCACAGCAGTTAATCATGGTTTTGGTTTTCAATTGATTATAAGTAAACAATGTATGAGAAAAGGCAAAGCATTAATGTGTTTGAGAGCTATGACAAAACCATAAAGCATGCCACTTCACTCAACTTCTCCACTGACACAAAAACATCTACGCACATTCAAACCACACAAGCATTTCCAAACACATATTGAGAATAGTCCAGATTTAAGACCTGTTGCTGGTGTGGAACTTTGTGAAAAGGAGTATCCTGTGGGGCCCTTGGGGACCAGAAAGGTACTAAGTAGCTCTCTCTCTATGTAGCTCTTAAGCACGCGTGCGTGAATTTGTGCATGTGATTGTGTACGTGTGTGTGTTGTGTTTGTGTGTGTGTATGTAGTAGCAAAAGGTGACCCGAGAGGCCCAGCTAGTTACAACCTCTCTGCTGGAGACCACCACTTCCACAAAACAAGCATTGTTGGTACAGAACTCCAGACACCAAAGACACACACTGGAAATAACGCATATGCACACAAACATACTAACAGACATGCACCACAGACAAAACTGTGGCAAGATTTGAAACCCAGCAGAGGTCATGTTCAGTCTGCAATGAATAAAATCAGTTAGTCCCATAAAAAGATCTGCAGCAGAGCACAGCACAGCTTTTAACAGCAAACTCACAAACACACATTCACCCAACACACTGTACAAAAAATGTCCTAACAATAGCCCTTGGGTGGCTGGTCAGACTATTATTGTAGGTGTTTCTATGCTAATTATGTGTGACTGAAAGCATGTCAAAACCAGTTACTGGAAATAAGTGGTGAGCTGGAAATTATGAGGTAGAATTACTTTGCCCGCAAAGAAAAAATGAGTTTTTTTCCATTTCAGCAGAGGTTTTGTCTGGCCAGTGTTGAACAAATGAGTTCAAAACTCTTTTTTAAACTACTGCTCTAAAGCCGCTGGATCAGCGTCCTGATGCAAAATCCAGAAAAAAAATGGCATTGTCTTTAATAAAATCATCACCATGAAAGGGAGATGGGGCCAGCATCATGACCTCCACTTCTGCAAACGAGCTGTGCAAAGACGTCGTTGGCTGTCAGGAGAGTACGTCAGCGCCTCTCACCGCTCCAGTATAACCCCCTCAAACCTCTGGCGGTCACACAAGTGTGAAAGTAGCAGCTCCAACTGTTGCCTGGACAAACCCATTCAGCATCCAGGTCCCACACGGTCTGATAAAGAGGGAGAGTGCGCACCGAGCACGTAGCGGAAAGGGAGAGCAGAGGTGGAACATTTGCGCACAGTCTTTCAAGCTTGGATTGTTCTTGGCGCTTCTTTGGATAGTTTGGACATTTTTCTGCACGGTTTGCCTCTTGGAATTTGATACAGAATTATTCTCAGCACTTAAATGACAACATTAAATATGATTTCCTCGCACCTGTTCCTGCTGATGTTAAACTGTTTCCTGCCTGCTGCGTCGGTTACAAGGGACAGCAGTTTCCTCCAACTGTCGTCAGATCTCTTTTCAAGTGACCTGGATGAGGACATGATCTCCCAGCATATGCACAGATTGTACGAGAAATACAACAAGGAGAACCGCCTCAAAGAAGGAAACACTGTCAGGAGTTTCAGAGTCAGCCAAGGTGTGTGAACCTGTTTACAATACGCCGAAGATTAATGAGGCTCATAAGAGTGCTCAGATGTATCGATTGAGATGTCGTGGAACCACAAATATCTTCGTGTGCCATAAGTGCACCAGTAATCCGCTGCAAAAAGCAGAAAATAAATGTGTAGTCAAAAGGTCCCTTGATCCTCTCCAGAGAGGGTTATTAAAAATGCAAGCACTCAGTGGAGCTGCGTGGCTCAGCCTGGCGCTCTAAATAGGAAGGATTGCTTTGGAACAGTCTGAGAATGCATTTAAATGGTTTTGGGACATTGTGGGCTCGCTGGGTTTGTTGTAGCAGCTGTGCCCTTTCTGTGCCGAGTCTGATCAGTTACCCAAACAGGCGCGCAAGAATGAATGTGACTCCCTGCGAACTGTGCATAGTAAAATACAATACACTTTACCCTCAGTGGTAGTTATGCGCAGCACATGGTCTTTGTGGTGGCGTCCTGTTGTTCCTGAAGGGCATGAGTGACTCCACGTCCAGGAGTCAAGAGGCTTAAAGCACAATCGTTCCCCTCTGTCTGATACTGATTTTACAAACACAACTCACAGACATTTATATCCCACATAGTTCTCAGATAGCATATCATAACATGTGTGTATTTTTACTGCAGAGGCTTGGTGTAATCTAAGGAGAGATGTAAGAGAGTTTTCACAACAATGTAAGACCTGTTGAAACAGTCGATTACGTCTTGGTGTCTAAGCAGACAGTGCCGGCTGTTTTAAGCTTAAGGGGAAGCTTTAAGAGAAACTGAGGTAAGCATTTCCATATGCAGGCTGATTCAAGGTAATGTATATCTCTTGAGTCAGTCCATACTTCCGTTGAACTCTTACACAATGAACAATAACTCTGCTGTTGAAGTTAATGTTCATCATGAATATGCAGCTCTCTGTTCAACCCCCTCCATCCCTGCTTGCCAGATCCCCAGAGTCTGGTTCCTCTTAAAGGCACCTTCTGAAATCCTACCAAGGTATGGAGCTGCGTACCAGTCTCACAGTGCAGCCATGTAGCCCAGTGCCAAAAAGGTGTTTTAATGCCCCAGTTTTGAGGAGAGTTTAACCACAGATAAGTGCTATGGGTTCAATAATATACCTCTTTTAAACCCATTTCCCCTGGATTTGGCACTTTTGCATGGCGTATTTACTTTCTGCCTATCTTTCTTGAGAAAGTTTCTCTAAAGTTACTGTTAAGAGGTGCATTACTGAAAGCTTAAATGCCCACGTTCAAATACATTTCAATTCCTGGTTGCATTGCCTGCACTGGCAAATGTTTCTATCTTCTAACATCAAATAAATGTTGTATCAAAAGCTAAATGAAAACCAGATAATCACAAACCACCTTCGGCTAATCTATCCCTTTAAAAACCAGACCACAGACATACATGTGGGAGACAAAATTGCACAAATGTTTCCATGTGCAGCTTCAAATGGACAAAAACAAACCATCACTTCATGGATGAAAAACAGTGTTCCCTGTTTGTTGTTCACCTGCTTTACTGACTCTGTTTTTGCAGACTCTGCTGACCACAGGATGATGTACCGACTCAACTTAACAACCCTCCAGGACTCCGAGGTCATCCTTTCTGCCACATTTTACTTCTTCCTTGATAGGCACCCACATCTGAAACCCTGGTTCTGTAAACGCTTCAAGAGCCCATCCTGTCGCTCTGCACCCATCCACCCTTCTCCGTCCATTAGCTTGATACTTCGCTCCATCTCTTCTGGGTCAGAGGCCGGATCTGGGTCAGTAGGGTCATTTCTAGGCAATGTGACCTTCCACCCCCACAGGAGAGGGGTGTGGCAGATGAAAGATGTGACCCAGGTCATAAAGGAAGCATGGGACAAGGGTCAGCTGCTGGTGTCAGTTGAATTGGACGTACGGCAGCAGCACCATAAGAAACCAGAAGAGATTATCTCTGCTGGCAGCATGCCTTACCTGTTAGTGTATGCTAATGACCAAGCCTTATCAGAGCCCAACAGTGTGGCTGCAAGCCTTCAGAGGTATGACCCATTCAGTGAGGGAGGAGAATTCCTGCAGAGGCCTAACTCCTCACCAGATGTGAAAGGACGAGTAAGAAGGGAAACAAATCTGCTCTCTGATCCCATCCAGAACAATGAGCTGCCTGAGGTTGACTACTGGCTCGATGGATACAGGAAAGATGATCTGTGGGAGAGCAACTGGTACCTTGCACTCAAACCCAAACCTAAATCAGAGAAGAAGGAAAAGAAGAGAAAGAACAATGAGGAAGATGGAGAAGGGCAAAATAAAGGAGGACATGAACCTCGGGTTCTCAAAGAAGAAGCAAGAACATCACAAGGGGTCAAAACTGATGATCCCAGCGCAAAAAAGCTCAAAGATACTCGCTCACATGCTATCAGCGATCAGCAAAAAAATGAGCGGAGAAATGAGAGAAAAGTTGGAAAGAAACACAAGGGCAGTGCTAACACTCAGTCACCTGTTCTAAGTTTTGATGAGCAAACATTGCGTAAGGCCAGAAGACGACAGTCTGGCAACAGCCAGCACAGAGGCTGCTCCAGGAGGACCCTTAGAGTGGATTTTGCAGATATCGGGTGGAGTGAGTGGGTCATAGCCCCCAAGGCCTTTGATGCCTACTACTGCGCTGGCACTTGTGGTTTCCCCATGCCGCAGGTAAGGGCAGATACACCTAACTCATTCTAGATTGTCTTATTTAGTTTCCTATTTTCATTAACAAGTTATACCGAGTCATTATTGTGAGCTGTTCTCAGCCTTTTAATATTTGCTTTCTTATTTGCTTTAATCTTGTGCATTGAAACTCCACCAGGTGGTGAGGCCGTCTAACCACGCCACCATCCAGAGCATTGTGCGAGCTGTTGGCATCATCCCTGGGGTTCCTGAGCCCTGCTGTGTCCCAGAAAATATGAGTCCTCTGGCTGTGCTCTTTCAAGATGAATCAAGGAACCCAGTACTCAAGGTTTACCCTAACATGGCCGTCCAGTCCTGTTCCTGCAGATAAAGAGGTGGTGAGGGCAGAGCACAAACTGGGGTTGCTGAGGAGAACAACTAAAAACAAGACGAATGGAGACAGATCTGTGCATCTGTTAAGTGATTTCCTGATCCTGTGAAACAGTCATTTTGCCTGGCGATGTTCCTTAAGGAACACGGGCTATAGAGAAATCACTTCCATCTCCTCTGTCCTGCGGCAGCAGACTTGAAGAGACACATTGTCTGGCATCTGCGTTGGCAGGAGAAACACATGTAAAGTCAGCATGCCACATGCCTAAGAATCCTGGTAGTTTTTATGCTATGTTTGAAATAATAGTGAGGATTTCTCAGACCAGAACATTTGAAGGATGTTTTTCCTTTTAATTGCAGAAGGTTTTTCAAACAACTCACAGTGAGTTTGCATGCATGATTTCTTTGAATACAAAGACTATAGATACAAAAGAAAAACTTTAATAGTATGTCACCGGGCAGCTCACACAGCAGCATACATATAAAAGAGATTATAAAAACATTTCTAGATTTTTATTATGCGTGTTTACAACAGTACCTTCCACATTGTACATGAAACATTCATTTATTGAAAGACAGCAGGGTTATAGTACGTTCTTGCTGTTTATATCATAAACGGAAGTTTCCAATGAACTGTAAAGAGCACCTGGGATTCTTTTACACCCCTCCAACCCCTCATAACTCTTCAAGAATGTTAGAATGAAACCACAAATATTTTTCTATTTTGAATGTGAAATATGATTAAACATTTTGTCATAGTTAGTAGATTTTTAGATTTTTGTTTTGTACATGTATATTGTTTAAATTATGAAAAGTTAGCCTTCTATAAGTTAGAATAAAAAGTAATTTAATCCAATGGTCTTTCTAGAATACTGTTTCACACAAAGATGTGTTTTTCTTGGACATTACTGTGCATGACGTTTGATTTGTGGGGTGAAATTTTCTGTCAAAGCAAACCTAACAGGGCACCACTGTTCCAACACAGCTTAAAAACAAAAGCAGGAAGGTTCCACTCAAAAATAGGCAACATTCCCCGAAGGGTCCTTGAACCCACTTATACCCCACACTAAGGGCTCAGGCGTCCAGCAAATAATGTGATGGATGCGGACGCTGTAGATTAATGAAAGACGCAGGCATGCACCTATTAGGATGTCAGCCATTTGAACGTCAAAATATAGTGCACTTCCCCTTCTCTGCTCATGTGCCCCCCCCCAATCCCCTCGTTCAAAACTGGACATTTTTCAAGTGCAGGGTTTTTTTTCTCAATAACTTCTCTTCACAGATGTTTGCAGACAGATGACCTTAACCTCTCTGACTTGTCGCCTCTATTCAGAAGAGGATCAAGATGACACGTGGTGTCTAAACAATGTGTCAAAGTGACAGTGAAATGATAGAGGAAACCATTTGATTATCAACCCATTACTTTGTGGCTGTTTTTTGTCTGAAACCTCAAAAAGTTGGCACAGTGTATCCACATCTGTTTTCAGCAACCAAATGCTTTGAAGTTTGCCACAACTGGACGGTAAAATTGCCTCAAAGACAGAGACATTAACTTGTGGAAAAGAAACAAAAGAATGAATCCACACACACAGCTTATTGCATTAGAAAACAATGCTATAAGTATTTTGGCATGTGCACAAAGTGCTCAAAGAGTATTATTTCTATAAATCATTTGTCCATCTTTTCTTCTCTACATTGTTTTGTCCATTTCATGCACAATTGCTACAATATATCCTCACAATATTTGAAAGGTTTGTTTGTATGCTTGTTTGTACTGTTTTATAGATAAAACAAATCAAAGGGGATTTCATTGGTTTTTTTCAACAACAGAACAAAACTCTTTAATATGAAAGTAAAAACAGGGATTTACAGTAGGCTATTTGTAACATTACTCCAAACTCTGAGGGTCTTACTAATTAGCAGGAAACAATTAAGAACCAAGAACTCCTCATCCAAAACTTACTGCTACTTTACTAAAACAATTGAGCAATTTCTATTCAAAATGTGTCAATATAGCAAGTGAGGAACAGCAAATCATTAATAAGTACTTATTTTAAGAAGTATACTGTAGATAAGTATAGGTACAAGTAAACAGACTGGAATAGCCTCCACTGAAGCATATACTTATGATTAATTCATCTTTAAATCACTTACATTGTTGCTTAATGCTAACTTTCTTACAGACTCTTTATGAGTGGATCCTGATAATATTGAGCTAATCAGCACAATCCTCACCATTCATTTAGTACTAATCACCTAAACTGAAGCAAAAGCAGTAAGACATAATAATGAGTTGTTACTAAGTTGTTTATTTATTTCTTTGAAATTATTTTCTGTCTTTTTGTCTTTTTAAGTAAAGTGGTGCACCACACTGATATGTACATATTCACAAATTTAGATCCCTCAATTTTTCACTGATAGTGGATTTTCCAGTTATTTTTCCAGTAACTTGCCATTATTTTATTGTAGTTAACTCCTTAAGAAAATGTGTTAGGTGTTAGCAGCCGGTTCCTCATTTGCTTCCTGTGGATTAGTTAAAATTGTATGTACCTTAATGCTAATTGTTATCTTGAAATTTGTTCATTGTAGGTGAACTCAGTTTAACAAATACATCTTTGAGTGCACCTAGTAGTTGTTATTTAGGCATCTTTTATAGAAGGGTTCACATATTCTGTAAACAATCATATTTCTAATAAATTTAGATCAATCTGCATAGACCTATTTTCACTAATTAGTGAAAAGAAGTCAAACTGAATTGCCTTTGATTAATTCATCCATCCATCAATCCATTGTTTATACCTGCTTATTCCTATGCAGGGTTGGTTCGGCTGGAGCCAATCCCAGCTGCTGCTAAGTGAAAGACTAGACTGCCAGTCCATCGCAGGGCTCCCTCAGTGCTGCAAAACAAGAAAACATAAAAAACTTCCAAGAATAGTGAATATTTGATGTTGAACCAATAATATCTATAGGGCAAGTCTATTACTTGATCCCGGTAATAACAATTAAGATCAAGTCCAAGTCAAGTTCAATAAAGAGATGATCTGCAGAAAACGAATAGTACTTAGGAAACAATATGCCTGCAGCTGAGTTTTATAAAACATGCAGTGCGTTTTTAATGTAAAATGTCATAATGAGGTCATAATTGTTCTTCTGCCAACCAGAAAGTCAGTGGATCAATTCCAGGCTTTCCCTGACTACGTATTGAAGTGTCCTTGGGCAAGACACTGAACCCTACATTGCCTCCCGATGTGTCTATCAGGGTATGAATGTGTGTGATGGGTAAAGGCACTTAGTATGTAACAATAGAAGTGCTTTATGAGTGTGTGCATGAACGTATGAATGGGACATATAGTCAAAGCATTTTGAGTGGTCATGTGACTAAAAAAGCGCTATACAAGTACAGTCCATTTACCATGATGGCAAAGAGAAAGAGCCAAAATTCATGATTCAGTTTTCTCCATTCTGAAAAACTGGAAATGTTGAACAACTACAAGCTGACCATTTTACGAATGCACTATTTATGGTCTAACCTCCATTTAAACTAAGATGATGACCATAATTAGGGTTATTATAAATCATGTTTACATTTTGTCCTAGCATCAAAGTAGGCTGGTCTATATAACTATAATGAGCACATCTACGTTTATTTTTTTTCTCATTTCCCAACTGATCCCCTTTACGGGCTGAACCCACAATCTGCCATTAGAAAGTGAGCCCCATGTCAACCGCAATCACAGTCACAGGAGAGTTCAATGGTCTGTTCCAGCCGAGAAAACCACAGTAGTCTAGGCTCTAACAACCCAATATGTTTAAAAGCCAAAGTGAAATGAGGCAAGTGGGGAACCAAAAATAATATTTGTTTTTCCATATGATGATGGTCCAATTAAAGGAGAGCAATACAGCCATTATTAGAAACAGAGGATTTTTTTGTGTCTGGGCTGAAATGGCCTAAACTCCCCTGGTAACTGAGCTCAGAGTAGTAATTGTTCTGTTAATTAGGAAATGGCTCTAATAGAGTGACATTGTCTCCTAATCACCCAGTCAATCATATGGGTCACTTTTTTTCTATTTAAAGATCTTATTCTGCTTTTAGAAGGTGTAAAAAGGCCAGAAAAAGTAAGGTAATATTTGTAAGAGCTATTGAACTAAACAAACAGTAATAGACATGCCAGTGTTTTATTCTCACATGCCTGCTTTCAGTACAAAGTGACTGAATATGGTTTAATCTTGACTTTCCCTTGAACTTCATGCTTTCTTCTTGCGTCATTTACCTGTAACAGTTAGGGGCTATTTATGTCCATCAGATCAGTCCACAGCGGAGTCTAAAGCTGGCCAGGATTGTGGAGAAATATAAAATCACAAATTCAATGCAGTGGAGCGTAGACTCCATAGGTCTATAGATGACCGATAGCCAATAAAGTTACCTTCTAAAAGGAAGACTTGATTTGAGTTCCAAGTTGCAGCCTGGAAATGACCATCTTAATGTATTCCTGTTTCAGCTCATTTGTTCAAATAGTACACTGATGTGTCAGTTGACATTTCCTAAATGCCACACAGATATTAAATAGGTGCATAACTTAAGGTGAGACATAGGGACTCTTCTAAAAACATCACAATCAAATGCAAACAAACCCATCCATCCACATGTACCGCTTAATCCAATTCAGGGTCGCAGGTGGGCCGGAGCCTATCCCAGCAAGTATCAGGCGAGAGGCAGGGTACACCCTGGACAGGTCGCCAGTCCATCACAGGGCGCAAACAAACCCAAAATGTTAAAAACATAATAATCCATGCAATGACTATTTTGCCTGTAGAGCCCTTAAACCCTTTAAAAGCATGAGAGTGAAGTGAAAACACAAAACACAGGCCTGTTCCTTACACCACTTTTCTTAAGAGGAAAAGAATGGTTTCAGTCGCCACCTGTTGGAACAGAAAAAGTACTGACACTCTTCCCTAACAACATGATGGTGGAGGAAGAAAAAATACTCGACACGTTTTGGTTTTTTTTGGTTTGTTTTTACTTTTGTAATTTTTGATTTCCAAACAAATGTGCAAGTGGACTCAGTCCATGTCTGCACAAACCAGAGCAGAGAAAAGCTGATAAATAAGAGAAGAAACTGCGTCTAGAAAGCTCATTTGTGACATTCACGAACTGCCCTCGAATCTCGAAGTCTTTCTTCCCTCCTGAGTTCTATAAGGCACAAACCATTAATCATATTCACTTATACAGGACAGACTAACTGCAGTGAGATCAGTTTACGCGTACCTCTATCGTCATCTAGTGGACAGGCCATGCTGACCTAGTGTATAGCTATTTTAACAGCTACATTCATTGATATACACCAAGTACCTAAACTTAAATATAATTTTGAAAATAAATAGTTTGTTTTTGTCCTCCCCTAATTTGTTTCCTGCATCTCTCAGTTATGAGAGGTCATGTGTCTGGACAGGTGGTGCCGCTCTCTGAAGTATTCGTGACATATGGGGCAGGTTAGTTTCTCCTCCCTCCTCTGTCTCACCTGAGACTCTGCTGCGAACTCTTTCTTGTGGTGAGAGCGCATGTGGAAAACGAGGTCTGAGGTCATGCGGAAGGACAGGTTGCATTTTGCGCACCAGTTCTGCACAGAGACGCCAAATGAGGTGAAAGTCGACGGGAGGATCGTAAGGGAAGGTGTGCTCTGCAACTGGGCGCCAATATTTCTGGACCAGTGCTCCGGTGCGTAAAGGAAAGCGTTGTTTAACGCAACTGGGGAAGGTACCGATTGCAAGTCGGTGCTCAGGATGTTGGATGTCATCAGATTGTTGTATCCCAGAACAGTCCTGGTGGTAAAAGCGTCAGTCATCTCCTCCAGGCGGCTAGAGGGGGCTGTGGGAGCGCTACTGAGATTTGCCTGAGGGTCGAGTGGAGAAGTTCTTTTACTCGGTTTACAAAATGCACTCTTCTGCTCGCCCTGTTTGTTGGACTGCACCAGAGAAAATGCACTGTAACTATTTGAGGGCACACTAAAGCCTTCTCCAGTGTCCGACCGTCTCTCTATCTGTCTTTCGTGCGCAAAGGTCCCGCTCGCTTTCACAACGTTAGTTAAATCATCACTTTTACGTCCCACATTGTCCGCTTTTGCCCTGTCAGTTTTCCGTTTCCCCTCTGAGGAGGAGGCGTCGTCCCCTGCCACCTGGTCATAGCCCATAATCAGCTGTGTTATATTATCATTTGAAATATTAGTTTTTTCTAACAGAACTGTTTTTCGCCACTTGGGGTGGAGAGTTTCTTCGCATTTCCTTTTTCTGGGGGAAACCTCTGAGTCCTCGTTGCTGCCAGATTTCTTGTCCTCCAAATCTCTGGCGATGTTGTGGAAATCTGTCACTCGGCGATACTTTTTAGTTTCCTCGCGCTTGCGTTCGTAAACCTCGCAGCTCCAAACGTCACTCTTTGTTTGAGTACACAGGAAACGGCAGTGGGCCAAGAAAGGAAACTCATTTGTGAAGACCTGGTTGCATCGACCACATTTGAATTCTACAGATGAAAGACAAAAATCACACTGGTGACTCCAAATTTATCTTTGACAATGAATTTTATTAATTAGATTTAGCTACACGTCGACTTTCACTTTGTTGCTGTTTTAATCAGATGATCCACGTGATTAGGTAATTAAAATTGACTTAATGAAGCCCAGACGCCCCCTCAACATCTTGACCAACATCCTCACCTTCGTTTGATCCTTTGATTATGTCTGCAAAGCCCAGTAGATGAGACAGTTCGTGGTCGTACCACACCAGCAACTCTTCCTCCGGCCGGATGTCCCGGGTGGTCCGCACATACAGCTGACCTGCTTTCAGGAAGGCCTCTGTATTCTGCTCCTCTCTGTTGCGCGCAGCCTGCAAGAGCCGCAACCAGGACAACACTAGAGCAAAATTGCTCATGACCTCGGGGTCGACCTGGTAGTGGAAAATCCGATATTTTAGTCCACATTTTAATTATTGTTGAACATTTTGTCTGCATCCTGCACTTTTGAGTTATGTATTCCATTTTAAAATATAGTCACGTCACATAAGGAAAATCAAATGTCTAAACAATGATTTGACCTATGAAACGACGTTAACGCTGGCACCATTAAGGTGGGCTCATACAGAGGCATGAGGTCCATGGGTACATGGACCTGACTTTTGACCCCATAATTATTACTCACCCTAAACACGTAGGATTTCGCTCTCTTGTCGCATGATTTCTGCGCTATGAAGGCGATAGTGTCGTAGAAAGTGTTTTGGAGCACACATGGACCAAAGCATGTGCCTGCGGGGATGCCGCGTGTCACCTCCACGCTGGTGTAGAGATCCGCTGGATGCTGAAGGAATTTACATTCACCGTTCCAGGCAGACCGAGACAGAAGAGTGTGATCCATCGTTAAACTGGAATAGAACACATACTTTGTTAAAGATCAGGTTTACAATGAAAGGCTGTCGTTGTAAAGGAGGTTACAGACAACTAAAAGACAACTATTTTATTAGCCAACAGTTAGTGTAAAATGTTGTCACCTGTAACATATAGTTATTATTTTAAACTAGGGAGAATAATAATACAAAGAAATTAGAATAGCCAATGTTTACATTATATGACCTATACCATCTGCCAATTTGGATTTCCCTTCAATCTGCGCTGAATTTTGTAATCATCCTTCTGAAAACAAGATAATTTCTTCACCAGGTTTGTTTAATTGTTCTGTGAAATTAAAAATCCCATGTGAAACAGATGCAGCGGTGTCGAAGCAAAATTATTTCTAACGTTCTTTGTCTCAGTTTTTCACTCGGTTAATCCTTTTGTCTCCGCATCTGCCGTGAGTCCAACTGCTTCATCTGTGCCCCAGAGAAGTTCAATACGATTATAAAATCAATCAACATGAACGCACGTAAATTGCGAGACGGTTGATTTTCCTCCGTGATCATTAACGCGTGTCAGATCTTTTTTGAACTGAACGTTTTAGAAACGCTGAAAGCTGATGGCGCAACATTATAAGGATCTGGTGCCAACATGAAAATGCCAGCTTCTCTATAAAAACGAAAATTAAGAAGAAGAAAAAAAAACGTAACATTTGGTTGTGAAATCTTGTGGGGGGGGGGATAAGTAAATGTGTGTGTGGACTTACCCGCCGGACATGGAGGAGGATGCTCGTGCCGTGTGGCAGTAAGTTGCAGCAGGTGCAGTGGACCTCGGTAAAGAAGCCCTATAGTTGCCGTTGAGACGAGTTACTTCTTCGACTGAATCCTCTTGCGCACTGTCTCTTCTCTCCTCTCTCCCACTCCCACTTATCCCCTTCACGGAGCCCACTGAAGCATGGCGCATTGATTTAAGCACGTACACGCTCACTCTCACACTCGCGCGCGCACGCCTGTAGTTTACTCTGCAACTCCTCCTTTGTCTTATTAGCCTACTGTTCGTTCAGCGAAGATGTTGGAGTTAAGAAAGAGCGATGACCTGAATAATAATGCACATTTTCACTCCTTCATGGCTACACTGCGCCTCGATGTCGAAACACTTATAAACAAAGTCAATGCTGTCACAATTTTCATATGTTTTGAGGTCTTAGAAGTATGGTTATAAGGAAAGTTGCTCTAAAACCAAAGGCACACAACTTGTAAAGATGCACCAAGCGTCTTTGTCATCCTGTAATGAATTATAGGAAAAGCATCATGGCATGGCATTATTATAACTTTTGAAGATTTTAGTGACAGACAATGATTCCTGGACTTGTACCGCGCGGCATACACATTATAGGCTACATGGGACTGGAGAAAAAAAATCGTTGTTTTTTTCTGGCAAAACCAGAATGACACCAATGCTAAGATTTTTTTTCTTTTAAACTAATGTGAGCGATGGGAAATTGTAAAAATGGCTGCTATAGCTACATGACATGATGCAGGGTGGTGTGGACTTGCCACTGGGAAAATGCATTATTCATAAACTAAATGTCTCTGTCTAATGAGCATTTAATGATTATTCTGCATCAGAGCTTCAATTTGGATAAATATCCTGCTGGTTTCTGAGCCAATTTTTTGTAATGAGAAAGTGGGAACTAATAAAAAAAGCCTTCAAGGAAAACTAACTCTCTCTGTAATATAATGATTTTATTTCATTTTGCTTAGAGGGATGAAAAAGAAAAAGAAAATCCTTCAATTAGAAATACTAATTCATGAATGCAAATAAATCTTTCAAAATTAAACAACACTTGCAGCACCTTGAAAACCAGCCAGTTTATTAGAGTAAAAAAATACTATTTGGTCCCTTTAAATAATGCATTTGACACAATTGTTTCAGTTTATTTAAAGCACCAGTTCACAACTAAAATTATCTCAGGACACTGAGATAACCTTTGGTTTAATCTTTGTTGTACTAAATCAGTTTATAGTCAGTCAATCAAATAGTTGCAGTGGAGCAAAGGTTTATTTAAAAAAAAAATTTATAGACTCAAGTTCAGTTTACCTGTGATGGACTGGCGACCTGTCCAGTGTGTACCCTGCCTCTTGCCTGATAATTGCTGGGATAGGCTCCAGCCCACCAGCGACCCTGCATGGATTAAGCGGCACAGAAAATGGATGGATGGAAGTTTACTTTACCACAAAATATGCAGTAAATCACGAGTAGCCCACTTGAAAATTGAAATTATAGGATTTTACTTGAGTAGATATGTTAAGTTACTTTCAGACGTAGTTTATCATGTTGTATTGGTTTGAGGGTTATAATGAAAATCACAGGAACATTTGGAAATCCTTTCATCATCACGTCCTTTGCAGTTCCCTTGTTTTTCATTTGGGGGCGACATTCTGGAGACAGTGGACGAACTTCTGAAAAACAAATTCAGAATCACAACAAGGTACAATTCTTACAAATCAGTAGACTTAATATAGGCTATAATTGGCGTTAACCCAATGGTTGATTTGATTTTCCACATTCGAAATAGACTTAATTAAGTACCTACTAACTCAACATGAGGAGGAGATATGAGCAGGATTCTAATTATAATGTTCAGACAGATATACGCTTTCCATCACCTCCTGTTCTAATAGCCTATGTTAGCACATGAAAATCAAAGGTGACTTGTGGATGATGACACCCTTATTTTCCCTTTTTCCATTGCAGATTATTTTGCCTAACCTCACTTCAGCTTGATGTCTCACTCTTTTTTCTTTTTCTTATTTTTTCATGTGGAAAAACTGGGGGGGGAAAGTATTTTGTTTCTCCTCTCGGGCGTCGCTCCTATCCTTCATCCTGCCCTCCTTCAAAGCCTTTCTCTCTCTCTCTCTCTCTCTCTCTTCCCCTCTCCCTCCCCCTCTCTCTTTCAGCAGAAGGAGAAGAGTTGGAAAACCCGGCTTAAGCTCTACAAGACTCTTGCAGGCTGATTGCGCTCATCGTTAAGAGTGCAGAATATTAACAAACAAAACGACAGTCTGTTGGCAAAAACACACGAGAGAGAGAAATGTGAATATCTTTAGTTGTCGCAGCGCTGGAGTAGTCAACAGTAACCAGGAAAGATGGCGTGGACACAAGCTCCCATGTTCCTCGCTTTGGCTTTGCTTGGAATTTTCTTCCTCGGTGTCTCGGTGGAAGGACAGCCGCAGGGAGAGCAACAGGAGGAGGAGGAGGAGAAGTCCTGTCAGGGCGCATTCGACCTCTATTTTGTTCTGGACAAGTGAGTCTCCGATATTATTTATGGCATTGTTACTTTCTGGTCGCTGCGCATTGCCATGCAACCCATTAGTTTGGGAACGCGGAGCGCATCAGTTGGACGTGCAGTTGTGGCCTAACAGTACTATAGAAAAGTAAAGAGTTTTCAAGGTCTGAAAATGGGTTTAAAACCAAATTTCTTTCTTTACCATTATGTATTTCTTAGTACTAAGACTACATACTAATTAGATGACTTCATACACAACAAACCAACAATGCTTCATCATTATTTTGGTCTACCTGTGTATTCTGTTTGGCTATAAAAAAAACTGTGTTAGGGAATAGGGAGAATATATTAAATAATGGAACGTTTTTTTCTTTTTCTACTTTCTTCCTCCTATTTGCCCGGCTTAAAATGGTGAGTCAAACAGATTGAGTTTTGCCCACGGGATGTGTGGGCAGGGCGAGCAGGATGGATAGAGTTTCAGCCAGTAGACGCCTCAGGACGCAGCTGCAGAAGCTGCTTGCAGCGGTGCTGCCTTGCCAGCTAATTGTTCTTCCTCTTTTGTGCTGAGATTTCTTTCTATTTAGACTTGCAGTGATTAAAAACCATTTCCATTTGACCATTAGTTTTTTTTGTTTGTTTGTTTTTAAACTGCTGAGGGAAGAAAATTAACTTCCTTTTTCTTTCTAAAAGGCCAATTTTCTTTTCATAGGCCTCCTTTTATTGAATGACATCACTCGTTAGTAAGTTATTTACTAATGTGTTATAACTCTGTCATAAGTTACCTTTAAGAAAACCATTTGAATAAGCTATAGCTTTGATTTGACTGACTTGGAAATTCATATAAATTAAGCTGGACATTAAATAAGAAGAGTACACAACACCTGTTTTACTATTTAAATGAGTAGCTGTGGGATGTAGGGACACAAACACACCCCACCTCACCCTCACATCCCAAGTGAGAAATTGTGGTTGCTGCAAAAGAATGCAAAGAGCTGGTTTTAGAACCATTTTTTCCCTCATTTTGGTCAAATGTACAAACACAGTGGAGAGACATGAAGTGCACCATCATCATCTGTTGAAAAAAAATATTTCTTAAGATCATGAAAACATTTATTATTATGTCTCCAATGTAAAACAGCCACATGTCAGTTATATGCTACTTTTGTCCTCAAATCACCATATAGTTAAACTCTGTAGCTTTAAACTATCATGTCAAAATATATGACACAAACTGTGTGTAGAGTTGAAACCATTGCACCTATACAATAACCTTACCTGATGCTTTTTTTAATCCTTGTTTTTCTGGGGGGGGGGGGTTCTCTCGTATTTGATAGGGGGGTTGGCATCACTGTGACAAACAAAGGCCCCTAACCTGATTAATATTTGAGCTCTTGTGATAACTTATCTTTGCACATGCCTTTATGCCACCTAGATACCCCTATTTATGATATTTAAACCAGCTCTCTTTGATCCCAACATTTGACATTTTTGTTACATCTTTACTCACCCTGCACAGCGATATTATGCACATGCACAGAGAATATTGGCATGTCAAGGGTAAAAGACAGGGAGAGAGTCACGCGAACACCATCATTTGGGGTTGAATTTGATGCTATATTCTTGTAGAAGAATAACAGGTTATAATGTCTGAAAAATGCTTATGATTTTAAGGTGAAGCAGTTAAACGCTGTCTGCACATAATATCCATGAATACGTTTAGGTAATAATTAAGGAAGCTCTAAACAAGTTGAGTGGCTCCATGTGCTCCATCCATGAGCTGCGAGGTGAAAATATTGGGTGACATTTAACTTTAGATTTAACACATTTGATGATCTTTTAGATGTCCACATCAGCATCTGTCAGCCACTCTTCAGTCTTTACCCTTTGCTTCAAAAAGTTTAGGAGGTGCCTGGGGTGTGTGGCACGTCACACATGGCCAAGCCTCTAGTTTGCTTCTGTTTGTTTCACTGTCTGGACCTGCAAGCTGCGGCAGGCCTTCAGGAAGCAGCTGATCTTTCTCCCGAGATAGCACTGTCTCGTTGGCTTTTTTACAGATCTTAAATGCCACCCACTGACCTAATCTGATATTTCTGTGACACAGAGCAGAGCAAAATTATTGTTGTTAAGCATCTGCATTAGCTCTTATGTCATCAGTATTTGTCTTACTCACATGTTTGGCTTTGTCTACACAGTGAGGCTCGCTAGATGAAGAATGTGTAAGCTCTTCAATGGAAGCATTAGAAAAACAAAATTATCACAAGTCCCATACCTTCTAAATCTCATGTCTGACCCACACTAATACCAGGCTGCATTGTTTTCCCTCTATCTGGATTCCCACACCTTGAATAATGGGATAATAGGTGCTGTGTGCTATGACTGAGTTCTGAGCAGACATTTGTTTTGACTGTTTGGGGTAGACATTACCCACATAAAGTAGGTCTGCCATCATACTGTAAGAATGCAGGTAAAAGATTGAAAACTGATTGCTGAGATGTTAAAATAATAGAAGAAATTTTCTTTACATAAACCAATCTAGAATGCACTGTATGACATTTAATTTGCTGGGTTTTTCATTTTTCAAGCAATCCTGTTTATTACCCATTTATGACCCACCTATATTTCTATTTGTCAAAGATTGTTAATATTTGGTTAAAAAGATTACAGGCACTTTTGCATACTGTAGTATATGTTTTATATACATTTAATTCTTGTGCTTCTGTCTCATTTCAATGTATGGAAAAGATTCAGGGATTTTATTCTGCTCTTGGGGTTGAAGATGAGCTTTTGTTTAGTATCAATAAACACAAACTTTTGAGATAATGATGTTTTTGTTGCTCTTGGCAACTTGATCCCCCAGGCAGGTTTTATCATGTGCTCACTTCAAGGGAAGAGTAGATCAGGAAGTGTCTTGTTAAATGGAGAACCAAAAGAGCCATTCAGCTCAGGCTTTCAGTTTGCCCATGAATCTGTAGCATACACACACTGAGCCCTGCCATTTGTAGAGTTTGGTGTCAAAGGTGTTAGATGTTGCATTCTTCAATAGGTATTCATACAGTCACACATTTCCCCCCTGCTAAGCGTTATTTCTGGGTCCCTCTGTTGTTCATGTCACAGCCTTTTTTCCTCCTGTGGATACCCAACCTGTTGTTGGACTGGCCATGCACAGTGGGACCATCTGTTCCCCCTCACAGTCACATGCACACACTTACACTCTCACGCGACCATACATAGCGTACACACAGGCCAGCTGCTTGCTAACATGGTCCCTGCTAGAGGCAGACTGCTACATCTGTCCCTGTCTAACCTCAACCCTCTGGCCCAGCAGCAATTAGCCCCCATTAGCAGCCCCATGGGACTGGATTTCATTAAGGAGATTGTCATGTTCGTAGCAGCATGTAGCAGGGTAACCAGCAGCTAACAGCTGACACATACAGTCCAAAAGTAATGGAATGTGACTAAGTGACCAGAAGAATGTCCTTTAATAGACAAGAGATGGACAGTTACTGAAACGCATCTCATGGCTATTAAATCTATGCAATTTGCCCATTCCCCATTGAAAGTTAAAATCCTTTCCTTCTTTTGCAGTTTTGTTTAAAAAAGTTTTTTTTCTTTAATTGTTGCGTGTGCTATTTTTCAGATCAGGAAGCGTGAAGCACCACTGGAAGGAGATTTACATCTTTGTGAGACAGCTGGCGGAGAAGTTTATTAGGTATAAGCAGTAGTTGTTTTTGTGGATGTCTTGTTTGGAGTTTCTACCAGTGTTAAAGTGTAAAAACCTCTTCTGTTTGCAGCCCCATGCTGAGGATGTCCTTCATTGTCTTCTCCACAAAAGGAAATATTATCATGAAACTGACTGAGAACAGGTAATTACTACACATCCATGTTTTCTCTCTGCACTTTTGTGTGCCTGCACTGTACAGAAATGCCATCTGAGTTTATAAGCTATGAATTGGTTTACATCCCCAAGGAGAGCACTCTAAACAGAATATATTCCAAACTATTTTATCCATCTTTCGGGAACCCACAAATACAAAACTGTGTATTCAGTAAAATAAGGAAGGATTTGGCAAAAGACTAACATTGGATACTGATTTAGCCAAAGCATTATTTACCAACACAACTCTGCCTCGCTGTGTGTGTCTGTTTATTTTATCTCTCCCCCTCCCTTTTTTTTTCAGAGCAATTCCCCTTTAGTTTGTTTTATCAGGGTGTTTTTCTGTTTACGCTACAGGGAGGCCATCACTGAAGGTTTAAGGGCTCTGGACAATGTTATCCCCGGAGGAGACACATTCATGAATTTAGGCCTGGAGATGGTAAGGTTGGATTTATGGACCTCATACATAAATCACCTCAGTAGCCTTTAAGAATTTATTCCAGACAGTGTCCGCTGAGGATATATTGAGCCTAGCAGCTGAAACCAGGACCAATTAGATAACTATGAGGAGTGGCTCAGATCACAAAATGACTTGCTCCCTCTTAAAAATGCAGACATAAACTAAACACTCTAAAATGTTGGCAAATAAAGCACTTGGAGTTGTGCAATATCTATTAAAGAGATCATATGTAATATGTTAAACCAGGGTGTTAAGGGTAGTTTGGATAGCTAGATGACAATTACTTCCCAATCTTCAAAACAAAAAGGTCATTTCCTACTAGGATTAAGTGGTTGGGCAAAGGTGGAATTGTGATTGGCACACTAGGCATGTTTCTTGAGTTGAGAAGAATGGATCTGTCTGAGATTGAATTTGGACTCCGTAACTTTGCCAGTGATTTTTTTCTATACATTAACAAAGGCCATTCTTTCAGATTTTTTGCCAGACTATACAGTGCAAATTGTGATTTTCAGGGTTGGTTTTGCTGCAATGTCATCATATTAGAAGTGATCAAAAAGGATGCTCATTGATGTTAGAATGACATTGCTACCAATAAACCCTTTCAAATGAAGTAGCAGTTTTGGACTTAATTTTGTTTTTGATGTTAAAATTGAAGGCTATTTGTAAAGGGTGGAATTAAGAGTTTTGTTTGAAAATGTTACAGAAGAATAAAGCTGATATGTTTTACATGTACATTGAAGACTTCTTTTGTTGCTTTGTGAATATGTGCTTTTGATAGCAATGTGAAATCTATGTCTGCATCTACTGTCATAGTATGAATAAACTTAATGACAATGCAACTACTGGAGAAAGTCAACATTCACTGCAACTCAATGAAAGAATGTATGTGCATACTGTAGTCAGAAAAAATATCAGCTGCAACAAGTTTAAAAAATATTTGAACATCTGACATTGAAAAAAAGATTAATATCTTGCATCCCTGATAATTAGTTTTGCTGCTTGTATTGTCTGAGATAGTGACTAATTTACATTTTGCCATTGCAGGCTAATACACAGATATATCAACAAAACCATGGTAAGAGCCATCTTTAATTGTTGTCAAGCTACAAAATATTGTCTCACAAAACTTGAATTGGTTGTGTGCTCTGCAGGGACTGCTAGTGTTATCATTGCTCTGACTGATGGAGAACTGAATGAGTGGCAGTTTGACACAGCAAGGCGAGAGGTAACGTGTTTTAAAATAATAAATGATAGTTAATGTTAATGCATAATGAATACCGTTAAAGGTTTCCAAGTCATTTCCAATGAAAAAAATCCCCACTGCATTATGCTGTCACCATGATGTTTCATTGTAGGGACGGTGGTCTTGGAGTGATGAGAGGCATTAGATCTGCTCCAGACCTAATGTTTTCCTTTGTCTTTGATAAGTAAAAAATTCTATTTTAGTTTCACCTGACCAGACGGCCTTCCTCTATATGTTTGAGGAGTTTCCCCACATGCCTACTGGCAATACTTGCTTTGGGGGTTTTGGGTCATGCAGCTTAGAATTAATGCTTCTGCATGGTATTAAATAGATTTGACCCAATATTTAGGATTACGCCACATCAGAGCTAATGTCCTTTTCTTGCAGTGTGTATAATTGTGTGCATCTCTAGTCTAAACAGTTGTAAAACTTGTGGACCAACAAAGTGTTTTTTGGCTTTACAGAATTATTATTAAACTTTCATTTAATTTTTATTCTTTTCTTGCAGGCAGAGAGGGCCAGGTCTTTGGGTGCCATCGTTTACTGTGTTGGGGTCAAAGAATTCAACCAGACCCAGGTAAGATCCATTAAGAGACATGAAGTGCTGGAAATGCAAAAATACCAAATACACATTTTTCTTGTCTTTTGTTTTCTAGCTTGCAACTATTGCAGACAGTATGGACCATGTGTTTCCTGTATTGGGAGGTTTCCAAGCCCTCAGGGGAATTATTGACTCGGTAAGGCACAAACATACACACAAAGTTCTGCATGTATGTCATATAGATAGCCACATTTGAGATTCCCATAAAATCATTACATCGATGAATTATCTCATGGCTGTTTTACTTTGTTCCTTTACTTTTTTTTTCCATTGGGGCCTGCAGATCATCAAGAAATCATGCATTGAGATACTTGCAGCAGAGCCATCCAGCGTATGTGCAGGAGGTAAGAGGTGTAAGGGGCACGAGTCTTCGCCTCCCTGTTAGGACAGCAGCCTGTCAGGATGTGTGGTTGTGTCAGTCATTGAAAGGCTTTGGAGTGGAACATGAGGTTGAGTAATTGCATGGACGCTCATGACCATGGAGTGACAGAGAGTGTATTGTCATTCACGGCCGGGGGAAATTAGCATAGCCACTTCAGCACAGCATGTGTGCAAAAAATGAGAAAAAAAAAGAGGGGGGGGGGGCTGGTCAGAGGAATTAGCCATGAATTTTTAAGCATGGCTGCTTCCTTGGCCTAGTTTGCCACATTGTATATGCTAAGTAGCCTTTCAGATTTTTTAAAAACACGTCCTCTACCTCACCTCTTCATCCATGTCAGGCTCTTCTGCTTCCTGACTGCTGTTTATAGATGTAAGAAGCAGAAGGAGAGATGAGACAGAAGCCTTTATGGGTAGCCAGCAAGATGGATGAGCTTTGACATGACCTTATTAGGACTCACTTAAGGGAGAGCATTTACGGGCCGGCTACCAGGACAACTAATGGAGATTAGCATCTATTATGGAATATGAACGATCGACTGAGAGGAGAGGAAACAAAATGTTACCCTAGAAGGAAAAAAGGGGAAGCAATTGTGCGAAAATAACTATTATCCTCTAATGATAATTACAGCTTCTGGTTTCTTGCCAGAAACTGGGTGTGTATCACTCGACATATGCCCAAATATCCTCCAACAGCCTCATTTATTATTCGATTGATGAATCTCCTAATGGTCAGTGAACTAAGAGACCAAGGGACCGGCTTTAACCAAACCCGGATTCTGGTCTAATTAATGAAGATTGTATTTGCATGCTTGTAGTGCATTTTGTTCCCCTTCTTGTGAAGTGTGTATATATATATATATATCCCTTTCATGCACAGTGTCCACTACTGTGAACATCAATTTGACGGCTGTTTTTAGTATATTCATGGGTGGGAATGAAATATATGTAATTTTGCCACTTCAGGGGACATCAATGAGTCATGCAATACACTGCCACTCACTGTAGAATAAATATTTATAAATGTACACACATACATTGTAATTAACCATTTTTCTTTTGCAATAATCAGGAAAAGAAAACGATATTGCCACATTTTTATAGAATATTATAGAAATATGAAAGGCATCTTTCATAAATTATTTTTAAGAATATATCAAAATACATCAAATAAATAAAAAGTTAAATATGAGTAAGAAATAAAAAAGCATCACTGTATATGTCTGTGGACGTGGATTATTGTATGTATAAAAAAAACATGTGGCAC
>JAOXYM010000017.1:13304509-13323342 GCA_028567055.1 Leptatherina wallacei
CTGAGAAAAAGAGAGAAATGTATGCATGTGGTACACCCCCGCCAAACAATGGGCACTCATATGAATCCCATAAACCAAAATGCTGAAGTCATACCATGACATTGACATGCGAGGCCAGCATCTTGGGATCCATGACAAAGAGGATGACCTTTATGAAACCTAAGGCAGCTTTGACGATCTCTCTGGTGCGAGACGACATTAGCACACAAACATTGTGCAGCAGCTGCTCCATGGTAGACACCTCTATAGAATCTGAAAGAGAAAGCAGCAGAATGAATTCCACCCACAGGTGTCTGCTATTTATTCATCTCCTTTAAACTACTGACAGTCAGACGGCTTACCTTTATACTCAAACACCAAACGTGTCAATGCCAACACTGTACAAGTGATCATGGTGACTGAGCCTGTGAGTCCTGCATACATCAACACCAAATACTGATCCATGGCATCTAGAACATAGGAAGTTAATTAATTGCATGCTCATAATCCTCCATCACATCTTCAAACTGAGAAGTATGGATGTAAAGCAGATATGTCACCTTTTGCGTTTCCACAGAAGCGAACGAAAGCATTTCCTATTTCCACCAGCAAATTGTAGGCATTCTTACGAGCTCCAACAGACACCTCCTTGGTACAGATTATCACCTGAAAGAGAGACAATCCTTATCTTTAATTAAACATCAGCTCTCTCCGTGTTGGTGTGCATGATAGCTTTTAATGGCGCCGGTACCTCTGGCAGCAGCGCAGTGATGAAGTCCCTGTGTTCCTCATTTAACCTTTTCACAATGTGAATGAGGCACTTCAGTCTTGGCTGAGGAAACGCAGCACAAATAAGAGAAAGTTTGACAGCACCATTAACTTTAGTACTTATTCCCTTCTGATGTCTTGTTTAATTTGCTACTCAACACCTTGGTCTCACCCTCTTTGCTGGTGAAGAAGCATTCTTCAGCGTATCAAGCAAGACAAGTTTAAGAGTTTCCAGATTAGACACGACAAACGACCTGCATTCCTCCCTCTCTGCTCCACACAGCTCCTCCAGCACACGGTACGCTTTCTTCTGCATGCCTGGCTCTTTGGCCTGAGAAAAAAAAGAGAGAGAGAGCACCAATGTCCAAATAGTTAAGAAGAAATATACCAAATATGCTTAGATAACAAAAAATTTATACCACTAAGCACACTGTATTATGCCTTTACCTCCAAATAGGGTCTCATCAGCTCAAAGGTTTTATTCATGGTGGCTTCATCTACAAAGGGAGCCATGGCAACCACAAGATCCATCACTGACAGCCTAAAAAGTAGATGAGATACAATCCCCCCCCCAAAAAAAGACACAAGAGTAATTATGCTGATACTAAGCCTTTTCTAAATTTAACAACTCAATGATCCTAAATCCATACTCCTGTCCCACCGTGTGAACTCGGTGCTCTCTGTGCTCGTCAGCCTGTCCGTGGCTTTTTGCAGGAATGTGCAGATAAGCTGAGGAAGAATGTTTTTGTTAGTGATGTAGCATATCTGAGGTAAAATGTACAAACAAAGCATTTCAATGCTGTTCAGCACTACAACAAAATTGACTTGCCTGCATTTCAGTAACAGTTAAATACACTTTGATGGTGTCCAGCACAGCCATCCTGTACGTTCCAGGCTCTCCTTCTGCAGGCTGCTGGCTGAACACATTAAAAAGGATGGGCAGGAAGTTCTTAGAGAAGCGGCCCACTTCAGCCTTTTCTTCTTCTACAAACATCAAGAAGACACAAACATTTTTAAAAGTTTTGATGTCGCTGCAGTAGTTTTAAACACTGACTCCATGTTGGCCCTGAATCCATGTCTTTCTACCTGTGTAACAGCTCTTGCTGATCAGCGTGCGCAGTGCCTGGCACACTGTGAGTCTCAGGTCTGGCCGCTCATTAATGACCATGCCGAGTGCGCGGGCGATGCCTTTGAAAGAAGCCAGCAGGTCCACAGGACATGTGCAGAAGCCAGGAAGCATGGTCCAAATCTGAAACGAAGCACAATGTTAGAGCCGTTTAATGTTAAGAGAAAAAAAGGAATCAATATGGTCAATACCAAGATAATAATTATTATGTTGCCCCTCATATGATGGATACTAATTATCTAAAGCTCAAATTTATCAAATTTGATTTTAAATTAAAGGCATGCAAAATGGCTATTGGGTCCAGGTGGTCTACACCAGAGAAGTCAAGTGATGAGGGCAACAAGGGACCAAGGTTCTTGCCAATTTGTGCACCTGGACCACCAAACTGAATGCACATATAGAGCGCAGACCTGCTGCTGTTAATAACCGATTCATTTCGTCCTCTTAATCAGTATACTGTGCATTACCATGTTATTAAAGGGAGACAAGTTAAGTCTGAAACCTGAAGCTGTAATGTTTGGTAGACTTTGGCCTCCAATTTCTTTCCCACTTGTTCCAACTCTTCACCTACAGAACAAAAGCAGATTCATTAGTTGATTCACATAAAACCTAATGACATCCAGCTTCTCCATTTTTCATTCTGGTGAATCACCTCTCTGCTTGAGTGTAGAAGCCAGAGGGAGGAAATAGGACGTGAAGAAGCCAAGGTGAGTGTTCTTCACATGATCTCGTATGACAGGAACCAGCCAGCTGCGCGGGAACTCTAGGTCATCACTGGAAAGCAACCACATATTCAGTTAAAGCTCAAAAACATCGAGAAACGTACTCTGTAGCGTTTGTCCATGTATGTGGTCTTACTCATGGCCAGTGATGTTGAGAGGCACAGCAGCCAGCACTACTTCAGGTCCCATACTCTCCACAGCTCCTCCCACAGCCAGGTCCAACTCACCACTAAAGGGGAAATGAGGAGTGGAGCGCAGGTCTGCCAGAGATTGCAGGGACTGTTCAGGAGGAGACACAAAGACTGAAGCAAACTTTCATTTTTCATTGTCCAGAAAGCCACACCCAACATTTTGCAGCTATACCTTGGTCATGATGGGGTGAGCTTGTTTCCCTGCGATCCGATAAAAGCAACCGATGATCTGCAGCACGAAGGGCCAGGAAGCATGAAAGCGATAGCAAAGTCCTTCCTCTACGATACTGGAACAGATTGACAGAACTCAGCTGCAATCATCATGATGAGTATTTAAATTCAGTCTCTTCATACAAAACGGGATAATATTAGCAAAACATGAAGGGGTCATACCGAAACATTTTGCAGACATAAAAGGAATTCCCTGCAGAAGCAGTAGCAGTAACCATGCCCATCTCCATCATATGAGGGGCAACACATTCAGTCAACAAAGTCTGAAACAAACAATTCGTCAATTAGAAGTCCGCAGACACTTTAAAAAAACAACAGCCATCATTAATCTTTTATTTCAAATTAAGTTTCAAAGCCAAAGATTCAAGAAAAATCAAGAAAACTCTGAACACTGCATCTCTTGACACACCACATATATCTCTGAGAAACCGAGGTGGAGTGTCTTTTACCTTTAGTGTGTTGGCAGCTGCAGAAACCACCTGTGCATGTGGCGACAGCAGGCAGGACATGGCGGTAGAGAACAGGCGAGGGAGGTGACCCAAACTCAGAGAACTCTGCAAACTAGATACAAAAACATACTGGTGTTCATCAACCTGTGAGCAGTCAGTATCATACTGTTGTGAAGGAAAAACCACGGTGATACCTCGCCAGGTGAACATGCGCTTTCTCCATGACAGTAAGCCAGGCCAGGAGAGGCTGCAGGTCATTCTCACTGGGAAGGTAATCATACAGAGCCTGTGGATGAGAAGTCAAAGTTAGATTTTACACCAAGTTTTACATAACATTTAAGATCCACTTGTTTCTTCTTGTTCTCTCACCGTGATGATCTGAGCGTTGAGTTCTGGTGAGAGAGTCGAAGCATTGGGCTTCCCGCTGAACAGCCGGTGAAACGCCTGCATGGCACTGGCTGTCACCAGCTACAGCCACCAACACAGCACACGTTACATTAAAAGCTACTCAGTATCTCACACAGCTGAACAAAGGGTATGACAGTGCAGCTGGGAATATTTGGGAATTCTCACCACGTGGCTGAGAGTCATCACTCGCAGCAGAGTCTCACAACAGGACTTGACAGCTCCCAGAGGAAATGTTCCCATCAACTCCTTCAACAGACAGAGCACGTGAAGTGTGGTGGTGTCCTCTTTACTGCCTGAAAGGGGTTTTTTTTTTTTTAAAGGCCACAAAAAATAATCATAAAGCAATGAAACCATTTACCTTCTTGATAGTAAATGAAAGTAGGCACATTAGAGAATATAACGTTTTTGTAACCAGTGTACATGCTTAGACTTGAACTCTCTCCAAAGGTTTTAGATGAGGATTCACAGCTGGCAAGATTAGATACAGTCCACATTTTTCTTTTTAGCTAGTTGTTGGTGCTGTGGGATGTGTTTTTTGGGTTGACGTGCAGGTGAAAGAACAAAGATCGTCACCTAAAATACTGTTTTTTGGCAACAAGCAAAACTCCTCATTCTAAAATGCCTCAGTAATCTTCTGACTTTATTATTTCTTTGAAATTACAGAGCATGATGGAACTTTGCCATGTTTGGGAATTTCCTAAGTTATTCTAGTGGTAGAGATATATTTAACTGACATTTATTTCGTAATGTCTATTTGTGTTGCTTTTAAGTCAAAGGTTTTGGAAATTATTATAAGAACATCAAATTATTATTATTATCATCAACCAAGTACATCAATTACCATGAAGCCTTACCTCCTGCCTGCTCCATTTCCTTGATGCAGAACTTGGCAGTTGTAACTGCGGCGGGGTGATGACTCGGGGCATTATCTGTAAAAAGGAAGTCGCTGCCTCTAAGAATGGAGCAAACACCTTGTTGTGCTGCCCTACGGATCTGAGAGGGGGGGGGAATGATAAAAAAAAATCCATTAGTATTAAATTTCTTATTTTTAATATTTCTGTAAATGATTCATTCAACAGCACGCAGAATGCATGGGACCAACCTTAGGCTTGTTATGCACAGTGAAGCTGAGCAGGCCGTGGTAAGCCTGCAGAGTAGATGGGTATGTCCAGACAGACACATCCTGTTTTCTCAGCAAAGTGGCCAGGCATGACAGGACCTTTGGATGCAAGTAAATAAATAAAAAAATTACAAAAATTCTAAATCTATCTGTGCACCAATTTTCAACAATGAAAAGACTAAGGAGAGAAATGGAGACAAATTTACTCACCCATCTAAGAGCCGAGGCAGTGTCAGATGTGGCTTGGCTAGACATGACATCCATCAGAGCCTTAGTCGTGTCGGAGAACTTAGACATGAGTACTGGAGCTGGAACCCTGGGGAATAACAAAACACCAACCAACAGTTGCAACTATGTTTCACATGTCTGAGAGCTTTGAATATTATAATTAAAATCATGTCAAAATCCTACCGTTTCATGACGAGGTTGAGGAGGTATGCCACTGCAGTCTGGGACTCGGCTGAATCGACAACTTCTAAGGTGGTCATCTACATTAATTACAGTAATGCTGCATTTATAGACAGAAACTTGAATCTAAAAACCAGCTCTCAAATTACTCCAAGTACTTTATTAATAGCTAACACGTTAAAAAAAAAGCACAACACTCACCAAAGCAGCAAAGTACTCCGTTTCAGTTTCCTTCCCTCCTTGACTTCGGATCACCTCAGTAACAGCTGCCAAAACTGCACAGATCTGTGAGGAACATCCAATTATAGTTAGAGCTACACAAACCATTAGAAACATACTTCATTAAGCTATGTCATAGTTATCTATTGGAAAAACATGATGCATCATAAATAAAATTCCTACCTCTTTGTGTGCAGCGGAGTTGGACTCCCAGAAGCGCTGCACCTTTCTAAATGTGAGATTGGAGCAGTCCGACAGGCCACTGAGGAAGGTGCCTGAGGTTCTCTCCGACATCTGATCAGACTCCTCGTCCATCCGGTCATCTTTACGGCCACCTGCACTGATTTCCAGTGGACCAGCCTGCAGGTCATTGTGAAGCTTGAGAGCATCAACTGTGAGGTCACTCTTCTCTGAGGGGATAAATTAAGAGACTACTTCAAGTTTACATCCAAAGACATCAAACAGACCTCATGATTTTATAGGGGCACAGAGCTATTTTGGAAAGATCCTCTTTTGTTAAACACATGAGAGTTGAATGTTGCAGTTCCCTGTCCTTTGAGGGCAGGATTTAAATTAAACAATGATGCCTGCTAATCTGCAGTTTTTAAAAAACCCTACAACTGGCATTCATCCAATTAAAAAAGTATTATCTGGTTACAAATATCAACAAAAAGCACGAAAACAAGGAATGAGTCAATGTCCATTCAGTTACATTATTTTTTGATAGTTTAAACTCTTTTTGGACAACTGCATAAAATCTGCGCTTTGATCATGAACAGTTGATCAGGTGAGCATATGTAACAAGCTCTCTTATCTTAATATAAACTTGGCATGAAAGCAATCGGACATATTTAAACTATACAATAAAGAGTAGAACATAATAATAAGTATTTGTCCAAGTACTGACAAACTTTGTATGCTTATAAATATAAACTCTGTCATAGTAGCCTATGGCTTCCATGACAGCTATCAAATTGCATGAACCGAAATGACTGAGAGATAGCCTTTTCCACCGGGAACACTGCACTGATTGCTGGTTAAAGTGCAACGCAGATAAATTTAGCTCAGATTGTAAGGCTAATGCTAGCCGAGGTTAGCACTAGCCAGAGACCCACGTGTAGCTCACCAGTGGGTCGGCTGAAGAAGCGGCTTTTTGCAGCCTGTCGAAAACGATTCGTTTGCGGGTTTGAGTCGCTACTGTGTCCCTTCTTCCACCGTTTAAGTTTCGATCCGGTCCCAGACCGAAGTTTCCCCGATTTGACCATTTTTCAGGGTTGAAAATAGTCACGATCCCCAAACTGTTTGCAGACCTCCGGACCAGATGACTCTGTCGCTCACCAAGTGACGTCACAGCTGCGCTCGTGTATGTCCGACCTGGTTTTGACGTTATTTGAGCGGTAGGTGGCGCTGTCTACCGTAAACAACACGTTTGAGCATCCATCACCACAGAACTGGCATGCCAGGGCCCTGTTCCAGAAAGGAGGTTCAACCATCTCTGAGTATATGGACATGCCTGTCATAACCGCTAGTTATTTGGAGCTAGAGCTTTCTCACTGTTTAAAGAATTTTTACCCTATATTGAGGTGAACTGGTGGCTCCCATGTGGAGTTTATTTTGCTGGTATGTTTCAGGTCCACTTGTTCCTTTAGACGGAATTCAGGGCTAATTAGGACCACTGCTAACCATTTGGGTGCCCCAAGCACAACTGCTTTCTGGTCCCCCACTAATTCTAAAATTAGTGAAGAGAGACTTTCTTACAAAAACTTGTGCCATGCACTTACACAGCCTAAATAATGTCCAGGCCTTAACGATGCGTAAGACAGCCCCTGAAAACTAACCATTTCCCAATCTGAATGATTTAGATGAACATTCGTATTAATATTTGTAATAAATGCTGAGTGTAATGGAGCTTCCTGTGTACAATGATAACAGCAAAAGGAGGAATGTAACAGGTATTTAAGCATTTTTAAGGGTGGGCTTGTTGACAGTCTCATCCAAACTCATGAATACTGATGTCACTGGGATTGTTACAGTATCTTCATATAATTGCTCAAGAAATAAATTCATGAGGTTTGTAAAGGTTAACCTACTGGAATTTGACCCAGATTTTTATGTTAAAGTTACTATCACATAAATATTTGAGCCCTGAATTTACTAAAATGTGCCATAAACTTGTCTACAGCTCAAATTTTCCTAAATAAGAAATAAAAGAAATTTTAAAGAATAGAAAAAGATAAAATAGAATAAGATAAAACGCAAGAAGTAAAAGTTACTGTGTTTTGATTAAAGGCAAATAGAAACATTTTAAACCTTGATTTAAAATAGTTCTTCATGTTTACCATTTGCATGTGTGAAAAGAGGACAGAGTGAATCGGTATGGACTGGTGTCACAGCTGTTAGTGGCTAATAGTGGACCTTTTTTGTTGTTTTTGGCACTGTTGCGGCCCATAGAAGTCTTTGTCTTCTAGTTAATAAATCATCAACAACACTCGATCCCACTTTACAATTCAGATGGCTGTAAAGTTTGTAACTTTAGATATGCCGTGATTATGATTGATCATAACCCTGATTTTATTCTTCATTTGAGCATTATCAATTTGTTTTTAACAAATAACAATTTTATGTATTGCAGTTTACTGACATTTTTATTGACAGTACCAGCCTTTTTAAAGATTGTAAATTACCTCAGGTGCAACTTGGACACACAGAAACTCTCAGTCCTGGTTCTGCTGGATCTAAGTGCCATCTTTGATACAGTAGACCTCCACATTTTATTGAACAGACTCAGAAGTCTGATGGGCCTCTCAGGTACTGTTGTTAAAAGGTTTTACTCCTATCTCACGGATCAACAATTTTTTGTAAGTATGGTTACCTGCTCCTCAAGTTTAATCATTGGTCCTGAAGGCAAGAGAGAGATAATTTGACCAAAACTACAGAATTTTAAACTTTCTCTGTAGCTAATAACCTGGGTGTTCTTTTTGACTCTGAGCTGGGTTTTATTCCTCACATTAGAGATGTAACAGAAACAGAATTTTATCATGTTAAAAACAGCCAGAGTGCGCCCATTTCTCTCTCTTGCCTGCACGGTGGTGCTGATGCATTTTTTTTATCTCCAGTAGAATAGATGCAGCACCCTTCTCTCTGGTCTTCCTAAAGAGTATTTCAAGTTTACAGGTACTCCAGAATTCAGCCGCACATGTGCTGACAAGGACCAGAGGGTGGATCCACATAATGGCAGTTTTAAAATCCCAACCTGAGCTACAGCCGATAGAGCTGTCGTCTACTAAACAGGAGGTCGGCGGTTCAATTCCCCTGACTACATGTCAAAGTGTCCTTGGGCAAGACACTGAACCCTACATTGCCTCCCGATGTGCCTATCAGGGTGTGAATGTGTAGGTAGTAGCACTCAGTATGTACTAATATAAGTGCTGTGTGAATGGGTGAATGAGACGTGATGTTAAAGCACTTTGAGGTGTCACATGACTTGAAAAAGCTCTATACAAGTACAGTCCATTTACATTGGCACCTTAAGCGTTTCAGGGTCAATTTTAGTAGTTTATAAATGTCTTAACAGTCTCGGGCCTTCTTATTTATCTGACCTGCTTTCAAATCATGAGCCCCTGTGGACCCCGAGGTCTTCTGGTACTGGCCTGTTAGTTGTCCCCAGTGTGTGCTTAGTATGTGTTTGTGAGCAAGGCCAGTGATGTGAACATCACAGTAAGTTCAAACTAGCATTTGGGGACTTAAAATAAGAAAAAAAGAGAGTAGAGAATGGCTTTACATTTACATTATTTATTAAGTAATTCAAGTACAGTGAGCATCATATTGTAGATAAAACTACAGTATGTTTGTACAGTTGTTGGGAGTGATGAAGTAAAATCAAACCTGATCATCTCTTACTACCTCTTAAAAAGGTGCTTTCATTACATTCCAAGTCTTTATCATGACTATACATTTGGGAGCTGAAAATGCACTGTGCACACAGTTACATGGCCAAACAACACACACTTAATCTGATAATTATAATTACATGTCATTTTCTTTCTACTTCTCAAAAAAAAAGAAAGAAAAACAGAAAGAAAAAAGTGGATTTTCCTTATTTGGACCCTCAGGTTGAACTGTGTCAAATTCATGAATAAGCACAAGTACAAAGAAACATGACAAGGGGAGGAACCCATGTAAACAACAGAGCAGCGAGTTGAGGTCTCCACAAGCAGACAGATAGACACCGGGATGTGCATCTTAGGGCTCTAGGGCTTTTTACTCTAAAGTGTTTCAGTGCTTTTCATATTTTTACTTCATTTGGAAGAAAAAAAAAAGGAAAATAGAAAAAGGAGCAATATAAAAGCAATCATTTCTTATATAAAAATGTACACAAAATTCCACTGCAGTACCAGCTGGAAACTGATTTCAGGCCCTACTCCTGCAGCCCTCTCTGGCACGTCCTTCACCTTTTCTTCACTTCATCTCCTCTGTTTCACTCCTCAGTTAGTCATGACCTAAGGATTCACATTGACAATCACTTGGACTACAAAGTCCTTCTGGATTTTGGCATCTTGCAGACGAGTCTTGTCCGTCAAAAGTTTCCCAGAGAAGAACCACCTCTGACGGGTCATTTCGATGTCCTCCTGATCTTCCAGTTGTTTCTTTAGCTCAGCGATGGAGTCCGCCAAGCTGGCTGTCAGACGCAGATCCTTTCCTGAGACAACCGCAAAGCAAAGGGTTGCCAAAGATTATTGAACAAGCTGATGGACGTTGAAAACCCATTAATTATAAATCAGCCTCCATTAAGACAAGATGAGGAAAACTGGCTAGCATGTAGGTTTTTTTGTGTGTTTTAAATGTACACGGGATATATTCTGCCGCTGTCATTACCTGATGATAATCGCACCCGCAGCTGGAACTCTTCTCTGCATGGCGGAGGTTGAGCCTGTTTTTGTGTGCAGTCAGACGCTTTGCTCTCGCCGGAGGATTCAGTGATGAGGTTGACAGGCGGGGCTAAAGCGTACGCTGGGAGCTGGTAACGGTTGCCCAGTTCATCATAACTTTCTGTGAGAGAGCCTGCAGAAGAGAAATGAGCCTCATCAGTAACAAGATTCAACAAAACTTTCAGCCACATGAAGATTAGTGCATATAGTAAACCTTTTTTCCACTCTCCACGTGTGAGTCTGTTTTATTTAGTATCATATCTAATGATTTGGTGGCCTTGAATGAGAAAAGCAGCAGCAAAAACCTCGTGAGTGTGAGCAAACAAATGTAAGGCCAGTGCTTTTTCTAATGCATTCACAGAGGGCACACATCACTGTGGCTATTATATAACCACAGCAGCAGTAATCTCTGAACAATTTATACGTGGGATTCTGCAAACTGCTCTGTAATATCGCGTGCATTGTTGTTTTTGAATTATTCCTTTCTAGCACACAAAGTTCTAGGATTACAATTTTAATGATGTCATCATATCTGAAGTAGGCCGTGTCTTACCATGTGGCAGAGTGATGCAGGCTCCGTCCACTATAGCCTGTGCTAGCTCTAGGTCATTGCACTCCACAGCCAGGGCAGCTGCTCTGAGTGCATCCCAGATCTCCTTCCGTCCGTCAAAGGCTGGAGCCGTATCCCAAAACTCATCCCTCTTACTCCTCAGCTGTCCCTCTGTCATAGGGTACTCACTCTTCCATTTTGGACGGTCCTTCTTAAGAGGTTCATTGCGTGCTATTAAAAAGACAGATAAAAAAAAGAGGTAGTGTTCAATCCAGTCTAAAAAGCAGATTTAAGGACTCACCTACAAGGTGTGAAGAAGTTCAAAAAGTTTAAAGGCTAATCCTTTTGCAGTTCAATTTATTCTAATATAGCCAGGTAGCTAGTAGTAAACCTCCAAGGAAAAATGCTTAGTATGTGGAGCGTTGCCATGTTGACTCACGTCATGGCAGCTCTAAAAATGGCTAAGCTCTTTTCCATTACCTCAAGCACTAATGTGTGTCAGACCATTTTTTTCTGTCTGTCAATCAGATGCTCTAACAAAGTTGTGCCAAGCTCTTGTTTCTGACAAATCGGACAAATTAACATTTTAAATTGACAACCTCGCTATGATCTGATGTTATAGCATCATAACAGATGAAAATATCATAGGCGGAATGACCTCATTTATATCATATATTATTATATTATTGCTGTGGGTTCCTGCTTCAGTGTTGTGTTATTATAATAATTTATCAAATCTATTACAATTTTGTCATTTTATAGAATCTTGGTCATGTAAACAACAGTGTGTGATCATATGAACTTGCCAATGCTACAGGAGAGAGTAACCTGCTTCAGGTAACGTCATGTCCGCGTATAAAGGATATCGGTTTTAACAGTATACCAAGAAAGTCAGTTTGATTCACAGAGGGAGGAAAATCAAAGCAGTTATTTATAGCACTCTGGATTATTGCAATGGCGGTTACACATACTGTACATGTGCACAGACACACCAGTGGATTATAGGCAGTAATCAGGTTCCACATAACAGGCTTTATCCGTCCCTATCCTATAGGGCATTGGCTGGACAGATGAGCACTCTTTGGCCAATAAGAAGCAGTGAAAAATACTCATGTTCACCAACAGAAAACACAAAAACAAAACTCCACTGTCAGTCAAACTGTGATGCTCTTCAAGACATAAAAATCAGTGCAAACCTATTTTTTTCTCTTTACCTTCTAAGTTTGGGTTTTCAGGATGAGGAAAACATTGGTTAAAATCTTTACATAACATTTTCCATGTTACACAATAATTCCCAAATTCATGGACACAAAAAAATTATCTTTTGTGGCACAGAACAAGAAACAGCATTTATTTGTTACTGCCCCTGAGCATACAAATGTTTTACCTGTTCAGAAAAATGCAATATAAAATAGTTTTATTAAAATTTTTCGAATGTCTGCACAATAATTTGCCATACATAATATGCTTGCTACTATGAGATAATAATTCATCACAAAATGGTCTTCCTTACGCATTAGGGACCATTCACACCACAAAATATATATTCATGTTTTACATGAATATATTAGCTACCAGTGCATTGCTTCATTTTATGAAACTGACCTTTAATTTGCAAATGAATCCCAAGGAAAACTGAAGCACATTAAAGCATTAGTAATATGGCAAGATTTTTATCTGGTAATTTTTTTTCACATATTCAATTAAAATACAACAAAGGTTGGGATACTGCCATAAAAATGTACTTTTTTTAATCCATTTTGTGGGATTTCATTATGTTAATAATCTTTTTTTATCCTTTGATGCACAGAGATTAAAGGATAAAATGCCATTTTTATCATTTTATGTTATATATATTGCAAAGTCCATTAATATTATAGCCAAACAAATGCAAATATTTCTGCCAGGAACCCCAGTGAGCCACTTGGCCAGCACACACAGGAGGGGACGGCAGTATTATAGTTTCAGCTGAAACAGCGTCAGACTGAAAATTTTTCAAGCTTGAATTTCCTTCAGCAAGAATAAAATCTACTCTGACTATATTTTAGGCAAACTGGCCAGGTTTTAGTTTCCTTTTTTTTGTAATACCGCATGCAGCGATACAAATACCACAACTAAAGGTACTTTGTTTACTTAGTTTTGCCGTTAAACTTTGTGGAGTAGTTTTCTGTTGTCAGTGTCAGTAATGAGGGATGACAGCCTGCAGTTTGATGAAAAATGGTCCTTGTACATCATTGCTGGAGTAAATCAGCAAGCCTGACTGTTTGTAGTGGCAGCTGACAGATTAGTTATGACACCATGTCCTCATTTGTTACCCATACAACCCAGAACCTAAGATTAGCTGGTTCATTTTAAATCTTTTGTTTGTTTTTTTATTTCCCACCTTCAGACTGAAACTAAATTAACTAATACCTGCAATGTAAATTAATTTTTTATTTATTTAGTGCATTTAATGTTACTGCTGCATTACTGGATTGCACCATTAACACAAAAACAAAGAAAACGGATTTAACTGCATTACATATGACTGTTCAATAACTTAGGTGTTAGCTGTGTAATAACTGTTTTTTGCATTTACTGCAACACACCTCTGTCTCTCCTGTTTTTGTTTTTTCCTGTTTAGTTTTCATAGTTTTTATAATGAATACTTAGAAATTTGGAGAAAAAAAACTACTGCAACATTATTATACTTAAGGGATTATCAGAGTACTTTTTGATGTAATTTCATAATACTTGTACACTCACAAAAGACTTTTAGATGCAAAATGATATCTTTGTAGATTTACATTTAATATATCTAATTATTCTCCTTACTATTCAATGTTTTTATCCTTATTTTATATTTGATCTAATTTTGTTTGCTTTTACCTCATGTCTTACAGATCTATTTCTGCATCTGAAACATTGGAAAAATACACAAATATGTAAACTATCTACCCATTAAAGTCACATCTGTTCTCAGTAGTCAACACATTTAAATACCTACATATAATTTAAGGTTGGGGCAGTAAATCTGTTACTTAACAGACACATTGTTTATGAAATAAGTAATGACATACACAGTGAGCTGAACAAACCTCAAAGCAGTTAAAGTTAAGGTTAAAGCAGTTTTTTTTTAACCAAGAAATCAAAAAAAAAATCTATACTTACTTCTCAGCAACATCTTAAAAGGTGTATTTGGAGCATGATAGTAGTTGTATTCCCTGGAGTTAGGCACCCCCATAGCTGTTCTTTCTCTTAGGTTTATTGTAACTGCAAGTCAAGCTTTTGAGCATCAAACGCCCACAAAAAGGAGTTACAAAGAGCGACCACGAGAAAGAAGAGAGCTCCTTCTGTGCTTCTTGAAATATGTGTCCACCTGATTGGTTTAACACGATGAATAGAGTCCGATCTGGAGCTGTCGTGACCCTTCCCCAGTTGCTTAAAAATAACACCTTTCCCACTTGTATCCCTTCTAACAACAAATACTACCCCACAACACCATCAGAGCAATTCATGGAACTGAGTTCAATGTATGAGGAGAGCAGGTTGTGTCCTTGCCAGAAGGTAGCCTCTTTACACAAGAGGCCTAATCCTATCAGCTCTATTTAAAGACAGGATAGAAATACTCAAATGCAACGCTCTAAATCGATTAACAGGTTACAAACTCTGGTCAGATCATTACAGTCTGGAATAGGAAGTTACTGTTTTGGAAATGCCTGATTCAGGGTTGAGCTCTGTCATTTATTTGAATAGATATAAATCTATCTCTAAAATCCTTCGTTGTCATTAGTAACAGACTGTTCATTACACAGTTTGCGTGCTCTTATTTGACTAAGGCTTTGAATGAATGCATGAACTTCACTGGAAAAGTCATGCTTGTCTTGCAGGTACATTATTTCAATATGCATGCGATTATAATTGGCAGCAGACCAACAAAAGTAAAATCCTGTACCATGTAGGCCAATGTCTAATATGAAAACTGTCCAACACTGCTGCTGCTGCTCAATGTATAATGCATGTCAATCCAGCCCAGTACACAACCATTTGTTCAAAACTAATGGATTGAATGGTGTTTATGTAATCTGTCCTACCAGAGCAGGTCGTCAGTTCAGATTAGACAGAGTAAGCCAGGGAGCTTGAGACATTTAACCGCTGCCTCTGCCAACTTCAAACTGGAGATGACTTCCATGCTACACGGGTGTAGGAAGAGCTCATTGCATGAACTCTTAAAGGCTTATATTTTGGTATGTAGAAATAATTTTTAAAAAAAGTAGCAAGCAAAGGCTTTAACCATCTGTGAAAGGATGATGTTTTTCATTCACATTTGAAGTGAGACACTTCTATTTCCATCTTTCAAAGATTCAATTCGATTTCATTCAAACAACTTTATTTATCCCTGATGGATAATTTAGTTTAGATTCAAAATAACAAAAAAAGAAAATGGTTCCAAGAGCAATCATTTAGGCATCCTGCATGGTCAATATCTAATAACAACCCCTATGGCAAGTAAAGGCTTGTAAACACTCTTCGTAGCAGCTAAGATTCCTTCAACTAAAAATAATTCAAATTCAAACAAAAAAATGTTATTCAAATAAAAGTATCTATCTATCTATCTATCTATCTATCTATCTATCTATCTATCTATCTATCTATCTATCTATCTATCTATCTATCTATCTATCTATCTATCTTTTAATTGAGGGGACATTCACATATTCTTGAGCAAAAAGGCTTTCAGCTCTGTATGTAGTCAATAAAAACCCAAAACATGATCAAGCCACCCATTTTTAGTCTTTTGTGTCCTGTTTGTATCATTAACATTCATATGAATTAATATTGTTTAATGAAATTCATTGAATGAAATGTAAAGTACTTTATTAATCCTCTAATGGCAAATCATAATTAAACAAAAACTGCTGTGTTGTTCTGGCTGAGAAATGTACTGATATCTCTTTATAATTCCGAGGTATCGGGGATGTGTGCTGTTCAGCAGAACTTATTTACTATAACAGCTAAATGCACACAAGAATATTAAAAACCTCTTTAAAACTCAATAGTCATCGTGTCCCATAATCTTTTATCTCCATTAAAACATCCTGCAAAAGAACGTGTGAAAGCTTCTTCCCAGTTTCTGGTTTGAGTCCTAATACAGCTAATCTCCAATGTGCTTTTTTCCATTAACACAGGGGGTGTGGTTAAATGAGATCCACCTTCTTACCTCCACGTTTTTTGCTTCTTGTTGAGCCTGGGGCACTCCCTTGCCCATCCATCCTGCTCCTCCCAACGCAGCCTCCCATCACAGTCCCTACATTACAGAGGAGAGAGGAAAATCTATCTGATTTATATTTTACATTTAGTCCAATATAAACTATTTAAATACACGTGTTAAAATCCTTTATGAACAAAGATTATAAAATAGTAAATTAAGTGTAAGAAAAGTATAATCAGAGAATAATGACAGCTCAGCACTCCATGTTCCTGAGGTCAGACAAACTGCTATGTTTACGTCACGTGTACTGCCAGCTGATGGGTACACGCGCCAGAACATCATGCCTTTCTTGCTGTGTTTCCATCCACACGTTCGGAACATGACTTTATGCTGTGTTAACATTACTGTTATCTATTTGTATATTAAAATACATACTTTTAAGTGGATATGATTTGACTTAGCAAGAACTTACTTAGGTGAACTGTATTATAATTTAATTAAAACAGTGGATACATACCAGAAATCCAGTCTGCTAAATTATGCATCCGTCTGCAGTTTGCTTGCCACATCCAAACCTGTCTGCAAAAGCAAGTTACCACCGTGGCCGTGACGCGATGATCAACTGAAAATAACAGCCTGCGGGATGACAGACACAAAGTGGGGAGGGTGGATCCGCGGTGGTCTGGCAGGCTGATGATCGGGCAGTTCCTGCAGAATCTTTAAGAAACGTCAACAGTTTCTGTAAAAGAATACGACCAAAATCCTAAATTCCTCAAACCATAATGCACGGAAACCACCCGCTCAATCCGTGTGCTCTAATATAGAATTAGAGCTACACTACTCTGTACGCATGCGTAACTTGACCTCAAGCAGAGACCAGAAACGGAGAAGGGACTCTTTCAGAATAATAGTGCAGATTGGAGATATAGAACGTATGTACTTCTGTATAGATAATCTTTTGTATCTTATTCAGCTTGTAATTTTTAATTTAATTAGATTGATTTAACCCTTGTGCACCTCTTATGAAAATACGTCACATTTTACCCTGTGTTCAAAAAAGTTAGGTTCCCACAAAATATATTTACTATATATGGGGTTTTTTCACTTTTGTGAAAAAATAGGATTTTAAAGTAAGAGTAGCCTACAATATTTCACATCCCACATTGAGCTCATACTGTAACCATTATTGTTCACACACATAAAGTAACTTGCACACATCCGAGTAAAAAGAACATGTATACAGCATATTATACTGTCATATAAACACATAAACAAAAAACCATTATATTTATATGCCGCTTACAGTGCTGTAAGTTCTAGTTTCACTTGACTGTCAATTCCTGTAATCAATTTATCAAATGTTCCAAGAAATTCATATATGGTATTCATAGTATTATGTTCTTGATTAATTTTGACAAATGAACAGACTGTTGTGGATGGGATGACTTACAGAATGAAATTATGCTGACATGTTTTGGAGAGAACAACCATTAGACTGAGAATCAACAATCAGTTTATCTCAATAAGATCCATCCACTTGGGAATTGTGCTAAAAGTAGCCTAACTGTGCTAACTGTAGGCTAACTGTACTTAATCATTCACAAAGTAGTCAAGAGAAATTGAGACATGTACTAAGACATTTGCAACTTTATGAAATGAATGAGAAATACAATTGTGTTTTGAAGAAATGCCAAATAGTTTGGAGATTTGTCCATGTTGTTTTGAGAATGTAATTTATGTTTCAAGAAATGAGCCAAACCTCTGGAGAAAAACAGAAATCATTTGCAAAGATGTACGGTGATAATTAGACATATACTAAGACATTTGCAATTTCCTGAATTGAATGAGAAATACAATTCTGTTGTGAACAATTGCCAAATTGTTTGGAGGTTTGTCCATGTTGTTATGAGAATGTAATTTATGTTTCACAGCTTAAGATGAATCACTTTGTGCTGATTCAGCTGATGAATCTAAGATGCCATGGCTTCTGTGGATCAAGCTTCAATTGAAACAATGACACTGCTTCATTGGTGGCCGTCTGGTCAGCACTCCTTCATCTTCTGAAGTTGGTGGCAGCAGAAACGTTCAGCACAGCTAAAAATAAAATGATTCTGCCTCAGGGTGTTCAGAGCTCTGTGCTGCTATGGCTCTGCTCACGCTTTGGAAGGATTTCCTGAATATTGTGAATGATTAAATAAAAACATGAAATAAATTAATTGTCTTGAATTTTTCTAAGCTCAGTAGCTACTCTAGCTTCACCTGTTCTGTATTAATAGTTTTAGCTGCAATCATAATCAAGAGAAAGATTTCCAGCAATGGTAGCTCAAAAATGTATGTAGATATTTGCAATGGGAAGATATGCATTTAATATTTTTTTGATTGTGTGCATGAAAATGATCTTTTTTTTCTACTGTAATCTGTGTCTGTGTAACTATAATGTTTTACTGTCTCCTGTGTCACTGCAAAATCCATTTAGATAGATAGATAGATAGATAGATAGATAGATAGATAGATAGATAGATAGATAGATAGATAGATAGATA
>JAOXYM010000017.1:13323442-13334165 GCA_028567055.1 Leptatherina wallacei
TATAAATATAATGGTTTTTTGTTTATGTGTTTATATGACAGTATAATATGCTGTATACATGTTCTTTTTACTCGGATATGTGCAAGTTACTTTATGTGTGTGTACAATAATGGTTACAGTATGAGCTCAATGTGGGATGTGAAATATTGGAGGCTACTCTTACTGTAAAATCCTTTTTTTTCCCTGTTCAGTTTTACAAGTAATTGTATTCCGTTAGACAAAAATAGAGTCTGGTAACCATTGAAAGAGTGGGCTAAGAATGAGATGTGGACATGGGGGGGTATTTCAATGATCCTCTATCATAGTGATAAAACATCTTAACATTTTGACTTGCAGTGCTTACACAATACCAAAGGGACGATGCATTTTTGGGGCATTGACTATTTGTATTAGAAAGGAATTTCATTTTGACACATGAATGAACTGTTTTGGGAGATATATGAGCTTTTGCAAGTAAGCTATGGAGTTGTGCTGAACCATCCAGGTTATTTTGGCAAAAGTGCCAAGAGTGTTGAGAACGTCCAATCCGTTTCAAGAAATGAGACAAAGTAACTGAGGAGGGTCTTTCCATTTTGGTGGCACTGACGATTTACATGGGAAAGGAACTTAGTTCTGAAGCATGAATGAAAAGTTTTGGGAGAGAGATGAGCTTTTGCAAGTGAGCCATGGTGTTGTGCTGAACTGTAAGACTGTTGTGATAAATGATCTTAGAGTTATGAGAATGTAATTTCTGTTTCAAGAAATGACCAATGGAGAAAAACTGTAATACCAGATTACATCTGCACAGAGCTGCATTTGGGAATAACAGTGAATAGCAGCTTAAAACATCCTGACAAATATTTTTAAAAACTTTATTCACAGCTACAGTATATCAAGGACCGACTACTATCACCACAGGTCACCGATACTGTTGAAATTTGGTTGGGCAGCTTCCCTTAGACAGAGGCAGAAGAACAGCTGCAGCTTAGTTCCTCAGGTGTCTGAAAGAGCAAACCATTTATGGGAGATATTAATGTCAGAATCTTCAGCCAATCAGAGGAAACATCTGTTTTGCTTGATGTAGTTCAGAATATGTACTGAGCTTTCATTTTGGATGTATACTGAAATACAGTTAAGTGTTGGTCCCCTTACTCCTTCATCATCTGGCTCACCCAAATTTTCTACAATGGTTTTCATCTTGTGATAGAATATCACATGCATGAGCCTCATGGCAGAGGTGGAAGAAATACTGAAAAATTGTGATTAAGTAAAAGTATCTTTACTTTGCTTAAATTCTACTCAAGTAAAAGTACTCATCTAAAAAAGTACTTAATTTAAAATTTACTTTGGGTAAAAGTTGCCTATTCTACTTACTACCAGATTCTTTCATAGATATGATATAGAAGTTTTGAAAGTTGACAGCTCTGTCTGGCGGAGCAGGCACTTTTTGCATTGCATGATGAAGTTATTGCCTTGTTTGCTTTTGAACAACACAAAGAGCTGGCTGAGATATGGCCGAGGATTTCCTTTGCTATCCGATTCATCTCTTCCATGGGAATTCAATGTTTCTGCCTCCTCAATATCCATCTCTTTCTCGGCACCAGCCATCATCAGAGAATTCCACCTGTGCAAGCGTGCTCCGGCGTGCAAGGACATGTAATTATCTTTACTTTGCTTAAAGTACCCATCTGAAAAATCTACTTGAGTAAAAGTAAAATGAACTATTTCAAAAGCTACTTAGAAAATTACAAATTACTCACATAAACTACTCTGTTACAGTTACTTGAGTAAATGTAATTCATTACCACCTCTGTCTCATGGATACTCAACTCTTCATTTTGGCATGGACATGCAGGTCTACATTTAAATCCAAGACTATGAGAGGACATATATGTGATAGTATAATGGCACCACTAATGGAATTGTGGGCTGCAGATGTACATATTGGCAAAAAGACTACCCAAAAACCACATATCTGCTGCCTCTGAGATGGGAAAGCCCAAAATAACATCAGGAGACCTGAAGGTGGAAGAAAATGTTTGGTGATTTGAGTGTCTTCCTGCTCATTTTTACATGTCAGTGATCATTGTTGACACTAGATCAGACCAACCAAAGACCAAAAAAATCCCCCAAAAACCCAGACAAACAACTGATGCCAACAACAACAACAACTGAGAACTCATTTCCAAACTCATCCGTATGCAACTAGTTGCATGAAGGAGCCAGGCTTCACTTCTACATAATCGTTTAAATGCGAAATTGTGTTTGTTCATTTTATGCACATGTAACAGCAGTGTTTCAGTTCATCTCATGTTAAAAAAAAAAAAAAACTTGAGCTGCTCTCACAATATTGACATCGGGTAGCTTCTTCATTATATAGACTGTGTTGAAGTCGCTCTCTCAGTTCACACAGTGTTTCACTTGCATATGATGTAAACAATAATACTTTCTACTCTGTACATTTTACATAGTCTAAGATCTGATTGTTGTTGTCATTGGAAAGATCTGCTGTTCTGACTCAGAATAAAGAACCAGACCGGCGTGTACCAGATAGAAAAAGGAAAATGCACAATGTGATAACTCAAAAAGTTCCCACTTTTTAGTTGAGAAAACAACTGCTGGCACTTAGGGCAGTTGTAAAAAAAATTAATTTAAGTAAATTGATTTTGTAGCTAATTCACTGTAAGGCTACTTGTCCCCATCCTGGCCCTCATGAAAACATGGAATCTGTGCACACATTTGGGTTTTTACCACAGGAAAAATTCCCATAATATGACAAGGTAAGGACTTATTTATATTATCAAGGTTTTATGACTACTATACATCCAAGCCAAGAATTCAAAACAAAAAGTCTCTAAAAGCAAATATCACCAACAAATCTGGTTATGATCATTCCCCTTCAGTTATGTATTTCATTTCATTTCAAGCCCAAGAACAGACAGGAGGGACAATTACACTTGAAGTTTTATATGAATATTGGAAACTTGTGTTTTTCCATAGATTTTACTTCTTCTAAGCTTTTTTGAACTTATCACTCCTGGTATCGTCCGGCTTCTGACCAAACTGTAAATTTTATACACTGACATCTGCTGGAAAATTAAATATCGTTGCATGTGTGAGGGTCATGAGCACTGTAGGGCGAGAGAGTGGGCTTGAACTGGGCTGAAATCTGCTGTCATCTCTTAATCTCTTCTGTCTTCACCTCGCACCTTTTTTTTTTAATTCCCTTTTTACTCACATCAGCACTCCTTCACTACTGCATCACACATAACATATTGAAAACTATTCCATAATGTTCTACATCAGCATGTTAACTGTGATAAATATTCACCTTGATTTAATATATCTATTTGGAGGAATAACTTCCATATTTTCCAGCATTACAGATTTTGAAACATTTCAGCTGCTGCTTATTTGTGACATAATATAATAATCAAATCTGGCATGCATCTTGTTTAATCCTCCTCTGGTAGCATCAAGTTTCTGGCTCCGTCCGCATAACACTGTGACATAATCCCAGAGCATAATGTAGTGAAACATGATTTTGAAGCAAAAAGAAAATAACTTGAATGAAAAAAGAAAAAGAAATAAACCCACAATACTATAACTGACCTTTGTATCAATCTAGATATTTTCAAAGTCCATGGTGTTCATTTTGTTTAACTAAATGCATAGAGTTTTTTTCTCACAATTGTGCCCCATTGCAAAAAGGAATACTGAGAGTGTTCAATTCTTTAAATAAAACAAGTAATAAAGATTTATTAATAACAAATTAAAAATACATATAAATAACATTATTATTGAATGTTTCAATCAGATAATATAGAGCTGGAGAGTGTAAATGTGCTGAAGAGGTATAAGGATTCTGATAAACCATTGTGTCCTCAAATTTAGTGTTTTCTTTTTGTTTTTACAGTTTTAAATAAAAAATATTTTGTGAAGAAACTGTTGAGATACAGGTAGTTCAATCAGTATATTTGTCAAGTTTTTTTAAAAAAGATGAAAAAGGGAAGATATATATCTTCTTCCCTTTATAGCACAATGATCAGAGTCAAGTAAAAACAGTTTTCAAAAATAAGTAAAACCCTGAAGAACAAAAAAAAGAAAGAAAGTTATGGCACACCGCCTTGCTGAAAAATAAATATGGCAGAGCCAAGAGCAATGCTGAAACAAGTTCTTGAGGTACTGGAAGTGGACATCAACCCCTGCTTTCAGCAATAGGAAGCCACCAAGCAAGATTCTTCTCTGCCAACTGACATATTAGGCTGAAAGTTTGCCTAATGAGAGTTTGTCATACAGGTATCAAATCCTTTTTCACAGGGAAAATGTCCCACGTCAAACCGTCACCACACGGGGTGTGTCCAGAGGGAAGGAGAACACGTGTAACCCAATGACTAGAAACAGAAAAGAGAGAAACATTGGTCAAACATGATGCATGAATACCAGAGAATATCGCTACAGACATCAGTGAAACACACCTTCTTTTCTCCACCCCAAAGAAGATTTTCCAGTTGTTCAGCCTGCCGTAGTAGAATGGGTTTCTGTATACCTGACAGAACGGTTAAAGGAAAATGCAAAAGAACAATTAAAAACCAATTAAGGTAGAACCAAAAGAATATATTTCCTTCATTATCTCTGCCAAGGAGGTTTGTGATTCATACTGCCAACAGTTTGTTTACAGGATAACGGGATAGTTAAAGCAGGACAGCTACGGGTTAAAGTCGGATAGTTAGAGCAGATTTACATGAAATTTCTACCAGATATGGGACATGGACAGACTAGAAATTATTCACTTTTCCTATTGGCCCAGATTCAGTATTGGAATTTGTTCGTTTTTTTTTCTGTCGTTTGTTTGAAACAAAACCAGTATTTTTACATGCTTTTTGTACAAATGCTCACCCTTCCCCATTTGGCCATTCGCTTTGTTTCTTTTTTGTTAATATGTCTTTCAATGCTGGTCTCCCCTTTGGATATGAGAAATGCATGCCAAATGGTTAAAGCTCCCAGGGCCACTCCCACAGTGCTACAAGAACAAAACACATTTAATTTCATCAACTGCCAAGACAAAAATAAAAAATAAATCCTATTATACTATACTTCAGGCGGTAATGGACCGTTAAAGAGAAAGAAACCAAAACTCCTTCATTTAGCTTGCATTGTGGCGAATAATATTTTCTTTCACACAAATGCCCAAAGATGGTATATGTACATTAATAGCATGAGCAGAGATATCTTTGTACGTGCTAAATTCACAGCACTTTTCCCAATAAGAACACACAGCACATGCAGTCTGTGGAATAAAACTGGATTACATTAGTGGGAACAGCTCTACATCTAGCAAGTGACAACACGAAATGCATGCTTTACCTGGTGAGCACCCACATGTAGATGATACTCTTGTGAATCATTCTATCTTTAAAGGTGTACGGAGGTGCAGGAGTCTGATAGTTAGTCTTGACAAAGGACAAAAACAGCAAATATTATACGACTATCAAACAAAACAAAAGAATATGCATGAGCCTTAATTATTTCAGAGGGTGTTTAATGTTGAACTGATACCTGGCCAGATGGAAGAAGCCCAATAAGAAGTCCCATCCCTGTTACAGGTACCCCTGGTTTTTCCAAGTCCAAATGCTTAAAGCGCTGAAAGAATAGCCCACATGCACAAACCCGTGTGTTCAAAACAGAAACAAGGTTGTCAATAAGTAAAAGTTGAGCCCAACAGATAAAAGATGCAACAAAGGAAGAAAATTGAAGAGAGAACCAGGCTTATAGGGACAAAACACCAAGCAGCCCCACAATCAACAGCAGCCCAACTTCCTCACCTCGAGAGCATTGTATGCATCTAGGAACAGGTTTCTGCCACTGATGCTACAGTAGCCACAGCCCAAGGTCATGAAGAGACAGAAAGAGAAGAAGTAACGATGGTTAAAATGTCCCACGCAGTTATTCAACCAGGCTTTGATGCTGATATTAAGGAAGGTTGCCAGCATGTGTTTTGTCAAGTGTTTTCTCACAGTGCTTAAAAAACCAGTTCAGAAAAAGTTAGCAAAAAAAGGATACGGCAGTGGTGGTCCATTTTTAGAATGCATCTGCAAAGGCAAAGGAAAACATTAGCCTGACTGTAATGATGGACATTTTAGCCATTTCATTTCTCTTTTTTTTCCTCTTTGTTTTTTAAAAGCAGTCAGGAGGAATCTCTAATGGTCCCTTATGCTGACACAATGGCTTCAAACTTAAGCTGAACAATAGTCTCTCCACAGCAGGAACAGACTTTAGAGGCACAGCTCAAGCACAGCAGAGAGGGAAGGCCAGACTTGCAGATTGAATGTGTTCAAATTTCTAAACAAACTCTTAAAGACACTGAGCTCTGCTTTAAGAGCCTCTAGATTTTATCCCTGTTGCAGTGCAGTAGGATAAAGGCTTAATTACATTTCCATACTTCAGTAGAAATTTCTAAACATTACCCAGAGGAGTATCTGATAATGCACACGACTAAACCAATCAGACCAGAGATTCCATTGCACAAAGGATGCTTTATGCACTAATATAACTTTGTTTAAACTGCAAACATTCTGCAGCAGAATACCTGATTCTTATAAAACATGGATTAGAGAAATTACATTGACCCACCTGTTACAGATACCACAGTGGTGTGTTCTTGCTGGTTTAGGCATGATGCACTTTTTACAGACCGCCACAAATGGCCTGTCATTTCTTTCCTGAATGAAAGAAACAATTTTAGCATTACCAAAGAGACCAGACTACCAGATAAGTTAAACTACTAGTAGTTCAGCAGAGAAGCTGAAAAGATATCTCACTGTAGGTGGATATCCAGGGGAGGTCTTGGTTGCTTTGTAGTAGTGAAAAGCTATCATAATGAGATTCCAGTGTCCATAACAAACATGCCAAGCTATCCATGCAGGGGAGTAAGTGTTGAGGACCAGAGGTAGTAGTACCACATATGCTATCAGCAAAATGGAGCTGGTCAGTATCACCACCAGGCAAACAAACACCTTAAAGACAAAAAACACAAATCACTGTATTGTTCTTCTATATTCACACTATATATTAGAAATAATAAATGACACCCTTCCCTAATTTTATAGGAGATTGTGAGGGTATATCCCCTCCATTATGTAGGTCAGAAGTGTATACATACTGGATTAAAGATACAAGTTTTTAAAAACATTTCAGACAATTGATGACAAGTGAGAAACATTGTCTATTAGATCGGAATATTTTGTACAGTGAGTAATCTCCTAAAAAGTGACAATACTCAACTAGATAACTAAATTCATGGAGGCATCTGAGGCGATTATCTTCTCTGCGTGTGGATCTATCATATCAATGTTCAAAGCAGAACACTACAAAAGAACCTTCAGATCTGCAATAAGAAACATCACTGCATCCCTAAAATTTTCCAAGGAGGACTGACACATGACCGCAATGGAGGAGTGCTGTTAGGGTTGTCTTAGTCAAACTGTTCAAAATAAGATTATTAATGCTTATCACCTTATGTAAATTGTACGAGAAAAATAGGCGATTCCAAAAGGCTCACATTCTTTTTTTTTAACCAAAAACAAAATAAAATGTACTTATTAACTGAGCATTGAGGCATATATACAAACACTCACCGTGCCAAACCAACGGGTGACATAGTCCACTGTCAGAAACACTGGCTCAAATATCGAGTCAAAAATCACATCAGAGTCTGTGAGGGAGTTGAAATAAAGTGACCGCACCAGAACACTCGTGTAAGCCCATATTTCCCTAATCCACAGGGGTAGTCTGTTCCTTCCTCGCCTGCAACACAACCATAAGCGCACACTGCGAAGCAGGTGGAGCACAGAGCTGGGACACCACCGCATCCTGCATTTGTGGTAGGGAAGAACCTGCAAGGAAAATGAGGAAACATTGATAGGCTTATGGTGACCAGATACCCACATGCATTAGAAAATATATATTTTGCAAAGAGTCCCACAAATAACACATACAGGATGTACATCAACAAAACATAAGGAACAAAAATAAATAAATAATCAGGAAATCATTTTCTCAGTCTGTTGTGTCATCAGTAAAACATATGGAGAAAAATGTTAATGAGTAAAAACACAAACCCTAAGGATATTCTCTTTACTTTTGCTTTATCTGTCATTTTTATCTGAGCCACTACAATGGAGAAGAATTTCCTCCTTGAGGACAAACAAACTATGTGATGTCTAGACGAAAAAGAAAAGGGGCACACCCATCTCTTCAACAAACAGGTGAAAACAAAACATGAGGCATTTTTAACTGAGGATCCACTTTTTGGAGCCAGTCAACTTAGATTTTTTTTTTTTATTAATGAATTTATGTATGTTGCTCACCATTTCAGTTTGAGCCAACAGTCACAAGTGTATATAACAGAAATATAGCGGTAATTAGACGAACATTTGCTCATGTTTTGCCAAAAAAAAATCTATGGAGGTAATCTGGTTTTGCTGCATTCCAGACGGGGTGGAGTCTGGGTGGAGGTTCTGCAGCTGCATCAGGTGAGATGGTAAGGGGTCTGACTTCTGACAGCAGTAGTATTAAGCTTTACTTCATCAGGCGATGATAGGATACTCAACGACAACTAGAAGGCAGCTGTGACTGTGACTGGCACAATAAAGCAGTTGATTTGTCCATAATTCACGTGTCTGTTTACCATCTCACGGGATGATAATGCTTCTAAATCCGTTTTGTCTGGATATCACAGACCGTTTTCCTATCCTGTGTGCTGCAGCTCATACTGACATAATGTTTTTATTTATTGGACAATACTCACTGATCTATGGAGAAAAGAAATCCGCCGCGACCACCTTTCTCGTCGCCATTTCAAGAGGGAAATAAAAACGGGATTACTGCGATATATTTGCGAGAAGGATCAGGGACCGGTGAACGTTAACAGCTCTGAATCCTGACCTGGACATAATTGCGCATGCTCTGGAATATCGGCGACATGCATCATGGTAGTTTGAGTCAGCAATTGAGTACAATATTTTAGCCATTTTTTTCTTGAACAAATTAAAATATTTGTTTATACATTTTCCTTATTATTTGTTTATTAAGCTTATTCAACTCAAACAAACGTGCAACTATTTTATTGTTTCACTGAATAATGTTTAATTGTTTTTTTAAGACAAAATTTTTTTGAATTGTGGGATTTGGAGTTCTTTTACTTTGTGGGCAATGCTACTCATGCTCGCGAGGTTGACATGTGGAACCTTCCAACCTCAAGCTAGTCGTGTTTAGTTTTACCAGTCATAATGTCATTTTGTTTTAATTTTGATCTTCCAGTGCAAACAGTAACATGTGACGATTTGGATGGAAATGAACGACAAACTGGAAACAAAGATAGTGATGCTAAATGTGTAAGTAACATTAGCTCACAAATTTCTCAGAGCAGCATAATGTCAAGTAGTTACTTTGCTTTGTAGCAGAACTTATGTCAGTCGACCTGCTAACACTTGTTAGATTGTTATAATAAGAATGAAAGACATCAACACACTTATTCCGTGTTGCCAATTAACAATAAAAATGTTGGGGGGGGGGGCAGAAGAACAGGAAAAAGCACAATCGATGCAGGAATTACAGCATTGTTTACTCAAGTTTCTCAGAATCCTTAAAGGCCCTCGTACTATGTGAGACTACAGCAAAACGATAACAGTATTAAGCCCAGTTCATGCACTACGTTATAAAAGACACACTAATTCTTGTCATATGTTAAATGGCTTGATGCTTATTTTTGTAACAACTACAAGGGCAAAACAGCATTCCTTTATTTTGTTTGACTGTAGTTATTTTTACAGATTAATTTTAGTTTGAATGAATGTGATTTCACCTGTTGTTTAATCATAATTCTGATTAATGCGTTGTCTTTTTGGCATTGGAAATGTATTTTGAATCTATATTTGGGATTGGATATGTCTTTGAAAAGGGGTTGGTAGAACTGTCCACATTTGAATAGCGTTATTAGAAAATAACCGAACAGTTTTAAAGCCTTTCACACCTCCGTTAGACTGTGTTTAAATGAGCACAAATTATTTCATACAGATGGAATAAAAGCCTTTATTATAACATTTAACACAAAAGATCATTGTGTAAAAGTAATAACTGCCATAAGAGATATTTATTTATTTACCTATTAAACCATCTTTAAGTAAATTAGTTTTCAGTGCTTAAATAGCGCCTAATGTTTTTGTTTTTTTGTTTGTTTTTTTCAACAAAATTAAGTGTAAATAATTTGTTGGATTTTGAGCAGAGTCAATGAAGAACTAGCTGGACACACAAAATGAATATGGGCCACTTGCCCTGGATGTATCCTAATTGCTAACTGCAGTGAACAAGCTGAATATTGACTGACACCAAAGTCAGGCCAGTATATCGGTACACTTTTATTTAAATCTCAAAACATTTTCAGCACATGCAGTATATTTCACTTTTTTAGTATTTAAAGTTAATTTAACATCCATGTGCTGTTTGTTTACATTAGGAATGATTTTATTTTAGTATCAGAAACACTAAACAATCTTTCATTTTCTGTACCGCTTAGTCCAATTCAGGTGGGCTGGAGCCTATCCCAGCAATTATCAGGCAAGAGGCAGGGTACAACCTGGACAGGTCGCCAGTCCATCGCAGGACCAACAACCATTTATGCACACACTCACTCCTAGGGAGAATTTAGAGTGACTAATTAACCTAACATGCATGTTTTTGGACT
>JAOXYM010000017.1:13344777-13362394 GCA_028567055.1 Leptatherina wallacei
TAAGTGACTGTAGAAAAGAAAGTCATGCCTGACTTTAAGTGTATATATTTCAGTTATTGGTCAGACTGAATAAGCTTGGGAAATGTTATGTAGACATGCATACCTTCTTCATGCATCATTTGGAAAAGTTTCTGATGGACCACTGCCCTTTAAAAAAATAAATAAAAAAATGATCACTGTTGCCAAATTGTCTAGTAAATTTTTATCTCCCACATCTTGACAGGAAAAACTCAAATTTGACTGAGGTTTCAATACCATCACGTTGAGTCTTGTAAATTTGAATAATATTCACTTTTTATAGGTAGCATTACAGCCTCCAGTGGTACATTTAAACATGCTTGAATAAAGGAGTCTGCTTTAGGCATCAGTGTATGTTTAGCTTACATCATTTGTTTTTGTTGGAGCTCTGCATATGAACAGGAGGTCTGATTCCCCCTGCCTTACCCCTTGCTATTTAGTATGATTGTTTCCATGAATGGAAAGCTAAACCATTATTATGTGGATATTCTCTCCATATAATCACTATATACAATGTTGTTTAGTACTTAAAAATCTTCAGTCTTGTGTATACTGTACGAAAGGAAACATTTGGTTGACAGGGGAGGGTGTCATAGATAAAAGCCGTTCAGAAGGAGAAAAAGGCTATTCACTTAAGGCTCTGGGCTCTGTTTTCCAGCTGGGGTCAATTTGCGTGTGGGTGGGCTCCCAGGCTAAATGAATGCTGATTCCGGGCCATCTTCTCCCTCGCTTTTCTCCTGAATTTTGGACCGAATGCATGCTACCTCCCAAGCAGACAGATTTACTCGGATGGAAATATTGCTTTTATGCTTTTCTTTCCACATGTGGGTCCCAGCTTATATCCTTTTCTGTTCGGCTCACATTCTTGCTGATATTTATCTCCTCTCCTCTTGTTACTTGTTACATTCCGAAAGCGTTTCGGTGCTGTCATATAATGAAATAATCTAACTGTTTACCACTGGTGGCTGAAGGCATAAATCCAAGTGCTGTTGATGAGCACTGGAGATAGCGCATGTATAATCTAGGCCACATCAAATAATGCATTTTCTCTTTTACTTTAAAACTAAAAGTCTGCTTTCTCTTACTTTCTCCTTTTAGAAAACACATTTTGTAGTGGTGACCATGTATCGTGGCACAGTCCACTTGACAACAGTGAATCTCGTATCCAGCACATGTTGCTCACGGAGGACCCACAAATGCAACCAATTCAGACTCCATTCGGCACAATGAGCTTTCTCCAGGTGAGTTCAAATATGTGATGAATAAAAGTGTAAATATCTACACAAAATGTAAAGCTCTTGCTGGGGGCACATGTACTTTTCCTTGGGAAGAATTTCATAATATATTTGGAGGAATTGTAGACATTCATTTGAGCAGATGATAGTAACATTAGCCAAGGTACTTTAAACTCTTTTACCCCAGCCCCACCCTCCGTTGGGAGCTTGTTGTCAACTCTGCCAATAAAGCAGACGTAACGCCTGTCGTTACGGGTAAAGATTTCTTTTTTCTTTTTCTTTTTTCTCAAGCAGAAGGACAAAACTCGGCTTAGTTTGTATCTTGAGGGGTTCAGAGCACAGACAAGGCTCTGTTTTTGGCAGATTATGCTCTATTAATTTCCTCCTCCTTTTGTTGTAAATACATATCCACCCCCCCACCCCCGTTTTGGTTAATTTCGCTGTATTTACTTTCCCCCAGTGTCATACACACCTGTGTTGTGCGAAAAATATGCTCCTGTCTAAAATCACACCTCTGCTTGCTGTATTATATTTTGCTGAGGAAACTGTGGGACTGTGTGTGTGGCAGATAGGGAGATTCATTGTCAAGTCGACCAGGAAACACGGTACCAGCTGAGGTTACAGTTTATGAGCACAGAGGCATAAAGATACACAGAAAATAGACCAGAAAGAAGAACAAAACAGACACAGGCTTTCACATGTGGGTGAAGTAAAGCAGATGATATGAGCCTTCTACTAAACAACATTAACACTTGGCTTATACTGTGCTTTTAATGCTGTCTTGAGATAAAGCTGCTTCCTGATCACCAGGTCTGACAAGTTAATCAAACCTTGTAGGTTGGGTTGTGACGGTTCTGAATTTTTAGTAAACACTTATTTGTTATACAGATAATTACATTTGATAGATACATTTTTTAACCATTTTTCAAATATTTATTTAAAAACATAAATAAAATACATATACATTTCTCATTTCCACCCATCTTTTTCAAATAAGTGAATGAAAACTATGATGATCATACAAACATAACACTTACAGTATCTCAAATGATAAATATATAAACTTTTAGTATATAAACACAATTTGAACATATAAAAAAAACAACTTTGATTTTCATATCAGTGGTAATAAAACAGGACATAGTAATGCAATTCTGTTCACTTAAGTCGAGTTTCCTACCCAGAATTATAGGAAAGATGAGTGATTTAAGGGAAATGTCGTTTAAATTGAGTTTTTCTTTCAAGTGCTTGATATAAGTCTGATCGGTCCATTACCAACAGGCTGTTTGCAAACTTGCATCTGAATCAAGTAAAATTAATTGGAAATTAAATGTATTGTGAAAGTATTAAGAATGTTGATTCTCATGCTATTCACTATAGATTGTAGGTGTATGTACTGAGGAGCTGCAGGCGGCCCAACAGTGGAACGGCCAAGGCATCTTGGAGCTGATGCGTGGAATCCGAGTGTGAGTAGGACGGTGTAGCATGCATTTTTTCTTCATTTTTTTTTTTGTTTGTTTGTTTTTTGTTGACCTGGTTTTGTGCATGCAGTTTTCAGACCTTTTCTCTTCTAAACACATGAGAAAAGGAGGGTAAAATATTTTTATTCCATCTCATATCAGTACCAGTCAAAAGTTTGGACATGCATATTTATTCGAAGTTAATGGATAGGTGTGTCCCAAACTTTTGATTTGTAATGTAAGTGTTCAAGAAAACCAGTCATGTTTTAGAAGCTTTTTTTTTAAACAGCACTAAGGTTGAGATGAGAAATTTGTGGCAACTGATGTGACATGTCTAAATGAACTCTCTGGCATTCTTATGTACATGTTTGAGACACCCATGTTTTATATGTTGGACCAAATAACATTTAACCTCGTTAATGATACGAGTCTGAACTACTGCAGGCATATTAATGGCTAAACAGTCACAGTAGTGGTGGTCCTATTTTAGAGGAATCTGACAGATCATGTTCATGAATAAGTAACTGAGATTAATAGTCAGTAATTTATCACCTGTGTGTTATTTTTTTCTGAACTGAACTGATGCAAAAAAAAAAGTACTGTATCTATTTTAAGACACTAAATCATGTCAGAATGGGTCAAACTTCAAGGGCTAGAAACTTTTCCGTCATTATAGTGGGTGTTGGATTAGTCAGTAGGTTAGTTTTAATGTGGAATGATAATGAAACCAAGACTAAAAGACGTGAAGTTCAGAATATGAATTCTGTCTGAATTATGAATAACAGCCAAATAGAACGAAGGAAAACAAATAAATCTATCAACTTTACCAATAACCCTGTAGATTTAAAAAAAAAAATTTAAATATATGGTAGGTTTATAAACGAGGAAGAACAACTCACCATGGAGATCAGCTCACACAAAGACAGCATCAGGCGGGGAGCATCAACTCCACTTAATCTGTGACAGATGAACACATTCTGTACAGTCTTATGTGAGGTGGATTAGGAGGGAGACACAGGTGCACACATGGAGCGTGGTATGATGGTTGTCTTTTTATGGCCTTTAGAAACTTAAAGTAGCACATGAACCACTCTTGTGCCAAAAAAATCTGGACCCTATGCTCATCCTCGTTTTACAGCTTTGGTAGCAAAGTTCCTCACAACCATTACGCACAACTGACACAGCTTTTCCTGTTTCACTTCACCATATCAGCCCCCAGAGTGTGTGTGTGTGTGTGTGTGCAGGTGGTGTGTGTGTGTGTGTGTGCAGGGTGTGTGTGTGTGTGTGCAGGTGGTGTGTGCTATGCTTAAGATCCTCACACTCTCACAGCGCAATTTTCTTTAAGAAATACCAGTGGAATTAAAAGGTGTATGATGGCTTTTGTGTATACAGATCATTCATGTGTCTTTCCCTTGAGCATGTAATTTAAAAACGATCAGCTGGGTTTGCTATAAATGAACAGACTTAACAAATATGGAAAAATTTACATATTGAAATGTGAATTTTGCGTGAATGAATCCTCGTACTTTTTTTCATTAAAAAAATTGTATTGCTGGTCTGTTTTTATAATAATTTGCATTACTTCTAAAACTGACCTTAGAATTGGAGCATCTCTTAGCAGATCAATATTAAGTGTCTGATTAGGTACAATATTTAACATATTACTGTTTTTGATTAGTCTGTCGCTGAATTTATGTGAGCTGTGTTGAGCCAGCATGTAAAAACTTTTTTACATTTTTTAAAAATTTGGTTTAAAAAAAATTGATTCCAGTTTGATGAATGCATTGGGACCAGTGAAGAGAGTTCTTACTTGTTCATATATTAACTTTGCATGTTAAATTTGAAGTTAATGCTAACAATTGTCCTGTGTACAGTGCTGGTGGCCCCTGGCTAATAACAGACATGAGGAGAGGAGAGACCATTTTTGAAATTGATCCACACCTACAAGTAAGGCTTTATTAAATTCTGCACGCAGCCAGTTGCTCTTTTTTATTTTGCTTTTATCAGAAAAATCTCATGAAAAGTTCGTTATATTTTTACAGATGCTTATTATCATTACCATAGTGATGGAACGGTTACATTATGCAAGTGGTTTATAGTGAAGATCAATAAATACAAATGCTACTTTTATAGAGGTTTAGCTTGAATTGATTGTACATAAAAATAAATAAGTGTGACTGGACTAGGTCGAGGATTTGTGCTGGATAACAAAAGCGAAGGTCTCTGACGATTCTTTTAAAAAAAACAAAAACAAATGTAGTCTCATTTTACAACTTTTGCATTACGAGGTTTTCAAAAATGCTCTTGCACTCTGAAAATGGATACCCTGGAAAGTTTTGTCTAAACTAGTGTTAATGATTGCGTATATATCTTGCTTATCTAAGCAGGAGAGAGTGGATCAGGGTATCGAGACAGAAGGTTCTAACCTGAGCGGGGTCAGTGCCAAGTGTGTGTGGGATGATCTCAGTCGGCCACCAGAGGATGAGGAGGACAGCCGATCCATCTGCATAGGATCACAGCCACGCAGGCTTTCAGACAAAGGTAAGCCAACTCCCAGAGGGATAAAAGATACATAACTAGCTTGTACACTGGCAATCTGCCTTTGGGCTTCTGGTAGCTGGAATGATTTTTCTTTTTTGTCTGCTTGAAAATAGACACAGAGCAGATCAGGGAGACCCTGAGAAAAGGACTGGAGTTTAACAGCAAAGCAGCACTACCACCTATCAGCAGCCAGAAACAGAGCCATGAGAGAACACAGTGAGTGTCCGTCCCGCACACCAACACACACAAGCATGGGCTCAACCCAGCTCAAGAGTTGCAGCAAAAAAAAAAAAACCTCCCGCTATCATTTGCAATGACTCACAGCCTTGCTGACATTAGAACGGTTGCCACCATTGTTAGATACCATCATATTTTGTTGATTTATCACTATTATGTTTCCGTTTTTCTCTGGAATTGGTTGTTGTTTCTGTAGTCAGGTAACTGTTAGGTGGAAGATGTGTCTGGACTTTTCCATTTGCTAAGGAAAGAAGATTGGAATTTCTTTCAGTAATTTTTTCCTTTTTTCACCAAAAGGAATGAGTTAATCAGTAATAGTACAGTTTTAAACCATTGTTTCGTTTACATAGTTCTGTTTGTTTTTCAGGAGTCGGAAGGACAGTTTGGAGAGTGAGAGCTCAGCAGCTATTGTTCCTCATGAATTGGTCCGAACACGACAGTTGGAGAGCGTCCATCTGAAATTCAACCAAGAATCGGGCACACTGCTACCCCTCTGCCTACGGTACAGCCACATTCTTGCTCTCCTACTCTGATCCACAAGGTTTACCCCTGTAGAGTTTCTACATGACAGGGAGGCAAAAATAGACCCAACATTTATCTTTAATGTGGCAAAATGTGTTCTGAAAACATCACAATAAAAACACAGATGACGCTAGTTTCTCCGACACGACAAAGGGACTTTTTCAAGTTGCCCCCAAACAATTGAGCCTCCTCCCACATGGAGCTTTATGCCACTTCAAAGTCTGATAAAAATAAGTTGGCTTGTCTTTGATGTATCTGGTGTTGTTTTAAGTGAGCAGAACTTTTGTCATAATAAAACCTCAAGTTGCAATTGTGCATTTAGTTTTCTCAAACTGTGGACAAGTGATCGTTATAGTTTGTCGCTCTCATTTTTTTTGTAGTATTTGAATTTGCTCTTTTTGCTGTGCTTTCTACACCCTTAACCCACCAGAAATATCAGCGATGGTTGTTATTGTATATTGATGGTCTAATGAAGCCATTACAGCTTATGTAACCACTCACAACAAGAAACACTTCATACAGACTGTGTCAGCGGGGGTTGAGTGATGTGTTCAAATTTTCCTTTTGATCGCCGTCAGTCACAGATCAGTTGCCGATATATTCATGGATGCCTGGGTCCATTTCCTATGAGGGGAGTCGGTGGAAAAAATGATAACCCATATAGAAATATTTTGCTTTTTAGATAGACTGAACTGATTGACAGACATGAGCAAAGCACTATGCCATCTTCTCACATTTGGAGTCTCAAGAGCTGAGGCTGGCAGTTTTCATATGTCATGCCAAACGTTAATTTTCTTATCATGGTGAAAAAAAGAATTCACACCTAATAGCATTGTGGAACGGAATACATTTCATACTTCAGAGTGGGCAATAAGCATGCATTAGTTAGTTGCTCTTTATCAGTGCATTTTTAATCACTCTGCTCAGGGTAATTCGCCACTGGGAGGCGTTCTCCAGGAGACAAACCGGTAAATTGGCCAAATAAAATGACAGAACTGGCCCCAATCAATTTTAATTCTTATTTTCACCTTTTCTCTTTCTTCTTAATAAGAAGAAAGACAGAACATCAGAATACATAATTCATACTTTGAAGTGCTTACTAGAAATCTTTAAATGGAAAAGAATTGCAATTTTAGGGCTAAACATGGCAAAGACATCCACCTCTTAACTACGAGTAATTAATGTTGTATTTTCTTGCACAGGGGCCGGTTACTCCATGGGAGACATTTCACTTACAAAAGTATCAACGGGGACACAGCCATAACGTTCGTGTCTACGGGAGTTGAAGGAGCTTTTGCTACTGAAGAACATCCCTATGCAGCCCACGGCCCCTGGCTTCAGGTATGCACACACAGAGTCTTGAGTTTTTCTGCAGTGGGTTCATATGAATCCATCTTAATTGACCTCCTTCTTTCCCTGCGCAGATATTATTGACTGAGGAGTTTGTTGAACAAATGCTCGGGGATTTACAGGAACTCAACACTCGTGAGGAGGTAAGCAAAATTCCCTTTATTTTAACTTTTACTTTCAGATTGGTTTCCTTTCACTTCTATCTGTTTCACCTTGTATGTCCCTCCCTTGTAGACAAAGTTACCAAAGGAGTACAGCTGGCCAGAGAAGAAGCTGAAGATATCTGTCCTTCCAGACTCTGTGTTTGATAATCCACTACAATGAGACGGAGATGCTTCCTCTCTAGAAAATACAAATGAAAGCATCTACAGACAAACATTTCCAGAGTGTACCATCATGAACAGGAGACCTCCCGGGGCACACAGAGACCCTAAACTGTCAGGGCACAGAGACATGAGACTTCTTCACTCCTGAAGATGATCCTGGGAATCGACTTAACACTTTCAACTGTTACTGTTTACAACGGCTCTCTCTTGATGAGATAATCAAATCATTCTCAACCTAGCCTGTCCACATGGTTGACCTGTGAGAACTACCTTGCAGGGCAAACGGGATGCTGTAATTCCTTTTTAAATTCAAAATACACATCACTAGAGAAGTTGAAACGTCCCGTGATCAGCAGTGTCTGAAGCAATAACTGGGTTGCAGTTCTCAGCAACAGTACTATTTATTCCAGTGGCCTTAGAAAGGGAATAAAAATCACAAAGCAAAACCCTTATCAGTGTTGTTTTTAGTCATGCTATTGTGTATAGTATTTACAAATGCTGGACATTTTTTTTTTTTTTCCTTATGTGTTTGTCTTCATACCAAAGTTCTATCTGTTCCCATGTTGCTGCCAGCACCGTCTATGTCTCAAATGTTTCAAAATTCTTTGGCTGTTATCTGACGGGATGCACATGATTATCATTCACTGCTGCGACTTAGGGTATTACGTAAATGCCGAAGGTCTAACCACTTCCACTCCCCTGTGCCAAGAACACCACTTCATATTGAGTAGTCATTCGGATTTTTTCCCCTTGTTTTATAGTTGCACAATGAAGTGTATCAAGTTTGTCATAGGGCTTCTTTCAGGTGTTGCTCCAGAAGCCACATGGTTTTTCTATGGGACCTGTTCGAAATTGAGTATAATTCCTCAGTGCCTTGAGCTACAAAGGACTTAATACTTACCGTTAACTCTCAGAGCTAAGTACAGGTTCTGGATTGTTCATCATGCATCACTTTAAACCCAGACTGCTGCATTCACTGCTTTTAGCCAAGACTGTCATTGCATTCCAAGTCAGCATTCAGACATAAACTACCTTCACTCCAGTGTCTTCTTACAGAAATGTACTCTTAACTACATGTGATGCCGTTTTTTTATTTTTCATACTTTCTTGTTTGAAATTAAAGTTATAAACTTTAGATTTGATACTGATACATATTGTAATTATTGTATGACTGAACTGGCTGATTGTAATCCTAAGTGCATTAAGACGTGTAGCTATACACAAATAAATCTGGATCACTAATACTGAAGTATTTTGGATCTTTTGTCTTGAAAAGATTTTGTCTGGGAACATAAATTGAGGCCCATTCGATTATTTATTCGTGCATTCTTGTTGCATTAAATTGTGTAAGCATAAATAGAAAATAAGAGTTTTGTAATATGCCTCTTAACTGAAACAAAGACATAAAGTTAGACAGATGGGGCAGAAACTGTCTGAGTTGGTCATTTCTGAATAAATACCAATGGATTTCTCTCTTTCCAATAAGCTGTGCTGTCTGAAATTGCTAATTTTAAGAACTGACTTAGTCCACCTGAGGATTAAGAAAAATTGCCCTGTAAATTAGTTTATGTATCTTGGGGTAAAAGTTGAGTGGGAAAACATGGTGTGAAACACTGAAAAGAAACAACAAAACCTGTCATTTCTTACATTTAAATATACTGAATTATTTAGGGCTGTAGTTAAGGTATATTATTGAGACATCTTATTGATTGTGATAAAGAAGCATTACATAGGGTACAATAGTCTATAATATCCATGTGGTTGTAGTTTAACTTAGCTTATTTATTTTGCTTGCGTGACTAAAGTTTGTAGGGAAAATGTCCCCTCTCCTGCATTGTAAAAAAAAAATGTAATAGAGGTGGCAAAATGTACCTTCATGAGCTTCTGCAACTTAAAATGTATTAAATTCCGTTTATGTATTAAAAGCTGTGGTGCCCTTTACACCTTACCGAATGTTATCTAAATGACCTCCTACACAAATAATGTGTTATCACGTTTCCATCTTTTTTTTCTCCTCTCCATACTGATTGACCCTCACATGGGCCCCTCGGGACCTCTGGTTTTGGAAAGCAGTGATGCACAACATGATGACGGCTCCCAGAAATGTTTCCTGGTCTTCTACAGTCTGTCCGCTAGAGTTTGCTGTGGCCGTTCCGTTGCCTTCCTCCTTCTGTCGGCTCCTCCCCGTCTGTAGCAACTCTGTGACGGGTCACGTTATTGAAGGGGGGTAGTTGTCGGTGTGGAGACACTGCGCTCCCTTCCGACCAGCCTATCTTCCTCTACTTACCGTAAAATATTACGAAGAGTTTACGGGAAAGCGAAACAGTCGAAAAACCAGCCGGGAATCTTCTAAAAACCCGGAGTTTCGGTGCTACGACGAAGAGACAACTGTAATCTAACCGGAGGAGCTGGATCTCATCTCGGGCTGGATGACAAGCTCTACGGCGGTGTAGGTGCACCGGAGTCGGCCAACGACATGGGGAAGAAATAGTTGGTAACGTTGCGTCTGTTCCGTAAGAATACATTCAGTGTGTTTTAGCGTGTTGCTTTTATTAACAGCTTAAGAGTCTGTTCGCGTACCTATTAATAGAAAATGTCAGCGAGACGGGTTTTTTTTTTAAAGCAAGAGTTAAAAAAAAGAAAGAAATTAAAGCAAGTTGTCACTCGCTTTCAACGTGTATCATCCTGTTCTTCAAATCTTTGAATAGAAATCGGCATGTGAATAGTTTTATTATGCCAGTAGTTAGGCTAGTATTCTCTGACTTATTTAGGTGAGATCTACCTGTTTGGCAGGCGTCATGTGCTAATTGTTGTGTCATGCACTCCTAGTAAGCCTTTACATAAAAACAAATGTTTGGCTCACATCTTTCTGTGCGATTTTGGCTGGAAGTATAGCTGGGTGTTTCACAGAAAGCTCAATATTCAGACTAATTCTCGCCGTTGCTCCTTTTTAGTTGTGCGCCATCAGTTTGGATTCACCTGAAGTCATGGATGCAAGCTGGAAAAACTGTTTTGAAGAGGAGCTTCTTTGCCCCATTTGTCTCAATGTTTTCGACGAGCCCATCCAGCTGCCATGCAAGCACAACTTCTGCAAGGGTTGCATTTCTGAGGCATGGGCCAAAGAAAGTGCGGCGGTCCGATGCCCCGAGTGCAACCATGACTACGACCAGAAACCCACGTTGGAGAAGAACTTCAAGCTTGCCAACATAGTTAAGCGGTTTAATGCATTGAACACAGAGAAAGTCCCTGCTGTGCTGCACTGTATCCTCTGTAGACGAGGCCCCCCGTTGCCTGTGAGGAAAGTGTGTCTACGCTGCAAGGAGCCCTGCTGCCAAACTCACATCCAGACGCACCTTCAGCAGCCGTGCGCAGCGCCGGGACACCTGTTAGTTGACGCGGAGGAGCTGAGCGCCTGGACGTGTCCCAGTCATGAGGAGTACAGGCTGCTGCACTGTGAAGAAGAGCAGGTGGCTCTATGTCCGTTCTGCTGCATCTCCCACTGTACCAACCAAAGACACACAGTGTGTGATGTGGATTCACAACGTGTAACAATGCAGGTAGATAAACGACACATACTCTCATGCACACCAGTTCATGTCAAACTCCAAACTGAAATGAACATGACAGTGACTAGATGCACACATTTCACTGATATTTACATGAGTTCAGTGCAGCAAAACTCCTTGCCTCCTCTTTAATCTTATTGATATAAAAGGACTGCACAGGTGAAAGTCTTCCCTCCAGGTAGATGTTCATAACACACACCCACATGCACACACAAACAGGCATAGCTTTTAACCTTGATCAAACCACCCACTTGATGCGGCCGCACCTTTCCATTAGTTGTGCTGTGCCCTGGGGTAAGTGCTGTGATGCAGTCTGCACCTACAGGAAGTGATGGGGCCTGTGCATCAGAGGCAGATCTACATTTAGTTTATGTATGGTAGATACCGTCATCAAGAGCGAATACACAATGGAGGCTGAGAAATTAATGTCATTTGTCAGTGTGTTCATAAGACACCATTTCAAACTCAGGGGTTAAAGTTTATATTGTGGATATGTGAGGTGACAAAGTCACAAAAAGAAAGTACCCAGGACATTTGACCAAGTCATCTGGTCTTTACAAGTTCTAAAAATGAGGCAACTACAACCTCAGATGAACAGCAACACACAACATATTACACTGTGGTGTTATTTATTTAAACAAAACTAAACGCAACAACAGAAGCAGTGTATGAAGATTTAAGTACAGTCTGTGATTCAATAGCTTGTAGAACCACTTTTTGCAGCATTATTTTCTGTATGTTGTCATTCCCTCATATTGTGGAGGAATTTTGGCCGAGCCTTCTTTATAACCTTTGCTTTAGCAGTCAAGCTTTAGCTGAAGGACAGCTACCTGCAGGGTGCCCAGGCCATCACTGTGCTTGACAGGTGAAATGAGGTGTTTATGCTGATATGTTGTGCTTAGTTTTCACAGAATACGGTGCTGTGTCCAAAGTGGTTTGTTCAGATGTGATCTTTTCAAAGGAAAAAGAATGTCATGAACTTTAATATTTAGCATGCTAATTGAAGCTTGCAGAGTCTCAGAGTTCTTGCATGGTTTGATTTTGGGGCGAACTTGCTTAAATGTCCTCCTCTGGGAAGAATGGCTGAAATGTCTTTTTTAATTGTGAATAATCTTTCTTACTGTGCCTCTTTACGATCAGTGCTGAAACTGTGTTAATCTGACCATTTTTAGTTTAAAAAAAGTGAATATTAATCTGTCTTGGCACAGTTGACCTAAGGATGCTTGGAGAAATACATCCCACATAAGGTTGGGGTTTTAATATTCTTCCCAACTCTCCACTTTACAGCAGTTTGGTCTCTTTACACAAGTCTAATGGAAGCTGAAAGGTGTCAAAAACCACCACCCACACTGCTTCATACACATTTCTTTCCCCCCTAATGTTAAAGGAATGGGAATAAGAATTAAATTAGTTTTAGCATCTAGCAGGCTGCCGTCTTATCCATGCTTTTGGTGGGTGTATTATTCCAGATGAAAACGTTTCAGGCATATTTCTTTCCAAACTTCTAAATCAGTTGAATCTTCAGTGCAAACTGTTACCCCGGCTCAGAGTTATTATTGGGACAAAAGATGTCTGTTCAGCCCTTTCCACAGCTGCTCTCTTTACACACTCTCATGCACACACCCACCCATCTTTCTGTTCTTTCACAACTGTATACTTGCAGGAAAAAAAGGTCCTAGCTGTTCTCAAATTAACACTCTTAGTGCTTCTTTTCACATATGAAGTGTACTCTAATTTATGGAGTAGTCAAAAAGTAAGGCTTCTTGTGTGCCTCAACATTTGTAAAGTAATTTGAGCCCAGAGTGACTTCTTCTTATCATCCCTTACTGAGAGGTCTTTCTCTTTGACAGAGCAACGGTCTATTTTGGTAAAAGCATTTTAAATTCCCCTGGCAGAATTCTTGTTGCTTTTGGGATAAACAAAGAGGGGAAAAAACAACGTTAAGTTCAGTTTGTTCATGTCTCTGGTTATCTTTGGCTCTCAGAGATTTTTACAGTAACTTTCCACAAGCTGGTTGGTCATTTTAAGATGAGAAAGGAATAGTAATATAATAGTAACATCATCCCTGGGACAAGTGGAGGAGGAGCCCTCCCACACAACCTCACCTTGGTTTTCTCAGGCACCTCAGCAGGATACCGTCGCTCATGGAGGCTCTGCTGTTTGCATTTTCTTTTATCTGGGCTGGAGTGAGTCAGTTCCCCAGAATGCTGAGGGCAGTCCATTGACATCAGAAGTGGGGAATAGTTGTCAGTTGATTGTGAAAGAGGCTCTCTGTTCATTGAGCCTGAGGCTCCTCATTTAAACATGAGCTTCCTGGCAACCTGCGGGTGTCTGGATGCCTAAATAGGACAGCACGGAAAGTGATCATTGGTGGATTTAAGCTTGATAAAGGTAGGCTTTCATGCTGCTGTGCTGCCCCTGCCCCCTCATGCTATTTCAAACATACGAGACAAAAAAAGGAGTTGGAGGAAACATGACAAAGCGAGGAGGACATGGTCGTTGAGCCGAGGCTTCAAGGCACAGGAAAGCTGCTGCCATGATGTGGAGTCACCATTTACAATATCCCACCAAAGTGTTCTTTCCTGTTTTGTCACACAGCATTTACACTGAAAATGGGCCTTTATGCTCTGTTTTAAGACAATCGTGAGTAACACCATTGTGTTGTGTGACAGAAAGCTGTGCATGGAAAACTGGAAGACACATGATGCCATGTGGGTTTGCTGTATTGGGGCAGTTGTTACAGGTATTATCAGATTGTTTTCAGAGGTGTGTTCAGCTGTAACAACCTCTTGTGTAAGCAAGATGTAGTGTTGAGATGTGGCCCGGGTGTTTTCACCTCTCTGCTATTTTTTTTGTGTGTAAATGCTGCTTTTGTCAGAGGCTGAAAATGTGACACATGGCCATTGGATCCATATCCCCAGAGCAGGCCACCACCTCTTTGTCTGCACAAAGGAGTAAGAACACAATGCTATCTAAGAAGAGAAGAAACTTAAGGCTTTACAGACACACCATGTACATGTCTGTAATAATCTTTGGCTTCTGGGATATGAATCAGTCCAGTTAGAAAGTAACACTGATTGTGAATCTATTTCACCTTTTGTTGTACAAATGGGACAGACAACAGGTGGAAATGAGAAGCAATTAGCAAGACAACCCCTATTAAAAAAAAAGGTCCTGCAGGTGGAGGCCACTGACAATTTCCCTGTCTTCATCCTTTCTGTCTGGTTTTTGGTCACGTTTGCATTTTGCCAGTGCCCTCACCACTAGAGGCAAATGAGGCAGTGTCTGCAACCCATGGAAGTTGTTCAGGTAGTGCAGCTCATCCAGGATGGCACATCAATGTTCGCTGTGGCACGAAGGTTTGCTGTGTCTCCAAGCACAGTGTCGAGAGCATGGAGGAGATGCCAGGAGACAGGCCAGTATATCAGGAGACTTTGAGGGGGCTGTAGGAGAGCAACAACCCAGTAGCAGGACCACTATCTGCTTCTTTGTACAAGGAGGAACAGGAAGAGGACTGCCAGAGTCCTACAAAATGACCTCCTGCAGGCCCACTAATGTGCATGTTTCTGCTCAAAACTGACGGAAACAGACTCCATGAGGGTGGCATGAGGGCATGACGTCCATAGGTGGGGCCTGTACTCACAGCCCAACACGATGCAGCCTGATTGGAATTTGCCAGAGAACACCAGGATTATCTGATTGGCCATTGGTGCCCTGTGCTCTTCAATAATGAGAGCAGGATCACATTGTGCTCATGTGACAGACGTGAAAGCGTGAAACCATGGAGAACGTTCTGCTGCCTGCAACATCCTCCAGTATGACCACCTTGGCTGTGGGTCAGAGATGGTCTGGGGAGGCTTATCCTTGGAGGACCACACAGACCTCAAGGTGCTAGCCAGAGGTACCCTGATTGCCATTAGGTACCAGGATGAGATCCTCTGACCGATTGTCAGACCACATACTGCTGCAGTGGGACCTGCGTTCCTTCTGATGCAGGACAATGCTCTGCCTCATGTCGCTGGAGTATGTCAGCAGTTCCTGCATGACGAAGGCATTGATGCTATGGACTGGCCTGCCCATTGAATCTAGCACCTCTGGGACATTATGTCTCGTTCCATCCACTGCCGTCACGTTGCACCACAGACTGTCCAGGGATTGAATGATGCCATGATTTAGGTCTGGGAAGAGATCCCTCAGGAGAACATCTGTCATCTCATCAGGAGCATGCCCAGACGTTGTAGGGAGTGCATACAGGCACGTAGAGACCACACACACTACTGAACCTAATTTTGAATTGTCTTGAGGAATTTCCACAGAAGTTGGGTCATCCTGTGATCTGGTCTTTCCACTTTTATTTTGAGTATGATTCTGAATCCAGACCCCCATGGGTTAAGGATTTTGATTTCTATTGATCATTCTCATGTTATTTTGTTTTCAACACATTCCACTATGTAATGAATTCAGATTTTCAGTTAGAATATTTCATTCATCAAGATCTAAGATGTGCTGTCTAAGTCTTCCCTTTTATTATTTTGAGCAGTGTATAATGTAAACAAAGGAGTTGCTGCCATAAACAAATTATTAGTTAAACCATTCTATTAGATCATGTAACACGTTTGGCATATTTATAAGAATGATACATTTCTGAACATAGATGCTTAGATTTTTAAGGTCAGTTTCCAGTGTGAGGTGCCGAGCTTGCTGAATCTACAGGGAGACTTACTTGCTGAGCTTGTTTTCTGACCTTGAATGAATCATATGCAACTGTAGCCATCGGTGCTGTTCTACCAAGATGAGACAGTATCAGCTAGTTAAAGATGGGCTTTTTATCCCCATCACCTGCACAGTTTATCAGTAGAAGATCTTGTGCTTCCAGGGTTGTACAATGTTCATTATGACAATCCTATTAAATGTGTTTTTCATTCTGATTGTGACCTCCAGTATTTCCTTTTTAAAAAAAAGATGATTAGCATTGCAGTGTGGCAATGAGGCAATAAATCCATGGACAAATGATTTGAAATGCATTTTTTTCCTTTTCTAATCACTTAAGGCTGTGCTGATCAATATTTTTACATTAACAATGGATCTCATGGCTGTGTTTAATGTGAGAGGGGTCACCTGTAGAGACAAATCCAATGAGAACTGTCAACTGACTCTGCAGGTTCCCACAGTTCAATGGAGCTTTTTAGCATCTCTTTTTTTAAATGAAACATTTTTATCATGATTTGGGTCACTCTTATCAGGGGCATTTCAAGTTGCAGACAGTTTTGTAAAATCAGCTATATGGTGAAAATAATTGTCACTGTGACAGACAATATTTAAGTCAGTGGAAGATAAACAGATATATTATCCTGTTTAGTTAAGTATGGATCAGTGTTTTTTTTATAATTTCATTGTAAAAAGAAGTTGAAAGGAGCATCTCACAAAAGGATGGGCACCTGAAGAGATTTAAACCCTCATAACTTATACCAAGATCTTATAATTCATTTGTAAGGGCTATGGTTTTTTCATCATCTTTGCCATATTATGCAAATTTCAAGGCTCTATCTCTATATACACTCTGATTGCTCAAATATTTTCTGCGCAATCAGTAGCCATGGGCTCCTCTAAGTAGCTGCTCTGCACTCTCAAAATTAAAACAAATTATGCCTACAAAGCAGGTAAAGACTGTGTTTGTGATGTGATTAAAACATAGCAGTTAAATTGAACAATGGAGACTAACAACCAGTGTAGAAGGCTTGTACTTCTCAAGAGAACAAGAAAAGACGATTGAAACATTTTGATTGCAAAAGCAGACTCTGGAGTGGTTCAGTATTCCAGCGTGAACCACACCTGTGCAAATATGACCTTCATGGATAAGTCATCGGAAGGACAGTTTGGAGGAGTTTGGAGGAAGAAGAGGGTCAGCATTTTATGAAAAACAACACCTCACCAACTGGATAGTCGGGGTCCTGCACTGCAGCCCTATGGTTGTGGTGTGGACCCGGTCGACCCTGACCTGGGTGGTTCCTGTAGTGACGACCTCATTGGTCATGGGTGGGGTGGCTCTTGGTGTTATGGATCCCTAGGATATCGTTTCCTCACCTGGTTCATCAGTGCCAAGACTGAAGTCCATTTATACTTTTATTTTTCTTAGAGACAGTTTGCTTTAGAGTGGGGTCGAGGGGTGGGGGATGTGGCTCTATGTCTGTTTACTTTGTCTGTGTGTGAGCAAGAGTATGATTAGGTGTGTGTGTGTGTGTTTTGATATGTTTTGTGTTGAACTTGGGTGTGGGATTCCTTGTGTTTTTAAAGGAGACATATTATGCAAAAATCACTTTTATAAGTCCTTGGAATAGTCTCTTACAATGTTCTAAGTCACG
>JAOXYM010000017.1:13365004-13377729 GCA_028567055.1 Leptatherina wallacei
CTGTATCGAACAATACAAATTTTTCATGAACTCGTGCTCTGATGATGCGCTCAGTGGATCTGCGTTTGAGTACCCTGCCTAGGCTGCATTGTCGAGCACAGATCCAAGAGATTAACAAATTTATTATCATTGTTTCGTAGTTTTGGCAACATTTAATTAAAAAACTGACTGTACTTTTGAGTTTAAACAAATATTGTAATTAGTTTCAATAAAATTACAAGTTAAAAAAGGCATTGAAATGTAGATTTTGTATCGAAAGAATATGGAACCGTGACACTTAAGTATCAAACCGAACAGTAAATTTTGTGTATCGTTGCACCCCTAGTGTGTGTGTGTGTGTGTGTGTGTGTGTGTGTGTGTGTGTTGGTGGTGAAACCGACACCAGTAATTCAATATTGTGTTTTGTTTGTGTGTGAATCGACTTTTGAATTTCTCCACAGGATACAGTTTCTGAACTGAAAGATCGTGTGAGCGCTCAGTATCGGAGGATGCGTGCACTGCTTGAAGCAAACCAAGCGGAGACCTTACAGATGCTGGAGAGCACTTACATCACGTATGTAAGGAAGAACTCCCAGCAGGTTCTGCAGCTCAACGAGAAGCGCCAAGAAGCAGAAAAGCTCCTGAGCTCAGTACAAAGGTTCTTCCAAAGAGCAGCGAGTGTAAACTTCATGAAGGTACAAGTCAGCACTTCTCTTTCCATTGTCCCTACATGCACCTCTGCATGTTTATGTTTTACAGTGTTTATATCTGCAGAATAAAACGATTGTTTTCACAAAATAAAAAAGCTTGATGTGTAGCAACACCCTGATGTATGCATGTAGGCATTGTACACAAACATACCACAGCATGGCCATTGTCTATGAAAGCATCTGTTTCCTGTTGTTCGCTGTCAGTATTTGTATTTGTCTAAATGACTCGCATCTTATTGTCTTTCAGAACACAAAACCTTACCAGCTGCTGATGGACAGGTAAGCCTTTTTCCAGGGAATCAGTTCAAGGTGCTTTTTTTTCTGCTCTGGTAATTCTTCACCTTTGTTTGTCAAACCAGTGAAATTTTTGGCTTCTTGTTGCCAATATTCTTTTGACCGCACTTATTAAATCTAATGTCATTATTTGCATTATGCTATCAATGTACAAGCATTTATTAGAGGTATTTATAGCGAGTGTCCTTGCCAAGGACTGTGATGTTGGAACAAAGAGAACTTATTTTACACATTGCTGAATATGTGATGAATCCTGGCCGCTAATATTGATTATAATTGGAAATTTTTGGCAGTTTGATTTGATTAGTAATCAAATTCTTGATTCAATAAAGAGAAAGGAGGCACTGTATTTCTAACTCTAGTTGCACCAAATATTGAGTCCTACCTTTACCCACTGAGCAGCAAATTATGAACAAACATCACCAACATCTAAGCTGACTGGTTTTAAACGGACAGGTGCAGAGAAATGTGTGTGACAGTGTGATGTCAGTGAAAATTAACAGCAATATGTTGAATGTTTGTAGTAAAACAAATGTGGGTGGATGTTGCTGCATTGTTGTTGATGTTGTGCAACACAAACACAAGGGAGAGTTATTGTTGTCTATACTGAAGTAGGACAGGGTCTAAAATATGTTTTTGACATTTTATGAAGCAAATGCAAATGGATGACATCAGATGAACAAAATTAATTCTAATCTCAGTCAAATCGATTTTTGTGCTTTAGCTCATATTCTTTCCATTTCAACTACATTTACAGCTACAGGATGTAATTTAAGGCTATATTGGCAAAAATATTCCTAAATATATATAACGTGTAAGTTTTTCCAATTATGATGAAAGTGCTATAGAGCATCCTTTCCCAAACTGGTGGTTCTGACCCCCACAATAATTACAGGGGATCACCAGATCACCAACGTATGTTATCTTGGGGATTGTGGCTCAAAAAGTTTGACAACAAAAGCTATAGAGTACTATGTGATCACATTTTATCTACTGTTAACTAGTGTTTGAAGTCTGTTTACTTCGCTCCTACCATCTCTGAACTTATAAACTGTATTTTAATACAGCTGCATTCAGAAATACTTCATTAATACACCCATTAAGGTTACACATTAACCAGGAATCTCTGATTTCACAAATGTTATGTGATTTGATAAAGACTGGGGTTTTTTTGTTTGTTTGTTACTATATTCTTTCATTTTGGTGGTTCTTGGATGTTCAATCACTCTCAACATGTTAGTTGAGGGAAGAAAAATAAGTGCTTGGTATGTGTTAAAGCAAAATTTTACATAAAATCTAATCTAAGTGTCCTCACTCATGTCACAGTCACATATCGGATCTCTATCCACTGTGAGACCACATAATGAAGCGGCACAAATTGAAATTAAGAATCCAGAACTGATTATTGTGTTTCTGTGTGCACACAGAGCTGAAAAAGACATACACACAGAAATAAAATGATCTTATTTGAGTAACTTCAGCCTGGTAATGTTGCCTTCATGGTTTTACTTGTGTCTTTTCATAGGTCGAACTCACACCTGAATGGTGCCATCCCTCTTCTTAGAGTGGGCCAGCTCAGCTCTCATCATTTCCTTTCTGACCTTTCAGCAAGAGAGAAGAACTTGAGAAAAATGTTAGAAGGTAAGAAAGAAATGCAGTGAATAATTGCTGATTATGCAGCCTGTTAGATACTTACCATTTCCTGAGATGTAATGCAGTCAAATCTAACTGTGATGTCTTTCCGCCCCACTGCCACTTGTCTCTCTCAGAGCCGTTAAATGAGGTACCCGTTATTGAGATTGTCCAGTCTCACAGCAGCTCTGCTGGTTCCCAACTGGGGACAAGTTCAGGACTCCAGAAGAGGAAATATGGCATGGCTTTCCTGGAGAGTAACTCAGAAAACTCTGCTTCCCATGATCCTTCACCTCTGCTCTACAGCGGTAAAAAACCCTTCCTGGCTGACCAGACCCATCACGCTTCATCTATGTATTCCTCAGAAGTCCTCCCCCAGAATCCTCACTCTGGACCCGGACACAGTCGCTTCCTTGACACTGCAGCCCATCACATGATGGGTCTGGGCTCCAGTTCTAGCCACCACTCAGGAAACTTATTCTCATCCTCCCATTTCCCCAGTGGAGGTGCCTCACAACAAGCCATGTACGAAGGGAGGAAAGTGCTGATGTGTACTCTGAATAACTGCTGCTGCTCCAGGGCCCCTGCATCTCGCGGCCAGCCTTCATACGCCGCACCAAACTCCTTCCCCTCCATGACCTCTCAGGAGTTCCCCTCACATGCTTCACTTCCTGCAAGTCAGCCACTGCAGCATTTTCCCATGAGGGGTCTGATGGACTCGTCACAGACTCCCAGGCACCCCGACTTCTACGGGCTCTATGGCCAGTCTTCAACCAAGCATTACGGGACCAAGTAACAAACCAGAATCTGGATTTTGTTCCGTTTTGACATCCAAACTGGAATCATAATTTCCACATAATGTTTTCTGCTCTTTTCCATTTTGACTCGTATGTGTTGTCAGATTATTACCCTAACAGACCATCATGAATATTTTACCTTGACATGTTGTTTGACACCACTTCTGGAAACCACAGTAGCGCCTCAATCCCAGTGACACTAGTAATGCTCTCATTTGAAAACACATGTTTACATTTTTGTTTATTTTCAATTTTAACTGGACTGGAAGTGCTAATGTGAATAATTTAGTCTTAATTCTATTCAAGCAGCGACTAAAGAAATGACATATCCTTCATCACGAGTCCTGGCATGGGACTACAGTGCCTGAAAAGACTGTTAACACACTCTTACTGTACTAGCTTGATTATTTCCTGTTTGCGGCTGATGGCACGCAGGGGACTTCTCTCCATGCACTCAGAAGTCCATGTGGCTTTAGAAGAACACTGGACTCCAAATGCTTGTCAGGTTTTTCATGAATTTTTATAGAGGATTATGAATAAACCAAAATCTGTGGAAGATGTTGAATAAATAAACAAGCATATTGAATTACCCCATTGTTGCGTTTTGAGATGTAGTTCACAGATTTTGATGTACTCTTGTGGGCTTTTATCTGTGGTTATAGTGTATACTTTAAATCCAGTTACACATTGTGTCTAATTAAAGCCTGAGGTCTGTTTGTACAAAGGGAGATACTGTGTGACTCACTGGGTTACAGATTAAAATGTCATAGGTTATGGCTTGTAAAATGGAAAAACGAAGACTGGCTGACCACATGTTTGAGATCTACTGTGTGTTTCTGAGCACAGCAGAGGATGATTTGTTACAGCGCGCCCCTCAGCAGGCCCATTATCTGCTAATTTAGGACAGTTCACTTCTTTGTCAACATCGTGGTCTCTGGCAAAGTCTCCGTCTCATCCCTCTTTGTCTCCTTATTGGAGCTGGTTGTCAAGTTAGGTCAGAGAACAGGAATAACTGATGAGCATCACCCCCTTCTCCTCCCCTTCTCTTGCTCTCCCAGGGTATCATTTGCCAGGGCTGGATGCAGAGGAGGAAGAGAAGGAGTCTGGAGCTGCGGATGTTATAAGTGCTTAGTTTTAATGAGGGCTGGGATAGTATAGTCATCTACTTAACTGTCACTCATACTCCTTTTATTGTGCCCCCTCCCCCACAATGAGAAGGTGAGACGGGAGGGCAAAGTCAGGGTTGAAAAAAAGAGCAGGGTGGGGGTGCATAGAGGGGGCGGCGCATCACTTATTTATTGGCTATAAAATCTGCCCTCCTGTTTCGCTTTCCCATTTCATTAGCCCAGACGGTTCTTCGAAATTTCTGTATTTTCCAGAAGAACTCAACCTCCTTTAGGAGTTACAGTGTGACAATCTGACATGTGTGTGTGTGTGTTTGTGTGTGTATGTGAGAGAGAGAGAGAGTCAATTAGCATTCTCCTTGTTCACTGCTCCTCCTCCTCCTGTGTGTGTGTGTGTGTGTGTGTGTGTTATTAATAAAACATTGAGCAGATATTCTAAAGGAGGCCATACCATTAATTTAATCCATATAAATTATTAATAGCTCTGTTTTTCTATCGACCTTTTATAGAGCACACAGTATAACAGATTAATGTTACAATTTTCATCCTCAAAGTGTTATTTTTCTCTTTTTTATGTGAAATATTTAAAGCATTTTTTGTGCGTCACATTTTTTTGTTGGACTGTTGTTCGTCTCCGTATTGGAACAAATATTAAGCTAAAAGTAAAGTATACACCATGTTTAGTGTCTTGTTGCAAACTGAATCCTGTTTTAGAGGTGAGTGTGTGCGCAGGTGTTGGCAAACAATTAACTAGTTTTTGTATATATGCAGAATTAGCTTGAGTGATTGTGTGTGTGCTGAGTGAGGTTACATATAGGTTAAGGGTGATGCACTGACAGCTGGGCTCTGTTGTGGCAGGTGTGTTTGAGTTGTATACAGTTTGTACGAGTATAACAAGCCTCATCCTGAAGCAGGACATGAGCCAGCAGTGTATATATACGCGTATGTGTGTAATGTGTGCTCAACGTGCAGGGATCTGTGCAGCTGTTGTTTGTGTGCTTTTGTCAGTTGCTGGAGATACTGATGAGGTTAAGGTGGGCACTTTCTTCTGTTTCTTGCCCTGCATTTAATCCATCCACACACCTATATTTTAATTTGATGCTATTTTCGTTGCTTTGCAGATGTTTGCAACTTCAGATGTCAGTAATACCTCCATAATGTTTGCACAGTAGCAACAGATTCAGCAGTGCTTGAGCCAAAAAATGGTATTTTGTATAAAAGAGGAACAAAGTTCAACTTGAGTTGTAGATATTTTTTGACATGCATCAAATTGGAATAATCCATTAATAAAGGCACTATAGAGCTCAAAAACAGAAATACCTCCATTATAAAATAAGTGGCAATAACCAAAGCTTACCAAATGGGCTGTACTTGTATAGTGCTTTTCTAGTCGCATGACCACTCAAAGCGCTTTGACACTACATGTCACATTCATATAGCACTTCTATTTATACATATTGTTCAGTGTATTGCCCAAGGACACTTTGACATGTAGTCAGGAGGAAGCCAACTTTCTATTTGATAGACGACTGCTCTTCCACCTGAGCTACAACTACTAACTATTTCAAGCTCTTTCAAATTGGGCGTGAAGCTTCCTCTCCAGGGTTCTCACAGATTTCCAGAAATTGGGTTTAAGTCTTGACGTTTGTCTTTCCAGAACAGCCGGTGTCACGTTTCTGGGATGAAGAGCGGTTTACTTTAAGGACCTCTACTGTAGTTGCATTTATTTCTTCCTTAACTCTAAATAGTTGTCGTTACCCTACTGCTGAAAGTCTCCTTCATATCATGATGCCGCCACCACCGTGTTTCACTGTTGTGAAGCTATTTGATGTTGAATGAGGGAAGCTTAACAAACTCATGTTTGCCCAAAAGAGACCAATTTTTAAATCATCAGATCAGGTCATTTTTCTTCACGCATTTAAAGTTAAATGTCTTTAATGCCCTTATGTTACAAACAGGACAGTCTATAGTATCGAATATTTAAGCTAAATGTAAATTAACCAAAGTTGTTTGACTAAACGAACAAACTGACACAGACAGCAGTATTTTAAAAGCCTACTCTATAATTAATGAAGCTAATTTCAGATTCATACTAAACATTAGATATACTATACTCATACTTTACATTTAGATACAGCAGATATAATATTCTCTGTGAAAGGTATCTAAAAAAAGCTTCCTGGTAAGCCATTTATTAAGATATGTTTGAATAAGTAATTCCCCTATAGAACCACACCACAATGTAGGGGTTTAATGCAGTAATGGGGAGTTCAAGTATTGAGACTTAGGATATAAATTAATGTTTTTAATTGGTGGCTTGGGATTAAACAGACTCAGAGTAGAAGTTCTTTCTCTGCTCAGTTACTTGAACCCCTAGAATGACGACTGAAAAGAATACAGAAAGAAAAAAGAATGAATGGATGTAAAGAGAAGAGTGGAATGAGGATGAGTTGAGGAATGTGCAGGATTGAACTGATGAGAGGAGAGGATGAATGGGTAGATGGATACTGGATGGGTAAGCTAGGAACATGAAGTTTTGCCAGGTGATGACAAAAAAAATCTGTTACCCTCTCTCTGAACCTAAGTTAAACATTTACTTTACTGGGACGAGGAATGATTGACTAACTGGGATAAATAATTCCATTGATGTGATGCTCTGAAGGAGGAGCAGTTTGATTAAACCTGGTGTTATTATGTGTGGAAATTGCACAGTTCCCTCTTGTTCCTCTAGGATGCGGAGGAGGTGAAGCTAGACCATCTATGATGTAGTGTACTAATTCAGTTTGCTTAGCTCCAAACATGCTGTAATATCTGTAACTCAGTGACTCCACCTTAGAAACCTGACGGCCTACTGCTGAGATGTTCATCCGTCCAAGAGGTTCTCCATTTGCAACATGGGTTCGTGTTCACCTCTTGAAGACACCGACTCAATCAGTTTCTCAGTTTTGGTTAAATGACAAACTCTAGAAAGAGTCTTAATTGATTCATAACTGAAGTCTATGTTTCCCCTTTTGGCTAGGCTTCAGCGCAGTGTTATCCCAGGTTTTCATGCCCACATGCAGAGTGCATTGTGGAGCATTATGTACACTAGTGTGTGTCTTTATGAACTAAGGATCTAGGCACATCTCAGGGATAATTAAAACTAACAGGAAACATATTGCAAACAGTTTTAATGCCACAGCAGACTGACCTGTTAATTCAGGATTTTCACATGTATTCAAATTGTTTTTAAAGTCATGTTTTTGGGCATGTTATGCATCACTGAATGTAGACTGATGAGGAAATGTTTAAATATATTTTTGCAATTCTGTAAAAATAACAACACCGAACAGTGATTTGAATAGAAGAGAAGAAAAGTAACTTAGGTGCACCTGAAAGTGGAGTTTTCACTGCAGGTCAGACCTTTGATGAATATTACTGACATAGTTGCAATATGTTTGCACAGCTTTCAGTGTGTGTTGCTGTCCTCGAGTTTAGCGATGAATAGTAGAGGTGGTTGACATAGAAGCATGATAGTGTTAGTGAAATTAGTCTGGACAAGCACACACAGTCCTCCCAGAAACTCTGGCAGGAACATGGACATATACAGCATTATGCATACAGAGTGGCTATTCATCAGCCATTCAGAATGCTAAACCTCATCTGATCAGGCCTTTGAAATCTGTGCCAAAAAACTCTAATCCAGAATAGCAGGACACACACACACACAAACACACACGCACACACACACAGTGTACAAACATCAAAGCTAAAGATCCATGGCCGAGGTTTATTGATCTTCAGGTCTATTTTTGCTCGTGGAAATCATTTGTAACATGAACTTGTCCTCTGTCAAGTTTCAACTGAAGGGAATCAGACAACATGAAATCTGTGTATGAAGTGAAACAAGCAGAGACAGGAAGTAGAGTGAAGGTGAACCAAACATATGGAAATACAGTATTTGTATCATGTGTATCATGAACGTGGCAGCCACGTAAGAGTCCTTCTGTATCACTTTTTGCATGAGTACAAAGTGAAGTCAGCTGTTACCATAGTAACCCTGAGTTACACTAAAGTGACACTAATAAAGTACTCTTGCGCCCTCTTTTGCACTAGTAAGCAACATTTTATTTGAATGGTTATTCCACTTTTCTTTGTAATTTTTAATTTACTTGAAATTAAAGAGGACAGTCCTTTTTTTAAAAGATGGAACAGAGATGACAAAAGAAGATTTTGCAATTGAATTTCTATTCTTTATTTATAAAGTAAGGATATCAGTCTTTTTGGTTAACAATAGAGATTTCATTTGCACTCTGAATCTATTAAAGGTATGTGTTTTTGTGTGTGTTAACCCTCTGCTTAAGGAAGAACTGTCTACTAAGCAAACATCAGTTTCATTTTAGTTTTTCTCGTCATTTTTGTTGTGAAATGTAGGGGATGTTTCAAAAAGCATGTCTAATGTCTTGATAAATCGGTATATTTATTTATTTATATTTTCTTATAGGATATGTAAATACATCATTGTGTGACATCCACCTGCAGTTATCTAAAGATGTGACAGTTCAACAGTCTGTAGAAGAAGCAACTTAAATGAATTTTTAAGGCTACTGAATTGAAAACTATTGTTAAAATGGCTAAGATGAAATGGCTTATTCTATTGGAAAATAATCCATGCTTACATTCTAAGGTTTTTTTTTTTAACCTCGATGAAATGTGTTTCCTTTGATATCTAAATCTAAGTAGGTTAGCTGCACAGCTCCTCAGGATGAGACCTGCAGTGATCTTTCTGCATTGTACCAACCGCAGTGCTGCATCCTTTCATTTTTCATTGTATGCTGACAGCTTTTTATTTCACTTATTTAATGAGCTGATGAATGAAATAAATGACTCAGCATCAGTCACATTTATGATGAGCCAACTTCTGGCAGCAGTCAAGTTGGTTTTTCCGTGCTATTCCCAGGGTGCTCCATGGTACTTTCCAGGGATCAGTGAATGATGATGAAAAATGGACTAGAGTTGAAAATCATTCATCCACGTTCTGTATACTTTCCTCTAATACCTCCACAGATCAGCAGTTCTAAGCCCTGCTTTAATGCACTGTTTTTCCATATAGAAATTTCTTTGCATCCTATTGTTATTGTGTTGTGGCAAATTTAGTGTTGACTGAAAAAATCCTTTAAATGATGAAGTCTGACATACAACTATGTCTCAGGTAAGGCCATTTATGGATAGAAAATGAGAAGAATAAAACTAAATGACTCAGATTGGACAAGAAATATTGAAAGTGAAAACAGAAATTTAACACAGGGGGCGTGCCACAGGAAAGTGTATTTTATTTAGCAGTGAGTGATGACTCACTTTCACATGCTCCTATATGTTGATCAGTGTTGTGGTACATTATCCTAAAGGACACAAGCACGGCTCTGGACACAGATAACCTCTACATGAAGGTGAGCACCACACAGTCGCTGAACCATAGAATCCATAAGCCCAATAAAATTGGTGTGAAGGTTCCCAAAACTCCCACTCAGCTTACCGTAAACCAGCTGGATGAGGTTTATGAGTCAGAAAATAAGAAGCAGTAGCATCTGCTCTCAGTGAAGGTGACATTAACTGGTTGAAGGATTGTTATTCACTGATCTGCTGTTTGTCACATGACTCTCGTGGGCTGGGATTCAGTGAAGGAAGAGATGGCATTGTTGTTTACAGAGACTCGCCATCAAGGACATCGCCCAGCTGGTCATTTCTCACGTAACCATGGTAGCACCTTGTGTAATTAAGTTGCTGGGACAAAAGTTGACATCTGGTGCTCTGCAGTGTTGCTTCATATTTTCTTTCATCAATCCCCCTCTCCTGTTCCTCCGCAGCTTTCTGCTGGTCATTATGCAAAATTGAACTCCATATCTAAGTGGATCACACGATGAGTTATTCCCCCTTTGTTCTAGATAATCATGTCTGCAGGTGATGATGGTTTTTAAGTGGAAGCATACAAAGAGTTGCCTATTGTCAGCTGGGAGAGATAGTTTTGGTTTAGCACAAGGACTCTCTTTATGCTGTTCTCTTCCTGTTTCTCCGTCTGGTCTTATCTATGTGGTGCCTGCAGTGTGCTCATACTCCTCACTGAAATAATTCACAGATCAGCTGACAGACAACTTCTGTTTTCATTGTGCTTTATTGACAATTGTCATCCAGATGAGCCCGAACTGTGAATTCTATCTTGAAAATACTTTAAAATGAACAGTGTAAACAATCAGGTAGATCTCCGGGGCCGTATCCAAACCTGAAGGTTTAGGAGCTTCTTTGTACGTCAGTTTTAAAGATAAATGAAGCAATAAAGATGAATGCCTTCAAAAAAGTGCACTAATAAGACTGAGTGGGATGATAATCTGCAGATGAGCTGGTTATACAATATGCTACAGCTGCCCTGCAAAGATCATGTTTTCCGGTGAGGATGTTTATACAGTGCAGATGGCATAGCAATGTGTATGCAGATGATTCACTGTAACCAGATATGACCACATCTGCTTTCATAAAGCTTTAACTGAGATCACTTCTGAGTTATCCATTGTTGATGCATTACAGTCAGCCAACAGTTGATTTTAAAGGAGGTTTCTAAGTTTATTCACCTCCACCTATCTATCAGCACACCGTTCTGTAGTTTTCCAGGGGTTACAGTAAAGGTTCCATGGTTATAAATCAGCTGAACGGGAGCAGGGTGCAACACCGTCTCCCCGCTTCTTATAAAAAACATGTGCTCTGCTACTGTGCGTTTCAAAGATGACATTCGACACTTGCAGGACATTCTGTTGTAAGGTCAAGTTTCACCGATTTTTACATTTAACAGCAGTTAAAATAATCCAGTTTGCATTGTTTTAATTCTGATATTGTATGACTTTAGCCATAAAGAATGCTTAGTCAATAACGTGCCAGCTCCATGAACTGGAGGATATTTGTTTTGTTTATTACCATATTTAGAGGATCTTGCTTGGGGCATCAAGTTTTTTAGGATTTCAGGAGTTTAGATTTCTGCTTAACAGGTTGTTGCACCTAGTTACTGCTGTTCATGAACCTCTGGAAATTTATAACTTTTAAATTTACTCAAAGTGCATCAAATCGGTCCAAAAAACTGTGTTGTTTACAAAGAGAATCTGAGGAGGTTTGGTGAATCCTCAGTCCTGTGTATGTATCTAAATTCACTAATGGTACCGTAGAATACCATTAATGGCACACTTAGGCCCAGTAGTGCCAGTTAAGCATAATTTAAATACCACACCGTACCCAAGTATCGTTACTGACCATGTCCATCACTTTATGACCAGTGTACCATCTCTTGATGGCTACTTCCAACAGGATAATGCACAGTGTCACAAAGCTCAGATCATATTAAACTAGTTTCTTGAGAATGACAGAGTTCACTGAACTCCAACGACCTCCACAATCACCAGATCTCAATCCAATTGAGTACTTCTGGGATTTGGGGGAATAGGAGATTCTCATTATGGATTAGCAGCTGACAGATCTGCAGCAACTGTGTGACGCAAATGTGAGGACTCAAATCTTTCATAGATGTTTCCAACGCCTTGTTGAATCTATGTTACAAAAGATTGAAGGCAGTTCTGAAAACAAAAGGGGGTCCAACCTGGAACTAGCAAGGTAGACCCAATAAAGTGGTCAGTGAGTGTATGTTATTCATGCACTATAAGGTTAATTTGGTTCCTCCTGTACCGTCTGTATCTCTTCTCCATCAGATTGAATCATTTTGACCAAGTTTATAGCCAAACAAAACCTCAGGCACCCAGATAACCACTGAAGCGGTCATGGATAATGGAAACACATTTTCAATGGTGTTCCTGTCCCATCAGAAATGCCAACTTGGGAAAAGATCATGCTTTTTGTACAGGTGGTGAAATTTTTTTGCAAACAAATTTGACCCACATTTATTGGTATACATTTAGGTTTCCCCAGCGTGGGTTGAAAAAAGGAACTTGGTGATTTACAGAGAATTTTGCATCTCTGTACATGTGTGTGGATTTTTATGTTTAATTCTACTGTTTTCGCACTTAAAACTCGGCACTGGATTCCAATGTATAAGGGGTGTCGAACTCCGGTCCTCGAGGGCCGGAATCCTGCAGCTTTTCAATGCATCTCTGCTCCAACACACCTGACTCAAATTAATGAGTAATTGTGCAGAGCTTCATAGGCTGTTGTAT
>JAOXYM010000017.1:13382378-13398276 GCA_028567055.1 Leptatherina wallacei
AACTGATGGTGTTGAATGATTTGATGCAACATCCTCCTCACATTACTTTGACATTGCAAGTACTGCATACTGCTTTTCGAATACCTTCTTTCGATACCATGAAAAACTACCACACCACAGACATTCTCCGCTTCAGTTAAACAGCCCACAATGCTGCCTTACATGTCCAAAACTTTTACTTAATGAAATAAGTAAAAGTTCCATTTGATATAACTAATAATGAATGAGAAGAAACACCATTTTCATTAGTTTAATATTCATTAAATTTAGACAATAACAAGGATCGCCCCAAATAACAAAAATGGACAATCAGCAGCGGGTATTTCCACCATTTGACGCAATGACAGCTGGACAGTGACGTCTCATGCTCCTCACTAGTCTCATGATGTTGTTCTGAGGCAATGCTTCCACTCTTCCACTAGTTCTACACGCAGTGCTGCAGGTCACATCGGGGTGGGGTACGATCTTCCAGTCTCTGCTTCAGCTGGTCCCAGACGTGCTGGATGGGGTTCAGGTCAGGGGACATTGCTGGCCAGACCATATAAGGCTCTCTGACTTCCTGAAGTTGAGCTGTGACAATTCTGGCACGATGTGGTGGAGCATCATCACCCATGAACAGAAAGTTGGGGGTGTGCTGGTGGGACTGGGGGATGATGATGGGTTCTATGATGTCTCTGAGGTAAGAACATGCAGTGACTGAGCCATCTACGTACAATAACCACATCTGTGTTGCGCTGACTGGTGATGCCTGCCCAGACTGTTGCACCTCCTCCACCAAAGCAAACCCTGGGGACCATGTTGACCTCGGCGTATGGCTTACCTCGCCTTCTCTAGCAACGCTGACGACCATCATTTCATGCAAGGTGACCCGACACTCAGCAATGAACAGGACGGTAGACCACTGCTGGTACCACTGGTACCCCTCACATCTCGTAGACGGGCCTGCAGCTGCAGCTGCATGACGATGTCTGAGTGCATAGGTCCTTAGGTACTGGCCATCGTTGCGGTCTGTCACTCGTGGGGCTCCACTCCTGGGTCTGTCACGAACTATACCAGTAGTTCTGTGTATTGATGCAAGTCTGCTGATGACTCGTTGAGACACCCAAGTTCACGAGCAACACCTGACTGACTGCCAGTCACCGAGCCGAAGGCGCGCTATGGCCCGGTGGTGCTGCTCGTCGGTTAAGTGACGTCGTGTGTTCGTGGCTGTTTGAATGATGAACTTGGACTGACAACACCAGCTTTGACTTATGACTAATGACTTACTGACACCAGCCTTTTATACCCACAGAATGTTGAGATTGATGCCACATTGAAAAGGGTTGGTTTTTTGGTATTGGGCCCAATATGTAAGGCACACTGTACATCATTTCGTGGAAAATACAAAATGAGGTGTGTCTATCACCCCAATACAATTGCTTCCCTATCCAAAAAATGTCTGAAGTGAAACAAACACGTATGTATGACATCCACTGAGTCTCTCACAATATCCCTAACTTATTGTGAGTAGTGTATATATAGTCTGATAATACTCCTGAAAAAATATACTTTTAACTTTGTACAGAAGTTAGAAAAATGTATACTCATAACTTCTCTGTATTATCTATATATATATATCTATATATATCTATATATATAGATATATATCTATATATATATATATATATATATATATATACACATATATAGTACTCATCTATTGTCAATAAAAAACATGTTCAGCAATGTATTGTTGCTGGGGGAAACAAAAAAACTAGTTTAGACATAATGTATTAGTATGGACATTTCAGAATTTAAATGTTTTCAGTCAAGCTGGTAAGTAAAAAGAATGTTTAGATCTTTTTTGCACAATTCATAAAAGAGCAAAATGTCCATTATTTCCTCAGAATGTAGTAAAAAAAAACAACCTTCACAGGTATGTTGAATAACTTTCTAGTGGCGGTTCAGATGGAGACGGTTCAGCATTTCTTTGGAACAGAAACCTTTTTCTACCTTTATGAACAGAAAACATCTCAGAAACATCTGTGCAACACAAGGAACACAAAGCTACACAGTCACTTCAGATTATTTATTAGTCTTTAATGTTATGTATTTTACATAGAAATTTTACAATGATAATCTGTCACTTTAATAACCCCTTCCCCAACCCCTAAACTCAAAATGTACAATAGAAGCCCTTTCCTCTTCAGTCTTTTTTGTGAGATCCAGTTGGCAGAGTCTGAGCATCAACAAAATGAACGATTTAAAACAAACATAAAAGTCTGCTGCAATTTCACTTGAGGAATCACAGACCTGCTGACAGGTAGGACGGCTGTATAGAACAAGGGGCTTGTAACAAAGAGAGTATGTCCTTTATTTTGAGTAGAACAGAATGCTAGCCACAGTTTAAACAAAGAAAAAAAAACTGCAATACTTACAATATGACTGAGTGATTACAGTGTGTCTAAGCACAACAGTATTATGCTCATAGTTGCAAGTGGCATGCTTCTTCCTTTAAGTAGTATCAGATGAGATTATTCTAATTTCTGCCACAACTCCAACACATCTCATGCACATTATGAATGTACAGTTTCAAAACATCACATTGACAGGCAGCTACAGGAGAGAAACTGATGATCCTTATGCAACCAAGAAAAACACTAATGGTCAAAGCGCTTCTTTAAATAACTTATCTCAATATACAAAAACAAATGGGGAAATGAAATTAATTGGAATATATATAACATGCCATGGACAGAGAGGAGAACAACAAATTTTCGCTCCTGATCTTCACAGCTGCAGCTGAATAGTGTGGAGATCTCGTACAGGATTTAACAACCTCAATGTCCCCCAGCAAAACTTGCAGAGGCTCAACTGAAAGTACATTCATTTATATGCAATTTTTGTGGGGGAAAAAAACAACTAATAATGCAGGTAACTATGCCTGATGTAAATTGACAATAAAAGGCAACCAATAATTTATTTACACAATATTTTTAGACTGCAGCTAACATGACCTGTTAATTTACAACTCAGATTTTGAATCAGTGGTTATGAAGAACAGAGTTTTCTGACAGTGGGAAGGTAAGGTACTAAGCATTCATAATTTGTTAACAAATTCAACTGCTGCCAAAAACATCAAATCTTTCAGTAGCAGAAGAAAATATTTTGGTCCCACTGGGTAATCTTAATAGGAAGTGTTGATTTTAGCTTTACTGTTTTAAAGAGCAACAATGCAATCAACAATTCAACTACTAAAAAATATTGGAAACAATCTTGTGAATGCTAAAACTTAAAATTTCAATGGCAATAAGAAAATGTGTCACTTTACATAACTTATAATACAACATGAGATTTTCAGTCAGTTAAAGTTTACTGAAAGATTTCTGTGATGAAGTCAAGGATCTGGTAGGGCACAAATGAGGGATGTGACTGTTGGTGTCAGGCTACATCTCTGGAATTTGAGCATCAAATGTACAAAATCACTCATCTCTACCTTTGATTGACTGACATGTTAGCAAACCTCACAGAAGTCTGTAATATAAACCTAAAATCCAAAGGCAAAGAACCAAAAAGGCAATAGCTGGAGGGGAAATTAGCAAAAAAAAAAAAAGCCCCAAAACTTGCTGCATTATAAACAGCAGAACTAAGCTGAGAACCATGTTTGTAAACCTGTGGAAGCTTTTTTACTGCTTTCAACAGAAATTCAATAGTTTCACTTTATTTGTCTGTTGCAATGTTCTGTTCAGGGTTTCATAAATCTCATAGCTATAAGTTTCCACCCTTCATGTTTACGGAAACAGTACTTCACATTTAACTTGCTAGAAACACTAAATTTAAAAGGCCTCCATCTCCAAATATGTTGTGGAGCAAATCAGAATATTGCCGTGTGTTGCTGAAAGGCAAATACTCAAAGCACCTCACATCCTGCATGACTGTGTCCAACTTATGTCAACATCTGTCATTTCATTACATCAAGATGAGACATCAGGACGTGAGGGTCATTTAAGACACTATCCTAGATGGGGGCCACCCTCATTTCACAGATCTGCTACCAATTCAGATACAGACAATCTGCGTTAGGGTTTGGGATTAATCCATGTTACGGAAAAAGGCTTATGAAGCTATCTCTTTTTTCCATCCAGAGGTATACTGTAAGTGGGCCCCTAAAAATCAGTGTTTAAGTGCCACACTTGTATGTTGCTGACTGGCCACAGATCACTCCTTGGATCTTTTAGCTCTGGATCTGCTGAATCCAATTGAGCAATAACATTTAAGGGTAACACAGGAAACTTGTCGACTGCTGTGCTTCTTCAGACAAATCCTAAAAAAGAAGGTCTACTGGGTGAACCCAGATGGTAATGTAGTAGAAAATCATCATGAAGGTTTTCCATGAAGATAGCAAATATGTTTAGGCTGAGTCAACTTGCTCTTTCTTTGTTTACTTTATCAGGGCATTTCCTCAAAGGCTGCGTCCCATGATGATGACATCTTTGGGAAAGCCCTCCATTTTGGCCACTTCAAAGCATCCCAGCTTACTATAGAAATCCAACATTCGCTTGTCAGTCTGTCGAACCTTACAAAATGCACCACGGGATCCTAAAAATGAAAAACAAGGCAAAAATTATGAAAAACAGCCTTACAACTCATACTACTTTCATAAGATTATATTTGGTTCTATCATTGTCTCACCAGATTCAGTAATATTTCTCTTGGTACTTTATAAGTTCTTATTTTAGAAATCTGAACAAATTTTTACATTATATCTCAATCAGGGAAGGGAATATAGCGCTTTTCAAATTTAGAAAACAGGGCACATTGACAATGAAAATGCACAGATTTTTGGAATAACTAGTTCACAGTCACCTACCATTGGCTTTAAGTGAAGATAACAAACACCCCATCATGCTCTTGGCCACACTGGGGTCAGTGACTTTGGCATGAATGTCAACCTTGATGAGAGAAGGGAAGTTGGACAGGAAAGAATCTGGAAGACCCTCCTCTTCCTCATGGAAACTCAGCATCATCTTCTACAAGGATGAAAAGTACATTGTAATGTAAATTCAACAATGGGAGGCACAAGACTCATATGGATGTTGTGATACGACAGATTAAGATCATACTTCTGCTTCTGTGAGGTCCTTTTCACAGTCAGGTTTGTTATATTTCTCTTGCATGAAGGGAATCCAGTTTAACTTGCAGGTCTTGATGAAGGGTTTCACATCTACAGTCCCAAGAGCATAACCGCAGATCCCTTCATCATCTTCCAGCACAAAACCATAGTCTGAACTTTGTGTCAGAAGTCCTCCCACCAACCTATGAACAAATTGTAAGGATTTGTTGAGTTCATGATGCACACCACAGGGGACAGAAAACAGCTCAGGCTTGAGGCAGGGATGACTGTTAATAGATACATCTCCACATTTTACCTGTCTCCTATGAGGTCAGGATCATCCTCAGAGAATGGCGCATCCTCCATTCCTTCACTGTACATTTCTTTACATATTTTATAAACTGCAGGCTGCAACAGAAGCAGATACGGCTGTTATTTTAGTGAATGACTTGAAACACTCACAATAACTTTTAGAGATGACGACACATTTTATCATCAGAATCAAAGCTAAGCCAATGAAAGTACCACAAGGACCAAGCAGATGAGCACTGTGGTAAATTAAGCTTAAACTGGGCTACGGTTTTTGTGAATAGTAGCATTTGGTCTCAATCATTTCTACATCCATATATTTAAATAAACCTGCATAGCAAAACTACTTCAATTTCTGTAAAAAAAAGAAAGTGCACAGGAGTTTGACTTTACTCACAAGCAAGTATCTTACCTCATCTTTGGCAAAGTACGGCCTCATGGTATAGATTTTGGAGCTCGGCAAAGAAGGTGGAGGTTGGTAGAAAAGATCGTTTGCCCCATCTATTGGCAACAATCTCTGTGGGTATCAAAACAAAAAAGTTCAGTTTCACAGAGAAAAGGTGGCGTGTGTTGCTTTGGCTGATTGCCTCACTGAACATTTGCTAAGTTGAGCCACTATCAACCCAAAAAGGAACAACAGATTGAAACAAAATGCTTTGGAATGACAAATACTGTTAATAAAATAAAAAAAAAATATATAAAATTGTGTTCCTTGTTGATCTGACAGTGGGCAACAAGAGCAAACATCACATCTTTCTTATTTTTTGCCAAGAACCACAGTGCAACAATCATGTACACATTGCTTTTCAAACATAAAGGGGTTGTGTTTTGGTCTGACTAAGGTTTTACTGGCTGAAGGAGATGCTCCTTTCCCTTTTGTAAGGCATCGCAATTTTTCGCTGCGCAGGACCCTCCTGTTGAGAAAAACAATGATGCTGGCGCAGAAATACAGAGAAAACTCCAGGAAAAAACCAGATGCACGTCAAATTTGAGACGAGTTACTTCATAGTGTATCAGTTGTCAGATTTAAGTCTTGGCTGGGAACACTGCTTTTACTAGACAGGTGTGTTTAATCATGGAGTTTTCCCACTGCATACATGCTTGCGTTCTCGCTTGCGCTGCGATGCTTGTGCGTGCGCTTGCAAAAAGTTGGCGTGGTAATTTGTGCGCTGTGCTTTCCTGCAAAGAAATGAGATGTCATGAAAATAAAACCTAGCCATGCTCGCTTGCGCTGCATGCGCCAGGGAAAAGCAGCATCTCCTTGGGCAGTTGCTGAAAGAAACTAATATTAAATCAATAAATGCCACGCCAAACCGTGGCTGTATGCTCCTTTGTCAGGACAGGTTCAAGCCACCAATTCCCCTCAACCAGCCTGACAATATTCCAAATTCAATACAAGGACATCATCCTCTTTGGAGTAGAGGTGAAGGGGATGGAACCTACATGTTGCAAAGACTGGCCCATTAAAATCAGCTCACCTTTGACAGACCAAACCCCTTCATACCTTTGCAAATTTACCATAATTTTCTTTCTCACAGCACTTTTTTTTTCCATTTGATTGCATTAGATACCTGGAACTCTCCTGCTAGACCTCCCCTAAAGGCCCAGGGCTCTTGGTCTCCTCTAAGGAATTGTGCTGAGGACTGACTACGACACCCTGTTAGGAGCAGAGCCAAGCGGACATTGTTACCACAGGATGGGGCTCTCTGATACAGATGAAGGGAGTGGGGGGATGGGAATGAAGGGGGCAATATGTATCTAGTAGCAGTATTAAATATAAATACATTAATTTTGTTTTAATCATTAACACATAAAATGGACCTAATGTGGAATAAATAAGCTATATTCAAAATAAATATCTTACAATAAGATGGGGCTCAGGCACCTAAATCTCATGTTTGAGGGAATTCAGGTGCAAGTCAGAAATTTAATTTATAAATCTGTGCACCTTTTTAAACTCTCTGGGTTAATAAAAATATTCTAAAACAGCTCCACAAAATATGCAATGTATGCCAAACACAAGTTATCTTGTGCAGTTTTTCCATCCTTGGTATTCCAGTAAGGATAATATTAATTTGAAAAGCTCATGGAATTCATAAATATTATAAAGACCACCAGAGCCAAAATCCATGCCGTCTATGGATCACAACAGAAAGCTTTAGCTGCCATCACCCCACGGATCTCAGCAACCCGTGTGAAGTCACATTCTCATCATATCTGCCTTGTCACATGACGGAGGAGCACGAGTCATCAAAAACCAGGAAGATAGAACAAGAGGCAGTATCCACATTCCCCGAAATTAAAGGGCCTCCCAGCTTACTAGTGAAAGCACCAGTAACGACAAAGCACAGCTGAATACACTACAGGAACAAAACAAATAAAGAGCAGCACATACCTAAAGCACACAGGGCTCTTACAATTTATAAACAGCATTGCTGCTAACAAAATCAACCCTGGTTGACAGGAAACCCTGTCATGTGACCAGACAAATGTAGCGCGCGTGCAGGACACCTAACCCTGCTTTCCATATAAACCTCACACTGATATCCAAAACAATTCCTGTGAATAGCTGACAACACAGCATGCAGATGCACCCACATGAAGGAACTGAACCTGGCTATTCAAATTAAAATAGACAATACTGGACAAAGACTAATCCCTGTTCAATTCCACCTGAATCATCTATTCAGACTGGATTGTCTTAACACAATCACTGTACACAAGATCAATTTTTCTTTCATTGTCCACCTCCTGTGTATGAGCTCATTGCAATCAAACATTCCTGTGTAGGATGAATTTCACATGGCATGGTTAAATTTAAAAGTCAAGCACAAAGTTCCTCTGGGTAGGTGCATCAGGCTGGTCTGAGCCATTTCTATAAGCCTACTGACAGAAACAAAAACAATAAGTTAGAGAGATGCTGCCAAAGAGAAATTTGGGTGTTAACGCTTGGAATCCAAACCCAAAATCGCTGCGCAAGATGTGACTTCATCCGGAGAACTGCTTCCTTTCATTAAATACATTCTTTTACATCCGAGAATTTGGTTTAAGAATTTTTTTTACAAAGATCAATTTCAAACATGAAAGCGACGCCTGCACTGTGCATACATGGGCCATTGTCGATCCAATAGCAGTAGAAACTTGTACTGTGGATTCTTCCATCTGTACATAGTGAAGGGAGAAAACAGTAGACAATAATTATTAGTAAGTGTTCTTAGTACAATAACTAGGGAGGTTGCGACTAAGTGCCGCCTGCAAAGCTTCTATTAAGGGGAAACATGAAGGCTGATGGAAAAACAAACTTTAATCTAGTAACAGCAGAAGTCACCACTTAAAAGCCTTATGACAATCTGCAGTTATTCAGAGGAACATGCAAAGGTAACTATGTATGAGGCACTGATTTCTTCAGTGATGCTAGTGTTTGAGTTTGTAGTATGAATTTTTGATGTGGTTTTTCCAGTGTGGGTATGCTGCCTGCTGTGTACTACTGTGAGCTGAGATCTCAGCTTTACCATATAGCTGGACATGACAGAAACCTGTAAATGAAACTGGGTTACAGCGAGTAACCTACAGGCCATGCTGGTGCTTCAGATTAACCAAAAAACACTCCAAAAAGATGGAGGTGTTATCCATCAGTGTCACTCAACCTGTATCAGAGCACACTATATCAAATAAATGTGACAATAGAGTGGTATAGTGGCAAAGAAAGAGCAAAAGAATATTTTGTCTCTTATAAAAGGCAATGGATCTCTGATACAGACTGAGCAGATGATTTGAGGGGAAAAAATAAAAATCCCCCCAAAACCTCACCTTAGAGATTACTCAGTGAGGCAACTTTGCAAAACTTCCTACAATATTATCATATGCTTCATGGTAAATCACATCAGATATTTTCAATTCTTTGCTTATGCACCAGAATGGCCTTCCACAGTGAGTCAGTCAACTTGCTCTCCAAGCTCGCGTGCGCGCTAGGTCATGGAGGAGGAGGGGGATGGGGACTTCCCCCTGGCGCCCATCCCCACAGACAGAGAAATGGAAGCAAGTGTGTCTGTGTGGGAATGTAGCAGTGGTGCTATTGGATACACAGCAAGCAGCAGTAACCCTGCTAGGACATTATCCACAGAAACCCAATTTAAAACATCATCAATATGGAACAACTTATTATGGAATAATCAGGGTTTATGCAAGCAATGCAAGCGGCATTCAGTCTCATGAAAAAAGAAAACAATTGTGTGAAACATGATCACTTTTTTAGAATCTATCTATTGAGAAGTGAGGCATTTTGCTTGATCTTTGCAAAGATGATCTAATAATAACCTGCCATCTTTTAAAAAGGATTGTATTAGCTGCAGATTCTTACCACATACACAGGTGATGTCCATATACTGAGAGCTACACTGCTTTAAATCTTGGACAAGAATCATCGTCTGTTAAGCAGACTGTGAAAGATGCATTAAATACAATTTTGTCCCACTAAACTACATAGCCCTGAACTACAGCAAAATCCATGCAGCCAAATAATGATGTATTCCTTACACATCTTTTTTCCATATAATCATATTTTTAAATGATTTTGTTTTTCTATGAAAATGCATCTCTGAGAATAACAAAAGTCAGGATTACCAGACTTGATGCTAAGCTACTGCTCTCCAAGAATAAAAGGCCTTGTGGTTCCCTTCATACGTACCTAGCCATTGGACAAAAGACTTGACCATAGAAATGATGCTCTTGACGTCCCAAATGTAAGGGTAGAGGTCATAAAGGATGGTGCGGTTGGCTGTATTAGACAACCGTGTGAACATCTGGATGACTGAGCAGCACATCTCTTCAAACTTCTCTGCCCGCGACTGCCATTCTGCAACCTGAGAGCAACAGAAGAGAAATAAAGTAAAAAAGGGACATCACTGTGTTGTCCTTGTCTTTCTTTATACAGTAAATATTTTGTCCAAGTAGAAAAAGCAACACATTTGATTAACCCAAATGCTTGTGCAAGTATTAAACAGTATATGACATCACTCTCTTGCTTACAGCTATACTTTCCCATTGTTACATGTCAAAATGTCATTTGGAAAAAATGAGATGGTTTAATAAGGGAGGCTCTTGATTAAACAAACACAGATCACTCTGCTGTACAAACATACTCCATTTGCAATCATCACAACACCACCCAATGGCCAGTAAGGGTAGTACACATCCACCATTTTGCTTTCAGTTCCAGACCTCACCCAGACCTCATTTTCTTATACAACTCTATTTCAATGAACTAGCCCACCTTGTCATTTTCCTTCCTTTTGCAGTTGACACTAACAACGCTGCTGTTGGCTCTTAGCCAGTTGAACTCCTTTAACATTTGCATGGCTTTGGGTCCATGTTCATACGGCAGATAGAAGAGCTCTGTCAGCAAGCACAGGTCCTCAAGTGAGAGGGGCTCCACTGTGAACAGTGGCTTCTCATTGGGCCCAGGCACAAACACATCCTGTAGACACAAATTGGCAGTAATATGACTTCAAAGACTATTTTAACATGGTTTTCCCTTAAGCTGCAAATGTAAAATTAAAGAACAAAATCAGAAAATCTGGCAGCACCTGTTTAAGCTGATCATCTGTCTGCATGGGGGCAATATCACTCCCAGAATCCTCCTGGATAGACTCCTCAGGCGACTTGGACTCTGCCAGACTCTCCTTGTCTGTATCCATAGGCTTTAGGTCCTCAGTCATTTTGTCAGCCAAAATTGGACCAATATGTTTCTCGTCTGGGTCAGCTTCTGCTTCTGGTTCAGGTTCATCTTGCTTCTCAACCACCATTTCCATGGGCTCTTCATCAGAGTCCTTCTTTTCCACCTCCACCTGCGCAAGCATTGAATGGTGTGATTTTTCTTTTTTTTTTTTTATAAAGTAGACTAATGCTAATTAGTAAAGACAGATCTGTGTTCTACCAACTGAGGCCAAGAATGTAATCAGAGAGAACGACTGACGGGTCTAAAATAATTCGTTAGATCAGTTAATCAAATATATCAATTTCAACCAAGAGCTTGGTGTCAAACGTCAGCATGCCATACTCATTTTGTACTGTTTTGCACTGCTTTGCACTACTACCATCAACATTTTTAACATGTTTTGGCACTCACTGCAACCTATGTTCCTTTTTATTTTTGTATTTAATATCTTGTATATTTTGTGTATGCCTCATTGTGGGTACATATAGTTTTATTACTTACTTATTTATTTTTGTATTTCTATTCTTATGTTATATGTTGCGGGTTTGAGAGAAACACAATTTCAATTTCGCTGTATGACCAGTACATAAAGCAGTATTGACAATAAATCTGACATTTGACATTGTCATTTGGTGTGTCACAGTAAAGTAAAACTTACCTCCTCCTCTTCCTGAGGTGTTTTTACCATTGGGTGTGGGAGTGGATCCAGGCAAAGAGGAGGCATGGCAGGTGACATGATGGGCTGCTGGAACACAGTTGTGACTGATGTAGAGGAACAAAGAGATGGAGCTGCCATAGACGATACATCAATGGCTGTGCTTTTGGCACCACTCTGAGGCACCTGTCGGCCTGAAAGAGTAAAGTGTCACTGGATGTGCCCTTCATAATGAATATAATCACTATCTTCCCAATTGCCTTTCTAGAAAATCTGTTACAATAAAAATATAATATTTGGATTGCTCTTACTGTTGTATTGGTGAGGCACACCAAATTCTCCTAGCCATTCTGTAAGAGCCAGTTTCAGAGCAAGCTGGGGGCTGTAGAGCATGTCAGTCTCTAACTCTTCATCACTGCCTTCATTCTCCAACTTGATCTGGATAGATACAGTGCTGTCCTCGCCATCAGCTGATAAAGGGTAAAATAATTAAGTATATAGAAAAAGCACATTGGCAAATGTGTGTACACAATATAAACATCAACACATATCAACACACGGATTTAAATCATACTTACTCATGACCACGTCTTTGCGAACACCATTCATGTTAGACTTGTACCAGGTGGCCAAAGTGTGGATCGCTACAAAGTTTGATTCAAACTCGCAGTTGGGGTTGGTGAGGACGCCTTTAAGTCTGGGGATGAGTTCTGTAGAGCGGCCCTTGTATGGTCCAAGAAAAAGTCTTTTCTGATCATAATCATTGGCATGAATATTATCCCAGATTACAGGGGATCTTCTTAGGATTTTTGATACCTCTTCTATGGACTCTACTGTGATGTCTTTGGACACCACTTTGGGGCCTACAAAAAAAAGGATAAGGATAAAGGATAAATAATTAATAGTTTTATCAATTACTCTAATATGCATGTATGCTTGACAATTGAAATTGTGTCAGCCATTTTAACAGAAAACATTTAGACTTGCCTGTCCATAGCACATCAATGTCAGGCAGTAATTTTTCTCCAACTATGTGAAGGTAAGGGGACTGAGGGACATTTGGGTAGCAGAATGTTCCACAGTACTCTATATTTCAAGGCAAATAAAGAAAGAATACATAAATATGCAGCTCAAAATAGATAAAATGTGAAAAGAATCCAGCCAAAGAACTGAGGTACCTGTGGGACAGAAGAGGAAGGTTTCAGGCTCTCCCAAGTATTGGTAGATTTCATTGGTAATGGAAACCTGAGCATGTGCAAAAGAACTGAACACTTCTTTGTCAGCAGGGCACATGTTGTGGTCAATGTCATCAAAAAGTAAGGCAAATGACTTGCAGCCAAAGTGAGAAACCTGAAGGGAAAAGAGATGGGGCCAGTATTAAATAGAGCAAAATGACTGTTTCAAAAGTTTTAACACATTGTTTGTAGTACTACTACATAAGATAGGGCTATACCTGATCAAGTTTCCTCTTGAGTGCAGAAACCTCTTTCTGATTTGAGAAGGTGATGTCTAATCCAGGGGAAATGGCATAGATAAATTCTATTCCATGCTCCTTGGCAGCTCCAATTAAAGTCATGAGTTGCTCTACAAGATAGTTATGGGTACAAGGGGAGGAAAAATTAGTCTTGTTCTTTCATTAAAACTTATCTGACATATTCAGGCTATATTGAGTGATGTGCATGATTCATGTTCTTTGCTCCCAGACAGCTTATCCCAAAATCTATTCTGAGTTGTCACCTGCTTCTTCCACTGAATACAGTTCCCTCCAGAACATTCTGTGTTTGTAGTCATCTTTGGGTGCATAAAGATATGTGTTCAGTCCCCATTTCTGCTGCCTGTGAAATACAATGATGTACAAACTCAGTATCCACCCAGGTCACTTTGTAATAATCTTATTAACAAGGACTTTCAACAGTATGTACCTTACCTTTTGAACAACTCTTTTCTCTGCTCCATTGTCCATGGGCGACCATAAAAGCCTACATGAGGAAACATGAACGTTTTCATTATCATTATGTATTGAGCATCTTTACTGTTACCAATTATTTGTCCCAGGATGTGGTATGTGCAAGGACTGCCATTTGATAAGCACTTTATGCATATAAGTAATTCTTTCACCCCCTGTGCTAATCATAAAATATCCTATATAGTCACTAGGTAAAACATATGTTTGTTTAATAGATGTTACAACAAATAGAGCAGGGATGACCAAATCCGGACCTCTTCGGCCAGTGTCCTGCAGGTTTTCAACGTTTCCCCTTTCCCAACACACCTGACTCGAAACAATGAGTCATTGTGCAGAACCTCATAGGCTGTTGGATCCATTTAATTTGAGTCAGGTGTGTTGGAGAAGGGTCACATTGAAAACCTGCAGGACACTGGCAAAAGAGGTCCAGATTTGGTGATCCTTGAAATTGAGGAAAATATTAACTAAATTAATATTCAGGAATAATTACTGTAAAATTATTTCTGCTTTTAAATTAGAAATTGAATAAAAATGAACTTACACAATAAAGAAAATGCAGTGAAGCTGAAACATGAATATGAAGTTGTGACGGGTTTTTTTTACAGGTCCAAATATATTTGATCTGACAAGAGCCCAAACAGTAGAGCTCAGTATGCACTTGGTAATTTAACACGAACAAATTTAAACGATTTGATTATTGTGAAGGTCAGCTAGTTGCAACCAAACAATAAAGTAATTTCCCACTAATATAGCGATCCTCCTCCCACCCCCCACTTGCACTTACGCATGCACACATAGGACTTTGAACGGGTGCAGCATTTCGAGATGGCCTACTTTTAACAGCACACATGTAACAACTGGATCATATGCCATACATACATTTTTATTCAACATTACCTTCCACGACGCCACTTATGAATTTTCTGTGGCCTGTGGATTCGACACCAATGCCGGAGTCCTCAACTGGGCCCGGGGCCTCCACACAAGCCTCTCCAGAGACTGGGCTGGGGCTCGGCTCAACATCTAATTGAGGAGTCTCCAGCGTCTTGTCTTTTTGAACCATCGTTCGGGATTTCCCTCGAGGGAACAAAACTCCGAAAAATATGAAGCGTACGGAAGTACTGTTCAACAGAGGTTAGACTGGCAAACCCGCCGTGCAAAACCTGGAGGAAATAATTCGCGTCACTCTCCGTTTTAGGTCGGACAGCTTATGGTTTTAGCGAATTGTTTTCCCCGAAAATTCAGCCAATATTTCAAAACATATAAACAAAAATGCATTCAGGCGGTAAATATAATCGTGTCTATTGGCTAATACGCAAAGAAAATGAAGATATTGGTACGTTTTCGCTCGACCATTCTCTTCTCTTTATGGTAAATTCAGCCTACTTTTCGTTGGTTCTTCCTGTTTACACCAAGTGCGCATGCTCATGGGACTAGTTCAAACCAGTCAAAACTGGATTAGCGTGACAAAACACTACAAAGATATCACGGTGGCGGTGAGATAGATAACACATGAACTCCCACGAGCTTGACATAGTGGGAATAAACTATGTCAAATGGTCTTATTTTTGCGTTTTTGTGCCAGTTTACGTTATATAAAACGATTATCAAATGATGACAACAGTCTAAGCTCTTTATATTCCTTTTGCTAGCACAAAATTTCGTAAATATTTACGTAAAATGTCTCGGTCTCATTAGAATTACATTACAGACAACCTATTTATTTACAGTCATTGCAGACACCAAAAAACCTCACCATGACGAATCGTATAGTAGGGCTGCAAAAAGTGTTTGCAGAGTGCCATAACTTGCAACAGTTCCGATTCTTTGCTTTACTCTGTGATTGCGTATGTTATCTCAATAGCTGTCCAACATCTTGAGATTCCAGTCCATATTAGGAATGCAGCTGAGCTTTAACACCACTTTCAAACAGAAGTGCTGTTCATCTGTTGTGACCGTGACCATAGACTACTGTGACGGGGACATGTCAGCAAAATACACGTTTTTCCCGTTGTTAAGTATAACCCCACTGTTTCTATGAATGGGGATTGGTGAAGGGGTTGTGCTTTTTCAAAATTCTCTGTAAACATCCCTTAATTCATAAATAAAAAATAAAAAAAGGGGGGGGGGGGGGACAGGATGAGTTAAACCTAAAAACCT
>JAOXYM010000017.1:13416310-13427437 GCA_028567055.1 Leptatherina wallacei
TGGCTGGGGGCTGAAGCTACCCCCCCCCCCCCCCACCACTGAAGCATGTGCTCCCCTTTGCTCACCACTCTCTGCTTGGTTTCACTCTAACCCCTCCTTCATCTCACTCTCTTCCCCTCTTCCTTTTTCACCCTTCTTTCACTCCTTCATTCCTCATTGCCTCTTGCAGTAACAGCAGCGTTACCTCATGCAGAAAGTCACATGGTTTCTTGTTAGGGAAAAGTGACTTACAGCAAGATGGCAGCCAAACAGCTCAGGATTTTTTGATTACTGTTACACAACAACGCCAGTGCCTCAGCTTTATCTCGCTGCACTGAAAGCCTCTTTCTTTTCCTCCTCAACTCTTCACTTCTTCTCTTCCCCTTCATCTCCTCCTCTGTCTACCCTAGTGAGTCTCACAGATCTTGTTTGCTAGATCAAAATGGCTGTGTGTGCAGAGGCAGAGAGAAAGAAGGAATGCGTGGGAGACAGAGATGCTGGGGAGTCAGAGAAATGAGGAGGGGGGCTGCAGAGTGGCGCCGAGCTGTAGTGATGTCACATCTGCTGCAGGCCGACAGGATGGCAAAAGAAAGCTGGCATGGGCTATACAGCCGAGAGGAGGGGGAAGATGGGGACAAAAACTAAATGCCTGGGAAGGAAAGGATTTCCTATCTAAGCTCACCTGTATTTGTGAGACATGTGCAAGTTACAGAGGCTTTAAAACGTGACAGCGGGTTTGGGACGGATCTAGAAGATGGTAACTGCTCAGATTGAAAACAAAAGGAGCCACCTGTGTACTGTGAGTGCAAGAGAGTGTGCTCGAGACTGTAGGACTGGTGAAATAATGCAATACACAAACCCCTGGATGATGTCAGATGATGACTTGTGCCATATAACTGTAAATGGGACACTGTACATTTGATGAAGTACATGCAAATCAAAGTAAATGTTGAATTTGAATCTGTTGCTGGGTAGCAGAATTAGAAAGTAGACTCCCTAAAGAAAAATTCAAAACATAACGACTTGAATTGCCATGTAAAATAGTTTTTTGAGATATAAATAAGAGGTATGTCATAGTTTGATCTGTTATATATTCAAGAGCAGCTCCATTTAATCACTCAATAGCATCATCACCACAGCCAGGCTCGCTGCTGTTCAATTTAAAAGGAGGTATTGAAAAATTGAAGGTTGTGCAGTGCTGCAAAAATCATGCAGCAATTCTTTTTGGTGGATTTTCATTATTTAATTCTTTTGCAAACATTCACCTTTTGCAATGGATTTCCCTTTCTCAGAACACACTGTTTGATTATCGAGAAATCTGCACAAAATGAGAGACTATGAACACGAAATTTTATCTTTGAGATTCACTGCCAACGTCTACAAATTAAGCTCTGTCCAAAGCCCATCTGTCAACAACAATTCTGTTTTGTGGTGTAGGAATGAACTAATTCTATGTGGATACAGATATGTGCAATTTGTCATTGCAAGCGTGCACACCACCAGTCATCTCTCACGTATTCATATTCTCGTTTTTTTTCCCTTTGTTTCTTCTGATTTATCTCGACCACATACACTTGAGTTTCCTCTTGTCAAGCCCCAGTTGCATCCTCTGGGTGTAGTATTGTGTTAGTCCTAACTGGTGCCTTGTTGCTATCACTACCAGTAAGCTGTCACAACTGTTTCCCTGACAGGTTTGCACCTCTGCTGTGGCATCCAGAAAAGTAGCAACAGGAATCTGAACATCCTGTTCAGCAGCACTTGTTTCAGGTTTCTCTCTCCCTGTCATAAGTTTGTATAAAGACACAGCATGCCTGAGGTTTTCAAGAGCATGTTTACACATGGTATGGGTATGCTGACCTCACCGTGTTAATCCAGGTCAGTTTTGTTCTTGTGTAACAGTTGTAAAACTTACTATATTATGATTATTGAACCAAACAAGTAAAAATGTGATCTATTTGATACATTTCTATATTGAAGACATCCATACAGGTTTCCACGATAAATGATGAATGGCAGCTGGTGATTAAGGCTGTGCAGCCCACTTCTTCATAAAATAGCACATGCAAGGTGCTCTTGAAACTAAGAATCTATAAATACAAGAGTGCACATCAGATCTTATGTGGTACCAGACCAGTTTTCCAGCGACTAAAATAGGAGTTATCACTGCCTGCCAGCCTTATACTTGCCAGATACTCTGTGAATGTACTAAATGCACGGCTGAAATGAAAGTCAAACTCTCCCACAGAGGTCCCGTGCAATATCCCCAACTACTACTAACACTTTTATTTGGTCCATCGTATTAAATTTATGAATATATGCACCATGTATTAAGCAGTCTTCATTTAAATGTAAAGATTTAACTCAATAAAAATGTGAGATTATATGTTTTAAATAGAAATAAGAATGATGTTGCTTGTAAAACAGTTTAAACTCCAGGGTAAATTTAATTAATTATTTGATAAAATACTGAGTTCTGTTCTGATGCACACGAGAGATATTTTCAGTACTAGCCAGCAGAGGGCGATAGTGTACTTCCACACCTCTCCTTCACACAGACCATTACTGAACATAGTACAAGTTAATTGGGGAAGCGCTGAACCTAAACTAAGGAAATGGTACATTTAGGCCTAAATAAAGATGTGTGTTACCTTATTCTCCTTATATTTATGTGTCTTGGTAATTTGATATAAGTTTAAGTTATATCCTTTTTCAGTGCAGCTAAGTGATGCAGAAACACTGACTGAGCAGTGAACTCAACTAAATGTGAATGGTTAGTTTTTTATAATAACAGTGCAAATTATATAGCAATGCCTCGATGCTCTAATGCAGGATGTGTCATTATTTTAGGTTGCAAATTATTAACAAATGATCAATCCACAAATTATTAGATTTAGCATTAGTTATGAAATAGATACTCTATTTATCTCCCAGGAGAAATTCAAAATGTGTTCATATGTTGCAGGAGACGGCTCTTATCAGATGTTTTATGACATTATCTTCAATCTCAACAATGAACATTGATGCAGATGACATTGTGCAGTATATGCAAAGCTCCTGCTTTATTTACATATTGTTGATTTTTAAGAGATAATATTTTATTGTCCATACACATGCACTATAAGTGGTGGTTCTAAATGAACTATGATAAGGATTTTTTTAGGTTTCAAAAATTGATGAACACATGGATATTTCCTTTGCCTTTTTGCTAGAGTTGGTATGACCAACCTTCTCTATTCTAGGTTTTCTCACTTGCCTGCATTAACACATGACTTGATCACAAGGAAATTAAAGTACTTATTAACAAAACCTTCAACCATTATGTCAGCAGACATCATTGGTTGCAGCATAAAAATCCCAAGTAAAGCCCACACAAATAAAGTATTTCTGTCATTCAGAAGTGTTTACCATATGAAATGTATTGCTTTACCCCCCTCAGCTACATTCTTGGTTTATAGCATCTCTACAAACTGAATGGCAGCTCAAGTGAAAGCCTCAACAAATGAGCTCTAAATGCATTTTGAGACCACAAAAAGGTTCTGTAGCCCTCAGATATATTGCTTGTAAACATTAGAGCGGATATTGATTGAAAGTGAGGCTGCAGGTTATATAACTTCACATAATTTGAGGCTCAGAAAGGCTCAGAGCTGTGGTCTGAAGGATATAAGGCATCAGCCAAGTCAATCATTTTAAATAAGCCTTTGCAAAGTTGGCTGAATTAAATGATCCATTTAGGGAAATAGACGTTATCATAGATTTTCTGAAAGGTAAACATATCTCTTTTTTCTAATTATCCTCCTTTGGTTTAAAAGAGGATGTGGAATCCTTTAAGGATTTATTTTAATCACATCTAAGGTTTTAAAGGTCAGGACTGAACAGAGGAAAGTTTTGTCTGATTTAAAACTGTAGAAAATGTGTAATATGTTTGAGTTTGTGTGAGACTTGAAGATGTTTTCATGATTATGATCCCACATCAATAGTTGACTTTCCTAAATCCAAGGAGCCTGCAGATAAAGCTCCAGTGAAGATATGAAGTCAGTTGGACTACAAATGTTTCAAGTTAAAATTTATTCTTACTTCCTTTTAATATACATGAGTGTCATACGACTTTATTATCTAGTTTTAGACTTCAAAGACTTAAGTCATACATCTCAGAGCAGAACAATGTTTGAATTAACCGTTGTGATATTTGTTTTGTTTCAATAAAAATAATTACTTTAACCTCCAAAACTCAAGTGACCTGCCAATAAGTTGCTTTTTTTTTTTTTTTTACAAATGTCGTACAGCCAAACATTGTTTAAACTACAAATCCTTAAACTCAGAATGCATTAATAACATGGAAATATGTATACAATTTAGCATTTACACAAATACTTCAATTTGAAATATTATGACAGTGATGACTTTGTGTAAACATAAATGAAGTCCAGGAACAAGCTAACAAAGGATGTATTGAGTATTCACACCTTTTATACAAGCAAATCTAAGGCAATAATACCACTTTCAAAAGTACTTTGGATTACTTAAGTAGAACAATGTAGATATAAAAAAAAAATAAACCTCAAAATGTCATATGCTGCTACATGTGGAGCATAGATTGAAACATTTAACACAGAATTGCAACTAATGGTTACTTTGTGTATGGATTGTAGATTTGAATAATCTAATGGTTATTTCTGAAGTTAATCAAAGGGATTGTTTGTAAAAAAAAAAAAAAAATCCAGACATAGTGGGAAATGCTGTCAAAAGTGCTCTGATGAAAATAGTCCACTGAACCTGTTTTGTTGTTAACTTTTACATAAACTGATTTGTAGACATGTTTACTGGCAAAACTAAACAATATTTCTAAGTTCTACATAGACTAAAGTATAGAAAAAGTATATCAAGTTTGCACTAATGTGAAGCAGTTCAGTAAATTTCCTTAGTTACTTTTCCTTAGTTAGGCTACTTGGTTACTTTTCTAGTGGTTACAGAGGCGGTCTTGGGTCCAGAGAGCCAGAGTCTGAGTCACCGGCCTGCCAACAGAGATGAACCACTGTGGGCCCTTGAGCAAGCAAATTCAGAGTAGAAGTTCCCAATCAGTATTAATAAAGTAAAAATCATTATCATTATTATTATGACATACCTTCATTGCTGTGAAGTAAGAGTTATTGTGTGTAAAGGGCAACAAGGGATGCTTCTCTCAAAGAGGTCACACCTTGTACCACGCTGGGGGCCACTGGTGCACTGATGAGTCCCAGACAAAACAAATTGGGGGCCCGTGTGAGGGAGGGAGCCCTGTTTTTGTCCGGGTCTGTGGGATGGGCGGGGGAGCCTGGAGGAGGCGGGGCCTTCGTTTGTTCGTGTCTCGGCTGGCAGGAACAAAGGGTCCTGTAGTATTAGAGCATAGGTAACACAGTCCTCCTAACAAATGACTTTTAAAACACAGCATTTGTATATGCAAGTCGACCGGAACCAGGGGAAATAGTGGGAGTGTTTCACTTTAAGACGCTTGCCGTGTTGTTTTGGATCGTGGGAGCGAATAATCAACGGTGGGCGCTGGAGCTCTCCCCATCCAGCCGCTCCGGCTAGCAGCGAGGTTAGCTGCTAGATACACCGAGCCGAGGTGTTGAACGACACCGCGTTTCGTTGAACGTTTCTCTGCAGGTAACTTAAAGCAAGAGTCATACTACTTCAGCCTTGCTGCTGGTTCACAATAAACCACTGAAACCGCTTATTGGTTGGCACTTCATAATAACAGTGGACGGCGGTGATAATGGTCATTCAGCTAGTAGGTTAATAGCTTAGCAATGACATCCATCCTCTTAACGTTAATGAGAGCGGCCCTGCGGTTAGTCTACGTTTGGTTCCGGCTCTGAAACTGAATGCTTAATTGTTTTTAAATGCAAACTGTACATGAGTAAGCACAGAGAAATGACTTGACTCCGTTGAGCAAAATTGCAAGTGTGCTGGAAGTCTTTGCACATAGCTTTGGATGTTTCATTGGCTGTGGGCCATCTTCTGGATGCAGCTCTATTGTTTGCAATGGGGAGTTTTGGGCGGACTAAATTGCACCCAGGTCTCATTATGTGGAGTTAACCTTTATGAGAGTTGGTATGCATCAAGAGCTATCGTGTGATCTGATAGGTGATGCTTAAAGGCTTGAATTATTCACTCTTATTTGTCACATAGACCTAAACACAGGATGCCTATCCTTCTTTATAACCAGTATGTTTCTGTCAGGCTTAATCCAGCGATTTGCAGATTTTTGTCATTTAAATGGTGTTTTTACTTGTTTTAAATGGTAGTTTAAATGTTAGGCGCTGGATTTATTTTTAAAAGTGTGTGTGTGTTGATGTTTCTTGACTGAAAATGAGCTGTCAGCAAACCCCCTCCTCCTCCGGTTTGCTTTATATTTAGTTTCAGAATATGTAAGCATTGTCTGAATATGAAATATTAGATGTCCTCTCTTTACATCAAACGTGGTTTTGAACATGGGTTTTAATAGGCAGAAAGGAATTGTTGCAATCGAAATGGTTTGCACAACAATGTAGATTAACATCAGACTGAACAAAGAGTTGTATGTAGGCCTGAATGAAGTCTGGGGCTAATGGCTGGTGATGATGGGGGTGGGTGTATGGGTCAGATGTAACGCATAAAAATAACAGAAAAACATTTTTGGGTCACTCTCAGCAGGTTCATCCAAAGAAATAATAGGGAGGGGAACATGACCTGCCGTGACATTCTTGAGTCTGTGGAAAAAAGAGGCTTGAAAGTGAATGATGGAGTGGTAATTGACCAAGACCCTGCGTAGTTTAGGAGAACAAATCACCTTTTCTCTGCTTCTGCTTGTGTAAGTCTTGTCATCTATTACTATGTGAAGAAGTCTTCATACAGGGATCCCCATAAGTGTAGATCACCAAAAATTATGAGAAAGTATTGAAATTACAATCTTGTTAGGTTTGGTCCTGCATTAGAGCTGCCTGTATCTGGAGTGTTTCTCCCCCTGCTGGTTTTAATTAGGTACAGTCCTGCTTTCATTTGCCAAGCTGACAGTGACCCACTGTTGTGTATGAGTTGTGAGTCAAATCAACATTCTGCTGCCCTCAGGTGTCTGTTGAGAATAGTAGATTTGCAAACCAGGCACGTGTAAACATTACCTGGGCTAATATTTTAACAAACACCATTTGTACCAACATTTTAAAACAAGATTAATATTAGGAGTGTAACTCAACATATATTATCTTTTGGTTCATATTTTTCTCTGTTTAAATAGTTAGTTAGAGGATAGTTATGTTCTTTTTGTGATCTTCATCCATTGCTGTTTGCTTGGACTCCAAATTCCTTTGGTCAGACATAATCATTTGAGGTTTTTTGTCATCTGTTTGTGTTGGTTCTTCCACAGCAGAGATGGAGAATGTATTTTCAGCTCCACAAATTGTTTGAACATGACTACACAGTCTAGGCAGACAAGGGTTAACAACAACCATGGTGGGGAGTGGGGGGATGGGTAGAAGAGGCAACTAGAGGGGGGGGGACACGCACACACACGCAGAGTACAGGAACATGTTCTGGATCACATGGGTCTGTATGCAGAGCAGAAGGTTGCTTGTAATGGTACGAGTGGTACAAGACCACCTTTCTTTTAACCACCAATTTCACTAATTGTTTTCTCAGATGTCTGCAGGCTAATAAATATAGCATTTTTTCCCCCCCTCGCATGATGATTTGTTTTCTTGTCCATTTAGCAGATTGAAGATGCATTAGGTAATGAAAGCAGCAGGAAATTGTTTTGGCAGCGGCTTTTATTTGAGCAAATCTCAACAAAATCATCCAACATTAGATTACTTAGATGATGCTGTGATTTGAATGAGCGAAATCCAAAGTAATCTAAATCTCCTTTAATTCTCTGCTCTTTTTTTCCCTCCTCCTCTGCTCTGCTCTGGGCTTGTGTGCAGGCTGTTCGTCAAAGTCATTCAAGCTGTACTCTCCCAAGGAGCCCCCCAACGGCGGCAGCTTTCCCCCCTTCCACCCAGGCGCTATGCTGGACAGAGATGTGGGGTAGGTCTTGGTTATGATGTCATATGAAGGGGGTGAGTGCAGAAAAGCAGGGCAAGGTTTTGAATGAGATCAGTCAGCAAAGCATGTTATTTAATAGGCTTACTTAAAGTTGTGTATTTTAATCATATTATTAGGTGTCCTGACCTAGATGTGTTTGCTGAAAAATACAGAACATGTTTTTAGATAGTTTTTTGTGTTTTGTTTTTAATAGTTTCCTTTAACAATGTAAACGATTTGATTTCATCCATCCATTCATCCATCCACCTTTTGGTTGCAATATTTCATCCTTAGATTATATTCAAAAATGTTCTAATTCAAGATCTCAATTTAGTTTAATTGTAAATGATGTTGAACTTGGATATAATCATGTTGGAGCAAACAGGGTCTTGTAAAATTAATAATAAATGGCATTGCTTCAAACCACTTTTTTTTCTTTTTTTTCTTGCTGCTCTGATACTTATATGGACTGGATAACATTTACAGTATATTTTTCCCACAAAAATCTGATTTTTGTATGATTTTCTTTTGCTAGGCCTACACCCATGTACCCGCCCTCGTACATGGAGCCTGGAATGGGGTAAGAACACTACACTTTTAGCATGCAGTTTGTGTTTTTGTTTGTTTTTTTAATCATAGAATTTGCAATATGTTATGTTTTATCCTGCTTTTGGCTTGTACAGTTTGGTTGCATTACAGGTGTGTAAATCCACTGAGGTGTTTAACCCCACCCCCCCCCCCCTCCTCCATTTTCGGTTTCAGGAGACCCACACCGTATGGGAACCAGACAGATTACAGAATATATGAGCTGAATAAAAGATTACAGAACTGGACAGAGGTGAGAAGTGTTTAGTTTTTCAGGCTCTGTAAAATGTGGATGCACAAAACCAGCATGGGTCAGCTTTTTTGTGCACACAATCTGTAGCTCATTTTCGGGAGCTCATTGGAACAACTGACCGTTGCTATGTTTTCAGACCCCTCCCCAAGACACACACACACACACTCCACCAGCTGTTTATGTGTAGCTAAACATGCTAGGGATTTGGTAGGAAATTAAGCCAGAGAGTGCACTGATTTAATTTACATTCACATTCTAATAGGATTATCTGATCAATCTGGCTGAAATGAAATTGGAGTGCCAACTGTTTATATTCCTAAACCTGTAACAACTAGCTGTTACAGCATGCTTTTATATGGCCATCAGTCTGCATGACACAAAACACATTTATATCAGCTTTGCATGTTGGGAAAATGTTGAGTGTAGTTTGAGTTTTATGCCCAGGGCTTCAGACTAACTTTCTTTTCTAGGAGCACAGTGGCCCCAAACTTAAATTTTTAGGAGCACAAGCAGAAAATTTAGGGGCGCACACTGAGATTGACTTGCAAAGCAAATATTCACATTTCCTCTCATTTTCACTGTATTATTGATAAATACTTGAACAATAAATGCAGAAACTGCTGAAATCCTTGTATATATGATTTCACACTCCTTTGTTGAAACATCGGTGTCCCCATGGATCACGATAGACAGATACAGAGCGCCCTTAAGCTTCACGTACATCTTCCATCCTAGTTTATCGGCTATTATGCCAACAAACTGTACACATGAAGTGTTGCTGCTGTAGGTTGTATTCAGTTTTGCTGCGTTCTTCCTTTTCAGTTCGACTTGGCCTTAAAATTTGTTAAACGGCTGTTCTTCTTTTCCAATGAAATAGGCCGTGTTAAACTTTAGAATCAATATGGTCTCCTCAGTGCACTGATTATCAGCCTCCTGTTTTCTAAATGCAACTGGGAGTGAGTTGCACTTTCATTGCACAGGTCACAGCAGAGTCCTGTGATGGGTAAAAATGACATTGATTAAATTTCACTGGTGCGGGCAGATATTTATTTAAGTCGCGGGAAAAAATATGATTTTTTTTCTCTTCCTCCTTTTTGTGGAGATCGGTGTTTTACTAATCAAGCCGCATTCAGTTTTTTTTATTGTGAACCCCTGCTGGGCTTTCACACTGCCACACAGCGCACAGCTGGAGCAAGTGAGATTTTTCTCCTGCATGTTTTGTGGTTTGGAGCAGATAACAGCTGAAACCAGGACGGTAAATGACTTTTTGTTTATGCAATCTCCAAATCAAATAAAGCCCCTAAATGGCCAAATAAGGGACTATAGAGAGGTAGCAGGGAAGGGATGCCAAAACAATATCACATTAAACATTATAATGAATAAAAAGAAAATAATGCAATGAAAGGAGCTACGGGTTGTACATTCATTAACTTAATGAGTTAACGAGCAGATCGGGTTTCGGGTTATATAGGCCTATCAATGGTTGGGTCCGGATTTGACTGTAAGATTGATGCGGGTACCGTTTGGTATTTATCTTAACGGGTGTGGGCGGATGCCAGTTTGTAAAATCGCTCTCACACTCTCGCTCTTCTTCTTTAGTGTTCGTCTCCTTTCTTGTATTAAAGATAATTAGGGTTTTAATTTCAGTCGGCAAACCAGCTAATTTGCACATTACTGTGAACTACTGGGCGAAAGAGGGGAGCAGAAGTTTGTCAGGGACAAAATAAATTAGATAATAACTATAAAAAAAAAAAACAGCAAATTTATTGGTCACATGCGCGAGTAGATCATAAATATACTTGCACTTGATGCCAGTCATAGTACCTTGTTTTCAAAGTTCGTCCTCTTTTCTGGGTAAGACAAAATACAACTTTATTTTTCCCTGTGGGTTAAATTCATGTGCTCCAGCAACGTTTAGGGATAGGCAATCGAGAATAATATCAATAAAAAAATAGATAAAAAAGGAAATGTATGTGATGCATATTTATGTATACATTAAATACAGGATTCAAAATGCAATGACAGATTTTGATGCACACTGTAAACATATAGAATATATGTCATTTTCACTTTTCTTTTTATATTTTCTTTTATTAAGCAGCATTTTCAAAATATAACATGTACCAACAGTCCAGATTCATTTAACATGAGAAAACATGAAGTTGACATGGACACCATATATGCATAGCTCAAGCCATCTTAAATTATGGAACGGACTTAGTGATGATCTGAAATTGTGTAGCTCTTTGTTGAGGTTCAGAAAAACTTTGAAAAAT
>JAOXYM010000017.1:13427537-13441769 GCA_028567055.1 Leptatherina wallacei
ATTTTGAAATTCCAGATTATTATATGCATTGTACAGGATAGGCAAATATAAGCTTTTGCTTCAGCCTAATCCTTTTTTGGTTACAGAAAAAAATAATAATAATTGTAAGGTTGTTTTTATGTGTTTAAGATTGTTACTGAAATAAACAAACAAACACCTTAAGTGTAAACTGTTGTCTTTATATTGAATAATAATGATAATACAGACTTCTCTCGGATTTGTCACTCATGGCTTTAGCATCGGACTTTTAAGGATCAGTATTTAGTTTTAAAGCAGTTGAAAACGGATATCTAATCATCTGAAGAAATGTTTTTGCCGGAGCCAACTCGACATGTTCCATCATGCAACACTGCCCTCCCACTTTTTATTTTTTATAGGTTCTTTGTTTATTATTAATCATCCTCACTTGGATAAAAAAAAACACATATACTTATGAATAAATAAATAAACATGAATAGTTATGGCTCAGTTCTGCTTGCAAATTTCAGCAGCTCAAAAATATCAGTAATATTTCTCCCTCTGCTTTCAGGACTGTGACAATCTCTGGTGGGATGCCTTCACCACAGAGTTTTTTGAAGACGATGCCATGCTCACAATCACATTCTGCCTGGAAGATGGTCCAAAACGATACAGTATGAATGAATTTGCTGCTTATGTTCATTTTCCTTTTTTTGTTATGGACTTCCTGTCCTATTGTTGCCACTTCACCCACCCATGTTTTTTTTTTTTTGTGTGGGATGTAAGTAAACTTTGTCCTTTTGTTTGCAGCCATCGGCAGGACATTGATTCCTCGATACTTCAGAAGTATTTTTGAGGGCGGTGCCACCGAGCTGTTCTATGTTTTGAAGCATCCAAAGGAGTCTTTCCACAGTAACTTTGTGTCCCTCGACTGTGACCAGTGCACCATGGTGACCCAGAATGGCAAACCTATGTTCACGCAGGTATAGTTCCCTGTATTCATGTCACATCGTATAAGAAACATGCATCCTCGGTCCATGATCTTAACCTCTGACACCTGACTCTTTTTATGTGGATTAGGTGTGTGTCGAAGGTCGTTTGTACCTGGAGTTCATGTTTGATGACATGATGAGGATCAAGACGTGGCACTTCAGCATCAGACAACACAGAGAAGTCCTACCGAGAAGCATTTTGGCTATGCATGTGAGTGTCCAATAAACCACACAAATGCACATAAAGTACACTATGCACTATGCACACTTACCCATCAGACCTTTAACCCAATCCCAGGATCCGCAGATGCTTGATCAGCTGGCTAAAAATATCACCAGATGTGGGCTGTCCAACTCCACACTCAACTACCTCCGTGTAAGCTAGTTCTCTTGTTGTCATAGGCTAAGTTTTAATTAATAAGTATGAATTAACCCGAATTACATGCATAAACCAAGTTGCTAACATCTTTTCCGGCGACTCTGGTTTCTCTCTCCATCTTCCCTTAAGCTATGTGTGATATTGGAGCCAATGCAAGAGTTGATGTCCAGACATAAGACTTACAGTTTGAGTCCCAGAGACTGTCTGAAGACCTGTCTCTTCCAAAAGTGGCAAAGGATGGTGGCCCCTCCAGGTAGCCCTGAAAGTGCATTTAAGGCAGAGTTTAACATGTCTTCTACCCACAAGCTAATGCTTTATAGCTGCTGTTGCATGAGTTACTCTTCTTCAGACAACTTGGAAAACAAAGATTAAAATACTTGAATACTAAACATATTTTACCTCCTCTTTCAATGTGAAGCTGAGCCAGCCAGACAAGCTCCAAACAAGCGTCGGAAAAGGAAGGTGTCTGGTGGAAGCACCGTGAGCTCTGGAGGAGGCAGCAATAACAACAACAACAGCAAAAAGAAGAGTCCAGCCAACAGCTTTTCACTCTCCAGCCAGGTACCTGTAAGCATTACATCAACTTAACCTCCGTGGTTACCCACCAAATACAAGGCACAATGGAGCATGGCAGGAGAGTATAAAAAAGATGATTAAAGGGTTGGAAAGGAGGATAGGGGAGTTTAAAGGTTTATTGTAGATGTAGTAGGTAGGAGCTTGGGTTGTTAGTGTATTTCTAAGTAGACTTACCAGAAGGTCATATATAGATAGTATAGTTTTAACAGGCTTTCTGGAGGTGGAGTTGTGGGATAAGGGATACATTTTGTAATTCTACAAGGGATGAGTTGATATAGTTAGTAAACCCCTCATGTGTACCAGTGATGGGCAGTCCCTGGTCCTCTGGGGCCACAGGTTAACAGGTTTATTTGGAGGAGGTACAAGTGACCTCTGTCTCTGAGTAGTGCTTAATATATTTTGGGGGTGTGGTGTAGGGGTTACCTTTCTCTGATTTCCATTGGGACGTTTTTTTTTTTTTTTTTTCTTTTCAAATATTGTATTAACTTGGTATCACTGAGTCTGTCAGAGCACACGATTCACACAGCACTGCTGTCTTTGCTCACTGGCTTGCTTGATTGAGCGAAACGAGACCCGAGGTGGAATGAAAACCCCCCTGAGATGCAGCACTCAAGGATCAGGGATGCCCACTACTGGCTAGTAGGGAGGGCCCCTTGATCCTGGTTTCTTGGAACAAGGGCAGGGAGTCAGGGCCACATGGAATACCACTACTGAATAATTGGGATAGATGCCCCAACAACACACTGTAGCGATTGGGTTCAACATTAGAAGACCTTAATACCAAAATATTTTAATTCTTTTTGTTCGTGGGTCCCTAAAACAGGGCTTGTAGCAATTACAGAGCATTTCATTTAGTAAGATTAATTTGCAACGTTGAAATTAAACCCAGCTGGATTGCACTTAAATTATTTACCAAAAGAAGAGAAAATCCTATAGTTAACAACTCGTCTGTGCAGCCAGACATTCCGCGAAGCCCCTGTATTATGGGGATAATGTGTACCGGCCCTTGCTGTCCCCTTTAGGATGTGATGATGGTGGGAGAGCCCACACTGATGGGAGGGGAGTTTGGTGACGAGGACGAGCGTCTGATCACGCGGCTGGAGAACACGCAGTACGATGGGGAGAATGGCCTGGAAGATGAGGACAGTTTCAACAGCTCACCTGCATTGGGGGCACACTCGCCCTGGAACAACAAGGCTCCCTCCAGTCAGGAGAGCAAGAACGACAACTCCCAGTCGTCCCAGTAGAGGGCTGAGGTCCCAGCAAGCTGCTTTTTTTTAAAACCTAAAACTTACTGGGATCTGCCAGAGACATCACCCTAGCAGGAGGTGTCAGGGAGGGCTGCCTCGAGCACTTGTGTTCAATTAATTTTTTAAGATTTGTTTCGTTACTACGAAAGCAGAGTGGTCAGGGAAAGGCACGATAGTTGATGGACTGATAAACTGCTGTCACATGAAGGGAAGTTTAGAAGCATCCCACTCTCGCTGCCGCGCATTGTTGCACATGATCAGTGGTGCTCAGCCTCTGCCCTTTGTCGTTTTGGCAATGGTCAGTCCTCTCAAAGTTGTGGTGGACTTGCACTCGCATGCATGTCCTCTCCCTATCACTGCCCACCGCAGTGTTTGAGCCAAAGTTGGTGTGTCCCGAGTGCTCGCCATTGCGACCACGCAAGTGGGTTCTTGTTCCAACCTCGGGTCTCTCAGCCGTGCGTTTTGCCTAACAGCGCACCTCGTTGTTTCTGTTGTGCTCATGTCAAAGGGAAGGAATGCTTTAGCTTTTATTTAACTTAATTTTTTTGCAGGCTGCAGAAAACTGTGTGCACTATTAGTATCAAAATTCAACGTTCGGTTTTTAAAAACTCAATTATTTGTGTTTGTAGGACCTGGTTGGAACAAAAACCTGTACAGTGCCGGAGCTTGAGGACCGAAGTTGAGAACCACTACGCTTAAACACATCTTGTGCACACCCACAAACACTGATACACATCCATACATATACACACATACATACAGTACAGTGTACATACTAACAAAACACTGTCACCTACATCTGCGGCATAAAACGTTGTGGCACTGGAGAGCGGTGGTACACAGCATGTCTGGACCAGAGCACCAGACGCCACAGAAGTGTGTTTTTATTTTCTGTGTTTTAGACTTGTTTTTTTGTTATGTTTTGTTATTTGGAAACTATTTGTAATAATAGACAAGCAAACAAAACACCCCAGAATATTCTTTGCACTGTTTTCCACTATTAACGGCAATCTATTTTTCTTATGGAATCGACAGTGTTTTTTTTTTTTTCTTTCTCCCTTTTCTATTATTAATTGCTAATGTAAGAAGTGTAAAACATCTGAGACCTGCAGTATATTAATGTATAAGTATTGCTGTTAGATCATTCTTATTGTGATGATAATAACTAATGTAAGCCTCTGCTTGATGTGTCATCCATCTGTGTCAGACATCACGCTGTTATCAGGCTCACTGGCTTCAGTGCTAGAACAGGTTGGGGAGAACAAAGCTAGTGTTTTACTACTGTACTACATCTTGTTTGATGCAAGTCCAAAGCGGCACACTGGAAACCAGTTTCCCCACTAAATCTCCATCCGTTGTCTTTTCATGGTAGAACTGTTTGCTTTGTCTTGAATCTCTTTAACTTGGGATCCTCTCCTCAGAGAATATAGTAACAGAAAACTTCTCAAATTTGCTACTCAAAAATATTTTAAAAACAAGTTTTGACAGGATTGTAAAATAAGAAAAAAAAGACTTTTGTATTAACTTAAGCTTCCAAGAAACGTTTTTAATTACAATAAAGAAAGCTGCAGACCAAGGAGCTACATGTAAAGATTCTTATACTGCGCTGTTTTGTTTTCTGATGAAACATTTTGTTGGCTTTACTCCTCATGTTTGTGTCTGTGCTTGTATATTTTTAGGTAGTAATTTCTGTAAAGTTATTCTATGTATTTCTTCCTTGAACTATGAGAAACTCAATCTAATGTAAAGAGATGAAAAGCCTCTTAATTTTTTTTAACGTGATTTTTAATGGTACAATCACTGATAAAAGAATTTTCCCCTCATTTTAGCAAACTGTATTTATTTTTCTATGTCCTGACATTCTCTTTATGTCCAACCCACCTGTACAAAATCCATGAAAAAATGGAGGAATTTGTGGGGCTGCTGAGTCACTTAATGCTAATAGAGGTGATTACATTTAGTTCTAAAATGAAACTCCAAGGTCATTCTGTTGGTTTCTCATTAAGGAGATATATTTATTTGCCTCCTGTGCTGTAAGTGTCTTCTCTGGAAGAAAATACTAACAAACTGTTTCTCTGTCTCAAGCTCATTAGATGTTGGAAATGTGCCACAGTGGTGCAATCTGCAGTGAAATGTAATTAAATTTACTAAAATCCTCTATCATGGAATTCTGTTTTTCAAGGCTATTTAAAGATGTTTTCATATATTCTAAAATTATGTGAGTAAATAAAATATATAGATATTTCATTAATGGAAACAAAAAAATGCTGATACTGACCAACATTATATTTGCTGTACAATTGAATAGATTATGAATAAGCCACTGTGTCAGTGTTTGAACAGTAAACAGTGAAATGAAGTCATGGTCCACAGCATCACCCGGAAGCTAGTTGATGGCTTATGGATGGCAATTTGCAGCCTCGCCCAGCAGGGGTCTGTCAGAGCAGGAGACTGAGCAGCCTGTCAGAAATTCCTCCATCATTTTATCTGGCAGAAATGCCGTCTGTAAATCCACACTGAGCTGCAAGCTGTCGTGTTTAAATCCTTGTTCATTGTCTCCAGCACCTCCTAGTCTACTTTTGTGGTGTAACAGTTCAGCAAGCAGACACCGAAATTAATCCAGGGGCAGGCCTATCAAAACCATGTGTTTTCTAAGTTGACTTAATTTAGGAAATATAAGGGTGTGTAAGACAGAGTAATGGAAATGCACCCGTAGCTGGCTCTTGTAGCACTTCATCAGGGGTGGTTTTATATCTATATTTTTTTGCAAGGTTTCTGTCATTGATAATTCATGTACGGTATCAATAAAGATTAATTTTCACTGAAAAGCCTGGTTGTCTTTGTGGAAAAATATATATATATATGAGAGTTTAGATGATTTACATTTTATGTTAGTGAAGGGATAACAGTCTTATAGAAAAGTTTTTATCCGAATGTCGCTGGAGGCGTTACATCTCGAACACCATTCTGTCAAGACTTCATGTCTGGGTGTGATTCATCTCTTACCATTTTGAAGGATGTTATTCATTCTTTTGTGGAAAAGCAGAACATATGGAGGTCAAATTGGTTGGTAATTTAGAAAAATTAGTAAAGACAAAAAGTGGATGTGAATTATCTAACAAAGCTGTAGAAAGACATGTTATTTGTAGCTGGATGACAAACTGAATTTTGACCATGCTGAATAAGGTAAGTATTTGGAACTCTAATATGCCTTATGCAATTAAATTCAAAAGTTTAATTTTATTGTCTGACTATCCTGTATGTTGAAATCGCCACCCAATTATCAGTAAATAATTAAATATCTCCAGCTAGACAAGGGGGAAACATGGGCCTATGTCTTTATGATCAGGATATTCTAGTTTACTTTCCATCATTCAGCAAAAACCAAAGGTTTGCATGAAGCCCCCCCCCCCCCCAGATGCACCTGTTCTCAGTTTTTGGTCTTGAATGACTTGAATCAGCTATTGAATGATGGTGCAGTGGAAAATATCATGTGGAGGCCGACGTATGAGTGACATAGGAGGTGGAGCTAGGGGGCCAATATTGTCAAAGATCAGGAGGGAGTTTCACTTCTCTCCATCCGCCCGTAAAGGTCTCTGTACTCTTTGAGTAACTAACTTCTGTAATAAATCTGGTTGTTAAACTTCAGTGAGACTCCTAGTCCTTTTAACATAGTCTTTGGTGATTGGCTACTCTACCGGACGGGATCGGCGTGTGTGACCACAGAGTGTCTCGGACCCTCGCTGAAGAGAAGACGTCATCCGTCACCCCGGAAACAACAGCAGGACATCGCCCTTCTGTGGCAAATTGTATAACTAGATTACACAACAATGGTAGTACCGCATAAAGCAGGGCTGATTTATCCACACTTGTTTTTCAAAGTGGGTAAAGAGAAGAAGGCTCTCTGAGAACATCAGAATTGTAACAAAATACATTTGTAAACGCTATAAATTAGTCATATACAAGCTTGAAATTTTTGTTTTAACAGTTGTTTGTAAATCATGCACACTACTAACTCACCAGGACAGCTACAGATTGAGATGGACATTTTGCAGGATGGTGTATGCAGAACTGTCTTGACCTCAGCTCCTCCAAAACAAAAAGATGAGTTGTCAGGTTTTGTAAAGCCCCCTCCACCATCATCCCTCCTCTTTCAGTCAACAACCAGCCAATTGAAAGGGTCAACTCATACGGATGTCTGGGTACAATAATTGATCACAAACTCACCTTCCAATCAAATAGTGAAGCCATCTTCTCCAAGCGTCAGGGTGCCTCTTATTTCTCAGGAAACTCTGCAGACTCCAGGTTCATCAGCCAGTCTTAAATGCATTTTCATTTTCATTTTTTATTTTTTTATTTTACAAATGTTTCATTGAATCAGTAATAACCTTCAGTATATCAGTCTGATTTGGGTCATTCTTCTATGGTGGCCCAGAAGTGTCAGCAATACAACAGCCACAACACATGAGCAGTGAAATAATTGGACTGGGGAAGGAACCACTTCTCAGCATCATAACAGTAGGACTAAACTAAAAGGTTCTCAGATAGCCTCAGACACCACTCACACACTGCACAACCCCTATAGTCCCCAACCCTCAGGTCTAAGATTACTGGCCTTTAAGACTAAGACAGCCATGGCAAGCTTTATACCCTCACCTGTTAGATTGTTGATGGCCGATGTGGTATGCGAATGCTAATAAACATGCGTTTTTTCTATTTAGCTTTTGTATCAATGTGTTTTTAACCTAGTTTTTAATGTGCACATGTCGATCTCTGCAGATGAAGCTCCTAATGGAAAAATAAAGTTCTTTGACTTGCATTGAATTAAATAAGATTTCACCTCAAGAGGCATGAGGTGAGGGTCTTGGGTCTTTCGGCAGGATAACAACCTGCAGCACACATCCAACAGCACAAAATAAAAACATAGCAGTAAAACCTGACCTAAATCCCTCTGAAACCCTTTTCAGGGAGCTGAAATCTGCCATTCCAAAAAAGGACTACTTAAACATAAAGCGAAGCGTGGCAGAAACTACCAGCTGGCAGAAGCAGAAGATGCTTACATCAGATGTTCACAAGCTGTAGCTAAAAATGTTGAAATCAAGTAGTTAATGAAGGGGTTCTTCTTTGAGTTTACACAAGGTGATAATTATCGCTTACATGTTTACATCTGGAGTTGGGGGCTCCGGGGGGGGGGGTCTTGCCAAAATTGAGTAAAAGTACTGTGAAAATATTACTTCTTTGACAAGCGATGCACTGGGGCATCTTTCCACAGACATAGTTAAATGTAATTCAGATGACAGGTGTTATTTCAGGAAGACAGAATCATTTATGATATTCTTTAAGTGGCAACACTGCAAGTCATGGGCTCACGTGCCAAAACCTCTAAACTGTTCTTTAGGTAGATTAAAGGATCAGCTTTGTTACTGATGACACTGTGTTGAGATAAACAAGCGATGAGCGTTCAGCAAATATGCACCTGAGAAAAGCAAGAGATGAGGAGAGACAGTTTAAAAAAAACAACAACTTTATTTCCATCTGTTGAGTCCTGATGAGATCATTAGATTGGTCATGTAGTAGTGTGCTTCTTCTTCACGCTTAAATTTGCATGTTTGCAAATCATTGTTTTGACTTCGTCAGGTGCTGAGTCACCCTGCTGTGTTTCTCTGCTGTTAATAATGCTGAAGAGCTGCTGGGAATGTTTAGCATGGATCCTGAGAATTTCTGGGCAAGTTTTAGGTATTTCATGGTTCCACGGCCATGAAGACCAAGTGTTTCCCATCCAGCTATTGTCTTGCTAAGCCATATCTTTTCTTTTTTTTGGGACAATGCAGCCTTGCTTTTACAAATTACTTCTTTTTTTTTAAGGAGGGCTGAAAAATACAAAAAAACACATTTCAGGTTCCAGGAAACTAAATAGGGAAAATCCCTTTTAACTGAAGGTAACCGTCCTCATCAATTACCACCTCTATGCCTCCTACATGTCTCTCCCTCCACCTCTCTCTAGTTCTCTTTTTAAAACCCTCCCTTTCTCTCCCTCCAATCTGTTTTCTCCCTCCCTCTCTTCTCAGTGCCAGTGCTCTGCAAGCCTTCACACGGTCAACTTCGAGACAGGATTAGCTTATATCAGGTTTCTTCTAGGAGACTGAGAAAGTCGCACACTCCTCACTGAATAACTGGATATCAGGTTGGAGCAAGTGTTCTTCGTCCTGCCAAGACGGTGAGTTGACTGAAAGAAAATTGCTAAAGGTTTACTCGGGTGTCCAAGCTGCTCCATTCTCATTTTCTTCTACATTTCTCTTCTGACTTTCCTGTTTTTCACTTTAATATCCCACCATTCTAATCTCAGAGCCCAGATCTGGAGGAAATACTTGTCATAGTATGTAAAATATACAAGTCCTCTAGCTGCAGTGGCTTTAATTCAAAATCACTTCTAATAACGAGGTTGTTTTGAGCACAAAAAGAAGTAGATGTGACTTTTACAGAATATCTTTCTATGTACGTGTGTGTGTGTGTTTATACGTGTGACTTGTGGGTTTGTGGTCTTGGAGACTTGGGTGGGTACAGATGAGTTTCTTTTGTTATGTTTTTCATGTAAAGCATTTTGTCTTGCAATTTTTCGTATCAAAAGTTGCTTCAAAAACAAACATTGATTGATTCATAGACTGATTAGATTGTGGCCTTATCTTTAGGAAGTGATTTGGTTATGAGAGCACACACTGTTTCTTGTTTAAAAAAAAGAAAAAAGGATATGGTGATACTGAAATGTTTTCATACTAGCTGATGATGTCCTGCTCTGAGAGACGAGCTTAGGATAAACACAGTGGATGCAGGTATCTCAGGCAGGGGAAGCTTACGTGTGTTTATACTATGAACACAGTTATGATGAGTTGCATCAATTTTTCCTGACTTTCATGTAACTTTTAAAAGTCACCAGGTGTTTTTGAGCATTAACTTATCTGGAACTTCCTGATAAGTGCCATAGAAAAACAAGCTTTAAAGGACACACTTCTTTTAGAACCTTCATGGATGTTGACTTAACATTTAGGTTTTCTAATTGTAGAATGTCACTGTTGTGGTTCTTCTGTGATATAGCAGGAGTTTTTTTCCATTGACACACAATAAGGAACTGCTATGACCTCTCTGTATGACTCAATATTTAAGTTTCCATGAGTTTCTTCTGTAATCTCTTATCCTTCCTCCTTTCATGTAGGCTACCAGTGAATTTAATGAGTGTACCCTTTATCTTGTTTACAGATGGATCCGAATAAAGCTTGTACCAGGATTTAATCACTCTGCCGTCTTGCATTCTCCCGCCAAGTATTTCCCCGCCTGCTTTAAGGTGTCCACATGGGGGTTTGTGAAAATTTGAGGAGTTGGAGATGGCACGGCCAAGCTGGAGCGCTCTGGAGCGCGATCGGAGTGATGCTTCTGGGACTCAGTTTCGCCCAGTCTGTCTATCCACAGGCCACCTGTTCAGCAGCTCGGGCCCCGCAGAACATCACCGAGCCTATGTACAAGGTCCCAGGAAAGGAGGTTCCCGGTGTGGGCTTTATGTCAGCTTTGGTCCAAACCTTCCTCAACACAGTTCAGCCAAACCCATTTCCGACAGGTCAGTTAACGTTCCTGAAACTCATCCCAGCTTTTGTTTCAGTGCATTCATGAATTTCTCGCTGCTTTTAACATCAGGTCTGGTCAATCAGTAAGTTAATGGAGTTTCTGGTGTTTCACTCAGTCAATCTTTAACCTTTATGTTCTCTGCTGTTCTTGCCACTTGTTTTCAGGCTCAGGCAACACCTGTGGTCTTTTGTCCGTTTGTTTTGTTGTCATTCATCTATAAATCCTTACTGCATTTTTCATGTTACTTCAATCTTTGTATTAAGTTAACTTAAGAGAACAAATGGATACTCAGACCTGACCGGACAACCTTTGACCAAATAAAACTAGTTTCAAATTCACTGATGATTATTTCCTATTGAGAGAAATCAAACGAGAGGCACTTCATGACAGATCAAAGAGACTTGTGTTTCTCTTTTAAACATGTCATTTTATCTTATAGGTGTCAACAATCAGTCATCTCTTTTACAACAGGCAAAGAGTCATAAATGTAAGAATAGGGAATTGCATTTATGGAAGGCTGCTGTTGTTAACACATGTGGTGAGAGCTACACAAATAGCTTGTGTGAAAAACACCTGAATGTGTCTTCATTGTTTCCTACACCTGTTAGTGTTTGTGTGAATAAAATCCCCAGTACAGGGCTCAGAGGCAACAGAAATGGCATGCTTTTTTTTTTTTTGCATGTAAAAAAATCTAATCTTTCCCAAAGGCTGTCCTGGTTTCCTAGTAACTACAAAATGTTGGTGTCAGATTTCTACTTTTACAATGTGAAAGATTAAAATGTTTGTACATGGAACAAGAGACATTGTCCCTGTGGCCAGGCCTTTGTACTCCTAGACGACTAGGACAGAGCATGGAATAGTAATACTCTTGTCTTCTCGAAAATTATTCAAGAACACAGACTCAACTTTTTTCTTCCATTTCCTTCTAGATTTGATCTTGAAAATAGTTCGTCATCCTGAAAATGTGCTGTCAAATGAAGAAATTATCAAAGAAGTAAGTGAATGAGCACGAGCCTTACTTGTGGTATATCAGAACTTCCATACATGGGACCTTTGTGTTGGAAAAAAAAAACAGGCTGTCCCTCCTCTCCGCCCCTTGGGCTGGTAATCTGAGAATGTTGAACACTGAAGCATCTTTTTGTGAATATGCATCTCAGTTACTAAGGTTACTAAGACCCTTTCATCCTCTGTGATTGTAGACTGTGACCATATTGAAAGGAAACTACTGTTCAGTGCTGTCTCACTGGTATTTGACGTCACAACAGGCCACAACGACCTGCCATTTTAGCCCAGAACTCCATGCTACTCTGTGATTCATGTTTGTGTGTGTGCTTTGTGTTCAGGCCCTGGTATATGAAGTGGGTTTCCTCGTGTGTGTAGCCATTGGCGTACTGTACATTGTTCTGGTGCCCGTAGTTGGCTTCTTCCTGGCTTGCTGTCGCTGCTGTGGCAACTGTGGTGGGAAGATGTTCCAGAAGCAGACATCCTCTATTCATTGTCTCAGAAGAACACTCTACTTGAGTGCACTTGTAACTACAATCATTATCTTGTGAGTGTGTATGTGTTCTTGTGTGTTTTTAAGCACTGTGATAATGTGTCATCTTTGATGAGGCAGCCTGAATTCTATTCTATTTATAAAGCGCTTTTCATGCAGAAGCAACAAAAAGTGCTTTACATAGTCAAAACAATTAAAACAAAACTCTTTGCATAGAAATAAAACTCTGCCTTTAGTTTCTGTCTCTTTAAACTGAAACAATCATGTAAAAACATAATTTGAGCTAAAAGAACTGTTTATTTATGACATAAATGTAATTGTTTCTACATAAATGTATAATATTAGTTGTCTTCCTTTTTAAAATAGCGCTGGGAACATCTGTATGTTCAGAAGTAATGAGACTCTTAAAGTGAGTGTGGACCAGAGTCCAAAGCAGATCAACAAAACTATAGACAACATTCACACCTTCATCACTGCTGTGCCTCAGGTAAGGAAAAAGTTTGGAGTTTGTAAATATACATTGGAAATATATAGGTCCTATGTTGGTGACTACAGACTTTTCTCTTTATTATAATATAATATTATATTATATTCTCAGTCTCCAGATTAAAGCCGTACAGAATTATTTAGATTAGAACTGGTTCTATACACACACCATTAATAAATATACTGTGAATCAACAACTTTTATGTTAGGTGCAAACAATTCTCCTGTCAGTCTACTGATTTAAGTCCAGCTCTGTTCTACAGTGTCAACATGCTTATCTTTAGATGAAAGAGTGTAGGAAAAGGTTGGAGTAGAGGACACATTTTACGTTTATTTGCAAAACCTGCTAAGCCCCAAGTGATATTTATTCTTTACTTCAACTCATACCTTATGCACACATTTTGACACTGTTTATTCTCTCCAGCAAGCTGACTATGTGGTGAAAGAGAGCTATAAAACTGTACAAGAGGTTAACAGAAACCTAGATGGTAAGAACAAGGAACTTATAAGGTTAAAAGCAGGAACTATTTTATTTCCGCTCCTATAGCACAATTGACCATCTCATACCGATTTACTTCCTGTTTTAGCCATTGGAGCTCAGTTGGGAACAGAAATCCAGCAGCGCTTCAGAGGCACTCTAGACCCAGCGCTGCAGTCAGTTAAACATCTAGATCAAGGTAGGGTGTGCATGCCTCATCTATCCTGCATCAGTGTGAGCATGTAAATGCTTGTTTGCATATTTGATGGAAGATAACATGTGGGTGGGTACTGTTCTTGAGGGCATTTTACTACTTTGAACTTCTTTCCCAAAATGGAATTACATTTTAGATTTCTTCAAAGTTTTTATGAACACCTGTTTTTTAAAAGCTGACAAAGAAATAACAAAGCAAGTATAGAAATAATTGATGCAGTGTTCCTCCTACTGAAATGGACTAAAGAGCACAGCCACAGGAAACCAAATAATTAGCAAGAAGCCAGCTGGATCCCAAGTTATGTTTTTCCTGTCCTTTGTTGACAAATTAAAGAACTCAGTTTAATCATTTCATTGAATCCTGATATGTTCTCCTTCAATTTAGTATCCAATACAACTTTTTGAACCAAAATGTAAACTACCTTTGGTTTCCCATAAAAGTAAATGTAATGTTTTATAATATGTTAAACTTTTATTTCACCTGGAAGCTTTTTTAGGTTTTGATTCAGCCTATTTTCAGTTTCAGCAACAATCCCTGAGTTCTTCAATTTGGTTGTAGTTTTTAAACGGTGGCAGTGCTGAACGGTTATCCTGTGAAACTGAAACCTGACCTGGGGACATTCCTGTGCCTGGGGCGAATTGTGTCCGATTCTGTCCACAAACTAAAGAACCTGGCCAGAATCTCATTGCAATTCATTATATATATTCATATAAATCTATCTATCTATCTATCTATCTATCTATCTATCTATCTATCTATCTATCTATCTATCTATCTATCTATCTAT
>JAOXYM010000017.1:13460048-13470388 GCA_028567055.1 Leptatherina wallacei
TGGATTAATGAGGGAATGTCGAAATACTCATTTTGTTTTGAAATATAGGCACATACGGAATAGTCCCTGGGAGGGATAAATATGAAAAAAAGCGTGAAAATACTCACTTTAAGTCTTTTGATTTACATGATCATATGCCTTTTGAGTTAGAAAATGACATTGATCCAGATATCAATGGGGAAATACATATAGAACACACATAGATCCTATAATTAAACTCCAGAAAAGAGCTATCAGAAAATTAAATAAAACTTCCTACCTTGAAACTAATAATAAATTATTCATAGAGTCTGGCATTTTAAAATTCTTAGATATTGTCTATTTTAAAACACAACTAATACTATTCAGAGCAAACAATAAAAGTCTTCCCATATGTATTCAACAGTTTTTTAAATTAAGAGGAAATAATTATAATCTAAGAGGACTGGGTGTTTTTGAAAGAGGTAATGTAAGAACTAATGTTAAATACAGATGTGTTTCATATCTGGGAGTTAAATTATGGAACAGACTTAGTGATGATTTGAAATTGTGTAAATCTTTGTTGAAGTTAAAAAAAACTTTGAAAAATAAAATAACTAAGGATTATATCGTAAAATGACTGACAGATGAATCAATTAAGTCTTATGTATTCTTTGTTTTGTTTCGTGTCTTCTCTTTGTTTTTTAAATTTTTTAATTCCAGGTTATTTTATGCATTGTACAGGATAGGCAAATATAAGCTTTTGCTTCAGCCTTTTCCTTTTTCGGTTACAGAAAAAAAAAAAACTTGTAAGGTTGCTCTTATGTGTTTAAGATTGTAACTGAAATAAACAAACAAACAAATGTAAAAATATCTGACTTCTCATTGGAGAAAAACAAATAGGACTGAACACTGCGTAATCATTCTGGGGAGCAGTTGTTCTGATGTTTCTTATGTTTAAAAGAAACCGAACAAAGAATATATACAGAAATACCATTTTACTGGAAACTATTCAATGCAAGGTAAGGTAGAAAATAAAGAACTGTGCTAAATTCCTTTCCCCACTTTGACAGCATATTCAAAATTGAATTTAACTCATCCTGTGTAACCATGGAAACCAGATTTACCTCCACAAATAAAGAAAAAAGAATCCATCCTGTCAAGAAATGAAACTGAGAGAAAGCTCCAGTACATCCTTGTTAATTTTGGCAAGAAAAGCGGTCAGTCAGTAGCAACCTTAGCAGCGTTAAGAATAACCTGAGAAACTAACTCACTTAAATCAACTTCTCAAGGTAGAGTCATCTTACTTCACACCACAGATGTGGTTACATGAAGATTTGAAATGTGATGCTGGTTGGGTGTGGCTGTATATAAAACAATCCTGGCTGGCATGTCAACAGCTGAGAAATAGCACAGACAAGAGAGGACTTGTTTGGTTTTGATTGAAAAAAAGAAAAAGAATTGACTTTATTCCAATGGAAATGAAAGGCTCAGTGGTGCACGATCTAAATGAGCACCTCCATGAAAAAGATCAAAACTTTAAAGCCAACCCACACTGTTAGGCTGAGCTTGTACGTTACCCTGTACTCATTTCTACTGGTACAGTGTTAATATGGTGTAATGCATGTTTTGGCAGTAGCACACACCAGTTAGTGATGACTTATTCAATAAGGTGCAGGTGCTCTTGGAAGCACTTAGTAGCAGTCATGTGACTAAAAATGCATGAGCTCACAGAGCTGAAGCCACAGGAAGATTAAGGGCTCCTTTCAATCGCAACACTTACCTATGAATTACATGGCAAGAAAAAGAAATTCATAAGGTTAATGTTAAGGATAAAGATAAATGTAATAAATAAGACAATATCTCTAATTGTTAATGTTCATGGTCTATTTAAGGAAAAAATGTCATTTATTTTAAAACACAGTTTTAGGTGTCTCCCTTTATCAAATATGACTGAGAATGTTAGGAAGCAGAATTTGAAGAATATTATATTATATTATATTATAAGTCTTCAGTGGCAAAATGAACATTTGGGGTTTTCATGAAGTTGCAAAGACCTACAGTGACATCCAAGGTTTATTCGCCATTTCTAAAGTTCTGAACACCTCAAAGGTCTTTTGTATTGAATGCAGGACTAAATTACTAGTTATTTAAACTGAATAACCAAATTAAAAAGTGAATCCACTTATTGCTAGCTGTTGCTGGAATTTTATTATATTACCAAATATATTACCAAATAATTCTCAATGTTTTTTTTTATTTAATTTTGATCCTTTAAGCTTATTTTTAAGTGTTTATATTTACATTAATATTAGAATTCCTCTTAAAAACATATTCTAGTTTTTTAAGCTTGTAATTTTACCATAGTGATTAAATCAGGGCACCAATGATAAAACCAAGGATGCATTACCTTGTGTTAGATAATAATAAGTAGATTAGCAAGAAAGCTTGTGATACCAATAAGATAATGAAATCATGGAGAGAAATCAACTGTGTGTCTCCTACAAATGACTGAAGGCACAGTTATTTTTTGATGAAGGAAAAAATATGTTTTTGAAATTTGATGGCTTCTTTGCCAAGTTTAGATACCTGGACGGATCATTTTAGTGCCATCTTCATGTCTGTAAGTGCACCTAATATCCAGGAGGAGGCAGAGTTGAGCCTTCCCCCTCTGAAAGTGATAGGCTGAGTGCTTGAAAAAAAAAGAGACATTATTGGCAACACAGACACCGCTCACTGTGTTTTTAAATTAGTATCACATGGCAACTCCCAGCCTCACAAGGCTGATGTCTTCTCTCACCTACCGTCAACTAGACTTGTCTGTTAAATCTCATGACTTATTGTTTTTCTTTTAATTCGCTGCATACGGGTGGTCCAAGCTGCCCAGTTAAATATAATTGTCCTGTGTTGGCAGCTGTGTGGGCCCACTGAAAGCTCGGGGACCTGCATGTGATGGAAAGAGAACTTTTTCATCCATCTGTCAAGTCCAGCTACAGGATCCAAAGTAATTACATTAAGGGCTTAAATACTGCACCTTTAGCCAACTTTTAGCTTCATGCGTTCTTTATCTACATATCTGCTCAGGGTGACAATAGGAGGTCACAGGAAGAAGGAAAAACATGAAATTATTTTCTTGCTAAATATTTTAAATGTGACATGAGAAAGTAAACAGTAACTTGAGGTTTTCCTTTCAAAACTCTGACATGAATATACACCCTCTCTATTATATCATTGCCCAACAAACCACTTTCAAATAAGATGGTCACCTATTCATAATGGTATGAGTGTAATTTATTTATGCTGATAGAAAAAATAGAGACACAGCAAGTTTCTTAAAGAGTTGATTTAAGCCTCATTGCCTGCAGAGAGGCTTGCCTTGGATAGAAAACACCTTCTATTAGAGAATGTGTTTAGTCTGCTGTGCCTGTAGACAGGAAGATAAAGTGCTTGTCTGAAGACTAGAGGGGATTGGATGTAAGGGAGATTTTTTCTTTTTGAGTTATAAGGCAGAGGAAGGAAAACCAATGGCTAAAAAAATATTGCTGCTCAGCCTAGAGAAGATGAATAAGCTGTTGGCTTTGCATCCCCTGAGGATTTTTAAAAAATCTTATTTTATTGTTTTTGGTAATTTCATTATGATTTAAAAGAGAAAATTATCTAGTTGTCCAGGAAAATGGAAGATCTGTCCTTCCATGCTCTGGCTTTGAGGGAAATTTTTCTTGGTGAACTATGTGTGTGAGATGAAAGTTGTAGCTGGCCGTCAGCCACCTGTCTCCTGGTATAAAAGGCAAAAACTACTGTCAGTTTGCTCCTTCTGTTGAAAAGCTGTCAGCCTCTTTTTCTCAAAGTCTCCCCCCTCGCTTCTTTAAATTTCCTCACCGGAGCATTTTATCTTGATGTGGGAAGATCTCACACTGACTCTCCTCCGTGCTGACATACAGTGCAACATTGAGGGAGTTTAGGCCATCCATCATGCTATTCATGATCTTTCCTTTTATACAAAAGGTAATCAAGAAAGAAAAGTCTCAGACTTAAACTTTGATAGTGTGGTGTACTGAAATTACACAAATCCTTGGCTTCTAAAAACAAAAAAGGCAACAGTTTATTTCTACATGTTATTTCATTGACTTAAAAGTTTTGCTTCTACTCCTTTAACCTTAATGGATTTCATTTAGGCAAAAACACAATTTCAACCAGATCATATTGCTGCATTCAAGCACATTTATCAGAAGGTTCTATATAATAGTGCTTTGTAATTAATACACAGAGTAGCAGGTCATGACTGACTACAGAGGAGAGACGATACAATGAGAAGGAAGTTTTGCTCATTAAGAAACCAGTCGACATGTAGACAAATAAGCTATAACATACTATATCTTAAGCTTAGACTGAACAATAACTTGCTGGATGAGATGTTAACAGTCTTTCGGGAGATGTTATCTGGCATGATTTGGGCATAATGAAGAAAACTTAGTGAAATGCTTGAGAGGAAACTTTAAGTCTTCTTTAAATGAGCCACAAAGAGAGCTCACAGCAGTGCTGAAATGTCTTTAGCATTGTCACACATTACAGATACCCTCACTTTATTGGCTGAGTAGATAACACACCATTTACATTTGGCTATCCCTTCACATTTAGCTCTGGCTCTTATCTCAATGATCCATACCCTGCCTCTGAGTATCAATAGCATTAGCTCTCACATCGCACTATTAATCCGATTTATGGCCCTTGGCTCATCATGGGATGTGCTCATGTTTTGAGGACTGTTTTCCTCTCTTGCTTGTCTCCTATCTCTGCATTTCTTACTCTGTCCCATCTACACAGAAAGCAAACAAAGAGACATTCACTTGGCTTTTGAACTGTAGTACTTTTTGTGACCACAGATTGGCAGTGTACACACTGGCACAACTTTAGTCATGGCAGGTTGGAAGAAGGTCCTGCCATCACAGCTTTTTCTCATATCATTCTGACTGTAATGTTTAAGTGTATCTGAAGGGTCTAGAGTAGAGTACATATATCTGCCAGCAAATCCTCCCTCGCTTTGTGATTGTGACAAGAGGGGTTTATCAGCCAAACACAGCTCCATCTCTTCTGTGTTTTACAGCTGTGGAAACAGATGTGAGTCACTGTGGTTGCTGCAGCTTTGAGTGTATAAAGTCTCATTGGAGCAAAAGATCAAAGAAACGGATTCAGCTTTAGCCTCTTCTTGATTTCCTGTTCATTTCACCTTACTGCCTCTTCATTAATCAGCCTGGAATTGCATCAGGTCTCCTTGTAGCTCTGGTATTAATACCCTCTCTTTTCCTTTCAGCTTAAGCTTCAGCTTGTCTCTCTTTCTGCTTCCATCCCTCTGTCCCAGCATCAGGTAGAAGTGCTGCTGCCATAAACAGAGCGATGCAATTTCTCCTTTTTGTCTCTGAAAACATCCGCCTTGCATCTGCAACATGGAACACTCAAACCCGTATCAGTCTAGCCTTTGATCACACTGAGCATCCTCTCCCCTGTGCTGGCCTAATTTAACTGGTTCAGTATCCACAAAACCTTGATGGTGCAACTTAAAAGGCCTTTAGCTTGGCTTCATTCTGAAGGGAATTTGACAGCATGTCAGCAGGATCAGACTGTTTTAATACATGAGATGTGCATGCATATGTACTCACATGTATTTATTTGTATGTGAAAGATGCATGCATCTTGCATATGCTGGTTTCCTCTGACGTTTGCCCCCACTTGCATAAAAAGAAAACTCACGCTAAAGGTGTCCATGATGGTGCCTCGGTCGATGAGCTGTGACATTCTAATGTCTTGGCATTTTAAATTGTCTGTGTGTGCTCTCAGCAATTGGCTTCATGTGCCTGTAATCTATAAAGGTTGGTTATAATGGCTCAGCTAAAAAATGCATTACCAACAACATCTGTTTTCCTTGCTTTCACGCACGCGCACACAGACGCACATGCATTGTTTTCTTCCTCCCTCCTTCCTTATGTCTTGGTACTGTGTTTGTTAATTGAGCTGTATGTTTTGCCTGTAGACAACTGCATATGGTACAGTTAGGTTCCTGTTCCAGCAAGTCAACAGTCAGATGTAATCAGATCAAGCCTAACATGGAAGTGAACCATCCGACTTAACTTGATATGCCCTTCACATTTTTCAGTATCAATCGTACTTCATTTAAAAATAAGCTTTAAATGGCAGAGTTTCAACCTAATTTTTTCTGCATTATCCTTGATGATCTTTACAGTTACTTCTCAATTCACAACAGATGACAGGCAAATTTTCAAACAAACCCATCTGATGACAAAGCTGAATTATCTTTGATTAAGGACAGACTGCAGGGGTAAAACTCCTCTGACAGAACATCCATGAACATGACCAGCTTCAGAAAAGCAGTATATACCCCAACATTCCCTACTTACTCCTTTGACAGCAAAACATTCTGAAAAGGTTACAATACTCTGAATGAAAAGCCCCAAACTCTCTACTGGACAGGCAGGGGGTGTGAAAAATGTGGTGACGATGCAGGGGGTGCTTCCAGTCCTGCTGCTTATCATCTTGCTGGAGGGAATGTTTTTGTCATTCTGGCCACTTCGTCTGACCGCTCCAACATCTGGTGTCTGCTCTGCTTGAGAATTTGGCTCAGAGAGCAAAATCTGCTGCGTCAATATGGGCTCAGGGAATAGCTGCAGAAAAATAGATGCTGTGAGTTTTGTTTTCACGATAAATAAGGGGATGCATGTACAGAAAAAGAGCATCTGTCAATAACCATCTTCCTGTTTTGGTATACTGTAAAATGACATAATAAAGTAGTTTATCACATTTAATTTCTCAGTGTAAACCTTTTTATTGTTTTTTTTAACCATATGGAGCATAATCAAGTAACCAATACAGGAAAAAAAGACTGAAATTACTTCTGAAGTAGCATTATTCATGCACATGTATCTATTTGAGACTGATGCTATTCAAACTTGGCATTACAACACTGCAATTAAGAGGAAATGATTTTTAAAAAATACCAAGGTTACATAAATGTTACCAAACTGACCCTTCAGAAATAGCTCTCAATCATGAAAATGGAAATTGTATTTGCAGAAGAAAAGCTCTAAAGTAAAGAATTTCTCATTTCGACACAAAAAGAAAAGGAAAAAAAAAACATGGCAGAAAATGATTGTAAATCAGTATTTTCTAGTGATATGAGACACTTGCATCATCTTGTGCATGTCTGTTCCATTCATTTGACCTTAACTCTCCCACGGTGGAAGGAATATGATTATATGTGGCAACACTGAAAGCATTACAGCTTCATTGAGTCATTCGTTTGTGGCTGCATCTCAGTGGGGAATGACTTTGGCACTGTTGGCCTTTCCTTGATAAATTAGGTCCCAGGGTAGACATTCAACATTCCACTGCACATTCATTATGAGTTAAGCACTACCCATGTAGAAAGGTAAGTGCTATATTGCCACATATTATCAGGCTATAATCAAGTAGCATTATAAGACATGGGCTTGTCTGAAGCACTCGGAAAATGTTTTGCATCCATCAACTAAACTCCAAGTTACTCCAATGTTTATATCCGCATCATATGCTTGACGTATTGGCTACAGCAGTGCAGGCAGTCAAGACTTAATTGGCTTTCAATCCAGAGACCTTGGGAGTAAAGAGGAATGAATTCAGAAATAAGACACACTTCCTAATTGGAAGAAGGTGGAGCTCAGGGGACAGAGAAGATTGGTGGAGAGTTTCACAATGAGTGTAATGATTTCCTGAGGGCAGTGGAGAGGCCAGGGGCAGGCATGATCAGGAAGCAGCCAAAGAAATGGAGAAAGGAGGAGGTGGGAAGGATCAAGGGATGAGGAGCTATCTTGAGACCCTTTTATGTAACTTTGTGTAGAAAGAAAAGGAAAACCACACACTTTAGGACTTCAGTCAATGTCAGGCTCGTTCCCCATCCTGACCCTTTCTGTTAAGGTGATTGCAAACAGAGAGCTTGCTCACTGACATGTTATTGCAGGAAAAGTAAAGTGCAACATCTAACATTCAAAACAGCGGTTTAGTTCAGTTAAACTGTTTAGGACCTTGTTATTGTGCATACAGGTAAAATCTAATTTAGCGGAATATAAAGTCAAAATGATTGCTGTAGAAAGCTTTTGTGGTTTTATAATGTTTCGTGAAAACCAAAGAAATTAAAGCCTGGACAGGGACGTACACAATGTCAATTAAAGTTATGTTTTTTTTTTGTATGCAAGAAGTAGGGGATGCATTTTCCTTTCTTTCTCATCTTGGGTCACTTGTTTCTCTTTCACGTTTGTTTGGTTAGGTTTAGGATCAAAACTTGATGTTTAGGTTTACATATTGAAAACAGAGAAACCACAAGTCTCACTGATTAATTGTTCAATTCACAAAAATCCTTGCTTCACAAAGGCACATGCATTTGCCTTGGAGATTGTCTGCATCAGTATGGAAACTGAGCCACAAAGACAAACACTTTGAAGACGAGGGGACTGGTGATGTAGATGGTTGTGAAATGGAGCCACAGGAACCCTCATCATACAGTGTATATGTATCTTACAGCTGTACTTTTTGTGCTTGTTTAGTGTACCTTACTAAACACTATTAACTTGTAGAGATAGATGCTAATGCCAATCTCAGTTAAAGTTCTGCTCAGTGTTTCTTCATCGTTTCCTGAGATCATGAGGTGAAAGTTATGATACCAATAATCAGTTAGAGAGGGTTTGCAAACTATTGAATTGCTAGGAAGATAAACAGAGAATAGCAAACATCTATTTCATTGTATTTTTTGCATCTTTACAAAAACGATACTCCATGAAAAATCCACCAGCACCAACGAAAACATAACCTCAGCCTTGGTGGAGGTCATAATAACACTGGGTCCTTTTCACATCAATCACATTTACTCGGCTTATTGAGTAATCTGAACACTCTGTATTAACATGATTTTCTCTATATCATCTAATTGTAGCGCAGAGAAACTGTGCAGAGATGGGATAGTACGTTGATCTTCATGTGAATGTGTTCAGGTGGACTGGAGATGATGCACACACTGTTTTCCGAGTCAGATTACATATTTTTGTGCACTGTATGAACACATGAGACCACTGTAGTTTAATTAGAATAGCCTTCTGCTAATTTACAGACTCATAACTTTATGTGAGAAAGTTAACATGCTTACATATTTTGGAAAACTTAAAATCACCCAAATTGTCCCATTTTGCACGTAGTTGCAGCACAACTTATTACTTTCTTTTTAAATCACTTTGTAGTAGCTCCTGCTGTTCCCCTCCTGGAAGCCATAGTCTGCTCTGATGAATTATTTTCTCTTTGTTTAGGTTTGTGCCAAACTTGCGTTGGGGAAGACACTATTGTGCTTCATGGTAAAGTAAAAGTGCGAGATGAGCAAAGCCTGGACAACAAATGAAGCATTTCCCACAGTTCAGGAGCTGAGTCCTGGGTGGGAAAGGATAATGGTGTGTTTCCATTACCTGTTATTGCATGGTGCAGTACGGTTCACCTTGGCACTCTTCCATGCTAAATTTCCCGCCGCAGACAGTATCCCCTCAACACTGGCTGGAACAGCTGTTCATTAATGGCAGCTGAGGCCACATTGATTTTGTAGAAGCTTTATTGAAAGAGATATACAAGTAAAGAGTGTAGGGTGGTTATTAGACAGAATGAGTTTGTGCTTTTAGAACAGAAGTGTTTGAATATGATCAGAGTGATTGAGGGCTTGACTCTGGTCAGTGGCAAAAGAAAAGATAGAAGTAGGGCTTCAGTTTGTATTGCTGAGCTCATTTACCCACAGCAATTATGATTCTCTTGGCCAGTCAGTGGTCTGCAGTGCTTCCTCATTACTGTATACTATCAGCTGGTGGATTACGCAAAAAAAGTGTCAGTAAGAATAAGTTAAAGAGAACAACCTTCCTTTGGTGTGAACTTATTGCTTTGGGATTCACAAAGCCCTAACATACACAGGCATTTGCCGAAAGACAAAAAATTTCCAAAAATGATGATATAGGCTTTTTCAGTTAAAGACAGACTGTGCAAAACAACTTTGCTTAAAAGAGTATTCCAGTTTTCTCAATAGAAAAATGTAATTGTTGCACAAGTGGTGTACAGCCACTGATTAATTATTGTTTATACAGTGACTGTGCTCTTAGATATTAACTTGAGAAAACATAGTGCCACTGTGAATACTCATGTATGGTCAAAGTAAAGAGGTGTAAAATCTAAAATGTAACAGTCATTTGAAATGACTTCTCCTCACATATAAAGCTCTCCACAACCAAGCTTCAGTGTATATCAAAGATTTCATAGTTCCTTATGTTCCCAACAGAGCACTTCGCTCTCAGACTGCAGGTCTACTGGTG
>JAOXYM010000017.1:13506294-13531288 GCA_028567055.1 Leptatherina wallacei
AACAACAACTACATTTGAGAAAAAAAATCAGTTGTTTATCAATGTTAGTATTGAATTTTAGCTAAATGTGAAATGATAGACGGACACATGCAGAGCCTTGTTCATGGATCATCAGTCAAAGATTTAATTTTGGCAGTTATTTTCATAACAGTTAACACCCAATTTACAGTTAACAGTCTACTTAAATGCACCTGGTCATTTGAAGGGCAACTTAATGTTGATGAATTGGATTTTTGCTCTTGCAAGCTGAATTACTACTGGTTATTCCAATCCATATAGGCTACAGGTGCAGTATTCATTAATTAATTAATTTATTCATTCATTTTCTATACCATCCATCCATTTTCTGCACAGCTTAGTCCAATTCTAGGTCGCGGGGGGGCTGGAGCCGATCCCAGCAATTAGCAGGCGAGTGGCAGGGTACACCCTGGACAGGTCGCAAGTCTATCACATGGCCAACACAGAGAGACAAACAACCACTCACACTCACTCCTAGGGGGGATTTTTTGAGTATTCCCTACATGCCTTTGGACTGTGGGAGGAAGCCGCAGTACCCGGAGAGAACGCATGCATACAAGGGGGAGAACATGCAAATGCTGCAAAGAAAAGCCACTTTTCGAATCCCTCCAAGGCCAAGGCTCGAACTAGTGAGGCAGCAGTTTTAACCACCACACCGCAGTGCAGCCAAGTGTTCAGTAGACAATAAAATATAGATTTGAATTAGATGAATATATGTTGATAGGGGGAAAAAAACTTGCCAGACAAATTATGTCAGTATCAGGGTTGTCTGGACAGGTTCAGGAAGCAATTGCCTTTTTCACATAACGAACTAAACATGTAACACAAATTTATGTAAATTTAGCACAGGGTTTGATATTCAATGTATCTATGCCTTAAAAAGAACAAAAAACATGCATCAGCTCAAAATTGGGACAGAAAACACTTGGAGGTCAATCTTATTTTTTCATGACCTCTATGAAAATTTCAGGCAAATGAGAAAAGAGGTCATGTGATGCAGGATACAGGACATGTTGCAGCTGTGTGGAATTATGTGGCATTTGACTGTCCTCTCCCAATCATAATGTAGTTTATAGTTCATGCCAGGATCATGTCACTCTTCTTTTCATTTCACTCTTCACTCCTCACATTCACAGAGGAATGCTTTTTTCATGGAGCTGTAAAGTTCACAACTTGAATGTAATGAATACTGGATGTATGTCCATATTTTTCCCCCGGTGTTTTGCAAGATAGGGCAGAAATTGATGAGGATGAAAGCTTATCACCAAATTCAGAGTATTTATCTATAGTTTTCATAAGCAGACATTTTATAAATATACACTGTATCAGTGCACTGCATTATCAAGATTGTTTATTTATTTACGAGTTCTGTTAGTCTAATGTGCACGATAAAAACATTGCAAACATAATTTTTTGAATTAAATCTGTTAAAGCATATTTCAAAATCCAAATAGTTTTTTTTTGCTGAAAAGGTGCCACAATTTAGAAACCAAAAATTGTTGTAAGGGAACATTTCTGATTAAAAATAAACAAAGATATAGTATTGCTTGAAAGTTTCTAAATCATATTAATTTCTGTATATATATGCCCTTCGAACATTGTCATGGAAATTCTTCATAAAACAATCGGTGAGAAATAAATCCATAAAGCTCCAGTAGTCTTTTAAGGAATTTATTATGCTGTCAGCAGGAGAACAGGTTCAACCGAGTACAAGAGTCTGCAGAAGTTGTTTACACAATTCATTCTTCCTCCACAACAGTTTTAATCTATCCAAAACCCTTTAAAACCCTTCCATTCCCACACCTCTCAGCCAATCCCTGTGGCCATAGGACACAGACAGTGCATCCATGAAGACAGACAGTTGAAAGTAGTCTAGACTGCATTTGGAAACCTAACTGCAACTGTATTCAGGCTGGGATCTGCAAAGGCTTAACAAAGCATGTAATGAACTACTGTCTGTCTATTTTTTGGCACATAAGCGTCTCACTCTTCTTTCAGATAAAGCTTAACCTTAGCTTTAATAAATCATTGCATTAATATGAATATAATTGTATTTGAAAATGATCAGAATATATATTTCCCCTACAACATCAACATCATCATATTTCCCAAGTCCTAAAAACAGCCAATGAAACAATGAAACTGTACAAGCCATTAGAAAGAAACATACAGTAGATGTAACAGCTTGGTCACTTACAGAGAGGAATAAACCAGTAATACAATTAAATGACAAAAATACACAACCTTTGCTCTTAGCTCCTAGTTTGTGATTTCCTTGTAACAACCGCTAAATATTTATAGTAACTGTTGATCCAGTCCAGAAAATCATCTTGAAAGAGTTTAGTTTCATTACTTAGAATGGATTCAACTCAGGGACGTCGATAGGCCCTTGCTCATTAAAGGTAATTCTATAATATTTTAGATTTAATTCACAGAGAGATATTTTTCTCCAAACAATGCTTATCTTAACAATTCTATTCAATGGCATCTGTCATCAAAACAATACTTTCAATAGCCCTATACATTGGTTCTCTCTACTTGTAGCCCTCGTGTATCAATGTGGGAGAGATCTTTAGTGGCTTAGAAGTTAATCTTGGTTCCTGTTCAATTCTGTGGATTATTACACAACTTTCAATTCAAGTTACCTTTGTTGCTCGACCACACCTGGGGAAATAATAATGGTCTTGAGTTTCTTCTATTTTAGCCCAACTTGTCTGTGTTTGGATTTGTGCATTGCTTCCTAAACCTTTACTGGGCCTTCTTTTCATCAACATATAGCCAAGCTGTAAAACCCGCATGTCCCACCACCACTACCACATGCACCCCAACATTTACAATGAAATGTACGAAGAAATGTGTCCGAAAAATAGTATTATTTGGCATAGAAATAGTCTGGTATCTTTAGTTTTTTGGATGCTATTTCAGTTAAAACTATATCAGTGGCAGAGAGAGATAATAATTCCTCTGCTGTAGTGTGAGGAATTTTACACCAGGAAAACTTTCTGAGGTCCTGGAACCAACTGACTACAATTTCCACTAAAGATTACTTCTAATACAAAAGTTTTATCTAAGCTTAGTTAATCACATCGACAAATGAATATTAAATCATTGATTTAACCATTTAATCATCTTTGTCTCATTTGGCTGATTTTGATCTCTAAATTGATTTCAAAGGATTTCAAAAAAACTTTCAAGAAAATACTAGCATATGTTGAAAATACTACCTGCTGTATTCTGTAATGAGTGACTATGTGTTAATTGTTGTGGGAACTATTGTCTAAATAGTTATTATAGGCTTGGTCATCCGGGAAGGGTCAGAGTAGAGGCGCTGCTCCTCTGTATCGAGAGGAGCCACATGGCGTTGCTCAGACATCTGGTCAGGATGCCTTCTGGACGCCTCCCTGGCGAGGTGTTCCGGGCATGTCCCACCGGGAGGAGACCCTGGGGAAGACCCGGGACACGCTGGAATGACTATGTCTCTCGGCTGGCCTTGCCACGCCTCGGGATTGCCACGGACAAGCTGGCAAATGTGGCCCGGGAGAGGGAAGTCTGGGCTTCCCTGCTTAGGCAGCTGCAACCACAACCCGACCCTGGATAGGGGGCAGAAAAATGAGAGGATGGAGATGTGAAATAACATATATCCTTTCTATGTGTGTGTCTCTTGACTAATTACTGACTCAACATATTTACACAGGTGCTCTTAAATCCACTTGTTAATAAAGGGAATGTGATTAATTCATTTATACACACAACTGTGTATAAGTGACTTCAGAAAGTCACAATTTAAGCAAGTTAAGAACCTTAAGGATGCTGACTGAAACCCAGCCAGAAAGTAATCCTCTAGCACCAGCCAAAATCACCCACTCTCGTGATCTAAATCCACAACTAGTCCTCACAAAGATAGTTGTATAATTACATAGACACACCTACACACACATGCATTAAGAGTCTCACTTTGATCTGGTACAGTGGCATCTGTCCCATATGGTCGTCAGCTACAGTGAGCTCACTCTGCAGTGGAGCATATGTGTCCAACTCCAATGTTTTTCTCTGTTTGATGTTATGTAACACTTTCACATTTTTATTTTCACCCAAACTGTGAAGTATTCTGCTATTTTCATTGTTTTCTTCAAAAACTCTTCCAAAATTCAGCTCAACAGAAGGCGATGCAGTGTAAACCATGGATGACTTCACTGTTTTGACACATACTGCATTTACTGACCACATCTTCCAAAATTCATAGTGTTTCACAGTGAAACGCAACCACTCCTAGACCATGTGAAAATGTGGTATCTACAAACTAAAGACGTGTAGTTTGCTTGAAAAAGAATCATCTTGGTCTCCCTGATGTAACGTAGGATTTGCATATTATTGAACTTAGAGGCCAGATAATTATGTCACTCATCATTTTCTGTAGAGAAATTAGCATTTGCAATTTCTCTTAGCATATGCTGAACTGGTGGGGATTCAGTGTCTTGCTCAAGGGTGCCTCAGAGAGGAGGAAGTGTCCTGACATGGGGCCTGATCATGGTTTCGCTCACCCCTGTAGGCCACCCTGCCAGCCTTCATGGACTGATCACCAGAGCTGGACGTCAAGTTGCACCTGCTGCCTGTCTCCTTTCTGCCAAGGGGTATCAGTGGGGGCTTACCCAGCTTGATGGAGGTGCAGATGGCCAACAGAACAAATGCCTCATGTGCCTCTGTTTGCAAAACCACTGACTCACACAATGTGATTCACAAATGACTGACTTTGACTTCTTCTGTGCCAAAGAAAGCATTTAGAGGAGAAAAAAATAAAAGAGAAACTGCATCTGTTCATCTAATAGTCTCACTGTTAAAGTCCTGCTGGAGTCCTTTTGCATAATAAGCATATTACATCGCCTTATACAACTCAGGAATAGTACTTGAGACAGAAATGACTTATTTCATCCTAATAATTGTTTAAAACAATCTTTCACAAATGTAAATATGAAGCACAAACACCCAGACTGCATCTCTTCACATTGTGGTCTGTGGATCCCCCCCCCTGTGTGGACTTTGGTGGGAGTACCTTCCATCTCCCTAGTGACCTGGACCTGCATCTGCTTCCTATCACCTCATCAACAACCATGCATTTATCTGCCTGGCCAACTTCCCACTCATCGCCAGATTGTTGTTCCCCCCGTGGTTACTAGTCCATGCCTTTTTGACTGCTAAAAGTCCCGACTTAGCTCTGTTATTTTGAACCAGCCTTCCAACACTTGTCTCTGTGTCCCTCAGGAAATCCAACCTGCCTGGTGCTCCCCGCCTGTCAGCCCTAGCCACTCGGTCCTACTGCTCAGCTCCAGTCTCCATTCTTAGATACATAGTTTATTTCAAACATGTGCTGACATTTACAATATTTTCATCTTTGAATATTTCTTTCTATTCACAGGTCTGAAAAGGAGTAGGCAGAAGTATAAACTTATATGTCCATACCCCGTTACTACAATACAACACTCATTCCCCCTCCTCCTACAATAGCCATTTTACAATAACAGAATTATCCACAAAAAACAGAGACAAAAAACAAAAGAACATCAGGATTTGTCTGGCCTTAAAAAACACAACTATCATCCATAACTATTGTCTGTATATAACTTTTGTATGTATTTTCTACACCTCTACACAGTAACTGATGTATGTACAAATATAGAGTGTTTTGATTCAGCATGTGCTACATTTCCCCCCGGATGGCAATACTTCATGCCAACTCCCACAGAACATAATTAATGTGTGGTCTACAACGGATCTTGTGGTCCAAAATCACACCAAAGAATTTACTCTAAGTTTACATATCAATGATTATTTTACTTCTATAATTCTCTTACGATTTCCAAATGACAAAAATTTTATTCAAATTTTTAAATAATTTATTTATATCCATTCACTTCTTTAGTTTATTTAGTTACTTTGTGATCACATCCAAAAGCTGCAGCATATCCACAGTATATTTAGAACATCAGTTCCTTCCGCACACAACCCAGGTTTCCGGGGAATCTGAAAAGTTATACTCCACTACTGGTTGCTTTTTTCAGGGAAAGTTTGGGGGTGAGGGAAGAGTATTGTTGGTGGAAATAGTCTGAGTTTTTAAAAAAAATCCTGGAAAAATTTAAATTATTTAATTTTTTTCCCATTTGATATAAATGATATAGAAGCTATAAGCTTTTTGTTGGAGATCATCCTCCTTTTTTGAACACATCTGACTTTGAATACATTGTTCATGAAATGTATATATGAAAAACGGCGAACATTTAATGAGATTAGATCCTTCAACACATGGAGTAGAAGATAAACATGCAATCAAAATTTCACTATTAGCAAAACTGTAGGTATGGATGTCCATTTGTGATGACATTGTGATGTCATTAACTGTATGCCTGCAGAATGATCATGAACACATAGGCTTGTATGATGTTTTATTGATTGCAATTAAAAGACAAATTAAGTCTTCAGCGTTGTACGCAGATGGAAGGTTTGGCTCAATTAAAGTCTTCATCAAATTTTGTGTCAACATAGCTCCCCATTCCAGGGGGTATTAAACAGCCTATCAATTGCAAGCACATTCTTTATACTGTGTATGTGACACTTTATAATGAACACACATGCACACGCCTATACTCACACACAAGCTGTTGCATTTTCTTTTGTACAAAAAGAAGAGAAAGAGTCACTAGTTAGGGTGTAGGACACAAGAACAATAAGGTTTAGTGAAGTGACCAGCTAAATGTGCTGCATTGTTTAACTGAGTTTGACTGAAGCTGTTCGAAATGTGTTTAATTCCCTTACTATAAATGCTGATATACACTTTTTAGTCAAAGACAGAAAAGACAGATTTAATCCAAATATACCAATGAAAAAAAAACTGAGTCATATGAAATAACACTTTGAGAACAAAATAGGGAGAGAAATGTTGGTGCCAGATAAACTATCCTTCTTCAGCAAAGTGTTATGTTGCTATGACGACACACCTACAGCTCATATATTAAAGTAATTTCATTTGCAAATGAAACCAACACCGCCAGAGCTAATCTGGAGAAGACAGACAACAGCTTCTGCTGTACCTGTGGTTTATGACACTTTTGTTTTTTTAAGTAACAAAAAATAAATAAAAAAGAGGTATGCTCTTCACTTTCTATATGATGAACTCTTTCAAGTGGTTGTTATTGCTGGAATCATGTCAGAGAGCACATGGGTGGGCCTGTATGTGGGTGAAAGCTTGCCAGGTAGAGAAAGAAACTGATGTTTGTAGGTGGAGGTTAAATTCTGGGTTTAATGCGCAAAGAGTAGGTAAGAGAGCAGCAGAGAAAGAGAATAAAAATTAAGGTGAAAGCTGTTCGTTGCCATAAACTTGGCAGATGGTACATTAACATACTTAATCCAGCATGACCCAATTTTGACCCAGGTGATGTTTTTTTGCTTCTTTTCTTTTCTTTTTTTTAATTTGTCTTGGATGTTTTTTCTGTATTTTTTTTTCTTCACATGTGCAAGCAACCTTTGCTTAAGGCCTTGCTTCACACACTTACTGTGTGACAACACTAGGCAAGAAAGTAACCGAAAGGACACCAAAAGAAGATGGTTAATAGACTTTCAACAAAGAGGTAAAGGAGAAAACAGATTTGAAAGGCTGATGGGAATAAGCAAGTTTTTTTTTTTAGACTGATGTATGACAATCTTAAGTAAAAATTAAATGGCTTCATGGTGTTTTGATTACAGTTCCAAAATGTGTACAACCCAAGTTTGAGGCAGGGACATGTCATTAATTTGGTACAGGGCCATATTTATCCATATGTACAAGGAGACAAGTTGCTGGCCCTTTTGGAAAGGGATGTTGTCACATTCTTGCCTAATATGAGATTCTAGCTGTTCAACAGTCTGAGTCTTCTTTGTCATATTTTGCATTTATAAGAAGTCAATGTTTTTAATTGCTGAAAACTCTGGACTGCAGCCAAGCAACTCCAGTAGCTGGGTTCTTCTACAAAGAAGCCATTCAGTTGTAGATGTGCTATGCAGTTCAGGGTTGTCTTGCTGGAATATTCAAAACCTTCTCTAAAAATATGCAATCTGGATGGGGGGCATGTATTACACTGTATAAGCCTGAATGTACCTTTCAACATCGATAGTGCCTTTCCAAATGTACAAGTCGTAAGTTCCATTGTTCCTAATGATCTCCATACGGAGATGCAGGCCTTTGGACTGCTAACAAACCAGATGACCCATCTCCTCTCTATTCTGGAGAATGCAACAGCTAATTTTCAAAAAGGATTTAAAATTTGGATTTGTCCAACTCCAGAACAGTTTCACACTTTGCCTCAGAATATTTCAAATTACCTCGGCCAAAAGAAAATTGGTGGCATTTATGTATCATGTTCACTTCTGGCTTCTTCTATTCATGACAGAAGAACATTGTAGATGGCAAAGTAAACTGTATTTACAGACAAGGATTTCTAGAAGTGTTCCAGAGATTCATGACAAAATTGTGCCTGTTTTTAATGCAGTAATGAAGGCCTGATCATCATAAGTATCCAGTAGGCTACTGATGTTTGACCATGTCGCTTTTGCACAGGTATGTCTCCAGATTTCTGGAATCTTTTGATAATAGAGCTGTAAATGATGGAATATTCAAAGTCTTTGCTGTTTTAAGGTACATTATTATGGAATTGCAGTTTGTAGAGGTAGCTTTGTTCAGATTACATAGTATCTGTTTTTATATCTGAGAGACTCATGACTCTCGAAGGTGCTCATTTTATACCTTGTCATGTTACTGATATATTGCCAATTAATTTAAATGGCTGCAACATATTTCTCCAGCTCTTTTCTTTTTAGTGACATTTACTTTTCAAGCCTCTCTTGAGATGCGATATTGGCTTCAAATTCAACATAAGCTAATGCTTTGCATCAAGTATAATGTTTCACTTTGAATATTTTCTTTACTATTACTGTTTACTTTTTATAAAAGTTTGCAAATCATTGCATTCAGTTTTTATTTACATTTCACGCAGTCCCACCTTTTTGGAAATGGTGTTGCTCTTCTGTGCCCTTTCCACTAAAGTTAGGAAGTAAGCTACTGTAGCTGATGTTTGCAAGCAAAATGGCTATGATATCTGGTTCTGTTGGTATTTAGACATGCTAGCTAGTTCCAAACATTTCATTTAAGACAGTATTACCTTGAATCCGGCAAACTGTGATGATATACTGTATAATGCTCCTGCAAATCTGTATTGTTGTCTTCGGCAGGAACACTCTGCAAACATGTCTTGCATGTCAGATTACATATTGCGTTTTCTCAATATCTGAAAAAAAAAAAAATCCAGTCAACTTAATCTTTTTTCTGACATGGAAAAAATTGCTTTTCATCTCCTTCAGTCATCATAAACAACTGACTGACATCTTGTGCCCACCAAAAGAGTTCCAAAGGATTCTGCACAATCTGAGGGATTTTTAAGGTGCATTCACACCGGAATAGTTCAGTAGACTCGATTCAATAGGGCCCCCCTATTGAATCGAATTTTTCATTCCAAAAATATTCCACAGCTTTGTTTGGTTTCCTTTTAAACTGCGCTTCACTCAAGGGGACCAAAAACCCCTGGCCAATGTCAGCCAGTAATGACAACTGCTCGCTAAGGACAATATTCCCCCGAAACGGCTACTGACAAACAAGAAAGAAAAATAAAATCCAGTTTATTAATTGGCCAGGACCAAAAACGTCTTGTTCACTGCAAGTACACACAATGGAGCAACAATGAATTTATGCAGTCTTCAGGTTTCTGTTTTTACTTTGGTGGACCCAAAGAAACCCCTCGGTTTTCAAGCGGACCAGAGTTTACTTCTTTGGTCTGCACCAGGGTTCAAATGCGTGTTCACCATACTGGAAGCAGAAAGCAGTCTGCAGATTAAATGAATGAAATGAAAAATACTTTATTTATCCCTCTTAGAGGGAAAGCATTGTTGTAGCAGGGTTTTAAAGCTGACAAAACAGCACTAGTGTGAATGTGCCCTTATACTTTTAATCTTTTGATGAGAAAAAAACCCATTTCTTACTGTAGGAGTGGGATAATTGAAAATTCAAAACTTTTATCCTTTAAATTTTGATCTGTGTTGGACTGGAACCTAAACCATCCTTAGATTGGAGGAAATCTTTAGGAAATATGATAGAAAAAAAAACTAACCCCTGAGGAAAAAAGGGTAAAGAAGGTGTAAATCTGGCTTAATGGGCTGAAGTAAAACAAATAAAGAAAGGCTTCAGGTGTACGTAACACACAGGCATATACATCCACAACTCAATATATCTGTGCACACGGTGAGTGCCTAAAGCAAGAGGCGGACATGTGGGAGGAGTGTTTTATGCAACCAGTACACAGTATATTTTATGGGTGGGCAGTTTAATACCTCTTAATGGAAGGTGTGTCAAAGACTGGTAGGCTGGTTTGTTACTGCTGAAAATGAGTGAATAATAAATGTGTCCTTCCTTATTTCACTTTGCTCCTAGCTGCATTCTCTAATGTGTGTGTGTACACAAATACAGTGGTTTATATGTAATGCCGATTTGGCACTTGTGTAGTGTAATCTTTTTTAATTAGAATTATACAGAAGACAAGGGCGGAATTTCAATTAGTGCAAACAATCTAATTAGAAGAAGATTTGAATTTCAGTTTATTTATTTCAGAATAGGGACTAGGCATATTAATGGACATTTTCATGTAAATATCCAAGATTATACCCAATGACTAATTTTGATCTTTGGTCCCTAGGCAAGCGATGTACTTAAAACAATAAAATACAATGACATAATACATAGACAACATATAATAACATAATATAGGGACAGAACATATAAGACATAAACAACAGTACACATTTACATCAAAAGTTAGCAGATTAAAGAGCCATTTAATTAAAAATATGTTTAAAAATATAAAATATTAATAACGACCATCAGTGTTATAGTGTTGTGTCATCAGTGTCATCAGTGTTTAAGACTCTTTTTAAATTATGAATAATCATTCATTTCCCTGACGATTACTGGTAGTTTGTTTCAGGAATATTCGGCTATTTTTTTTGTATGAATATAGGTGCTTTATGGTGGATGTAAAAGTTTATCCAGTACTTTATAAATAAGACATACATCTAAGAAAATTTGATAATTGTCAAACTTTTTTTTAAGAGAGACCTTATCCGTTATAATGTGTTTGCAGTTCTATGTGAACAGATTGTGTAACAGTAGGTTTAAATGAGAAAACACATGCCTGGCCAAAAAAAAAGTCACTGAAAAAAGGTTACACACTCTAATATTTTGTTGGGCCGCCTTTAGTTTTGATTGCGGCACCAGTACACAGTATATTTTATGGGCGACTTATTTTTGGCCAGCAGTGTATCATGGCATGCATTTAAGCCTTGGCTGACCCTGGTAAGAGATGGCCGTATGTCATGGAAGTGCGATAAGTTATACTTAATTGTGTTTGTGCTTTTCTTTACATGTTTTTAAATGTTAAGCAAGAATCAAAAACCACATCAATGTATTCAACCACTTCCAGGCTCTTATCCACCATTACGCATGTTTGGGCCCCATCTGCAGGCTTGCGAGAAATTAACATTGCTCGGGTCTTTTTGGTATTTTGGTAAAATCCAGATTCTTCAAGCCATTGATATAAGAGTACCAGTGTCCTTGTCATTTCTATGGCTGCTTGTTTTTGTGTGTTTTTGCATAATAGAGTAATATGTCATCAGTATATAATTGTGAGGTAAAATATTAATATTAAGGAGGCTCTTGTTAGCCTTAGTGGAGCTGCCAGTCCCAACATTGGCATTAGCCCTGGCCCTTGCATTAGCCCAGGCATCTGTATTAGTTCTGCGTTTATTGTTAACAACCAAGTCATTGTTGGCGATGGCGCTGGTGCTAGCCTCTGTGCCGGTGTTATCAGCCTCAACGCTGGTGTTGGCCCGGCATTGATGTTGGGCCGGGATTAATCTCTATGTCTCCCACCAGTAGTTTTAAAAGAGTGAGATGCACAAATCTTATGTAGGCATTTGTTTTAGTCCCCATCTGAAATAGATCACATGCTGCAAAAGAGAGAGAGAGAGAGAGGGTTCGGAGTTCATAGTTCACTTAGAAGTTCTGGCATCAGTATCAATAACAATGGCTGTTTCTTAATATGCGTACTTGTCCGTACTCGTGTTCTTGTGTACTTTTGAAACGTCATCAGTTGAGGTCCAACTACTGTTCCAATACAAAGAACGCATCAAGTCAAGTACGCTCCAGATTCCCAGAAGTGTACTTGCTCCGCCCATTTTTCGAGGATGCATCAGTGGGGACTTTTGTGAACTTCTGGCAGCCTACTATCCCAGAATGCACTGTGGCACAACATTGATCGCTTTAGAAAGATGGCGGAGATATGATATTATACTATATATACATTGTTATATATATATATATATATATATATATATATATATATATATAAAATTAAAATTATGCATTTTCTTCTGTTTGTAAATTTGTAAATAATGAAAAAAGAGATGGGGGAAAAAAACTGTGCAAAAGTTGACATGTATGCCACTAGGATAAGTACACCCCCCCATTTGCTGGCATCCTGGCTCATTCCTCCTGTATCTCCCTCCACAGCTCCAGAATAAAATACACCGATTACAACTGCAGGCCCAGCTGGCCTGATTTTTTTGGTTTGGGTTTTCCTGCAAAGACTTCCGTTTGTTGTTAGAGCAACATCTTTAACGTAATGAAGTACGCTTCTGTTCCAAATGCATTATATGCATACTCGCACCCTTCTGTCCTCAGATGTTTGACTTCTGACAAGTCCATACTAGTAAGTACACAAGTATGTTCTGAGTGTTCATTTGAATTGAGAAACGGCCCAAATATAATAACAAACATGGTGACAGAGGAAATCATGATAATGCACATTCTCAGCAAACCATTTCTGTTGTAGTCTTCTTGTTTGTTAGTTTTGTAAGTTGTAAGTGAGGTATACTGTGTAACACCACTCTAGTGATTTCCAGCGGTACTTCTCTGTTGGCTAGGCTCAAGTACACATCCGCAAACTCTTTGAAAATGTACTGAAATGCACACAAAATTAATGTAGAGGACAGACAGAATGCGCTGTCTGTAACACTGAGTATGAATGAGCCTTCTCCCTAACTCTTTATTGTGTTATTCTAATAATGTACAATGACTTGCCAAAAGGAAAAACTGGTAGGGGTGGTGTGCTATTATTGCAAAAGAGATCATGATGCACTTTGTCAACTATAGCAGGCGACTACAAAACAAAACAAAAAACAACAACATAAAAAAAAACAAAATCAAAGGCCAAATGATTAATAAACTCAACATTTTCTGCCATTCTCTGGCAACACTTCTCATTTGAATTGCTTCACCAGAAACAGATGCAGCTGTTTCTTTTTTTTCCTAATTATTCATTGGAACCACTTAGTTTTCTTGGACAACTTAAGTATTGCTTTTGTCCCCATCTGGGAAGACTTGAGCCCTTTTAGTGCAGGTCGCTTCATACAGACAGGGGACTGTAGCAGTTAAAATATGCTTACCTCTCGCCCAACTTTCCTGGCTTTTTGGGGAAAGAAAATCACACCCACAATTGAGCAAATACTATGATATTCCACATTATACAATTTTACTCCAACGTCACTGTCAAATTTTGCAATTCTGTCTGTTTTCTGCATCATGGAAATCATAGGGCTTCGGTTATGTTAGCAGTTCCCTTGGGATGCATCAGGCTTTTATGTAACTTGTTTTCGGTGTTATCTGCTTATAACTCCTGACCTTTTTCTAACGAAAACATGGGAATGACTCTATCATCTTCTTCCTGTTTAGACGAGTTCTCCCAAAACATGACAGAAAGTAACAAGGGATGTTCAGCCCTGAAACTTAATTAGCAAGTTGATATTTAGCTCTGGTCTTTCTGACTCCTGGCTCCCTGATTCCTCTCTTTCCTTTTTCATCTTTTGTGTAGTCTCTCCCTCTGTGGCTCTTATTCCATTTTCACTTGTGTACAACCAGTGCTTCAGTATTCTGTATTACTTATTAACTAATATACAAACATAAACAATGCAAAGCATTATCTTGTTTGAGAGATTGCTGTCATGAACAATCAAAAACCACAATAATGAAAACGTGACCCATTTTTAGTCCAAAGTCTTGCAAACCTTCATGGATATTCATAGATCAAAGGTAAGACAAATAAATAGTGATCAGATATTCATGCATTTAAAATCTGTTTAGAGAAATATAGTCATGGTCACATTTGTTATGAAGATTTTTTTTCCAAAAAATCTTACAAATAATCAAAAACATCTAAATCTATATTGTCATGCGATGCACTGCAGAATCTGAATTTAAGTTTGCATATGTATTGGATGAAGATTCTTTTGATTAGATCATAACACAGCACAAAAAACCAAATCAGCTTTTTTAGATATTGTTTCGAGCATAAAATTTAAATAAAATATGGCTATCATTTGTTCTGCTTTAATTCTCTTATTTGTTGCATTGGGTGAAAGAAATGCATATACTGACAACTCTCTTTCATATCTGCTGCACCATTAGACATAATGTACCAATATAAACTCAACATAAACTTACAAAATGATAAAAGCTTGTTTACAACATCAATTAACATATTACGTTTATGTAATGAAATACGTACACTGTTGAGCGTTGGAAAGACAAAACAAGCTAAATGAAAATGTTGTGCTTTGGTTAAATTCTGATGGACATGGTACACAATACGATTTATAAATGATAATAAACACAATATATAGGAAATTAATTTAATTTAAACCTTATACTCATTAGGAAGTTTGCGTGTGGCAAAAACACCACCACATACAAACTGTCCTGCTTATAAAAATAAAGTAGAGATGTTTCTCCATTTCTACTTCCTAGGACCCTTTAAGCTGACAATTCAGTGGCAGCTGTGATGGGATCTTTGTATTTATGGGTTTCATTCAAAGCTTGAGATGCCATCTCCTCTAAGCCAGATTTCCTTGGTCTTCTGGAAAAGCACCATGCCTGGATAGAATGTGTATGAGTGACATTTCTAGGCCATTAACACCCCTTTGCCAGAAATGAATTTAATAGAAGTCAATCTAGTAACATGACATTTAAGCCATCTATTTAATGCAAGTGCCTGGAGCACTGTCCTCATGTGAAATGAGCTCATGTGAGAAACAATGAAACACAAGACCAAATCTGATGATGTCAGACTTCTGTCAGGCAGGCAAGTTGGCTTTTTTCCCCCCTTTAAATTTCATTAGTCTAAGGAGAAGAATTTTGTTTAATCTACAGCCATGTCACTCACAGATCTAGTTCATGTCATGCCAGATTTGTGGTCTCAGTTCAAAATCTATTGAAGCATATATTTCAAGACCAAAGACTTCTTTTGTCAGACAATGTATAAACTTTTTTTTTTCACATAGCTTTACTTAAAAGCAGCAGCTGTAGAAGAAGCCATGTTTCATATTTTAGACTTAAAGTCTCAGTTAAGTAAACTCAAAGATTTGAATGGAAACAGTTCTTGCTTAAAACATTAAGAAGCAGTTGCAAAGTAGGGCTTTTATAGTGGTTTTTATTGGCTTTCTACATTTTGAGAGCAGATCTGAAGTCACAAGTCCATGACAGGGGGGGAATTTTGTACTTAAGGGGTGCAAAAGCTGAACATATATGTTGGGGTGCAGTTTAGGAGCAAGTCTTGTGATGATTAGTGATTCAATATCAATATCAATATTCATCAAAGTTATTTGTATAACATTAACATTAATTCTGGCACTAACAATTTTGCCTTAATATCAGTCTTGAGGGTCTGTCTCTAAGTGTCAATCTTGGACAGATGACATTGACAGAGCAGATGATGAAGGTTATGAATCTGAACATTCACCTTTGCAGTCAGCAGTAATCACAAAACACATACACAATGATCACAGAACAATTTCTCGTTCATAACTTATAAATTATAACAAATTTATTAAAGCACATTAATATTAATCAATTATACTTTGGTCAATAAATACCCCTGCTAGAAAAACCAGCATTGAAATGATGCTGGTCTATGCTGGTTTTTCTAGCAGGGACTATTATTAAATTCTACCACACTATGTACAAATGCTAGTAACTATACAGTAGTTATGTGTTCATTATGTGTGACGTCACAAGATAACAGCTGTTGCTAGGTGAAAAAGGAGGTCACAAAATGGCTACTGTTGCCTTGGATATGGAGTCAAGACGGTTGCCGTCACCATGTGACCACTGAACATGTGGTGGTCCTTTGTATACTGTGGCCACATGCATCGGCATTTGTTAGCAACAACATGTGACACAGTCAATGTCCCTCCTTGTGCCTGACTGGTTAAAGACAAATCAGATGGTTGGGAGTGTTGGAATTCCAAAAGGTGCCAGGTAAGATGAAGGAGATGCTAGTTTAGCATGCGAGAGCAACTCTTAAACATATCTTGTCTAAGATAACTCTATTAATTCAACAGCACAACTCAAAGGAAAGGTCAATGAAACCCATAAAAAAAAAACTGTAACACTGTAACACTGCTCATACTTAGCTAAGTTATACTTAAGCTAGTGCTGATGCTAACTGCTGACGCCCAGTAAGGGCTGGGATATACTTGCTGCTGGCACGTGTTCCTCGCGTCCGTTTGGCATGTAGGCCACTCGCAATGACGCAAGGTAGTGTGCGCGAATTGCAATATTGACTTGAACGCTCAAGGTGCTCATGCACGATTTTGGTCAATGGGCAGCACATACCGCATGTATGTGCACATTGGCTGCATATTGCCTCTGACGGCGAAAATACCTTTTCTATTTTGTTTCAACAGCAAAATGATCAATTCTTCTTCCTCGTTGGCAAAGTCAATTTCAACACAAGATCTTTGTTGTTAAGGGAAAAAAGCCCGGAAAAACAATGCGACCGGCAGCTTGACACTTTCAGAGTACAAGTGCTGTGTACTACCCCGGTGCCCTCCAGTATCGTCTTTTGCAGCAAGTATATTCACAGATGTAGCAGAACATTGACGTGGACTCTTGCGTACACAGCAAGTATGTCCCAGCCCCAAATATCTTCGTTACAACAGTCCTTCGGAAATGGTGGTCCTTGCAGGAAAAGGGGGCAGAAAGCTGGTAAAGTGTTCTTTGTCCAGCGATGTCCAGTTCTGTCCAATTGAACATACTTATGTTTATGAGTTGTCTTGAGAAGGAGGCTGGTCGCTTTTTTTGCTGGAGAGGTTAGCAGACAGGCTAACCCACACTCCTTAGATAGAGGGAATCCTTCCTTTGTTGACTTCTACAACGCATTAGCCTCTGACTTGCTGTTAGTAAGCTAACTGTTCTGTTTTCATCGTGGAGATACACCTTTAACTGGATGCTAGAATTTACAGAAATTGTGCTGAAAACAATACAATGAAAACTGGATTCATTTTTGTGATGACTAAAGCTGAAATGCAGCATCACCACAGACATTGAAACACACCAGCTGACTATTATTGATAGTATGACAGTATATTATGGAGGTTCAAGAGCAGCAAACCTTTTGAGAGAAGTTTCAGGAGTAACCTCCGTCACTGGACAGTCAGGGGATTAATTCTGTGCAGAGACGCAGTGGTAAAGAGCTCAAGATTACCACCAAATCCCATCTCATTATTCACCTGGTACTTTTACAATTTTGCTATGGAGACAGGTGGAATCAATGGATATAGCTGTGACTAATTATCTGACTCTCTTTCTTTTGCCCATGCATGTCTGCTGAATCCTTGACAGCTAGGACGTACTCCTCATGAAAATATAAATTTCACAATTAAGAATGTTGGCTACTTACTTCATAGCTACAAGGTGACAAAAGAATTTATATCTGCAATGTGCATTTGGGAATTAACATTTTAGCTTTTAAAATTAACTCGTTATTGCTGATCTGAGATCTGTCAGGATGTTGTGCAGACATGCTTCCCAACAGCAGAGAGAACTGTTCATTCACTGTAATCATGAAACCTAATTTGATTTACCTGATGATTGTTTTCATGATTCAGGTTTGGCTGGGTGGTAAACAGTCTGTGTACATTCAGCCACTTCATTTTTCCATTTGAAACAAAAAAATGAAACAACAATAACAAAAAAACAGTACAAATTTTTGCTATTCTTGTTTCCCAATCCAAAATGAAAAATTGGATAAAGAACTGTTGTTCAATTCCAGACTTTGGGCACTAAACAAAAATGGTAATAACAGATAATCAGCGCTCAGATCCAATTTGGGATTTTTCATTTTAGACAAGCAGTGTGACTCGGAAGTTCTCTTTGTGCCATGTACACTGTGTTGACTACACCCTCAAAACTGTGTTTCTTACTTTTGCTTGTATAAAACATTGCAAGACTTTCTTTTGCAAAGCAGTATTCGTATAGTGTCTTATATATCTTCTTGAAATAAAATCTCTGAATCCTTCGACCACTGACAAAGTAAGACTCGAAGCAGTGAGACTAACCTTTCACAGACTGCTTCCATCTTCATATTATATTGCCCTTTTCATTTATAGCTCAGAAAAGGTAAGTTTCCAGATTTCTGTTGACCACATTAATATTTCCTAAAAGTGGAGACATTTTTAAAACCAGTTATCTGTCTTTGTTATTACTTTTGTGTGAATATATTAAAAGCGGGGATAGAGGGGTTTCCCTCATTGTAGTCTAAGAGCAAACCTTTCTGAGTACCCCCAGGTTCAGAGCCTCATTTGTCATGTGGATGGCTCTGTCTATTGCCATGGTACTTTGTGTGGTACCGTGTGGTGTGTGGTAAGAGGATTGTTTGCATATCCCAGCACCCAGTTGCAGTCTCCAACGCTATCTCAATCAGAAGGTTTTTATATTTTCTTTGAATAATTCAAGTTATGAAAGATGGGATTCATTCACTGCTCAAAATAGCAACAGCAGAATGAATCCCCTCAGGTGTGAGTGTGCATGTTTGCACATGACTGTGTGCTTGGATAGTGATGGTGTTTGTGAAAACCTATTAGGGCTGTTGGGCCAGAGTGATAGCCTGCTCACAGCTCTTGTGGGTGATGAGTGTGTGTGTGTGTGTTTGAATGTCTGCATTATACATGGATCACAATCTACAGGGATAGCCTTGGGTAATTAGAAAAATCCGATCAGACTATTTACCAACAAGATGCAATTTGTCAATGGTTCTCCTGTGATCAAAGCACAGATCTCCTTGCATATAAATGTGCATTAACATTAATAGGCATGATTGTTTCTGTCTACTTCTCTACCTGTATAATACATATTTGTATACCTGATACAGTGTTTGTGTGTTCCACTATTGTCTAGCGGGCCCCTTCTAATGCTTGGTTTGACAATATCAGTGGGACTTATCTGGATATTTATTTGTGCAGCCATCTGTTGAAGTGTGTGATATTCATCAAGTACATATACCAACAGGTTCCTCATAGCACAGTGTCAACAAAGACTGTCTGGGGACCAGTGAGCAATGTAAATGAAAGGTACACCTGGGGTTTTTTTTCCTCTAGGCTCGGCAGGAAGACTTGATGTATTTGACTTGTATGACACAACTGCATGCACGTCACTGTGTGTCTCAGACTATCATCCTCAGATGAATTAGATTCCATATTCCCTGTTAGTTACCACCCTCATTCTAGAGATTGATGGCTCCTCATAATCCCATCAGCCAGTGAGAGTGTTCTCATGTGAGTGTGAGCATGTATACTCTGTATGTGTGTAAGGAGAGCAGAAGTGCATGAGGGCTTGAGAGCTAGACGAGGTGGAAAAGCAGCTGAAGACATTTACATGCTTCACAAGATTTACCATTTTCTCCTTCAGTATTCCTGTTTGTCTCGGCCTGATTCTATTTTGCGCTCCTTGTAGTATTTATTATGATTTAAGTAGTTCAGAAATAAAAAAAGACCTTCAACACAATAAACTAGCAAATAATAAGTTTATGCCTAATATTAAGGAAAAAACTCCCAATAAACGACAGACACTCTTGGACACTTTTTTACTTGCACTCAGCAAGTTCACTCAGCCAGTAGACATCTTGTGAACTGAGGTTTCAGTTAGAACAAAACCTTTTTATATACACCCCTTCTCCCAAATGACTTCAAAGTACAGAATCCTCATCTGGGAACACTGTTATCTCAGGTCCTGGTGTAGGACCTCTTCAGTGAGGTTTTACAATCACAAGATCAGCAGGAGGGCCATAATGTCCTTTACAGCTACTCTTAAACACCGGACCAGAACTGTTTGTACAAGTTTGCTTAAGTCATTCGAGGGCCACAATATCATAAATACAAGATTTTCCCATCACCTGACTTTTCCATAGGAATGTCATGCTTAGGTTTCAGCTCTAAAATACAACAAAGATCACTTGATATACAAAGGTTATTAGAAATATGAGTCATGTCAAGTCTGCTAAATATTTTTTGGAAAAAATACATTAAAACAGTTAATAAATACTAGGGTAACCTGCAACAATCATTGTGGGATGCTATAATCATAATTTTGGCATTTCTATGTGGAGAGATATTTTACGAGCATAACTAACAACTTAGTTCAATGCAATTGGTGCAGGTTAATTCACTTGGTCACATTACTTGCTCTACAAAAAAAATCTAACTTAGTATTACAGAAATATTTGCAGAGATTCTGTATAGCACAAATGTTATGCTTCATTTTAATATTCATTTGTGTTTAAGGTGTTGCTACTTTTGTCTCAGGTAGCTGTTTGATTCGTTTTTTGCATCTTTTCCAAAACTTGCTTAGGCAAAGGTAAAAGATAATAGTTTGGGCGGCACAATGGATGCATTTGACACCCAAGACCTTGTTGATAAAGAGTGATGCAACGGCAATACATGATGTGATTCCACTATGTTCTCCAATGTTGCACAGAAATGCTTATTTCACATGTGCACTGTATTAAAATGGAGAGTGTCAGACATAAAGTCTGGCAAGTTTGAATTTAATTGAAGTACGAAAGGCAAAATAAAAACACATTAACTTACATCGAGCCCATGTTAATTGGTTTCAGACTGGGTCCTGCAGTTTTGGCAATTTCGGGCTGTCCCTCAGCATTGTGGAATAAGTTTCTGTGGTCTGTGGATTTGGACAATGCTTAAGCTAATGACAGCTGCATGTTTTATCAAAGATAGCAGACACATTTGGTTTGTAATCTGTGCCACTTTGGCTCTTGGACCAGATTAGGCCCAGTGGCTCAGTTACAGCCCACATTTGGGTCAAAAATTATTTGCTGTCTGGGATTTAATGATAGACTTCACTAAAATAACTTCCTATTGTTTTGGGGACATTGCCATCAGAAGAGTCTCTGAGGTCTTTAATTCCTCAGATACAAGGACAGCAAGATGGCTGTTAGACTCGCTCTTACAGCCCACAGTACAGAATTTGGCCTGTCTTTTGCATGTAGCTGATACATTTGAGAGTCAGCAATAGTGACTCTGGCAAAGACTGGAGAATTAGGGTTCAGATGTATAATAGTCATATTTCTTTGCATTTATTTTTACCCCATGTCATCAATGTTTTCTTATTTTGGTCCTCTTGTATTATGATTTTTTTTAGTTTATTGTTTTGTATCATCATTATTTCAAGAGTTCTCTCTTTGTGTGGCTTAGTTAGTTCTACATTGTATTCTCTTTTTGGTCTCAGCTTCCTGATGTTATTTCCTGATTATTTTCACCTGTGTAATGTATGTAAATTAGTCTGCTATGGATATGTAGTACTGCCTGTCTCTCTGTTTCTTGTAATTCTTCATTCCCTCGCATTGCCTTTGGTCCACTGTATATTTTGTTTTTCAGAAGAAGAAAAAATCAACAAGACTGCAAAGATTTATTACTTATTTACTGCTCGAGCTTTTCCTCAATTTATTCAATTTTGACTTTTATTTATTTATCAAAATAAACCCTGTTTTTGGGTTATGTTGGTAAATAAAACATAACAAACGACTTATTTAGAATTCAAAAGGGTGGGTTTGATTACCAACATGGACTTGTGTCAATCTGGTTGAAACATTACAACTGGATGACCACTTAAATGTTTTTCTTCCAGACACTGTTCTTATGAAGTGATCTATTTTTTAATTTTTTACAATTTGTTGATCTTAAATGTTAAACACAGATACAGAAAATATCCTCTCTAAGAGTTCCTTGTGATTATGTGCTTTGATAAAGTTAATGACATCAATGTCGTTTTTACTCTCAGATTCTGTAAACTCCAGAACAATAGCGAACATGACTCAATCATCAATATTAGCCAGAAAACACTTACAGTTTGCCCCAGAAATATTTGGACAATAACACAATTTTCATGATTTGGGCTCTGCATGCCACCCCATTGGATTTGAAATTAAACTACTGAGATGTAATTGAAGTGCAGACTTTCCTGACTCAGCCATTGCAGACTAGTCCACTTCTTTACAGTAAAAAAACTCCTGGGTTGCTTTTGCACTAGGTTTTGGGTCATTACTAATCTCTACTGTGATTATGACATCCAATCAGCTTTGCTGAATCTGAGAGGAAAGTAAATCTCTATGACTTTCGATTTCATCCGGCTGCTTCTGTCTGCTGTCACATCAGTAAACACCAGTGACCCAGAACACAATTCTGTTAGATCCTGCATTAATTACTACATTAGTTCATCATGAGGTACACATTAGTTAAGTATATGATTTGTACCATTATTGTTAAATGTTACCATGTTAAAGAAATGTCTGTGTTGTGTTTTGGTCAAAATTACTGTACATACAGACAACAAAGTTTCCTCCAATACTTTACATGTCCGTAAGTATCATGACTTCCCTCCCCTGTCTAACTCTGGGTCTAGCTGTTTTGAGATCTGTTCTACAAATAACCCTTAGATGCTTTTTCTGCACCCTGTAATGCTTCTAATGTTTTATGTAAAGTACCTTGAATTGTCTTGTACATGAAATGTGCTATACAGAGCCCACTATTTTGGCACGAGAGAGCATGCTGCAGATAACCTGAGAGTTTAGACCACACAGCAAACTGAGAATATTTCTAGTCAAGAATTTTGGTATCAAATACTTGCAGTTCCCTTGTCTGGATTTCAACATGGACCACTATTAGTAAATACCACTGTTGATTTGACCACATTATTAGTCTAAGTGTCTTATATTTTTGTAAAATATATTTTTAATTCAGTAAAAGTGATCATACATGTTGCAGAAAAGATATCTTTACTGTAGACACAAAGATGGCATACTCAGATGGTAGAGCAGGTTGTTCAATGACTGGAAGGTAGGCAGTTTGAATCCTGCTCCTATCCAGCAACTCTTAAATCCAGAATGTTGTGGTTGTTGTCAATGTCTGTTAGTTCTTTTGTGGGCTCATTATTTTCTGCAGTTTCCCTCATTTCCTGCTTGTTTTACTCACCTTCTCCTCTTCCTGCCTAACGGCATCTTTGATATGAGGTGTTTGGCATTTTACTACGACTGAGAAACTAATTATCCATCTGTCTCTGAGATAGTTGTGGGTGCCTCATAGTGTCCTTCAGTTTTCTTTGTCATCCTGCTCTCAGGCTCACTTTCATTTCATTTTCTTCTCTTATTGTTGTACCCACCCCCATTTTGGTCCTTCACCTTTTGAGCCTGGTCAGGTTGAGCTTGTATCTGTATCTGGTTCTAATGAAACACTGTGGCAAGGATGACAAACTGAAGTTTGACATTAGAGCTTTTATCTAATTTCTTCTGTCTTTGCCTTTCGGAGGCAAAACTACATCTAGCATCTACTTAATGCACTTGAGGGGGGCTCTGTTATTGAACCGTCTATTTGTATTCAACTCATGAGCTTGCCTGCAAGGCTTACACTATATGTACAAAGGATGTAAAGCGCACAGGTCATCAGAGACAGAAGCTTAAGCCGCTGTTGAAAAAAGGATCAATCTCTGCCAGAGGACAACACCGAGAAGGATCAAAAAGGATTCATGTTTTATTTGACACGTTAAATGTCTTTGAGCTCACGTTCATGCGACATGAGCAAGGCAAAAAGGACATTCCTCAAAGTAGAGCAGCCACCCTTCCTTTCCACCATCTTTCTCCTTGAGTGCAATCAGACCCTTAGGCTGAAAGCACTTAACACACAAAAATGCAGCTCTTCATAATTTTATACTCTTGGAGAAACTAAACTGCAGCAGCTCTTTGTAACTAACAGTTCCCCACTTTAAATTTTCATGTGCTTCCAGAGAGCGTCCTATAAGCAGAGTAAATGCTGTGGGAGGTTATCTTGTCAGGCTACGTTAAATAAAAGTGGTGGTTGGAGAGAAATGAACAACTCATTTTGTCAGTTCAGCTGATAAGAAGCATTTTTCACGCTATATTTGCTCAACATCTCTTGGAGAATTATTTCAGATTGTGTTTAAGGCTGACAGGATAACCATTTAAATTCTGCAAAAGTCAAGTATCTACACGGCATGCAACCATAAAGTTGGATGGTCTACTTACAAGTAAAAAGCCACAGCAGAGGTTTTGCTAAGTTGCCTCCCTCTGTAAGTATAAGTCAAAATAAGATACAAATCTGCAGTATGGGCTAGAGCAGGACACTTTACTTTTGTATTTTTCAAAGGTTTTGAGTCATGCATTTCACATGAACTGTATGGAAAAAGTTTAGATTATTGTTTAGATTATTGCTGTAACTATATCAACTGTGGCAGGTCGATTTTTTATTTTCATACATTTCTGCCTGTAAGTGTGAAACCTTTCCTATTGATGTGGGACAGAAAATCATATGTAATATGAACCTTTGAGGCGGATCACATGGGATGGAGCTAGTGTTGCTTTCGTCAATGGAAATTATGACGAAATATCGTCGTCAACGAACCTTCATCACGTGACGTAAACGAGACGAGACGAAACGTAAATGTTGGTCTTGTGACAATAACTATAATTAAATATAAAATGCAATA
>JAOXYM010000017.1:13533907-13546226 GCA_028567055.1 Leptatherina wallacei
TAAATCATTTATAAATGACTAAAAGAACCTTAAAATTAATCCTGAAACACACAGGGAGCCAATGCAGCGATTTCAAAACTGGTGTAATGTGTTCCCACCCTCTGATTGGTCTTGAACTATGATTTGACAATCATTATGCGGATAAGTTTAGGAAACACACAAGGAACACTGTATTCTTATTTCTGGTGTTCTTTTCAAAATTTTGGTTTTTCCTACTTTGAATTTTTATCAGTGTTCATTTGACAATATTGTGATGTCCCAAAACACTATGATTTGTATGAACACAAAACTACATGACTAAGCTCTAACTTCCATGTTAACAATAGACTTTAAGTTCACTATGACTCACAGCCTCACTAACAGCACAGACTTTCCCAGGCAGGGAGACGACATGTGGAGTCACTTATGTGGTTGTGTAATCTAATGATTGCTCCCGTGGTGCAAATAGTCAGAGTGTCCATTAGTGTGTGTGCAATAGAGTGCTGACACATGGAATTCTGCTGTGGACTGTATATATCAGCTCAGCTCTACTACTCTATGTTAATTTGAAGAACAATAATGCTTAATTTTATTCGTTTGCTCTTGGCATCATCCATCAGACAGGAAATGGTCAAAGAATTTGATTAAATGCATTTAAAATGAAAATATAAAACACAGGTATGATGCTGTTCTCTTTTCTTTTGTGTGAACTTTTTAAGTTTAGTTTTTGATGCATTTACGGTGGTTGCAATAAATGAGCAATTATACTTCCTCAGTAATTGAAATGCATATCAATCAGGGCAAAATCAGCTGATTTGACCCATTGCAGAATATTGTACTTGTTTATATTATAGCCTGGCTCAAATTCTGCAATAAAGGCAGAAAGGCAAGCACAAATGCGAATCTTGGAATCCTGTGTGTCTTGCAACACTGACAAAGTACTGAATCTGTCATAGACAAGGTGATCTCTCAGTCTACCCAGGAAGATGTACAGACTGCAGACTGGTGAAGATCTTTTAGACGAGAGCGTACTAGAAGCTCATACCATTAATCAAGCTTGGCAGCGTCAAAAAAAAGAAACTCAAAAGAAGTCACCTATTGGTGGGAGCGTCACAATTACTGTAAACTAAAAGGTTGGTTCAGCAGTATATTGTGGATCAAACTGAATTATCAAATTGCACACTTTTCATAATCTGAACAGAGAATGTATCCTGAAATTCATCCATCTGCTTTTATCCTCTGTTCCATAATGATAATAAAAAAACATACCCATGATCCAGTTCTACTGGAATGCATGCCCACACTGTAAGGAATTACTATTAATATACTACAGATTTACAACTTTCAGCATCCATTTTAGGCTCGGCAGTATTAAGCATATTTTTCAGTGATCCTGCCTTTGAAACTGTGCTGAATATTCTTATCCTGGATGAAAAGTAGCAACAAAAAAATACAACAACATTTACTCTCAAGGTCTTCCTCTCTGTCACAACTTTTCTGTAATCCTCCTGCCATCTCTCTGGATTTGTTTTGTCATTTGCAAATTGACAATGGCCTGTTTCATCACCACTGAAAGCTTCTTTGACTGCATATTATGGGTTCACAGCAATGGTTTTCGAAAAAAAGTGCATCTCTCAGAATCCACCTTATTGCTCCTGTAGCTGATGAGGGGATAATGAAGAGTCTATGTCTGTCTGTGAAACATTTTTTGACAGAATTATAACATTACATCTGAGCCTCTAAAAAAGAGGATGCTCCATTCTAAAGAATTCTTAAATTCTTCCCTTAGTTTGATTGGAAATTAGCTCAAACCAAGAATGAAAGTTTGCAGTACAAATGCATATTAATTATTTAACAATTCTTGAATATGTTTTGGTAAACAACAACGAAAGAAAGAGAAGCTTCAGTGTCGCAGTATTCCCAAATGTTAATATTGATGATGAATTCAAATTATTCTCCTTTTTCAGCCAAACTGATTGCCATCAAATGTTCGATGTGATAAGTGAGGCTCAGTTTGTTTGTAGGGATTTGAGCTTTGACAACAATAATTAGAGATGCATGTGGTTGCAAAGATGGCATCCTCTCATCATCTACTCTGAATCAAGGGACCAAGGTTGACTTCCTTTGTTGAATCCTTTACACAATAAGCTTAAGCTTCACTGAGATTACTTTCATGTCAAATTTTATCTTCCTTAAAGATCACTGAATATGTTGTAGTTGCTCTTTGTTTTTGTGCTTTATCTGCACCGAGACCAGGTGGGACAAAGCCTCTTTTGCTTCAGTCACCACATCTGCTCTTTTCTGTTTTTACAACTCGCCAAGACTTGTCATATTCCCTCTCTATTTCTCACTCAAATATTGTCTCATCTCATAGGACTGGCTTTTAGTATTTGTACTGCTCATTTTCTGCAGTTTTGATTTAAAAGTAAGGGGACTCAACAGCGTTGATGTATTTGGACTACCCCTCTCCCCTTTACTTTTCCAACAGCAAAGAGTAGATGATAGAAAAGGTCAAAAATCAATAAGAGGTATTGTGAGCTGTATATTGGATTGTATATACGGCACATGGCTTAGTGAGTAGATCGAAATTGATTACAAACATTGAAGGTCTTCATCCTGATGCTTTGTTGTGGTTGTATTTGAGTCTCAGGTACACAAGCTTTGATTTGAGGTAAACTTTTGTTACACAACCATTTTTACTCTTTAGACTGGCTCGAAGAGAAATGGTGATGAAAATATGCACTGCAGATGCAAATGGACATTATACACTAAATCCAATTTAAAAATGGAAAGGACAAAAATTCCCTCTAATCTGAGAGGTCCTTGTGTGAGGAATCAACACCAGCCATGTTTTATTCTTTGCACATGCTAAATGTGACATAAGCACAGCATCAACTCCTACTCAGCACAACCTAAAATGTGGGAGAAAGATGTAATTTACACTGATGTGAAGAAAGTAGCCAACATTATCCAAACACGATGATGATTTCTCCAGAATATCTAATCTTTTCCAGTTATTGTAACATTTTTTTCCAGATTTGTGGCATTCTGTTGTGCAATTCTTGTTGAAAGCAAATCCTTTGGGCTGGCAGGTTTCAGGGTGATGCCTGCATACTTCACGCATATCTCAGTGGATTGGATTCTGGAGATGTCAAGATGTTGGACTCTTCTGACACATCCACTGAGCTGATCCTGAGCAGTTTTTGTGATGGCATGGGTTGCATTGTCCTCCTGAGGTGGGCCGATCCGGTGTACAGTTTGCAAAGCAGAGGTGGCCTGCACAAGAAGTGTGTTGCTGTAGGAGGAGATGACTTTACTACAACTGAAGATGAGTTCATTTGTCCACCAATATCTTAAATGCAGAAGTAAACTATGGAGAATGTCTTGCCAAACAACAAACAACTGCTGTTGTCATGGTTGATGAAAATAATTGATTTTGGTGTCTGAACTAACAGCAAGAAAGAGGTTTTATGTATAATTTTATTCCATGTTTCATATATCAGGGAAAACCTTTAACAAAGAAGACTACTCTCTTTGATATGTAGAATCTCTCAAAATTTCCCATGAAAACTATCAAAAGTGTGATTGTCTAAAAAAAAAAAGCTGTTATACACATGGTCTTATAAGCATAGTCCAACATTTAAACCAATGTGATAATCTGAGAGCCTTCTCACGAGTACGTCCTTATAAACTGCAAAATATTCCATTGTTGTGTTCTGATAAATTAATTCCTTTTGCAAAGAAAAAAAAGGACAGAAATTCTGTGAATGAGCTTTATCCAAAGGCCACAGATTGCACTCAATGAGTAAATGCCATGTGTAAATAGCTTAACTCTGAGCCGCTGTACCTCTGGTATGCCATGCTATTTTAGCTATAAGACTTGGGAAAGGAAATGAGCCCTTACTTCCCCTCAGGCCATTGTGAGCTGGTAGATTGTGTGACTGACAACCCAAGAGGCATGCCCCGAAGTTTGCCTGGCTGCCCAGAGGAACGAGAGGTCTTGGTCTTAATTGCTCAAATAGATGTTGAGTTATAGAATATTTGCTGCTGGCATTTACTTGTATGGTGTGTGAACACATCCGGAGCTAATTTAGATTTCTATCCAACCTCTTAAAGATAGTGGTTGGTGAAGAAATACTATAAAAACTATGATGCATCTCATATGACTGCTGCAGTTGTTATTAGATCATTTTACTGAGTCAAAATGACCATAGTTAATTAATCTATTAGATAGTTCATTGCAAAAAAAGAGCAGCAAGCAGAGCAGAGTTAAACTCATTTCAATTTACAGGTGCTAGAACTTAAAAATTTAGAGATGACATGCATTTTTAAAATCAGGATGAGCCTAAAAATGTTTAGGTTACGATTAATTTAGCTTGATTTTATGAACGACAAATCAGTTCAAAGATGTTTATTTCTTTTAACTAAACTTTTTTCCTGTTTATATTAGTTACTAGTGTGCCACATCTAAATATTTGCCCAGACTATAGTTGAGACACATTACAAGTTGCCAAGCATAATCCATGAAAACAATAAGCCAAAGGTTCTAAATTATTCCGATGCACTTGGCTGCATTGATATTAATAGTCTCAAGTAGCATCTGCCAACGGCAGTCATGACTTAACATGATCCATTGCGAGTCCACTTATGTGAGAAATGGTGGAGAACTCTTAAAGCATAAAACCGGCACAAAATAGACTATCCAGACTTCAAGAGGTAGCAACACAGTGTTGATCATGTCTTTTACAGCTTCTATCATACTCCCATCTCATCACAGACTAATACTTGAATTTTAGCATCACCATCTAATGTGCTGGATGTGCCTTAAGTGTTATTTTTCAAGGGGGATCTTGCTTGGAGAGACAAAGTATACATATGGAGGTTGGAGGGCTGTTTAAGTTATATACAGAAGACTTGCAACCAACACACTTCTGTTCAAGTCTTGTGAATGGAACTCAGATTCCACATTGGATTATTGTTAAACTTCAGATAAGGCCATTATAATAAAAAAAGATTATTTCAATTTAGAAATTTTGTGTTTTTAACATTAGCAGCAACTTGTGGCAGGACGAAGGAGGTCCTTGAACCCCAAGCCTCCCTGGTGAGAGTCATGCACGCTGAAGTAGCCGGGGTGCGTCAATCGGAGGCATAGTGACTCGACCGACTGTCACTGTCACAATCTACGTTGGTGATGGCTCTGATTTTGGACCTCTGCCCTTCTACATCCTAACTTGTATTATCTAAGGTAAGGAGTGGAGTTTTTATGGATAAATTGAACGCTCTACGCTTGAAAAGAATTGTTTTTTGATTGTTATTTTCACATGCTCCAACTATGATGATCCAAATGTATCATATCTAACACGCACGTTTCTGAGACCTCTGCTTCACTCACAGTCAAAATGTTTCTGATGCATAGAATTTGCCAAAATATCTGAACCCCACCTACCCCCATACTCAAGGAGTCATTTTAAAAACAGTTGTCTCAACCAGTTATGTAAAAGGCTTTCTATGAAGATAAAGAACAGCTGAAATATGAAAATACATAATTTTCTATCCATTTCAGGTTAGGCATTACAAGACTTATAGAAAAAAAAACATTCATAAATATGACATTAAATATAAAATAGATGGTTTTAAGGCTATGTCCACATGGAAGCAAGTTTAGGTGTATCTGCTAAAGTTTTTTTTATTTTTTTTTTTTATCAATTGGACATTTCATCCACATGGAACTGGCACTTTGAGAGCCTAAAAATACACATTTTTAAAACCAGATCCCAATGGGAATAAATCTGAAAATGCCACTGTTTCGTTTCTGTGTTTACAATTCAATGCTTCTTCCTTAAACCACTGATGCCATTGCCTTATAGACCTTACCCATTGCCTTACTTAGACCTGCAAACCTTCTGTGCATAATCCATGTCTTCCTCTCGTTTTTTTGGTGTATTTCCATGGGAATGTTAAAGTGCCATTTATAGGTCTAGCATATATACTAGGGATGGGCATTCGAAAAAATTGTCTTAATCGTTCATCGGGAGAATTAACGATCGTTTTTTAGATTAATCATTAATATTTTTATGTTGAAATTTAGTATTTATTGGCTATATTAAAATGCAGTAAAAGTACAAAAAACACAATGTTTCCTCATTTAGATTTGTATTGCAAGATGAATGACTCTTGTGACTCTTGGCACATATAACTTCAGCACTAGTCAATCTATGCAACTTTCTTTTTAAATAATTGATTTTGTCATCATTTGGAAGTAGCTTACATGTTACAAACCTAAAATTTAAGTCTGACAATTTGCAGAGGAGGAACTGCTATGCTTTGCATGGGTGTTCACATGTCCTTTAAATACAACCTTCATCACACTTCAGTGTAAACTGCAAATGGTCCTGAGGTGATCCGCATGGGGAGATTAGGAAGACGTGACATCACGCTGTGTTTATGGCAATAAATATGGATGCTACACTTGTTAGAGTGTGTATCAGTTTCAAAGTTGTTTTGCGATCAGAGTTAAAAAAAAATTATGATACAACTTTGTTCTGTCCATTGTTTGCATTTGATCTCCCTGTGTCTTGCCACCTTTGGAGCAAAATTGTGATGTCTGTGTCACTTCATTGATATAAAAGTTGGATCAAATGCGACATGAATGTTCTGACTGAGGTCGATTTGAAAAAGATTGGATATGTATCCGATTTTGTACCACAAGTGAAAGTGACCTGGGTCGGATTTGAAAAATAAGATTTGTACTGTTAAAACTGTGATAAAAAGATCACATATGGATGACATATGGGCAAAAAAAGTTGGATTTGAGTCACTTTTTCCTGCTGTGGGAACAAGAAAGCAAGGGTAATTTCTTTAACTTCAGAAAAAAACTGCTTGATTGGGTTAAGGGACACATCATCCAGGACACCTTGGTTAGAAATCTTCTTTTTCTTGCTGACCAAGTGATGAAATGAAATGAATGAATGAAAAATACTTTATTTATCCCAGAGGGAAAGTGCAAAGAATCATGTTTGTGTTTCATCTGTTTTAGCTGCTGAAATGTTGCTACAAAACAACTCTAAATGGGTGCCATGTTGATTAAAAAAATTGCCCAAAGTGTTCATGGCCAAGTTTTATATGTAACACCAGGATGGCAAACAGTCTGTTGGTGAGTTGGTGTACAATCAGCAAAACATGCTGAAAATAACCAATTTTATCCCTTGCAAGGTAATTTACCTCAAGATTACTTCAGTTTCACTCACAATAAACAAATCTACAAAGAAATTTGGAGCAACAGACAACCTATTAAACTAAAGGCAATTCAAGACAAGAGAGCTCCCGCTTCAACAAACCACAGCAATTCTTCTCTCTGTTTTTCACAGGCCAGTGACCAGCTACCACTTTCATCGGTGAAAGCAGCTTCTGTCTCTTCTCTACCATTCCCTCATCACGCTCTTCTTCAACCACAACCTAATTCTCTCCCCGTATAATAGCTTCCTCTCCTCCACACAACACATTTTCTTTCTTACAGCTCGTTTATCATGAGAAGGGGGGGGGGGTTCCACTCTGCAGGTTTCCCAAGCAAGATGGAGAGGGAGGGGGAGGACCGTTGATGCTGAAAGGAGGATGGACTTTCATGTTCAGGGCGGCAGTAGTTTTAGAGACTGTTGAAGACATTGTCTGAGTAGTGTGGAATCTTGTCAAAAGATCACAAATTCAGAAAAATAAAGGAACTAAAGGAACTTGAAAATGTCTAATAGGCTCATGTAGATAAACTTTGGCTGTATCAAACAAAATTGATATTTAACTTTTATTATGAAATAATCACTGTGTAAAACAAATAGAAATGTTTGAGTGAATAGTGAAACATGAAGCAAAATGCTTTACGTCACATGCTTTATGCTTTATGTAATGTGGTAGCATTGATGGCACAACGACACAAGATGACATTATCATAACACTTCTTTCACTTAAAGGTTGGGTATAGACAAAACCAAACACTTGGTTGAGGTTTGAAAAAGACCATAGCTAAGGCTAAAAGACATACTTTATACAATGCAACCATCATGTGAATGGATGCATATGTTCTAGTTCTCATGATTACCATATTGCATAGTCTTGGAATGACATTGGTAACTCCGTCCACAGAGAAACAGTGATGTTGTGCAACTGTATTAATTTCCTCTCTTGAAGTGAACACAGTTTGTGATTGCTTCTAGTTTCTGGTGGTCCCTTCTCTATTTTTATTTCTTTTATTTAATTTTTTTACAAAACTGAGCATTAAAAAAAGAAAGTCAGTTACAAATTGAAATTAAACTCATGTCAAATATTGATCAAACAAAACAAATGTTTCATCTTATCCTTGCTGCCATCTTTTGTGTTCTTTGATTTTCTTTTGTCTGTCATTCATCATCCATAGCCTCAAGTTCTGCCTCTTCTTTCCTTTTGATGCTCTCTTTTCTCATCAGCTCTCTACACCCTCCTGCTCCTGGGTGCTGCATTGTATTCCCATTCTATTTTTTTTGCTCATTCGTATTTGCCTTTTCTCCCTTGTCTATTGTACTGTCAGCATGAGACCCAAGGTCAGAGCAAAAGAGAATCCTGTCCACTTTTTAGACTAAACCAACTCAATTAGAAGAACCCGCTTTGCCTTTTCCACATTTCTTGCTTTGCATTATTTGCGTGATTTCCTTTTGCTGTGGCTTTCTTGTTTAATACTGTATGTATTACTCTAAATGCATTGAGATTCAGAGAAAGGTCCCTTCTCTGTAGTCTATTGTGGGAATGACACTTTAGCCCTACAGGAATCTGCAGTTTTTCCACACAATGAGCAAAGCTATTAAAGTTTAGGAACTTAAGTTACTCTTCTTCAAAGAGGTTTATTTGAAAATGATCTAGGAGATATGACTCATATTAACAGTACTTGAGCTTTTTGAAAGTCACACCATTTATCCTCTGAACTGGCTGTTCATCACACAATACCTGTCTGCTGCAATTGTCCTGTCATTCATTGAAACATTAAGAAAGCAGTTCATTCATTTCATCCACAGGGAAAAATGCAAGTAGCATGAAAAGCCCCCATCTGCCGCATCATCGCCTCAGTTTTCCCACTACTTATTGTCTACATTCTTGCTGATTTACACATTGTTTGGTTGAAAATTTAAGGAAATTTTCGAAGCCCTATGACAAAAGTAACAGCAAGACAAGAGAAATGTAGATCTGTTACGGTGAGCAATAGTTTGCTTGTGGGTATGTAGATGTGAAATAGTAAGTGGGATTTAAAGTTTCCAGTTTGTTTTAAGATGACTTATTATATCTGTTCCCTACTGAAATACAACTTATTTGTCAGCATGTCAACATTTGTAGTCATTGTTTACTTGGCAGTTCCTTTTTGAATTAGCAGCCCCTTTGAACAAGATACTACTGATTTAAGATGTCCTGGACAATATTTTAAACTGTCATTGTACTTTCACTTCCCTCCTGAGAGCAATTCTGTACTTTTCTACTATGGTTCAACCTGCAAATGGTTTGGGTTAGGCATTAAAAGTGAATGGTTAAGATGAAATGAAGTTATATCAAGTTACACAAAAATTACATGATTACAGTTTGAACATTTCTTTTTTATTAATGCCTTACTTTTCCTGTTGTGTAACATGAACTCAGTCCTCGAGAAAATGGCCAATAAATACATTATATTTACCAAATTTTAACCATAAGTTCTGACAATTCTATATTTTGAAATAGTGGATGAATGCAAATGATGCCAAACAATTTTTGGTGGGATTTGGCTGAGTGTTGTAATTCAAAATCTTACACAAAGCTAAAATTCATGTCAATGTAAACTCAATTCTACAATTGCGTATAAATGGCACAAAACTCTTGAAACACTTTGCTCTTCTTGATAGACTTTTACTTCATCCCCTTCATCTTTTTTTTTCTTTCATTCTTCTTTTTCATCCTCTTCTACTTCTTTGTCTCACTTCTTTTCTTTTTTTCTCCTTTTGTGGGGGTCAGGAAAGTGGGTTATGGATTTAAAAACAAAAGGATTTCATCTGATATGGTAAATTTGGTAAATGGACGTGAAAAGCACTTTTCTAGTCATTTGCTAGAAAATATGTGTAAAAAAATAAATGTGTAATAAATAAAATTTTTGTGCTTTTACACTATAGTAACATTCACTCATACAGCATTTCTATTGTGACTTACTTGGTGCTTTCTCCTATCACACACATTCATATGGGAGACAACGTGGGGTTTAATGTCTTGCTCAAGGACACTTCACCATATAGTTGGAGGAAGCCTAGAATTGTTCCACCAACTTAAGTTTGGCAGACAACTGCTATTCCTCATGAGCTACGGCTATCTGAAACATCCTAACTGAACATCTGTAATTGGATTACATATTATTAAATTAGTAATAGGTATATTACTTCCACAGATGTGCACCAAATTACATTTGCTCCGTGGAATCTGCATGTTGATACACAATATAACCCCTAAAGATATTTTGGATTAAATTGAAAGCGTAGATTATGCAAAAAAATTGAATATAAAGCTTGCTAGAAGTATCGGTCTGCTGCAACAAACCCAGCATGCAAACAGTTTTGTTCAGCCTATATTATTAAAACAATCTATCAACCATGTTGTGTTTCCGCTTTTCCAAGAAGACGTTAACCCTGGTAGCACTTTGAAATGTAATCCCCTTAAAAACAGCATACAGAAGTTTTGTTCTCATTCAAAAGCAAATCAAGGTCTTATTCTTGGTTCTTAATCTTTTCCAGGTTGAACTCTATCCCAAACTTAATCTTGTATCTATGCAACCAGAATACATTCTTAGATGTGTATCTTTTATTTCTGGGTCTCTGTTCCAGTGCAGAACATTTGAGCTTGACTTCCAGCGTAATTCCAAGCAGGAAAGAAGCTGTGCCCTGCACCTGGACACCAAGGGAGGATTAAATGACACACTATCACCACTGATTTAATATTAGATGAGAGAATATAATCCATTCTGTCCATTCCTCCCCTAATCCTTCTTTTCAGTAAGGTGAAGGGTGGTGAACTCCAGCCGGCCCTGGATTAGGAAGGTAGTCTTACTTTATATAATGCTTTTACCTTCTAGCAAAAATGCGTGTACATAAACATTAAGTTGTATGTGATAATGTGTGTTACTATCCAACACAGATCTTTGGACATTTTTAGTGAAATACTGTATACTGTATGTACTGTAGATCATGTGTTTCTATGTGTAAGTGCGCAGGTGTGCCCTAACAAATCTAATCCTCCTGAGAGAACTGTACTAGAGTCTGATTTATTTGTGGAGTAGATTCATCTTGTGGATGGAACATCTGCCTCTCTGCCGAGGGCACTGTGTACACTCTGGATTTGTTGCCCCTGTACTTTGCAAGGGCAATAAGTATGCATGTTTACAGACTATGTGCAGAAAATGAAAGTCCTGCCTATAGATACACAGCAGCTCAAAATGCCTCAAAGCTTTTAATGTGGGTGAGTTTGTACATTACTCATCAATACATAGTGAATATAGAACCATCAATAATCCAAAAATACTGTGCATAATCTGAGGCTTTAATTCTGTAGGATCTTCAGAGTCATTTCAGAGGGGAAAGTTGTTTCCTCTTGCCTGATAATGCCCATCTCTAATTTACAACTGATCAGGATTACCTCGTGTTATTGTGTGTTGGAACGCCTCTGTGTATGCGTCATTTTTAGTAGTTTTCTGCGTGGGGGATCTTTTCTGACACGTTTCTTGTGCTGTCAAAGCATATTGTGTGTGAGTGATTACCTGTCATCTCATGCCTTGAGCTCTGCTTATTCTCCAATCTCACCACTGCTGTTGCTTTTCCATTCTCTTCTCTCGCTCTCCTACTTTCTTTCTTATTCCTCACACCTTCCTGTCATCTTTTCACTTTACCCATGTTTCATTTTCCTCCTTTTTTTGAGTCTAAGTCTCCTACTAGAAAGGTAATATCAGGGCCTTGAGGTTGAGGGTTTCTTTGAATTGTTTATTTACTTTTTCCATTTCATTTTTCCTAAAGGCATTCAACCACAAAACAACCAGTGTACATCTTCATGAAATTCCTGCCAGTCGTGGATGCCGTTTCCATTTGTAAGACATGTAACAACCATAGGTTGTGCTGCTGATGACATGCCTGCTGGCTGTGTCTCTCCATGTGGGCTGTACAATCTAACGCCTTGAAAAATAGCCTAGTTCTGTGCAAAATTGTTCAGCTTTATTTTCAATATCTTTCCCAATTCTTGTGGTATTCTCTATCTTAGTTTCCTTTACAGTTTGCACATAGAGTGGGATGTGGAGTAGATGTGTATGTATATATATATA
>JAOXYM010000017.1:13556712-13568921 GCA_028567055.1 Leptatherina wallacei
GAAAATTGACTTTTATAATCCAATGCAAAAAAGCTGGAAAGTCATTAGGAGGCTGAGGAGTATGTAGTTCCAATCACATATATTAGCTTTGAATTTCAGCTTTGTTCTCATCAGGGATGAATGAATTCAATCAACTTGGGTGCCAAGTTTTAACAAAATAAAACCATTGTAACTAACCTGTAACACCATCGTCTCACATGCAAACATCAAGAAACGGAAACCAACAACATTTTCACACAAGAGTCAAACCTGTTTGGTGAACTCCAAACAGAATTCAGCCTTGGCTATTTTTGTTTCAACCAGTTCTATTTTTCTATTTTTCTCCAAGTTTTGCATGACTATGCAAAGAAATGTAAGAATTATAAGAAGGCAATACATATCATGCTACACCGGACATTGCTGCTGTTTATTATGGACAATGTTCGTTGTGAGTTTTTTTCTTTTCAAGTGATGGCTGTATACCACTGTGAGCCAACCAAAAGAACAGTCTTTTTTCCCAAAGTAAAGAGGGATGTTCAGAGGGGCAGAGACCTGAGAAGTTGTTACACTGCTTGTAACAGAAAAAAAATCCACTCCACTGCAAACGTTTTCCATCCAAATTTTTATCCCTCTCCTTTATAATCTTTTGCAAGTTTAAAATTTCTCTGAACTTGACTATATAAGTTATCTCTGCAGATAAAATTGATGTTTTGATGAGCAGCGACATTGGTAACTTTGCTTTTAAATTTATTTGTTATAACTCACGTCACGGTCCGATCCACCCAAAGGGGTTGGGAGAAGCATCCCAGATCATGCAAGACCTAGTGTATGCAGAACCATTCTATCCTCAGATGGGCTGTTTCAGCATCAAGAGGATGGCAATCCCTTTGTCAAACTATCTCTTCTGCATTTTATCCCCTACTATGGCCTTTCATCCTACCAAGCAGGCTGGCTAATCTGAAATTTGTCTATCTCGCAGATTGAACCTGGTTCTCCACAATGAAAGACTAATTACAGTATTTAGTCCACAAATGCTGCCATTTCCTAATACATAGATCACCCTCATTCCCTCTTTCTCCCTTGCAATCTAATATCTCAGAGACGCTGCTGGATCTGACAAAAAAGGCAGTATTGAACAGCAAAAAAAAGAAGAGATTAGAGGACATAAAGAAAGACAAATATGAGGGTTGCCATCCAACAAAGATTTGCCTTAGATTCCATTGGATGCAGATGTGTTAGTCAGTGCAAAGCAGATGAGCATGAGTGGAAGTTAGACATGGGAATGCCTCAGTCAGCTTTCAAAAGATAATCTCCTCTTTGGACTTCTTATCGTATGTTGCATCAATATATTTATATGAATGATAAAACCAGGACAGAAATCAACTCAGAGGATTTTATAATAAGAGGTGCTAGGAAAACACAGGATGACAGATGACAATCTCTCATTAAACCACGAGACCAGTGCTTTTAAAAGATCGAAACTGCCGACTTAATATTCAAAGATGTCAAAGTAGTCTCACATCATGAACCAAAAAAGGTTTTTAGAGTAAAAACTGTGCTCTTAAAATTTCTACCTTTCTCTGTGTTTTACACAGTATTTAGTTTATTTAATGGCTGATATCTCTAAAACATTTAAATGATATAGATGACCAAATACTCCTATACGCCCGAGGATAGTGACATATATTTAGTATAGGGGTAACTTTCCCTTTCAAGGGTCTGAAGGGATTCCAGCTTATGGAGTCATGATTTAACACCAAATATGTGATGGTTAAACATGAAGGGCACTTCTGGATAATGTTTCAATTCGAATGTGTAGTGTGCGTCTGTCTTTCAACAGAAATGGCTCCACTGTCTGCCCGGAGAGGACATGTCTGGGACACACTCCTCAAGGACACATGGCAGGAATGAAGAAGATTACAAAAAAGAGCAATAAACAGAGTGAGCCAACAAGAAAAAATAGAGTAAAGTGGCTGAGTTAGAGAGAGAGGGGGAGAGGGAGAGAGACAGAGCATGCACTTTACACTCATGAGTAATTTATACAAGCTTCTTTTCTGCCTGTTTTTCTTTCCTCCAGTCCAATAAACATAAAGCGATACAGTGCTACATAAGTCTTCAGTGTGCTAGACTTAAAGCCCGAACTGCATTTGAGACAAGCAAGAAATTAAGTAAGTTGTAAATTATCTGACACTCACTGTCTCAGACTTGCCACCCAGGTGACAGGCAAGTTGTGGCATGACTGTGCGTTAGTGGCACTCTTTCTCAGAGGGTGTCATCCCTCAGGCAAAAGGTGACGTCGGTAGCAGCAGCCCAGCTGACATCTGTCAGAAGCGATCGCAGGTTATAAATGCTCGCTGACACAGCAAACGAACCTGTATGTCAGAGGTTATCCTCCTTTTCCTGAGACAGCAGCAGGGAATCAAATAAAAACAATTACTCACAAGTGTGATTACATGGTAGAAAATGTTGTCTGAAGGTCAAACATTTGCCCTTTCCTGACTGGTGTATTTGTGTATCTATGGCTTAGAGGAGGGGGTGGATGTTTGACAGATAGAGATACGAGGAGGATCATCAGGGCACATGGAGGACATGCATTGGATTAGGATTACTGCAGGTTTCATGAGAACAGAATGAACTGCAAGTAGTAAATGGTTAAAAAGGATGAACAACAATCAGGATCAGAAGCCAGACAGAAACTATTCAGTTCATTTTAGTTTTATCTATAATGCCAAAAAAGTCCACTCACACCACTTTTAAAGATACGGTTCAGTTCAATTCAGTAATAATCCAGTTTACTGTTATCCAATCATGATGGAAAAGAATGAAAAAAATAAAATAATCAAATAGGTATATTCTACATTGTAGATATAAAAATGACAATTTATTCAAAATGTTATCAAAAATATATAAATCATGATTATAATGTAATGAAATTGAATTCATTCAAATCCACATTAGTGTTCATATAAAAGCAATTCAGAAAAAGTTACCTCGCAAAGAAAACCAACAGATCATGTCAAATCTCTTTGATCCAATCCCCCGTCCTGAGCATGCACTGGCTGGCAGACAACATTAAACAGGCAAACTCCATTTTAAAAGATAAAAAAATCAATAAACTATAAAACTAATCTTAAATTTAGATAGTTTGTGGATTAGAATTTCACTTGCCACCTCTGTGGCCACCCCAATTCTGAATGGTAGCTTGTCAAGTTGATTAAAATGGGAACTGAAATAAATGTCTGTTATCTGGCTGTTCATTGTCTATATTATCATTATTATCATTTGCAACTTGCTTTTATGATTGTCAGTTTTTCATCTATATTGTTTTTTAATTTGTTTTATCTGAATTTTTTTGATCGTTGCGTTGTTTTAATGTTCTGCAAAGCACTTTGGATTGCTCTCATGCATTTAATATTGGATTGTATAGATAAAATTGAGTTGAGTTTAATATTGCGGTGAAATATAAATCTGTGTTGTTCTGAATCAATGGCAGGAGGTTACAACAAAATGTTCTAAATTTTAAATATAGCCAGCTTTATCACTTTATAGCCAGATCTATCTGGCTAACCAGTGTGTGAAATAGTAGAGTATGGTTTAGGGTTTCGTGGATAACCCTACCCTAAAAAATAGACCCATGCTTCAACCAGTAGATTCCAGCAGCTACAACATCAGCTGCGCTAATGTTGATTGATCATTGGCATTTCTGTGTTATTACTGTGTAATTCGAGTAATGTTTAAAGCCTTTATTTCCTCTGTGAGATAAAGGACACCGCCGAACATTGCTGCTATTTATTGACTGTCTATGCCACACTAACGTTTGTTTTATCTTGGGCATCCCATTAAAACTTTTCCTGATATGCCATAGTACGTTTTATGGTCAAATAATGGCATGTTATTTAATCACATTTCTAGAACATCATGGTAATGTGAGGCATAAGGTTGACATTTTGTTATTAATTACATTAAAATTAAAAGAAAAACACCCAATTTAAAAAACAAAAAAGTAAATTTAAAAGAATTATATGATTTAAAATAAGAAGTTCCAGATTATTTGAGGATGAAAGGAATCACCTCAATTACAGGAGGAACCTGTTTAATTCAAACCGTTGACATATTGAGTTGTATAACGGCAACCAAGGATCTAAAGAGATGAGACCTTCCAAAAGAAGGTTGTGGATGTATATGAGCATGACAAGTCATTTCAAAAGATCTCCAATTTATAAGGAATGTGTTGTTCAGCTATAAGGAAAATTATATGTGAGTGATATCGATTCCAAATTACTGCCAATTTGTCCAGGACAGAAAAAAATGAGTGTGTGTGCATGTGTGTTTGTTTGGTATGCATGTGTGTTTGCTAGAGCCTGACTGGACATCATCAATCAGCCAGTATTGGCTGTGTGACCGAGGGAAAGCAGTGAGCTCGGTGTTGGAGGTCGCTGGTTGCAGTGAATAATGAGAGGAAGGGTCAATTAGATGTTTAAAGTGCCTTTTAATGCTGCTTAACGAGGAGGTGGTTCTTTCTTTGGGAAGCTTGATGTTTTGAAATATACTCAGTGACATCCATTTCTAAGTTAATCCTGCTTACTTTTTCTTTTCTGCTGAGGTGTAGAAATATTCTGCCTAATCTTTAGCCCCTCACTTCTGTGAGATTGAATATCTTGTATGAGGAAAAACAAAGCCCTACATCAGGAAAAAAAAAAAAAAAAAATCAACCCTGTATTTGTGTTACAGTGCAGTCTATGAGAGATCTGGTTGGCATCAGCCTAGATTTTAGAATCCACATTGTTGTTTTGGGATCCCAGAGTTCTGTCCCATTAATATTCATGCTGCAGTTTGGCTCATGAGAGAGTTACCAAGGACAAGGGGACTGACCTTGAGGTTGCAGCAAGTGCCAGAGTGCATCCTAGTAGTTTCTTTTCTGTTCTTCCTCCCTCATGGTTTCTAAGAGTTTTTATCAGGTACTTGCAGACACCAAATACATAATCTGTTTAAGCTTTTGAATAAGTGTGAATAATTTGGTTACAAGGTAGTGGAGGTTCATAATGGACCTAAATGGTTAATTCAGGCTTAATTTGAAGTCTGTTGAAATATGAAGCTACATTTAAATACATGCTAAATCAATGCAGGAAACTTCATCTAAATGTCTCCTTATTGCAGATATTAGAGTTAAATGCTCACATTCAGCTGAATACATTGACCGTAAAGAGTTCTGTATCCTGTCACAAAATCTAACACTTAATTTTGAAATAATGCTTAATTAAAACCATGAAATTGTCTTTGCCTTCTCCTTGATGTTCACTACTGTTAAAGTATGGATGCAAACAATAGATTGCTGACCAAACAGCAGCAGACATCACTACCTTTCCGGCACCAGGCAGAATTTCTTCTTTTCTGCTTTGAGATACAACAAGGTTGTTCTCTGGGTCACTGAACAGTTATAACGTGTTCACATCCACATCTGGGCTTGTCTGAAAGTCCAGACTCTTCCACAACCCCTGCAGTCACAGACAGCCTCCTCATCAATGACTGCCCTATTCCCTTTATTCTGGCTGTGAATCACAAAATCCCCTCTAACTAAGCATGAATCGATCTCCCCACTTCCCTTATCCTTCGTTCTTGCACACTCCTCCTCATCTTCATTTAGAATCCACCTCTCCTTGTCTCCTTTCATTTACCACACACAGAAATCCAATCACTATCCAATTGTCCGTATCTGTGAAATATTTGGCTGGTATTAGATGACAGAAAAAGCTGGTCTTGTGGTTATTGCGGGCCTATCTGTGTTTATTGGCAGTATGCAGGGATCAAATGAACCTTAAACAGGGGACGTCCAACTCTTCATGGCCTTAAGTCCTCTCATTGCCAAATATTTTGGTGTGTTTTAGTCATGCTCTGCACTGAAAATGTGAATAATCAGAGATAAACCAACCATGAAGGTATCTAATGTATATGATAATGAAAAATCATGGGGCCACATTGGGTCATCTTCAACTACTCATCCTGAAGTTTGATAAAATAGGCTGGAAGAATGTCTCTTTTCGTTATGGGTTAGTTGGGAAAAAAATGCCAATAAGATTTCCACAATTAAAGCTTTGCACACCAGAGCTGACCTGATAAAGGCCAAATTTATCTGCATATGCTTCCATTTTATTATTGTTGCAGTTCAGTCATATGAGTGCTGCCAGTTTAAAAAAAACAAAAAAAACAGAGGTACATTTGATCTTAACATCTCTCAGCCAAGGAAAGATATAATGTCTCTTACTTTAGACATATTTGGTGCCTTCAGGGCTCTTATGTGTAAAATATACTGTATTCTAAACATTTAGTCAAATCTCTTAAGTGTTCCCTTTTAATATCCCATCAAAAGTATTCAAATACACCTTGTGGTTGCAGAGATAGTCATGCATTGTGGAGAAAAATAGGCTTAGGGTTCAAAGAGTTAAAAGAACCTGTTGTCTTTTTGTCCTCACGCAGAGGTGCTTTGTGAGGAATGTTCAGGATTTTCCCACCAAATCAAGGTATTTTACTAACCCTAACGGACTGCTTAATTTGAGTAAACCAAACCATAGAGTGAGCAAAGAAAGACATCTTTATTTGTCAGTATTTATCTCACAAAACACGCTGAAATGAGTCCTCTGCTTTAAAGCCTTCACCAATTACTACTAGGCTGCCTTTTTTTCCACACTGGGAAAGCACTTGGGGGTTTAAGGGCCTTGCTCAGGGGCCTACAGTGGGGATTTGAACCTGGGTTTTCCAGACCTAAGTCCCCTTCTGTAACCACTAGGATACCACCCCCCAGCTACCACTCACAGAGGAAGAAACTGAAATGAAAACAAGAAAAAAAGTCATTCAATAGACAAGAAGTACTGTACTTAGAGGAAAACACTAAAGAAAAACAATAGTTTCTTCACGGAATTGAACCCTGCTGCATGATTATCTTTTATAACTTTTTTTTTTTTTTTAATCTTTTACAGCAACAGTATCTCCAGGCCCTCAAACAGCTATGCTTGCCGGTTTATGAAGTTTCAGTTCATCTATATTGTTGAGCTGGAAATTAAAATGTCAACACAACATACATTGGCCTTATCTGTATGTATGGTATCACATAAAATGAGAACATTCAGTTTTGGTGTTTGGGTTAGATTAATGCAAGCAAGTGAAGAATCATTTAGTAGAAACACGAAAAAATCTTTTATGTGATGAATGCAAACGCACAAGAATATGCAAATGGTTATCATGGAGTAATTATGTAGTGATCTACTGTATGTGATGAATAATGTTAAAGATTTGTAAATTGTTTCGAACATAAACTAGCTAGCCTTAATACATGTAATACAGAGGGCAAGTCATTTTCCTTTTTTCCACTAGTCTCACTTACTTTTTGGTTATATTTAGGGGAAAATGGTGTGTTTGGAATCAAATCTTTACATTTAGTCTAACACTTAGACACCAAAGTGTAGGTTCCATCTTTGGATCCTGACAAGGGGTCCTGTTCTCACTCCTTAAACTATATGTGACACCTGTGGTGAGACCAGACTCTCCTATTACCTCTCCAATGTATTCAGTAAGTTTGAGCACATGCATTGTTCAGGCTCAGATACCTGGTTGTTCCCAAATAAAAGCTTTGGAAGCAGTTTTTTTTTTGTTTTGTTTTAGTTTTTTACATATGACATATTCATATCCCACCTAAGAAATACAGTCTTGGGCAAAGCATGTAGTGGTAGGACTTCCAAGAAAAGACACAAAAACTGTAAATAAGGCACATTTTTAAAGAAAAAAATTGCCATTGAGGCAAACCAACAAAAACATTTTTAAAACCTTTTTAGCCACTGCAAATTCAAACTTTCCAAAGATTAACAGTTGAAATGTCAAGTCAGATTTGTGTCTGGTTGACTCTAAATGAAAACAGATGGAATTTAAATAGTTTTCCAACTGAAATTTTTGTGCTTAAATGTAGGAAATCTTTTATTCTCATTGAGAAAAAAAATTGATTTAATCGCTCTACATAAGGTAATACTATATTTATCTTTTGATAACTGAACATGTGAACTTTTAAAAACAACTCCTCTTATAGAATAAAATCAGCATATCATCTCTTACTCAAGCCAACCTTCAGCAATAAATAACATAGAGCAGCTTACATATTTTTGCTGTCAGTCTATCAGATCATGCGAGTCAAATGGCCACATTCATTCAGCCTTTGTAGCAACAGTAAGCATTATGACACATCTACATCAGAAAAATTTATATTTGAATGATAATTTAAGTGGCAGATATAATACTTGAGGCTGCCCAGATGAAGTCAGGGTCTTACTGCCAACCTCTTATTGACATATGTCTGATTCAGATGTCAACGGATTCCTGTGAGAGTGAGACAGATGACTGAGCAGTGAAATGGAAAAAAATCTATGACATCTTCAAACACTGGCAAAGGAAACCCCCAAATATCTAAATAACAAAGAGATGACACAAATTACACTTGTTCATGCATGAAATAAATGAATGAAAGCAGAGAGATGAAGAATGTAAACCATGAGATTATGTAAAAGACAGATTGTTTGACAGGTTGTGACCAAATGTCATAGTAAGGAAGTAAGGCAAAATGAGGCAAAGACACTAAAAGCAAGAGATGAGAGGGAAAAAAAGCTACAGACACAAGGCTTCCCAGAGCCAGTGAGTATTTATAGATCTGATATAGACAGAACCTCTGCCTGGCAGCAGCAGTGTGCTCCTTGTTGCTCCTGCTGATGTATCTGTACACATTCAACATGGTTCTGACTTGGTGAGGAACATTAGGAAGAGATGTGATGGTGATATTAATAACAGAAAGAAAAGCAGAAGACCAACACATGGATGAGTAACAGATCTGGATGAGTGAAGCCAGGAGCCAGGCTGTATATTAGAGAAATGAGATTCATGAAAGTGTCACTCATATTTTATCCACTTAAAGTTGTTTAAGATCTCTGAAGTAGAAGGTGTGGGGTGTGGGGGAGGTAAAGCCAAACCAAATCTCTCTGCATCTACTTCTCGCCTTCCCTCTATGTGCACACTCAAGTGTACGCTTGCGCGCGTGCCAGCCCGTGTGAGAGTGGCGACCAGAAGCGCGCTCGTTTCACTCAGATCCTGGATGCCGAGAGCGCACTCAGAAGCAGCCACGGGAAATAACGGCATACACACGCTCTCTTTTCTGGTTTTGGCACACCAAATATGACTTATTAAACGGTAGTAGGCTATACTTGCATCCACCCTCCGTCAAGGCGAAATAATAACTCCCCCTATTATTATTATTACTATAATTTTTTTTCTTGTATAAGACTCGCTAACATATCAACTGCTTGCCACAGTTCCACATTCCGGCGCACACGGGGAATATGAAGGCGAAAAACCGTGACCAAAGCTTGTCGGACTCCAGGGAGCTGGACGGATCGTATGACCAGCTGACGGGTGAGTCATAAATAACGTTGGATGTTGTATTATTGCCTGTAGAAAAAAGGTTCAATATAAATAGCTGGTGTCCTGAATGGACACTGCTTCGCCCAACTTCAGGTGGATTGAATATTTGAAAGAAAATTGTGTAGTTTTAGGTTTCTCATTTATTTTAAGTTTATTTGTCGCGCTTTTTGATGTTAAGCTTCAGTGATCAAATTATGCATCCTGTTGTTGTTTTAGACCTAAAAGTCGTTTAGCTTATACTTTGTTTTTCTCCAACGGGATAAATGGGGACACCTGAAGAAAAATATTACAATAAAAGAAATATATTGAATCTTTTTCTGCTGGTGTTGTGTGACATTGTGTTTGCAGCAAGTGGTGCGTAATTAAATGTCAAGAATTTTTAGATCAGTAATATGATTATGCTGGCCTGGCTCAGCCATGGGAGACCACCTTGCATTGTATGGTTTTGACTTGTTTTGAACTGCGCTGCGAGTAGAAAACACTTGTCTGACCGAATTGTGCACTTTGGAGCACATTCCCGTGCCTTGGAGTGTGATCAGCCCAGACAGAATCTCTCACATTCATGTGAGCTTTGTCTGATAGTCTGGGTCTGCAAATAAAAAAGGGTCTGATATAGGCTACAATGGGAATGTGGCAGACGGGATAAATCTGTGCGTAATTTCGTGTCTGCGCTTTGGTCCCTAAAACAACTTGGTCCATGCTGCGTGGAGTGAAACTAATCTCCGCTGTTTGAGAAATGTTTAGCTCCACTATCTGAACACAAATGTGACTTGACACACACAATGATGCCTGCTGACACAGGCTACCTATGCTTATATGCACCATTGTTAGCTGTGCTGAGCACTCTCTTCAGGTGTTTCCTTGTCATGGCAGGCTTCACTGATTTCATTGTGACTCTCGCAGCAACATCTTCTGCTAATGTGGGGAGGGTTTGCATCACTAAATGAGATCCTTGATTTTAAGCCTGAACACATCGTAGACCTTGAAAGGGAAGTTGTGCCCGTCCAGACAGCTACATGCCTCCGGCTCGACATGGAGACCATAATCTCATTTGCACGAGTTCACGCATTAGCATCTAAGCAGTGCTTTGTCATAAAATTTAATGCATCCTAAATTAAGATGTGTGTCTGCGACATACAGTGTGTGTTTGTGTGTGTGTGTTTGTGTCCAGAATGAACAGAACATTCAACTGACATTATGCCATGGTTAGACTGACAACAACAATGAATTGTCATAAGGTTTTTCCAAAAGGTCCAATGCAATGGAAAGGTTAGGGGGAACAATAATGCAACCAAATATTGAAAATTTAGAAAAAGTTTGCACATCACTGTCAGAGAAGGTTAGTGGAATGAAAACATGGAACTAAAAAAAATTGCATAGGCTATTTACATCAAAAGAACTTTCCTTCTAAACCATACCGCATCCAAAACTTCAAATATCAACAACACCCCCTACCCCAAAAAACAATCAAAAACAAAATAAAAAAAAACACAAAAAACGGGTTTACGCAACATTAAGAGAAGATTATTCAAATTAAATGGCCACATTCTGCAAATGTTGCCCAAATGTTTGTAACTGAAATTAATGTTAAAGGTCAGAAAAACCTGTGTGGTGATTAATATGACAACCAAAACTGACGTTGAAGGAATATTCCCAATCAATCAATCAATCAGTCAGTCAGTCAGTCAGTCAGTCAGTCAGTCAGTCAGTCAGTCAGTCAGTCAGTCAGTCATTCCTTGAACATTCTGGGAACCAGATTGTTTTAGCTAGGTTTGTGTTGTGTGTCTGTGGTTTAGAGGCAGTTTTGTTTTTCTGTGGTCCATAGATGGAAGTTAAAATGAAGATCTCTTTTTTTCCCTTTTTGGCTCCCTTGAAGTTGCCTTAAAACTTCACTTTCCACTTTAATCAGATGCAGAAATAGTGTGTAATATGAATGTATTAAAAGATGATTGGTAAACTTTGCAGAGGAGGAGATTAAACTCTGTAAAGTGTACATCTCAACTCTTCAGAAGAATCCTCTATTTTTGCTTTTACATCATCTCTTGCCCTCTTTTCATTTCATCTTGTTGAAATGGTCCCCTGTGTCTGTCCACAAGAAGTCATATTGCTTTTTTAATAGTTGAACTGTGGGAGAGAAAGAGTGCACTAAGTCACTCACTGTGCCTAAGCAATTTACTTCTGACATAGTTAATGACTTTTTCAAAGCTGTGAATTACATGGTTAATTCATCTTTGTTAGATGCTGTCAGCTCTCAAACATGCTTGGCCCTGATAGTTTGCATGCGTATTAAGGCTGGCTCTTGCCAAGCAATTATGTAATAAAGATGAGATGCAACTTAAAATGTGGAGAAATATTAGGCTACTTGTCTTTTGGGTATGGCAGGTTTTTATATCATTTGAGTGCAAAGTGGCTCAACATGCAATGTGTGTTAATCTTTCACAACCATTATTGCCCAATTATCTGAGCTGACATTGATAATTTTGCATAATCATATTAATAGTTTCCTTTCACCTGGATATAACTGCAAGAAACTAACACAAATGCACAGATTCAGCATACCTCTACAGAGAAACTATATTATTTTGAAACCATGTTTCATAACAAAATATTGAATTTATTCATGTTTTAAATTGTATGTATTTAGCTAACATGTTTTATTTAATTTGTGGACATAAGATAAGAGTATTTATAGAGTCTACAGTAGGGATCGACCAATTATCGGCCTGGCCGATAATATCGGCCGATATTGAGCAATTTTATGATAATCGGTATCGGCC
>JAOXYM010000017.1:13580105-13591775 GCA_028567055.1 Leptatherina wallacei
ATAAAACAATAAGAAACCGCTAGAAAGAAATAAAACACAGGGAAACAACAAAACCAAAAACCAAAGGAACAACTCAAAACTTCCTGTGATGGGAGAAAAACCACTGAATTAAACATGTTAGATTCTTTTGCCTTAATCATTGCTTTCACTTTGCTCACGCTACATGTTTGCTTCTTGGCTTTGGGGCTTGAAAATCCTGCTTTCCCTCTTGCTATCTCCCTCTGGCACTGGTAAACCGATTACTCACACATGAACTCGATGTTCCATAAGAGCTTTTCTCCAGCCACCATGGCCCGACACCACAATTTTAGAAGAGTTAATGGAGTCTACTAATCAACAATACATTGACACAGACATGCAAACTCACACAAAGACAGTTTTGGTCGATTTGTAGATTGACAGTCTAGACACCAATGGGATCATTAACAACCTGGAGAGGTGTAACAGTAAAGTTGGACTCAAAATTGTGTACATGAGAAAGGGGAAACTCTTGGAGAGACATGGGAAGGTGATCATTTCAAATGGAAAAGAAGGAAAGCGGAACAAGTAGAACTGCACAACTTGTCTATTATTGAATTTTACTGTTGCTTCACAAAGACTAAATTAATACTTTACATGTATCAATAATCGTGTATTTTTGGACGGGTTGTACTGGAATTACATTTATTTGTACCGGGACGCTGGCCAATGACAACAATAAATTGATTCTGGTTGGATTGGTTGATATAACAAGTAAATTCCAGTCATTCCTTAACTTTAACTATTGTTTGAAATGAAAAATAACTGAACAAAATCCGGTTGTACCTAAATTCATAACTGATCTATTATCAATTTATTATTAATCTTTGTTCCCTGTCGTAATGTAACATATGTTGGCAATGTATATTAGATTAAAATACCCTTTAAACAGGGATTTCAAGTGTCATAGATTGTACAATTTTCTTATGGTCATGTGCCACACATCCATTCATTCATGCCAAATTTAACTTACCAGACTTTCCCAGTCACTTGTTCTTAAAACACATACAAGTGAGTGATTGACAAGTTATTGACTTTCAGGACAAACATCCAAAGTGTTGCCTCACAAAAGTGAAATCTCTCCCTGGACATAAGGATATGTTATGTCATGAACAGTTTCATTCTGGGCTGTGTTTTAGGAATGCTGTGGACCGAGATTTTTTTTTTTAATTCATTCTATCATTACCAACTTTAACTCTGGGAGATAATTGCAATTCAAGATATAGCCAATATTCACGGCGTATACTTACGCAAATGATCTAAATGGTGACTTAATCAGATGACCCCAAAGTTATAAAATCAGGATTTTTTTAAAGCTCAGCCACAATATGAAAATGTTTTAATAATCCCAGTAGGTGGCTTTTCAGTTACAATTTCAGAATCATTTCACCATCTAACAACAGAAAGCAAAAAAAATACTGGGCAACTTAATGAGGAAATCCACTTTATTAAAACACAATATAAGCAAGCAAAGAGTGTAGAACACAAACAGTGACGTAAAGGGCACCAGCAGCAGCTGTACAAGCGGAAGATTAATATGATGTGACGACTGACAGTAAAAATTTGTGGAACACATGACAGTTCTTAGCTGATTTTGTGCTATTACTGACAGAACTAAACTTGACAGCGCAATTGGTGCTTCTGGGTTTATCACAGCTAACCAACTGTTTTGCTTTAGCTTAGCCACATAATACCTACCTATAATTTCTACCCTCAAGATGTAGACCTTAAACTCAACAGATTTTGCTTTGTCACAGTAGAAAAAAGCTCAGCTATAATTTTGCGATAACATGTCAAAACATTAGCTGTGAAAGAAGTAGCTTTAGAAGTTTTAGGTTAAAATGTTTTTACGTTTTGTTCCCATTAACATAAAGCCTCCAAAAATAGTTCACAAACGACAGTCAATCCACAAAGTAATAAATAAGTAAGTTGAAGTTTTACAGAGTCAAATAGTTAAACTTGTTAAAAAGATCCAAATTTATTTTATTTTCTTGTTATTACCTTCATTAGCAAGATGTGGTATTAGGTCATCAAACATCATGCTAGCCAGCTAGTCTATCCATTCATCCATCTATCTATCATGATCATGAAGTTTCTGCTTTTAAAGAAGAAATATAGGGGATAGAAAGAATCACACAATGCACAACTGAAAGACTTTTCCACTTTTTGTCTCTCGATTTGTCAAGATTGATTCCTGTTTCATAGTTTTTTTTCTCTGGTGAACCTGGTTCTTTCTGCTCTGTATATGAAATAAATGTAGGCTATACATAGAAACATTTCTAATTTATATATTTTCTTTTACCATTTTATAAATGTTTTTGCATTTCAATAACACACAGAATTTGCCACTACTCAAGGTAAATGGGTATAATAAACAACAGTGTAAACGAAAAGGAAATAGCTTTTGTAGGAACATAACATTCTTGAAATATAAAGTAATTTCAAATCAAGTTTGGCATGCAGGATCAGGAGTGACTCAGTAATTCACAGCTTACTCACCAGCAGTAAACTATTTTCAAATAATATTACCTGTAATTATAGAAGCTACAATTAAAAGTTGGAGGAAGTCAGAGTAACATCTGTTTGCAGGTTTCTTTTACAGCCTCAAGATGTTTGTTTCTAATGAAGGTGTTTCTAATGAAGGTGAATTGAGGAGAAGTGGAGCGCAGGTTCTGCTGCACACTCAGAGAACGTCATTAAGAAAGGTAACGATTATTAATGAGTCCCACATGAAATTCATGTGCTGAAATATGGGTCTGTTGTTTTCCTGTGTGCTCATGATGGAGAGAGGATCTGCTGGATTTTGGCATGAAAGGCCACACAAGGTGCTCACAACTCACACAATTGTGAAGAGGATGAGCACAGTTTTAGGTCTGACTCAGTTTTATATGTTAACATGCCTGGAAAGTTCTCACTGTGTTTTAAATATTGTTTTCTGTTGTGAGTACATGTGTGATCTGTGTGTTGGAAGTTTTTGGGGCTCTTCCGTCCTTCTGCTCTCCTTGTATTTAACATGGTTCCTTACATTTTGTTTGTATTCTTATGCATTTTGGTCTTATCTTGGCTTTCTGGCAGAATATTGATAAGTCAGTGGCTGTGATGGGGAAATCTTAAACATTACATTAATATATTATACACTGCCTGGCCTAAAAAAAAACGTTGCCACCTGGATTTAACTAAGCAAATATGAGCCTCCTATTGGATAATTACTGCATGGGTGATCATCTTTCAGGTGGTATCAAGTTATTTAACCCCAAATGATGCAATGAGTAGCTTCTTATTTTTAAAACAACCATGTCAAAAGACACATCCTGTGGTCATGGAAAAGACATTAGTCTGTATAAGAAGGGTCAAATCATTGGCATGCATCAGGTAGTAAAAATATCTAAGGAGATATAGAAACTACTAAAATTGGGTTTGAAACTGTCCAATGCATTATAAAAAAACTGGAAGGATAGTGGGGGATAGCATCGTCTTTGAGGAAGAAATGTGGTCGAAAAAAAGTCCTGAAAGATCATGATCGGCAATCATTTAAACGTTTGGTGAAACTCTGGAATATGTTAAAATGTGAAAGTAAGAGCATTTCCACATGCACAATGAGAATAGAACTCAAGGGATTGGGGCTGAACAGCTGTCCATAAGAAAACCACTAATCAGTGAGGGTAACCCAAGAAAAAGGCTTCACTTTGCTAGAGAGCATAAAGATTGGAGCAATGGAAGAAGGTCATGTGGTCTGATGAGTCCAGAACTACCCTGTTCCAGAGTGATGGAAGCATTAGGGTAAAAGACAGGCAGATGAAGTGATGCACCTGTAGCAAGAGTAATATTTCATTCCTTTCTTTGCTTAAATTTAGCTTACAGTGCCCTTTTAATTGCATGAGATGCCAACCAATCATTTAAGCTTGCCAGCCTATACAAGCAGATTGCTGCTGCAAGCTCAGTGTTCTTTTAATCCTTAGTCTCTGCCTACTTCCTGGTTGCCTGGTGCGTGGGTCTTTCTCTTCTGTGTGTGTGTGTGGGTGTGAAGCATGTGTGACGTATGGTGGTGTGATTGGGATTCCTTCCTCCTGAACTGCCAGCTTCCCTGCTGGTAGAGCCTGCCCGCACTAAAGATCTCATCTTTGATTGTTGCATTTGGTTCTCTTTTACATATTTCTAAATAAAAGTTTTTATAACTTGAATTGTGTCTCCTGCTTTTTAAGTTAACAAACCTGAGTCTCTTAGCTGATAACTTAAATGAGTATTTCCTGGGGTGCTCTTTATGTTGCTGGTTAGACTAACTATACCACCCCTGGCTAGCAGTCATGCCTAGTGCGTACTGTATAAGCCTGTTGGGGCAATGCTATGATCTGGGGGTTGTTAAATCAGGGCGATGTTACATCAATGGTGGAGCGGGACAGTGAACGCAACTGTAGATTCAGATCTTAATGATCTAAATGGGTGAAAATGTGTTTTATCCAAATTAGACAGGGCCCCCAGTTGGTGGGTGTAAGGATATTTTTCCTGCATTTTCTGCCTTGTTTGTTGTTGCTTTGGAACCAGAAAAGTCCTGCAGACAACACAACGTTGATTTATTTTTGTCCTGATGGGGTCAGAATTTTGTTGGATTTGTACAAATATCCTTACATTATTTTTCATAAGAAATCATACGAAACATTTGTGAGAGCAGCCTGACCACAGTTAAGTTATTGAATTTACAATAAAGATATAAACAAAAATTAATTTTCTGCATTATAAAACTTAGCTTGTGCTTCTATTATGTTGTTCTAGAAGCAAAAAAAGTTGTGCAGAACTTTGGTGCACAAAGTTACACCACTGACATTTCCCTGATTTTGATTTCGCACACCAATTTTGAACAATGACTTGCTGCGGACACGTACATAAGTGGTCAGACTCTCCCATCATCAATACAAGATCTTGGGGAAAAATGAATGCAACACTGGATGGAAATAAATCTTGTAACATCGTCAAAGTTAATCAAAACAATGTCACAGTGAATATGCGCCGTAAAAGCGGTCCAACGAAATATTAAAGTGTGTGACTTTTTTTTTTTTGTGGTGACTTTTTTTTTGGCCAGGCAGTGTAGTATAACAATTATCACAGTGTCCTCTAACACAAGTACAGTTAGGCTTGCATTGCCAATTCTCCAGTATTTTAGATCCTGTTTTAGGTTCATAAATGCCCAGATTCAGTGAAATAAGAGGCTGACATCCTTATTCTCTTGGGGACATTTAGGTAGAACAGAGATGACACAGATGTACATTGTAAGGCTGATTTTCCGAATCTAGTGTATATTAATTGGGATTGTGTTGATATATTTCTTTGGGACAGTTGTAAAGACGTAGAAGTAAAATTTTCTTGGTCAAATGATTTATAGCCAATGTGGCTTGTGTATTCTTGAAGCCAGCTGTGGTGAGTATTTAGTGACATGAACCACTGTCAGGAGATGTGCTGGAACGCAAATGCAAATGGTGAGGTGGCTCTAAGATGCCAATAGAAAACCAGCATGTTTCTGAGTAAATCTTGACATTAGATTTTTACAAGGCAAAGCCCAAGGTCTTGCTTACTTCTGCTGCCACCAAAACCTTTCACCATCATCCATCCAATTTTTGTTGTTTTTACTCTATATGGCATGCTTATACGAATGAGACAGTGCTGGTAATTAAGTTGTCCTTTTTGAGTTACCTCTGGAAATAAAGTTAATGGTTTCTGCTACTGTGCTTGGTGAACATAAGTGAGAGTGCCTTGCTTTAACTGATGGAAAGTGATGTGTATGTATGAGTCAGGGTTGTTTGTCACTAAAGGGAATTTATTCACAGTAGCCATTCAGTTGAATGAGGGCAAGGGGATGAACTGTGTTTTGGGGTCTAAGAAGCAAAACACAAACATCTATCTACCAGTCAGACATTATCCACATAAGTCTGTCTTTAAGGTAATGGGAGAAAATAGCACCTTCAGATGACTGGAGGTGGATCGATTAATTGATTGACATGAATTTTAAACTTGTTTGTTTTATTGCAGAAATTACCAATCTGAAAAAAAGGTGTCACACAGCCGATAAGATCATGTGCTGAAATTATGTAGCATGCACATTACTTCCTACCACATTTCATGTATTCTTTGTTATGCATTTTTACTGTTATTTACATCCTGTTAATTAGTGTCTGGCCTTGCCTCTCATCAATCTCCACCTTGGAATTTGCTATAATTTTTTTTCTTCATCAAGTTATTTACACAGTAAGTCTAGCTTGTATTACCAGATGAGATGCCAGTTATTAAAAGGCTGCTGTTTGTGCTCAGTTTTCCATTAACAGGGAAACTGGACAGGTATTGAATTTGTCCTTGTTTTTTAGCCTTTAAATTGTGTTAAATTTGAGTTGACAAGGAAACAGCAGGTGTTCTCAGGCCTGAAACATGAAGTTTGTAGCAAACATCTATTTATTGTGATAGCTGCATCATTACCATACTCTATAAGGTATGTTCATTTCCATGTTCACAAAAACACAGATGGTGGCAAAATGGACATTTGCCGACATTTCTGTGGACATTTCTGTGGCTGAATATTCATGTTATTTAATGTTTTCTGTTGATTTTTGGTTTCTTCAATAAACATTTCTTATGAAAAACACAGTAAGAAAATGTTGTAGTTTCTACAGTAAATTTTACAATAGTTACTTGTTCTGACATTTTACTGGGTTTAACCATTTTGCAATGTATTATGGGTACAAGAACATTACAGTAGTTCACAGCATTTTTCCACAGTAACTTATAGTATATGTACAGGCAAACAGTGATCTGCCTGTAGAAGTCACAATATTACATACATTACATACTGTTACTGTAAGATTGTGTTGGACAAAGCAGGTGGAAGAGAAGGAAAACAGTGTGCAACATCAGCAGCTTCTATCCACCATCTTTAGCACCTAAGTTAAACTAAATCTACAAAGTTGTAATGTGATTTAACTGTTTAGTTAACATAGCCTAATTTGATGTTGCATAAGATGGTTTGAATATATTTGTTCTCCTAGCTTACGGCTGGAGTCTATCCCAGCAAGTATCAGGCGAGAGGCAGGGTACACCCTGGACAGGTCGCCAGTCCATCACAGGGCCAACACAGAGAGACAGACAACCACTCACACCAAGGGAGAATTTAGAGTGACCAATTAACCTTCATGCATGTCTTTGGACATTTTGTATTGGGAATTAATCACAGCTATTTCCTGGCAACTAAAGTTGCCAACTAACTTCTGTAATTTGAATTAAAAATCATATAGACAACTCTCCTGCTGCCTCAACTCAGCCAGATTTGTTTGTGTTTGAACTATAATTGTCAAGGTGAGTGTGGAGGAATAGAGCCAAAATGCAAGACAGAGAAACAGGAGGCAGATGGAATGCTGTGATGTAGGCTTAATCCAGAAACCAGGAAAAACAACAGGGGAGACTAGCAAGCACATGACAGGAGAAACCAACAGGATGAACAGGGAACTGAAAACCAAGGGGAGAATAAATACACTGAGGGACAAATGAGGAACAGGTGAAGTGAATAAACAAATGAGACCAGGTGAACTAATTGACAGAACTGAACCAAAACCACAGGGGAGGAAACCATCAAATAAATACAGGAAATCAAAACCCCTCATATCATCACAATTATAAGTTAACCTTTTATCTGATTTAGCTTTGATCTACACTATTGAGGTTTGTATTTGCTTTTACACCATGGCACCAGTGTCAAGCTGATCAGCATGTCACTCCATACTGCATTCCTGGTGGAGGAGATGTAGATTGTAGCAGCAGTCAGATCACAGGAGCATTCCCCGAGATTTCAGACACTGTCTTTTGGTTGCAAGACTGTGACAACAGGAGTCATGAAAACTGTCTCTCTGTTTTGCAGTCAAAGAAATCTCCATGATTCATTCACATTTGTACTGGAGATTCATTAGATTTGTCTACATTAGAGATGCTTGTTGATTCCTGCACATAAAATACCTTGAAATACTTGAAAATACCAAAACATGAAAAAATAAGTTGTCACAGGGGTGAGTACAATTTCACCCTTTTTAAAGTGTGTGTAATTTGTAATTCATGGGCAAAATGTTAAAAAAAAAAATCCTGAAAAAGTCCATGTAGAGCAGATCAAAGGTCCCTGCTCTGCTATTTATGTGAGAGCATGTGTGCCAGTGTGTGTGAGAGCATGTGTGTAAAAGAGAGATGAGGGAGGATTGAAGTCGTCTCTGAAGGCCCTCTCAATCGTCTCTCTGATTGTGATCATTAAAAATGAAAAGACTAGTCGTGTGGCCTCTGATCATTTTTTTTCTCTGATCCTCTTTCTATTTCTATCAAAGATTTCCAAAAGGGAGAAAAAGAAAGAAAAATATCTTGCATGCTGTAAAACGCAATCTGGGCAAACAGCCAGACAAAAACACACACATAACACTCACAGACTTTAGGCAACAGCAAATTAATAAGCTCAGACATGACCCTGTAGGTCATTTCTTCCTAGAAAACAACACAACATCAATCTCAGAGGGGCCTGATATTATCTGGTCTCGTGCTGTATCTCCTCTAACAGGCAGAGAACCAAATCAAAATTTTAAAGACTAATGCAGCATCCATTTAGTAAGCTTTAGAGGAACCAGAAGTCAGTCAGTTGAGGCCAAGCAGACACACGAACACACACATATGCACACACACAGTGAAGGTGAGACTGATGGCTGCTGATTTGTTGATTTAGGACTATAATGCCACAGCTGCTCTGTGTCATCACTTTCAAGCAGCTAGAAAAGAAACTCTGTCACCACTTGCCTGCCTCTTAGTTTGGCTCTACATCAGGATAATGCTCATGGGAAATATTTTTAGTTCCTCTCTCATTCTGTCCTTGAATAAAGTATGCCACAACCAAAGGTGACATGGTGAGGTTGGTCATAACATGCTTTATAGGAACTTTTCTCACATGAGTGTAAATTTTTCTGATGCTCTTAGTGTGATGTTGGTGATTGCGACACATCAGTGACAGGCTGTTAACATTATGTATTGATCTGTCATTTTTTAAGGACACCTGATATTAAGACAAAAAGTGGACTTCAGCGACAGTTTATAATGTGTTTGTTATACAAAGTGAAACTCTGAACTCTATCGCAGTTTTTTCTTCTTAAATGAACCAAGCATTGTGTTTACTCCTTAACCTAACTGAGTAGTATTTGTTCTTAAACCTAACAGGAAATTGTGTTGCTAAAACCTGAAAGTGAAAGTAAAAAGTGAGTGGGAAAAAAAAGGAAGCTAGAGAAGCTGTTCAAGATTGGTGTAAAATGCCATTCCCACCTCCCCTCCAGCCAGCATCTGATGACAGGATCAGACAGGATCACTTTTTCATAAGTCACCGGCCAAGAGGGGCATTGGCTGTCGATTTTTTGTCAATGGTAGATGAACCTTAAGAAACTTGAGGGATTTGAAAAAACTGCAATGTTGGAAGCCCTTGCAATGAAAAGGGATTTTTGTTGACTTGAACCAGTTAGCTGTCAATAAACTTATGATGTAAGCATTTGCAGCTCTGCCCTGTCAATTTAATAACTCAATGAAGAACCATTCATGTTCAGGTGTGTTGGAGCAGGGAAACATAGAAAACCTACAGGACTGAAGCCCTTGTGGGACCGAATTGAAAGGTTTAAATGATGAGCAATTGATTGTAATTTCATTTTATGCAGCATCCCAACATTTTTGTCCTTGTCGTCTCTTCTCGGAAGAATATTTCATATGAAATCTTTATGGAAGTCCCATTGTCGTGTGGAGATACTTTCAGTTTCATGTACTGCGTGTGTTATATTGTTGAGTTTTTTTTTGTGTGTATGCCCCAGAGCCAGTGGCAGCACCAACAACAGAGGGAAACTGTGCACCGCTCTGTTCCTCACTTCTCCATCTTTCTGCTTTCCTTTGCATTTTAAGGGAGACAGTGACAGACGGAAATACACACTGGAGACAGTCCGGAACAGATTCTGTGTGTATGTGTGTGTATTATGCCTTCAAACAAAGAGACAGAAAATCAGACAGGTGTGGGTTGCTCTTTCCAAAATATGCTGCTCACTTTTTTCCTCAGCTACACAGCAGCAGATGAATTAATCCCTTTATGTCTCAGTTTCTTATAGCTCCTTAAACAATCCTTAGACGAGAGGTCTAAAGATAGAATGAAGCAGTGTCGACTGTGCTACCACCCTGTTCTGATGAGCAATTACCTCTACTTTGTAGTTCTTTTACTGGCTCAAACTTTGAAGGTAGTATTTCACCCAGTACAGATCCTTCCACTGTTCTCAAGATCAGTTTTGTAATCAGTAATCATTTAAGTCTAACCTTTTAACTTCCAATAAGAAAACAAGCATTTAGTGGTTTGGCATTAAATGGCAGCATCTCATTAACTGCTTTTTAAAGTGCTTTTAATCTGCTTACAAAGAGAAATTGATGAAAATGGCAGCTGCTCTGTTCCTAATGTTTTGTGAGAAGGAAACAAAGGTGAAGAGAGACACAGGAATAGAGGAGGTGCTCTCCCATTACACAAAAATGAAATTGCATGTCTTAAGCATTTGAAGAGCCCCTGTAATGCTGACGACACCATATGTCCCTCTGTTGTTAGTCAGTTTGCAGGCCAGCTTTGAAAGAAATATTTTTTCCCTCTTCTCGCCTTTTCTTGCATCTCTGCAAATTTAGTACCTGCATTGTGGCAGTGATGATTGGAAAGCTATGACAATAATCCTCTCGCCTCTGTTCTTGTCCTCACCTCCTTATCAGCCCCCCTGTCCTCAGCCAGCACAACAAAAAGTGTTTTCTGTCACAAAAGGATGGCAGCTTTGTGCCAAGTATGGGTTTCCTCTTAACTCACTCAAGAAGGATTCCTTTTACATTCTATTAGGGATGAAAGTGATATGCTGTGATGTAGTCAGAGGCACGTTGTTGTAAATATACACAAACCAATGTACAAAGATTTTAACAGCACGGTTTTGACAGGTTGTTTTTTTGGGTTACTATAAAAAGTTTCTGAAAGAAAAACACTGATATCATGCAAACGCTGCAATACTCCAGTGGGGAAAAGCCTGTTTTTGGCAGTTATTATCTCAGAAAACAGCTGCACCTGGTAATTTATATCCAAATGTATTATAATCTAACTTTATTATCTCTATCCGAGATGGTGACTGAATCAGGGATGTTTAATCAGCTAATTAAGCTTTTTTACAAGTGAGAGTTTGAGGATATCAGATAAGTAGTTTCTTGAGGTGAAATGGTTAAGTTTCTGTAAATCCCATGAAAAAGATGAAGAGATACACACCATGTAGTCCCAAATCTACCGTAGCATTTCACAAAGCTGCAAGTTCATTAGTTCCACAGTTGGGATTACTCACAGGACACATGGAGATTTTCCAAGTCGGACATGACCAGTTTTAACTCCTCAGCAAACCTTCTCAGTCAACTGCAGAGCAATGAGCACAGGAACTACATCATTTTGTCTCAGGTCTCGGTCTAATCTTCAGTGTTATTGAGCTGTTTCTGTGTAATATGTGGTTCAAAAAATTGTCAGACCACCTTTTCTTTCTTAAGGCCCGGTCACACTGCCTTTCGCGGGCGTATCGCGGCTGAATCACGGCCAGAAATGTCTGCCCGTGAAGC
>JAOXYM010000017.1:13591875-13602787 GCA_028567055.1 Leptatherina wallacei
ATGCAGCCGCGGTTACCCGCGATAAGGACGCGGTTACCCGCGATAAGGACGCGGAACAGTCGCCGGCGTCTGTTTCGTGATTCAGCCGCGATACGCCCGTGAAAGGCAGTGTGACCGGGCCTTTACTCACAGTCATGTAACAGTGACTAAAAAAAGCACCTTTCCTTTGATACAGAGAATTACCCCATGAGATTACATTGCACTTTTCTTTTTTTTGTGGTGGCCAGTATTGTGTACTTTGACAGCATTCCAAACATTTTTGTCACCATTACTAATTCAGACCCAAAAAGTTGGGCCAGTGTTTACAAATACGAGTTTCCCTTTAATATCAAGCATCTTCAGCATAGTGACCTCCCACCACACAGCCCCTTTAAGATGATTGTTTGACAGTGATGATGGATATACCTGCTCATACATGCTTATTGAAATAGTAAAAAAAAAAAAAATTTAATAAATGGATTTTTCCACATTGATATAAATTTCAAGCTGTTAAACTTCGCATCAAATTAATTTATCCACACTTTTCGTAGTGGTGTTCTGCTGTTCTGTACGTAATAATGGTAGTTCGTTTTATGGACTGAATTGTTGAAATGCGGTGATTTTCCTCCCAGACTTTCCTTCTTTTTTTTTGTTGCATTGTCAGTGTCTTCCTGACCTTGCAGAAGTTTGACATTTTGAATGCAATTCTTTGAAAAAGTTGGAAACAGATGGGAAATACGGCTGGGTAATGGCACTGGCTAATGGCCCGAAATGAAAGTTTGATTTGAAACACACGCCCACATGCACATATTCACACTGACATACACACACTCGTGCATGCAGACATCCTGTGTAGGTTTATAGAAGTGTGACATTTGTCTGCCGTACACCTCCTCTCGTCTGCGCTCATCCTCTCCTCCTCTGCTCCCATTCAGCTGCGTCCTAACGGGAGGGCCTGTTTGTCTTATCGGCCTGAGCCAGCTGCGGTTTTGGATAGGGGATCTCGGTGTCTCTTCCCTCAGCTCTCCCAGCACTAGGAGACAGGGGACAATGATTTGGCATTCCTCTCACAAACTCATAAACAATTACAGCATTTACTGAAGCACGCAAAGACGTAAGAAATTACAGATATTAGACAGAAGCAAACATGTATGCTCATGGAACTATTGCAGATTTCTGGGCTGTGAGTTGTGTGAATCTTTGAAATAATATAATGATAATGTTGAAGAGGAAATTTTGTCACACTGCCTTCAGCTGCCTTCCCACTGCTTTCCCCTTGATGCTGTCATTAGACGCTTTGGACTCTAATGCCACCTGCCTGTGGCTGTTAATGAATACAGCCAGTCTCGATTTCCCCATTCTCCTCACTTACTTGAACACTTTAATGAGCCACCTGTACAGTGTGTGTGCAAATCTTTCCCTGTATATGCATGTGTGTATGTGTGTGTGTCTGTGTGTAAAATATAATAAGTGCTGGAGGGTAGCCCCCTGTATATATAAACCAATTATCTTTACTTACCTTTCTCAAACTACATTAAAATGAACACAAATGAGGTGGATTAGAGGAAGCTTTGGCAACCATAAGGAGTGCATGTGCTGGTGTGTTTGTGAAGGAGGCCAGAGGTTTGAGTTAATCATTGAGATGACTTTGGCCAAGAAATAATCTTTAATTTAGACAGTTTAATCATTCTGGATCACAGCTACTGCAGAAGACTATTATTGGCTCCAGGATTCAAATAATGTGTAATCTATGTGCACAAATTCACTCATGGCTTCATGTAAAGGACAGCAATCTTCGGCACTTCCTTACAAATTCTATTTTTTCTTTCCAATTATTTGCTCATGAAATGAAAGAAAAAAGGAATGGGTCAGACTGACACCATTTCAAAAAACAAAAAAAAAACATTCCTTGGCTTTTATTGAGACTGTTAGATGGCATTGGTTTTTATTGAGAATGTGTTATGTTACAATGAATGCCTTCATATCAAGTTAAAGAAGGAACAGTCATAGGAATGTATTAAACTAGTGACGCTGGAGATCCACAAAGCATTCTCCAGTTTTGTCCTCCACCTAATATCACACCAGAATATGATAGCTATTGATCCATAGTGCAAAGTTCTCAGTTGTCACGTGCATAGGTCTGATACTCAAAAATTGTAATATTCTTTCCTTTGCCAGGTGTAAAATCCTTACAGTCTCACAATACTTTTTGTATTATGTAAAACTGTCGATCACAAACAAATGTGATATCTCAAAGTTATGTTTTAATAACTTTGTCCATGAGAGAGTTTTAGTCTTATGTGACTCAATATAACAATTTGGAGTAGGCATTAAATATACAGTCGGCAATGTAAAATGCTACCATTTCACAATTTTCTGGGCTTTATTTTCTGATCATTTAAATTAAATTCATTGTTTGTCAATTAATGGTGGGCAGAACTGTAGATGCAAGTCAAACACATTTTAATTTACAGACTCAAATGTTTCGACCTGCATGAATTTGGTCATTAGGGACAGCCTAAGAAACCATCAACATAAACAACCTAAAGGGGATTGTTTTGCTTTAAAAAAAAAATAAGGTTGTGTCTATTTGTGGGGTGACCCTATGGAACAATACACAATGAATTGAATAAATATTCAGACATAAAGCACTTTAAGATTGACTATAAACACATGACTCTTTAGAGATACAGAGAAGAGGGTGTTTAAACAATGAGTAGTCTCGGTTTTTTTCTTTTTCTTTTCTACTTACTTTTTTTTTCTTTATATTAATTTACCTTCTATTTTGTTGTTCAATTTTTTTGAACAAAGTAATGGAGTAATGAATGAATTGTTGCCTATCCCAGCAATTATCAGGCGAGAGGCAGGGTACAAATGTGTACAATTTTTTTATGATTATGCTTTCTTTTTTATTTATAATGTTGCTTTCATATTGAGTTTTTTTTCTTTTTTCAACTTGTTTAGCTTTAGAGACAAACTAATTTGTGCCATATTTTGTTAACATGTTTGAAATAAATACTTTCTGTCAGCTTATAACATTTATATGCTAAGTTTGGTTACTTGTTTCTGGTTATATTGGCTCCACTGACCACACATACTTTCATGAATCTTTGATTGTCACCTTCACTGTGTTCAATACAATGGAACATAATTGCCTTAACAACTTTTTCCAAACTTCAGCTTGTAATTGGACTGTCTCTCAAGATTCTGGTCAGATACGCTTGCCCAGGCCTGTCTAATTACACCCAAATTAAACCTCTGACAGTTTCTCATCACTTGAGCTGTGCCCTGGCTTTTTCTGATAAAACTTTGGTCTTTACAAGTAGTGGTGTTGGTGTAGGTGACTGTAATTTCTTTGTTTATGCTGCTCCTCACACCATTATAAATGGCCTGAACCCCAGAGGCATGGTTCCGATCCACTGGGATCGCTGTTTAGTAAACAGTATTTGTCCCCTTCTGTTTCTCAGTATTTTCACAGTAGGACATTTTTTTATTTTTTAATATATATTTTTTCCTTTGGTCATTTTCTTTACATTATTTAGCTTATGCCTGGAAATATGATCACATGCTTCCCAAAGTTATTGCTTGTGTATTAAAAGGTTCATCAGAACAAAATACTGGCACCCAATAACAGTCAAGAATGCTGCAGTATTTAATACTTTGACTGGTTGACATGTCACACAGTCTCATTCCATCTCTTCGACCATTTCATGCCTCCATAGCAAACTGAGATTAGGAGGGTGTCCGCTGTCTACACAAACACACACATACTCTGTGTGTTTATCACTTCTCCGTGCTGAGAGTGAAATGTCTCCGAGGTGTTTGCTAAGATGAAGGTCATCATATCAATTAACCTTGTATGATGAGTGAGGCAGAAAAATAAACAGCAGGACAGCAGCCTGTTAGTAGAAGGCACAAAATGTCTAAAAAAAAAAAGAAGCCAACTAACAACGGCCCAACCTGGACTTTGATTTTAGCTGTCTGATAGCTCTCAGGGGTGAGGTGTATGACCCAGTTCATCATATCCTAAATGTAAGTCTGGACAGTCGATTCAATCTAACCAAAAGGCAATAAAAGTGAACAGCTGTACCTGCTTCAGCCCTATGAAAGGACACAGCAGCTGCAGCCACAGCTTGGAGGAAAGTTAGCTTTGTTACCGAACCCCTGCTGGGCTGTTATAGGAATTTGGCTCCCAGTTCTCTGGGGTATCCGAGAGGGTGAACTTAGTCTGAAAATTAAAGCACTTGGAGGTAATGTCACTGAAAAATGGTAAAAATAAGTTTTTCTAGACAGAGGCAGCTGTGCTATAGATCTGTCAGCTGTATAAAGAAGTATAGAATAAAGTATCCTTACAGCTAGTTTAATATTGTGCTGTCTTTATACATGGTATAACCCCCAAAATAACCTCTATGTAGAACACAAAACCATACAGCTTCACTCAGGATGTACAGTGTAGCAGTTACTAAGCAAACCTTAATGTTTATTTCATTTTCTGCCATCCCTTTTCACCAAAACTTTGATGTGAACAATTGACTGTGATAATCTGGATCAGTTTAAATAGTTATTTCTAAACTAAGTGGTTTTAGATTTGAATTGCGAAGATGTGAAACTACGGTTGTTTACATCATTCATAGATTACATGTGGCTCACTTATGGTTGTGTGGCTCATATATGTAGCCGATAGAAAATAAAAAATATTTCACTCTGCAGACTGGCTCATCTCAGTCCTCCTCATTTCGTATTTTCCATTTGTTGATAAACGATATTCACGTACAGGTTTCTGAATTTGGGTTTAGTTATCTTAGCACAAATCTTGATAGTGCTTGGATGTTTTGAGAGCCTTTTCTGCCATGTTTAATTTTATTAATGGTCTCTTATTGATATAAGTGTTGACTGAACTGGCTACATGTAGTCCCTGGATGGTGCCTTAGATTATTCAGAGTAGAAGACAAATTAAGTTAGTTAACTTATACATGTATTCATTTAGTCATACACAACTCATCTGTAAGTAGTTTCAAGAGCAGTGCTGCACACATGCATGGACAGACTCTGCTAGTGTGCTTTGCTACTCTGTGCACTTTTCTTCTACCTTTCTCTACATTACAGTACATTATGCTTGAAGCTGCTCTACAGAGTTAGTCTCCAAAGGAACAAGACTGTGTCCCACACAGCGGCGGGAGGTGGCAGAATGCCCTTTGTGCTCAAATGTCACACATCTGCTCCTTCCTTGCTGCCTTTTAAATAATATCTTTGTTACAACCAAATATAAAACTGCACACCTACATGCTACATACAAAGAGCTTTTGTGTTATCTCTGCGCCACACTTGTCAAGAACTACACTGTTACTTTCATATGAGGCGTGGGTGATATTTTCCAGATGGTTTTCAGCATTATTATTGATAAAATTATAACTTGCTCACACAACGATTAGAAGCTTTTACATCAGGACAACCGTGGGCAAAATCCCAGATATTGATTGGCTACTTGTATGGGAGAGTTATTCTTCATGAGAGTAGGTTATTTTACAGCCAGTAAAACTGTCCCTCCGCTGTCATTTCTCTTTGTTCGCCCACACATTTTTACATCTATTTTGTGCGTTTAAGCACAGTGTTATAAATGTGCAAGCCTATGGTTGTGTGGGTGCGTTTGAGGTAGCTCGGATGCATGCTTGTTTGAATGAAACTTTCTCTTGGGAGATGCAGGAAATAATAGAAACTTTATTATGAATTTATGAGAACTATTAATGTTTAAACACAAACACACACGGTCTGATCTGGTTGGTTAGGGTCACAGATGCTTTCTGTTACTCAGGACTGCAAAAATGTATCTATTTTTGTCTTTAGGAAGTGATGCTGTATTCAAATCACACACATGAAGCAGATTTCGACCTCAGGGGCCTTTTGCCTAACATCAGAAGGTTTCTGGATGAGACTGATGTGTAGAGGACTAAAAATGAGTTTGACTGGCTGATTAGACATCAGAAATGCTTTTATTGCTGTAAATGCAGTATACAATATCATATAGTGTTGGTTGTGCACCTCCTAAAAAAACAAATAAATGGTATTGTTTTGCTTGAATTTTGTTTCAGATAGAAGCTCCATATTTTGGTACAGAGAGACAGGAGGAGAAAGCCTGTGTTGCTATTTCTGGCAGTAGACTAAGGGCATATAAGGGAAGTGCTTTCTTTAGTAAAGTTAGCATCAAGATGCTTAGAGCAGCAAAAGTAAGACAAGTTACATTTAGGCTGTGACCAGTTACAGAATTACAGGGAAATAGTATCTCATGACTGATGACAATCACGTGTCTGTTGTGTCTTCTTCTCTCTTTCTTTAGGAGATAATCATCCATCATCATATTCTCTACAAGATGCAACACAGAGCTAACTTTTATAGGCAGTGTAGCACCAGATATCCAGTGTCCTTGATTCAGGGGCCTTGTAAGTCATTTACAATTTAAAAGCTATTGCTTCTTATGACCTGATCTTATCATCAACCACATGCTTACCTCCATCATCATATTCATTCTCATTTTTTTATGTCCTACAAATCTGAATTTTAAAGCTTGCTGCTCTGCCCTCTAGTGGAATCCTCCAGTAACAGACCTCGCACACAGACCAGTATTGTCAACAACTGCGCTGAGTATTAACCATTGTTAAGGATATTCTTGGCAGAACTGCTACACTTACTGTTGTTTTCAGAAGTATGTATGACTTACATTCCTGTGAGTATGGATTATGAGTGTAGGACTTAAGTTTATAAACTAAGAATGGATAAATAGATATCCGTACTGAGCCATTGTTTGCGGCACATAGTTGTTATGCTGAAGCAATCTCTGAATCCATTCTGGTCTAATGATCATACATCTGGGAGCAATAGCCAATATGTCTGAACATCTGGCAAACCCTAAGCTATTCCAATAATGGACAATACGGTTACACCCAACCCTTTCTGCTCAATGCCAGTCATTGCTATGGTCACTGTTTTACTACACATCATTTTTGAAGAGCTAAAAGATAATTAGTTACAAATGCTTTAGTGATTGTAATTTTGTCTAAGTGCTCCTAGTCTTTTGCTCTCCAACATAATTGCATTATTACAACTACAGCCGATTGGAAACCAGAATGCTATGGGTGCCAAAAATGTCTGGAAATACAAAGAACTGTACCTACCTACCCTCTCGCAGCTGTTTATCACACCTTTCGGCATCTGGCTTGAGAGACCAGGACAGCACTTGAATCTTTAAGAATATTTTTAAACACAATCACTTGTTAAGACCTTTCCCTTTTTGGGAACCTAAAAGGGAAACTTTCTAACAAACAAAGGTTTGTTAAAACCCTTCCCCGGCCAATCAGCAGTCTTTCTGCCAATAGAAAGTGGTTATATTGATTAAAAAAATATATCCTACTCATGATAAAGTACAACCAGTGCTACAAGCATTACGTCTAATTCTTGTACCTGTCACCACTTCTGCTACAGATTAAAACTGATGACACTGGCATTTCTGTTACTTATGCAGTCACATTACTATTAAGGGCAAAAAACTGCAGACCTGTTACATTTATTTGTTCCTTGGAGCACATTTGTGGACATCAGATAGACACACTCATTTGTGAGCATAGTTTTCTGCGTAAGGATACTGTTTTATACACTTCTATGTATTTCAGGAGTACAGCATTAAGACATACAATGCAAAAAAGAACAATAATAACAAAAAACAAAACAAAAAAAACAGCAGTTCAGTGGTTGCGTACTCAATTTGGATTGTAAATATTGAATCTCAAAGGCCCATTGAGGCAGATTAAAATGAACAAAAACAAAGGATTGAATAAATTAAGATAATGACCTGATAGATGGGTTAGATGAAAAATTTAAAGCATCATCAAAGTCTTGACACCGTAAGTCTAACCTGAGGAAGACATCATAATGTGACACAAATTCATAGTAATCCATCAAATACGTGTTAAGCCATGACTAAAAGTCAGGGGATTCCCAGATTCATGGGGCTTCATCCTCTGAATGTCATGAATCTTTGTGCAACATTTCATGGAAACTCAAAGTTGTAGCGATATTTCAGTCTAGATAAAAGAGATCCAATTATGACAGGCACATCAAACAGATGTTATACTATACTACATGTATCTGTTCAAAAGCCTCTGCTTCATACTAAATCTTTGTGGTTTTTTACAAATGCAATGTTCATAATCATCACCGAGCTCCACTGCTTTTAATCACAAATAAAAGATTTGTTTCGTCAGTATGTAGCCTAGAACCAGTGAGTGACTTGGTCCTCTGGCAATCTGTCCTTGGCTGCCTTGTACTGTAAACATGTCACCTCAGCACTACAAAAATAGAAGTGGCTCCTGTGGTGACAGCTCTCCTTATCCATTCTTGTTTGTCAAACTGAATATTTTGTTTGTCCCAAGGCAATTTGCCAGCACAGAAAAAGGAAAACTAAGTGTCCTCTGTATGCTAATTTGAAGGTTGGTTAAATCAACCATGATGTAAAACTCCCTGACATCCTCTTAGGATGTCTTCTTCATGTATGTGGGTTGGGGTAGATGTGCATGCAAAAGTGGGCAAGTTTTTTTTTCTCACCATCTTCTGCCCTGCACTCTTTGTCCATTTCTCCCGAAATGGTTAAATATGAATGTCATTATAAACACTCTTTCTACAGATATACAGATACTTTTTATGCATTGAAGTGAACAAAACTGTATGAAGACAATGAAGCAGGAATGCTAAAGACTGCTCAAATTATGCATGTAATTCCCAGCATCATTCATCTTTGCAGCTCTGGGTGAATGCCCACCTCTGTTTTATTCTGTGCCTACAGTCCTCATTCTCCCACTAACTGCTTAAAGCACTATTTCATTTTTGCGCCCTTCTTCCCTTGTCCTTGTCCGTCCCTCCAAATATTGTGTTAACAATTAAAAAACAAAGAGAAAAAGGTGGGAGAAAAAGATTAAGTTAGAGATAGTGGGTGTAATTGACTAAATTGGTGGACAGGGATGGGTCGATATGTGAGGGATGGATAAATGACGATGAGGGAGGAAAAACCCCAAAGCATCCTTCCAGAACTTCAGGGTTAAACCACAGCCTTTTCACAGAGAAAGAGCTTTTAAGAGGTATTCTTTCTGCACAGGGGTGCTCCAAAGTAAAGCCAGAAGACTTAGTGGATTGGGAACAAGGGCTACTACTGCTGCATTTAATATCAGACACACTATATATTATGGATAAAGGAAACTTGTGAAGCCTTGAAGGGTTTTCTTTTTTTTTCTTTTCTGCCACTGCCATGGATGTCTCACCTCATGCTGCTTCCTATTCCTTGTCACCCATGCAGAAAAAAAGGTGAGCAGGAGAGAGCACAGGATTTTATTTTCCAGGATAAAACATTGGAAGAGTAACAGAAAGAGAAAGTATGAGGCGGTGTAGACTTACGGAGAAAATACTCGAACAAGCAACAATATTAAAAGTACTAGCAAGTGAACTGAATAACTGTTTAGTTGTTACAATCTCCAAGGAAAGGCATGAAGTACGAACTTAGCTACTGAAGTAAAGACTCATCATAGTGGGTGGAAAGATCATGTGACAATGTTTTGGGGTAGATTCAGATTTCAGGGATGACCAAGCATCTTTGTAATGTGCTGGAAAAAAAGTCCATTCCATGGATCTTCTTCCATCCATACCTGATGGATGATAACGTTGCGATGTTTGTTTTATCCATGAAATTGCATTAGTTACTACCACATTTCAATGACACATCTAGTCACACATATATAAAAAGGATCTTTTCATAAATTCCTGCATGATAGGGTTGTTTTATTTTTGTTTGTAACTTTGTATCTCTGAAGCATCAAATACTCAAGGCTGCCACTGAGGCGGATGAAAGGAGGAAGCGCTGTGCCTCTTTTTGTATTTTTAGAACTGAGCTGTTGTTTTTATGTTTTTGTACAACTATGGATATCGACGGTGGCCCAGAAGTGTCACAACAACACAATAAGCCGCAACACAACACTGCACAATTAGCAGCAACACAATAAGCCGCAACACGTCACAATTAGCAGCAACACGTCACAATTAGCAGCAACACGTCACAATTAGCAGCAACACGTCACAATTAGCAGCAACACAGCACAATTAGCCGCAACACGTCACAATTAGCCGCAACACGTCACAGTTAGCAGCAACACGTCACAATTAGCAGCAACACAGCACAATTAGCAGCAACACGTCACAGTTAGCAGCAACACGTCACAATTAGCAGCAACACAGCACAATTAGCCGCAACACGTCACAATTAGCAGCAACACAGCACAATTAGCCGCAACACGTCACAGTTAGCAGCAACAAGTCACAATTAGCCGCAACACGTCACAATTAGCAGCAACACAGCACAATTAGCAGCAACACAGCACAATTAGCCACAACCACTCACTTCCGCTGTGGTAGAGATTTGTCAAGTTCATGTAAGTTCTACATACTCAAATAATTCCAGTTCATTGTACACACTCACTCAAGGTAACAAAAACTTTTTTTTTTTAATTAAGTAGTTATATTTACATTGTACAAACTTGATCTAATTGAGACATAAAGGCACTGTAGGAGATCCTGGAAAAGTGGAAAGTGCCCCAAGCCTCTGAGAGCATGCATGGGATTCATGCACAAAGATGGGAATTTTCAGAGGGGGTAGGGCCGAATGGCAGTTTAGTTTGATATATCACCATCCAATCTTTTACAACGATCTGAATAAAATGATCGGATGGTGTTTTTTCACTCCTGTCCGTTCCACAGGTGACTAAAATATTTAATTTTTGTGTTAGAGCATTTAATTAATTGGCTGCTATCGGGCTGTGAAGGAGATTTTAAAGGAGACATATTATGCACTTTATTCCCAATCTTAAACAATTCTCTGATATATCATTTAAATCTTGGC
>JAOXYM010000017.1:13617109-13630098 GCA_028567055.1 Leptatherina wallacei
TCTGCAATGTAAAGCACCTTGAATTGTCCTGTACATGAAATGTGCTCTATAAATAAATTTGCCTTGCCTTGCCTTGCACAACACAAACTCTGTTAGCGTCATCGCAGTTGTCGAGACATTTTTAGCTCTGTAATATCATCACTGAGCACATGGATGTTAATAAAACTACTAAATATGACTTTTGTTGTCACTGAAGCAACTAATGACACCAAACAAAGTTACCCTGACTCTTCTCCAATCTTTCCTACAGATTTTCATCTATCAAAAAAGTTTCTGAATATATTTTTCTCAAACTTTTTGTGAATAGTATAATCCATGCATTTATTCAAAGGACTGGTGCATGCTTGTGAGCTGTTCTTGGGCCATCCAACTTCTCCTACATCCATTAAAGATAATCATAGTGTCAATGTCAGGACAGCTGGATAATGAACTCTTCCCCCAAGTTGGTCAAGTTTTCTGTTGGGAAGCGTTTCCTTTTTTTTTTGCCATTTTAAATATAAAGTGAATTTTTGTCTGCTGGATGTCAATATTGTTTTCTTTCTCATTCTTTTGTTTTGTGGTTTTTTTTATCCTTCTGTTGTGTCTTATCAACACCAAACTACTGTCACTAAAATAATCTCAAACAAATTATTTTCCATCATCATCAGCAATCAATAAAAAGTTTATGATAGAAGGAAACACTTGATGGCTTGTTTTTCATATTTCCTCGTTTATGATGGATCTTATTGAATGTAGATGTAATGTGTGTAATAAAATAGCTACCTCTAAAGGATGCTGAATTTTTTTTTAACTCACATAGTACTCTTTTTTTATCATGTACAATAGTTAAGCATTAGTTGGTCTTTCTCATTTCACAATAGATTCAAACCAAACATGGTTGAATATGTTGTAGTTAGGTCATAAAATGTGTCTGTTATGTAATGGAGATGACTTTAGCTTCTCAGGAGTAATTTAGATAATTAAATCTAACCAGGGTGAGCCTCAAAACCACCACACACTAACATGCCACCTTTTCACAAAACCCACCTCTTTATCCATCGTGACAGGGCAATCCCACAGTGATGAAGCAATCCCTTTGCCAAGGTTGTCCTCTAATCCTCCTTTTATCTCTGTATTTAAAGTTCATGCACTGAGCTCTCATACTTCACCTAACCTTCAAAGCTTCTCCTCTCTAAAACGTCCTATTGGCTGCTCTATTAATAATGTAATTAGAGCTAAACAGCAATGTCAGTTGGTTGGATGGATCGTGACATACAATTTTACACTATCAATAATAAGTGAGAAGTTTCTGTTCTTTTTAAATGGAGAGTTAAGAAAACCTTTGCCATCTGCTCTCTCATGTGTTTTTAAATCCCTCCACTCAGAAAACAACTATAAAGTCATTCTGTGTTTCTTGATTAGGTCAGGGCTCTTTACTGGGTCTGATAGTGTTGGTCTGTTTGATTCCTCGCAGTCACATACTCACCTAAAGTTTGACATGTCTCTGTCACTTCTAGATAACAGCAACAGTAGTGTAGAGACTGTAGTAGAGAGAAAGAGAAGTTAAAGGAAGCATCTGCCTGATGTTTAACTGATTTTTCTTCTTGACCTGAAGAGCAGACAGGTGTGTACATATAGTATTTGTGTGTGTGTGTGTGTGTGTGTGTGTGTGTGTGTGTGTGTGTGTGTGTGTGTGTGTGTGTGTGTGTTTGCCGCTCTGACTACCAGAAAAATCCATGGGGTCTGAGGTTGCCGGGGTAACAGTAATCACTTTTAATTCAACATCAGGGAGAAAGAGAGTAGATAAAGGTGGAGTGGCAGCAGTTGAGAGGGGAGTTGTAGAGGAGAAAACAATAAAAATGTGACAGCAGGGAAAACGAGGTAAGTGTGTTTTCCTGTTTAGTGACTCTGAAAGTGTTCAGAGACTGGAGGCAGAATGATAAGACAGAGAGGCTTTACATAAACACCTTTCTTTCTCAATCCCGTAGGATATAAAAGCTCCTCTTCTCTCTGTCGTTTTCTCTGCTGCCACATAATAATCCGATCATCTACCGCTGGTAAAGGCTGGTTTTTGTCAAACTGTTTATTTCCCCACTTTATCAAACTTTTTTTTTTTTTATGTTTTGAATTTTTACCACACTGGAATACGAGTGAAGGATATCAATTATGCATTCCCCCTTTTTTACTCCATCTGTACCTCTATACCTGTCTCTTCAAGTATCTTCACTTTCCTCTTTTGCTTCTTCTTTCAAACGACTTTGATGAATACTGTTAACGAGCAGGGAAGGCAGGGATGGTGTGTGATGCTAATTAATGAGTTTGCTTTGTTTCCTCTGTCACTTTACTCAGCCTCCTGCTGGCTCAAACATACACACACCCTTTCAGGCTGTCTTCTTTATGAGCCGTGAGTGGAGGGAAAAACAGAAAAGAAAGATTTCAAAAAAGATGTGTGCAGCATGCAGCTCCAGAAAAACCACCACCTGCCACTCAAGCCGGCCTCCTCGTAGTATTTGCCTCTCACACACACGCGCATGCACACTCACATGTGCGCCGGTCCGTAATTTTCCGCCACACTCTGTTGCCAACCAATGGGAATCCAGTGCTTCTCAGAACGTGAGTGGGAGGAGACAGAGTCCTCCTGGCTGATTGACAGCCAGCACCCTACAGGTGGAAAGAAGCACAGAGAGACGGAAAGAGGAGAGAAGACAACAGAGAGGAGAGAGAAGGGGAGAGTGAGGAGGAGAAGAGAGGCAGCTGCAATCAGACTTTCATACACACACACACACACACACTCACATTTACACACACTACTGGCGCTCCGTTATTCCCCTCCTACCTTTAGAGCTCGCTTCCCTGGGTAGATTAGCCGACTAACACCACCATCACTACCATCACCTCCACCTCCACAGCTGCACCAAGATGAGCCAGTGCAGGAAAAGGTGCAAGAGGCAGCTCACCAAGGTGGCTCGCTATTTCTACCGCTTCCTCATGGGAACACTTACCCAAGGTAGGCACCCAGAACTTCCTCTTCCACACCCTGAGGTTTGCTGGTGGGTCTGCTTCTTTAAGTGATTGCTAAACTCAAGCGGGATGGTTGTAACTAAAGTTAACAAAGAGCTTTTGATCTGGTTTTAGATCTCTGCATCTCAGATCTCATGTGTCTGTTGCTCAGTTTTTCATCCTGAATGATGGCAGAGTAGATGCTCTTCATGTTTGCACAGATCCAAAACATGTGCATTCTTTCATAGTGTGACTTGTGGGGTGTGTGTGTGTCCATGTTGGGCATCTATGTGTGTATACAGTCCATCTAAGAGCCTTGTTTCATCTCCAAGGAGTGAGACTGTACTAAGCTTTGACATCAAACAGCCTAAAGATGACAGTTATTATTGTACATGATGTGTCTACGGAATGTCTTCTTGTGAGCATACAGTAGATTTTTTTCACTTGGATCGTCTCATATGCATAATAATAGAATCCATGCTCAGGATGCACAGTGAGAATCAGAAAGCTGTTGAGGTTGAATGGATTCACACTTTCCTTTTCTCTATTTGCATTTCGACACCCGCTTTCTCCTTCACAGCTCTGTCCTCTCTCCTCCTGTCCTCTCTCTGGAAGCATGTGGCATTCCACCTCCATTGAGAAACTCTCAGTGGGAGAAAGTCACATGCTGCCTTTTATCCAGCCTTTCATCCAGCTCTCAGTATGACTTTAACTCACCCATGCCCATCCTCCTCTCCTCCCTTTTACTCTCTCTGCTGCTAAACAAAACTTTATTATGCTAATCCGTGCACATCAGAAGAGTTCTGAATTAGAAATAGATGAGAAGTTTCTTTTTATGTTTCTTAGAAGATCTTTTTTCTAATGTTGCCTGCTGACAGTTTGCTGCTGAACTTTACACAAATTCCCTTTATTTTTCTTTTGAGTTATATTGAGCAGCAGCTCACATGGCCTCACGGAAGACACAATCTTGTTCTGTGGTTCTATTAAACCCCAGCAGCTGATCCTGAGGGTGGAGGTAAAGCTGTGTTTGCATGACCTTGTCAAAAGAGCAGAGTGTGTATGTTAATTTGACAATTATGCTGCTCGTCTCCACCCCGGCTTTTCTCCTGGTTATCTCTTCAGACTTTGACATCTGCAGAGCCTCAAGTTTGTGCTCTGAAAGCAGCAGTTGGACATGTTGAGAGAGGAACCTCCTCACTTATACACACATCACCAGTGTATATCTTGATCAAAAACAGCAACAGTAACACCTTTTACGAAAGAAACAAACGACATTATTTGTCTCTAACTCTTTCATGTGGTTATCAGAGTTAGGCTTTAGATTATTAACAAACAAATGAATGACTAAATGTAAAAAAAATCAAACTATCCTCATTTGCATGTTCATTGTATCTGAGGATCCTTATAGAAATAGATTTACATGCTTACATGTAAAAACAAACAAAAATAAAAGATTTTTTTTTCTTACCTTCTATCTCCGCAGTCTATCGTCTCTTTTTTTCTCAAAGGTCTCTCTGTCTGTTAAAGTCCTCATTCTCCCAAAGCCCTGCTCACATTGATCAAAATGGATGGTCAAAAAATGGCAGCGTGGAAATCAACCGCTGATTCTTAGGTGTGCCAAACTAGAAAGGCATTATCAAAGTGTTTCATGGTGATGTTGTTGTGTAAAGGAAGAAAATCCTGGACGCAAACTGAGTGACACATCTGAAGCAGTGTAAGAGCAGTCAGCATGTTATCAAAGATCTTACAGCTGGACTAATATACCCAGATATTAGGATAAGAGGTTGAATAATTATTGATGGTAAAGCCTCAACCAGACTCAAAAGGGCCTAGCTATGCTCCAAAGTTACTTATTTGTCCATCTTTTTGTAAAAAGTGGTGTAAGTGCATTTTACAACATCATTCACAATTTCTTTTTTTAAATGACATTTATAAATAGTCCATGTCATGAAAAGCATTTCATGGGTGTCATTCTGCTCTAATGAAATTCTTATTCTAAAGCCACAACGTCTGACAAAACCATCATTCAAATATCTGACAGACATCTGTGAAGTGAATTCAGCTACACTTAACGTGTACGATGGCCTCCTGTTGAGAAAGTTAGAGGTGGCTAAATGGCTTGAACATTGTTTCACACAATCAACAGTATTGCAGTGTCAGACATACATTGGACAATAACTAATTTCCCTTTCCATGCATGAAAACTGGGACAAAGACGATGCTCCGATTAAATGTTTTGGTTGAACTTTAATTGTGGCTCAGATTAACTTAGCATTTAACCCAACTGAATGTGGGAGAGAAAATCTCTTTTTGGAGTGAACTTTGAGCTTTGAAAAGGGCTGAAAGATGACAACAAAAAGTAACGCTTCCCAAAAGTCAATATTAAGGCCTCTGGGAAAAGCAACCCCAACCCACAAAGGCCTCACCCCATGACCTACAGGACTTAAAGAATCAAATGCTCCACACCAGACATACCCTCCCAAGTTTTATGCCCCTGCCCCCAATGGGCCAAAAGCCTAAGCAACATGTAGAGGATGTAGTATAACATTAAAGCTTATCGGTGCATAACACAGTGAAGGCAAAGAAACACCCCAAAAAACACAACGTTAGCTCTTTAAGACAGTACATAATAAAAGCAGCTCGTACATAAAAGATCTAGAAACTTTATTTTATTGTTTGAATCAGTCTTAGTTTCAATAATCAGAGTTTTATACTGTAACTAACATCCATAATTAGGTGTATGTATATATATATATATATTTGATTTTTTTCTTGTGGTTGTAAAAAGATTTATTATCTTTTCTCCCCGTCTGCAATGCAAACTTTTGATTATTTTGTTTCCTTTCTGAGCAAAATTGATGACTGAAATAAGTCTAATCAAATTGAACTGGGGCATGAAATGACTCAATCTGAATTTATTCAGAAACTTTGTGGTGATATCAGGTCCAAAACCAGTGGACACTATTTTGCTTTTCTGCCATAGATTCTTCTGGAATCCAACTCAAAACAAATTCAAAAACAATCTCAAGTAAGCGCAAAAAAGTTTTTGAAGATTTTAGGAAACTTTCTCAAATCATATCATTTTAATCAAATTTTCTGATTCAGCGCTCACATGACAAAAATATATTGGTTCAATAAAGAGTACAAATATAAAATTAATAAGATATATTAAAAAGAAAAACCTAACCAACTTTCACTGCGTTAATTTGCAAATCTATGCCCGTTAAGATGTATGACAGTGTGGAAATAATTGGAGTAATGAAGCCTGACATCTGTTGTATGTCTTGTTCACATATACACACAGGCAGACACCCACAAATACATACATACACACACTTTTTGTTAATGGTATACATTAGGAAATCATTGAGTTTGACATTTTGCTCGCAAAACAAACTGCTTGCAATTTAAACAGCTAAGCTACCAAAGTCTCCAAGTACATTTGCTCCCATCCATGCAGTATTTATTAAAAAACACTGTGTGTGTATGCACATACGCATCCTTAAGTTTACCCAGAATGGAGTTACCATGACTACTGGCTCCTGCTTGTCTGTTCCAATGGGAGACGAAGAGAGAAAGAGAGAGACGTCTGCTTCAGTGCAGCAGGAGCCAGGGAGGGCTGAACTGTATAATGGCTGTGCTACATAGGGATTTCATCAAGGCCATTCAGAATTTGGTATTTGAGTATTGTGGTATTTTTGGCTGATCCAAGGTGCTGAGGGACATACCATTTATGTCAGGCGTGAAGAGACAGAATTCACTCGGGTGTCAAAATGTGAATGAACCTAATCTTGATTTAACTTATGCAAAAAAAGGACACATTATTAAAATTATGAGCCCCCCCCCCCCCCCCCCCCCTGGGTATTAGCGTCACTGGTTAGTCTACGGAAAGTGTTTTAAATTTTCTCACGTTTGTTTGTTTTCATTTATACTCCCAGTGTGTTTCACACTATGTCTTTAATTAAACCTCACAACCCCCGTCCGCCCCACCACAGATCTAGGGTCAGGAGTCAGTTAGCGTTGTGTTCATTTGCATTGTTGATGGCAGTCAAATGTAATTACCTGCCTTTTTTTTCACCCTACTTTGCCCACCAATTAGCTTGGTTCATTAGTCTCTGGAAGAGACCTTGTCAGCATGTGTGTTTTTGTGTTTGCTTTCTCTGCCATAGCATACTGTGTGTGTCACTTTGCTTGATAGTGGGACAACCTCCATTAAGTGCAATTAAAGATGTTTTGAAAACTGTTTAACTTGTTTGGTAACCCACACATATAAGTGTGAATATTAAGTGCACCAGCTCACAGAAATTTGCTGTGTGCAGTCTTCCTCTTTTTTTTTTTTTACATATTTCAGACTGTTGTCATGGCTTTAACTGTGCAGGATCTCGGTAAGCACTGTTGAACAGTCTTTTAACGTTGTGTTAATCTAAAATAAACACACCAAGTGGACAGTACAGGTCAGTACAGTAGCTCCTGTCCTCATCCATGTCTCATAGCTCTGCTTTATTAGCGTGCTGTTCAACATTCAGATGGGAAGAAAGTAGTAATTGCGGCATGTTGCTTTAAAGGAGTTAGGTTTTTGTTTGTTTGTTTTGAAAGAGGAATTTCAGCTAACAAGACTTATAAGCCATAGTTCCATAGCCATAGATTACCCTATCTTTTTTATAAAGTGTATTTATATTTGCATGATACATTCTGGGTCTATGCTGATGTTAAATGTCCAAACTTGACATATTCTGTTTCAAACAGTAAGGTACTGTTTCTATCATCCAGCATGAAAGACATTGATCCAGTGCAGCATGGTGCTGGTTTTGTTTGAAGTTTCCAGTGGAAAGTTCAACAAGGGAAATGAAGCAACCACAATCCTTCACAGCTAACATGGAAGACAGAAAGAGAAAAAACCCACTGCTGCGATCTGTTCATGATGGCGGACTACTGCAGGAGAATAATTCTTTATAACACTATAAGAAACAAATCTTGTGCCTTTTACAAATCAGATCTATATAATCAAAGTCTACATTTATCCAATAGAGCATACAAGTCAAATTAATGGCAGTTTCATTTAATATCAAAGATAACAAAGTGCATGATGAGAAACTCGTCTGCAACGCCACGCGGCATCTCAGAAGAGAAAGTTATATAGCACGGTTTCTCAGCTTCAGTACACTGCTGGGCGGCCACGGCTCTTGAAATGTACATGATAAATGTCACTGTGCCATCAAATGAGTCCATAACACAGAATTTTAAGCCTTGGAAAGTTACGTATTGTGTCTTTAAAATCAATATTTCATGTCTGATGATTAATTAGTTTTTTGGATCTGCAATAAAAAGCAATCCATGCTGTACATTAGTGCAAATTCGTTTTGTACAGGTGATGTTTTTTATCTTGCATTCTAGCTTCTTGTGACTTATTTGTGTTCCAAACTACATTTTCCGCGACTGCACCGATCTTACTGGAACAAGACTTTCACAAGGACTTCAGAGTATACATATGAGCACCGAGAAATAGTCACATTCATTTCCTTCCTCGGAGTGGAAGTCATTTGTTAAGGCCACTGACATTTTTCTAAATGAAAGTGGGTGTTAATCTTCCTCCAAAGGCCATTAGAACTTTTTACTCTCTAATTAATAATGCCTGATTACTCCGTCCATGTGAAGCTCCTCCTCTCTTTGCCATGATCATGTATAATTTCACAGCACTGAACGTAAATGCACGCATTGACTCACATTGAGAGAAACAGTCTTCCACAGATTCATTCTTTCTGTAGCCCACTGGTGGCTCTGATCAAAGTCATTTTTTTATCAACTTTTTATATATGAATAAAATAAGCTCAGTCTAAACAGTGGCCTCAACAAATAGAGCATTGTGTGCACTTCTATGTATGAGTCTATGATGCCATTTACTGTTTAAAAAAAACCGTGCGACATGGACTATTTGAAGAGGAGTCTGTGTTTGCAGTTTCTCTGACTGTCTTTACGAGGCTTCTGTATTCAATGCTCAACATTTCAAATCTTCAAAGCCATAGCTGCCAGAAGGTTGTTTGCCTTCTGATTAACCATGGAAGAGAGATCCATTATGCTACTGAGACGAGTTGTATAAACCGGATGTATGCATTTCCTCCTGATGTCTCTCCCTTCAGCGCCTGTAGACTTTATAAAGTTAAGCATTGTCACCTCTACGCCCACCTTCTTGCCTTAAACACACCTGTCTGACACTTTCCTTGTGACGAAAATTGACTCTAAACATCCATTTTAAGCATAATGAATAAAACATAGGCTGTCTATGATTGCAAATTCAGACAAGTTCTCACGGGCAGAGGGGGTTGTATGGATCCATGTGTGTTCTTGCATATGCATGCAGAGTTCTAAGTCATATCACAGTGTGTGGTAATGACACTCACAGTGGGAAGAGAATTGTTCATTACCATTAGGATAACTTATTCCAAGCTAATGTCGCCTGGTTGTGTGCTTTACCATCGGGGTGAAGAGGAGACACTATGCCAGACTGAGCTGGGTGTCGTTTCATATCAGTGCTTAATAGGCAATATGACAGCCCAGCAGGAAACAAGACCAAAGAAGCATTTTTGATAAGTTTCAGAGCAGAGACAAAGTGAGATATTTTCATCAATTTACAAGATTTTGTTACGCTTCATTTGCGATGGCTGTTTTATCTGCAGGCAAAGTTGACAACTGTTCTGTCATTTGATTGTATGACACAATAAAAAAATAGGATACCAATTAGAAAGAAAAGGAAGGGTGGGAAGTGAGAAGACAAGAAAGGACAGAAAAGAAAGGAAAAGTGCTACCTTCTATCTCGTCGGAGCGCTCGCACTCAGTTTAAGAACACACTTGTTTTGTCGCCAGATGAGAAAATTCACACTTAAATGATCTTGCTTGCACTCATCCGTTTCAGTCTGTTGTTGACGCCTCCTGACTCGCACATTCACAATGAAGATAAAAAAGGTGGACTAAAAATAAACTCCCTGTTCAAGGTTAAAGCCTTTGCATGAAAAGTTAAAAATAACAGTTCTGTTTTACATGTGCTGCCAATTTTATGCACAAGCAGTGGCATTCCAGATCAGGTTATTAAAGGAAAAGCGACAGTTGGTTAGTAGTTATTTGTACTCTCAGTGTATGCTGAATAATCCCTGCGTATATCTGTTGCTTGCTTTCTTATCCTCTGTGTTCTCTGGCATTCGTCCCACTGTTTTAGCCCTAATCTGCTCCATGCTGTTCACATTTCACTCTGTCCCAACCTGATTGAGTCATTGCTTTCCCTTGGTCTGCCTGTCAGGTAATGAACCCTTTACATTGATGTGGTATTCTCAGTTTCTACTCCTGATATCCAAGATGATTTATAGCTGGTTACAGGCTTTCCTCCCCCGAGAAGCCCTCAAGCTTCCTCTCAGGAGATGTTGCACTAAAGACATGAAACTAAAAATGATAAGTGATTAAATTTTAGTTTTCGCCCAAAGCTACGGCCAGCGTGAGCTGCTTTGTAATTGGATGATACGTTACATCAGGCTGTTTCTGTCATTCCTCATCTCTCTGAAGAGAAACACTATCATCCGGTGCAGAGCGGCCTGTTGATCTTCAGCTGCTTGGAGGTCAGTTTGTTGTGCCTGGGGGATTTCAGGTGGAAGCCATGACCCTCTCACTTCATCACTTCTGCACATCTCTCTTCTGCTCCACACCTCTCTTCCTGTGTAGTGAAAGCTCTCTAGACATGTGTCGTCTCTCACAAGCCAGCTCCTTAAACTGGTTCAACCTCCTCCATCCATCCCTTTATCACCCCCCCCCCCCCTTTAAGAAATGTGTGAAACATCACCGTCATCCATCATGTGTATACACACTCCTCACTTGTGCTAAAAATAAACCCCTATTAGTAGCAGTCTGAGTGTGAAATGTGTGTGTGTGTGTGTGTGTGTGTGGGGGGGGGGGTTAAAGGGACTCGGGGGGGAGACAAGAGAGATTCAATACAATGTGCAGAGGGGGAAAAAGGGAGAAAAACTAAAGCATAAGCTTGTATTTTGTATTGTTCTATAATTTGAGTTTTCTGAAAGAAATGCATTGATTAGAAGGTGAAAGGGACTTTTATTCCTTCTCATATGTGAAACTGTAGTATATGACTTGGCTTAATGCCATGTTGAAGACTTGACCTCATTCAGAGGATGTGTTAAAGGATGAATGTTTTAAAGACAAAATCTATTTGACTTTCAGTATCAGCCATCAAGACAAGAGCGGGAGGTTGAAAGAAAAGAAAAGAAAAAAACATAAATATCCTTCTTCAGCGCATGCCTTCCAATACTAGTCACTCGACTCATTATTATCCTCCCATTCTTATTTTTTTTAACACATATTGTATTTAATTCGTACCAAAATTATTTGGTTTAAAGAATATTGCATTCTGATATAAGCAAAGAGTGCAAACATGCGTTACTGGTTTCCTGTTTACCGTGAAAAAGTCACCATGATTGTCGCAGCAAGCAGTAAGGACCTAATGTGCTGTGTGATTACATTTGTATAAGGAGTCGAAAAACAGAGGAGTGTGATCACAGTTCAGTTCAGTTTTATTTGTTCCCGTGATAGTTTTTTCTGTGAAAGAACAACAGGGAAATGCATCATAGTGATTTTTTTTCACTCCAAGTGTTCATATTTGACTATTTTGTTTTTGTGTAAAAGAAGTCAAAAGAAACAAAACATTAAATGTGATTATTCTTGTTGTGCATGTGTGTCGCTGTCCCTGGTGCTGAAGTGCAATCCAGGGTCTCTTTTCTTCCTCTGCGTTTTGCTTTCAAACTCAAACTTATCTGTTGTTTGTTTTTTTATGAGTTGATCAAAAAGCAACAAAGTGGAGCAAGCTCACATCTAGAACATCTGTTTAAACATGAAGAACTTCCACAGAGGACGCAATATATTTATCACGTCCCCACAAATTAGTAAAGTCAGCCCACTTGCTTACATCATCACCATCTTAATCTCTGTTTCCCTCTATCCTTGTCTCCTTATAACCCATCGCATGCTTTCATTTTGTCCAAAACCAATAACCACAAGCAGTTTTAAACATTTAGTGAAATACAGTTTGAATATTTTGAGACACTTGTTTAGAGCCAGAGTGCTTGATTAATACTGTCAGTGTAATATCCACTATCACCACCTCCACTTTATGACCTCCTCCCTTACATGTATGCTTCCATGGATGTGTGTGTGTGTGTGTGTGTGTGTGTGTGTGTGTGTGTGTGTGTGTGTGTAGTTTGATGAGCGGTTTGGCATTTTCCATTGTAATATGCTGCTGGCGTGAAAAATTGCCCCTTAGGTGACAATAAAGTTGACCTTGATCAATGAACTTTGCTTTTCTTTCAGATCTGGTGCAGCTGTGTACATTTTAATGTCCCACAATTAAAAAAGAATACTGATAGGGTAGAATGAATTGCTTACAATCAAAGAAGCAGAACATTTAATCTTCCAGTTTATTTTATTTGGATTTTCTATTGATGTGCTTCTTAATTTCCAGTTTTGAGTGACTTCAGAGACTGACAGTTAAATGGCTTTAGTGGCAATGGCAGTTTCATTAATATTGCACATTTCATTACATGTAAACTCAATGAGGATAAAAGACAGAGTATGAGAAAATATAATCCATTAATTTATAAACAAACATAACAACATACAGACAAATGAAGGTAACCAGAAGCTATAAGACATTTTAACATGGCTCATGGCAATAATTAAAGTACATAACAAGACTAGACTTGAAAACAAATTACAAGTTCACACTTAATTGTAGGCTTATAAAGACGGGAACATGTTGAGTTTAGCAGCTTTAGCTTAGCAACATTTAGCTTTGTATGTAGAAAGGCCATCAGGTCAGCAGACAGTTTATTTCAGATAGATGCTCTGCAGATATATATACATGTGAAACTGTGTGCTGTATACTACGGAGCCCGGCAAGTGTCAGCGGTGAAAAAAAAAAAACCTGGTGGAAATCCGTGCGCACGGATTACGAAACTGTG